>OW679195.1:153379807-153826230 GCA_940337035.1 Agriotes lineatus
AATATTAAGGGTGAGAGCTGGCCAATCAAGAATAGAGTGCGATAGAAGAAGAAATGGAGTAACCATGTAATGGTAAGAATAGCGCGAGACCTAAGACCTAGGGGAAAAAGAGATATAGGACGTCCTCCAAAGAGATGAGCTATTGTTGGGCACCCGCATCAGTAGATACACCTTTAACAGGCAAAAGCCTAAAGAGAAAACGCAAAAGAAGACGAAGAAGAAGAAATTAAAGAATATCTACGAAAGGATAACAGGACACATAAATCACTGAAGTGCAAATCAACTGACCCTTTGGACGCTCATTACGAGCAAGGATTAGCACCTTTCACATAAACATTCCATTGAAAATATAACTGAAAATCATAGAAAACGTCATATGGGTATATTAGAAATTACATAGAATTACAGTTTGTGGTAGTTTCCTGGATAATTTGTCACGAACGAAGAAAACGAGAAAGTCAACACTTGTTATGAAGAAGCAGCGGCAGCCATAGAAGACGAACTGATCAACCATCGTAATGGGGGAGTTCAATGTCAAACTAGGAAAAAAAAAGAACAATCCGAAACTAACGTTAGGCAACTATTGTTAATAGAAAGATTTAGAGCAGCAAAATGATAACGGTGATTAGCACGTTTTCAAAAAAATTGCGAGAACGCGAAACGCCACACCAGTAGAGTAGACTTGGACCGACAAAAAATGAAATAGACTATATTTATTATCTACAGAAAGATAGATTTCCAAAGATATTATAGGCTGAAATCAATTCAGCACAGGTAGTGATCATAGAATGCTACGAGCGAAAACCTATCTTAAGAAAAAGATATATACGTAAAAAACAATGTAAAATTCTAACACAAATAGATCTTTATAAAATCAGAATGAAGGGCAATGAACTTAGAGACGCGTTAGAAGAAAGCCCAGTAAAGCAAGAAGAACACAGTGAACATAAATAACATGCATTTGCTTATAATTTTGAATAAACGTAAGTTTTCTTCCTTTCAAAAGTCTTCTTGATTCTATTGCTCTTTCAGCGGATTTTCCTTTGCAACAGGAATAGGAGCACTTCCTACTCACTAGTGTGGATGGATGTACTGGGAAAAAACAAATAACATTCAAAAGAAGAAACACATCTGACTACGCGTATACTAAATTGTACTAAAATTGTACACATCAGATTTCGCTGACTTGGTCAGTTCAGAAAATAGCATGTTTACTCTTCTTCTTAACGTGTCTAGTTCATTCCGAATGTTGCCTATCATTCTAGCGATCTGACTTCGGTTTACAGTCTTCCGAAATAGCTGTGCAGATGTCATCCAAACCACTGGCGTAGATTTCTCAGCCAAGAAGTTCTTCGTCTTCCAAGACCTCCCCCTGTTGTATCAGTTGAAGTATTCTACTCTTGATGTTCCATGACCATGTGCAAAAATATTGTAGTTTCCTGTTTTTACTGTATGTAGTATCATTTTTGCTAAAATTTCAACATTGGTAACTTGTTATGGTGATGATACTTCCATTATTAGGCGGTCTTCCACATTTCAAATACTGTTAACCTTAGCTCAGTTGCTTTGGTGAAAGTACATAATTCTACACTGTTTTTATTGTTTTTATTAATTCTCGATATTGTCTCGATAAACGTTATTATATAATACACATTCTATTTAAATATTGTTTACTTTTATGTATTGCTATTGGAGGTTAAGTCGGACAGAACTTAAGTGGCAATTTGGCAGTCAAAGAAACACCTATGCCCTACGATAACCGTTTTAGGGGTCGTAGTCGCAGGGATTCATGTGTTGTATCCTACGTATGCCCTGGACGGTGGTTTCTATTCCACTGTCCCATTATTCCTACTTACTACCATAGATTTATTGATGTTCAATTCTACCTTCTGTATTACTCCTGGGCATCTTCAAAAATATACTGAACGCTAGGGGCGATAAGATGCATCCCTGTCGTTCGCCTCTGTAGATGTTAATTTTTGCCGTTGTATGGTCTCCAATCCGTAGTAATGCTAATTATTTCCAGAGGAAGTTAGCAATGATTCGTATGTTTTGTCATCCACACCTACTTTTCTTCTTGCACCTTATCGACTGTCTTGCTGAAATCTGGAAAGCCTAAATAAACATCAATTTACATGTTGATTCAAATACTGGACACCTGAATAAAATAATAACCTTTTGCTAGATAAGTCTTATCACGAACAGGTTCCTACATTTGATTTAGTTTCTCATTTATGACAACCCAGAATCCTATGAATTTATAAGACTTCGAAACTGGATCGTCAATGGGGAAATGCGAAGTGTTGAAATGTGAAGAGTCCAGAATGGTTCAAATTCTAGGGAATTGAAATTGTTCATTAGCGTACAGTGTATGCGACGCCATTATAAAAACTGCTTGAATTTCAGATTGGTTTAGCACAGAATCCAATTTTCCAAAGTATAATCAAATTAAATTCGACGATGTTTTGATGGATAGCGATATTGTAATAGAATTTAAGTCCTATTAGCCATTGCAACAATGGCCAAAGCCTGTGAGTGCGGACAATGGCACGTTTGTGCCGCAGTTACGCCACTGGGAGAAGCTGGAATTGGTCGGATAAAAGAATGATGCATGCTGATTTCATATGTGTTAATATAACGAAACAGATCTGCATGGTGTGATGATTTAGAGTGGTACGATTAATCACATCTATTTACTGACATTATTCTCGTGGCGCATCGCTAATTGGCACAAGTGACTCCAATTAATTACGGCGTGTTTTTCGCCGCGATTCTCGTAATTGGTGGCTGCGTCCGAGGAGAGTGTCCTTTCGACGGAAGACCATCGGCAGAAGTCTCTCTCTGTTTACACACACGCCGCGATATTGCAGGCCAAGTTCAACTGCTGCGGTCCCGACCTACGACAACATGTCTAGTACGTAAATCAAGAGCGCCCCTCCCGGCGGCCGCTGTCCCGCGTTATATACGGTGTCACCCGGAGTTATATTTCAAATTTTACACCCGCCGTTTACGAGGACGACCGCGTCGATACAACGACCGCTCCTCGCGCCGTAAATCAAGACACATCATGATCCAGATTCATGCCAGACTTGACACCCGTTGTTAACGCTGCGGATGTATCAATTAGTACGCGCCGCTCAGTGGCGGCCCCGGAAACGGTCGTCTCAACTATTTTCTGCTTCGACGTTGGTCACTTGGACGACCCGTTCGTACTCCCAGTTTCCTATATCTTAAATGGGATCTGTCAGAGCAACATCAAATGAAACAAAGGCTGCTATGGCTGAACATTTTAGACCGTTTTTCAATTGTTTTGGAATTGTCTGAACAGATACATTGTCGATTCTTACAGATTTCCATGAATTGAGCTTTCATCATTTTTATCAGTCTGTTGGACAACCCGTTCAACTGTGGGTAAACATTTTTGAGCTTATTTCAACTATTTTAAAATTACAATCAAAAGCTCATCCCATCAAACGTTTAATATTAAAACCTAAAGATGTGTCATCAACTAATACCATATGCACATAGTCGACCTTACAGATTTCTATTATGCCCAGGCATATTAGACAAATTTTAACTGAAACCTAAGAAAACAATGTAGTCCTAATTTTTGGCAGAAATGTTCCTTAGTGCCCTAGGGGCGACCCTTTAAAAGTCCCCGCCACTGGGGCGACGCTAGTGTAGTTTTTGGAGCAAGAAGCAGAAGAAGAAACCGTGAGTTTATTACAGAGAATCACGATCATGTTCTTATCTGTTTATATTACAAAAAAATGTTATTACAAAAAATTGTTTAAACTCTAAAATTATAGCCCACTGCAAAATTTCAAAAATATTGGGCAACGTTAATGAAACCGTGTGTATGAGATGAATCACTTGCAAATCCTTCCAATGAACAGGGTTTCATGCCATTCGATATTTCGGAAATTTTATACGGAACCATAAGATTCCGAACAACTTTTCTTAATGATGTTTTGCCGTGTTCAAAATGAAAAGGTGCTTTATCTGAACAACAGATGCCAGGCGCCGACACCCAGAGGCTTCTAAAGGGCTACCTACCCCTGGAGTTCTAAGAAAAATGTGTGCCAGGACTACTTTTTTTTGGGCTATCGACATAGTTCTAATCATTTTCTATACGACTGAATTACCCATTTGAAATCACTGTACGTTATATTTTAAATACTAACTGTAGTCCGCGGCGTAAGCCGCATTTAAAATGTAGGATTGCTGCACAGTAGACCTTTATCACAAAAATAATCATGGTGTGTTTAAATGGAGCGTGTGGGCCACCGCGGAACCATTCAGTAAGGCAGTAATGAACCCTCCTTATTATTATTATTAAATGAAATGTACTTGTGTTCGTAGTTTTAAAAAACACAACTAATAGGCATATTAAGTAATTGTTTTCTGTGTTAATATCCCTATTAAAAGTAATGTTACGTTTGTTCACAAAAACCGGAAAATAATAAACCGTTGAATGAAGTCTTGGTACTTTTGCCGATTTAACAGAGTATGTAGTGATGTGCATTATTTAAGACGTAGGATAGCTCAAAGACTACTGTTAAATTAATTGTTTTGGGGTTGTTGCCATAACTTATACATACGCATTAGTCCTATTATAAATTTTAATGAATATACATACATAGTTTCAATCGATTTCAATATTAGTCTTTTGGACAACCCATTTAGATTAATTGCTTTTCAATGTTAAATATGAAAGCCAAAGTAAGCAATGGCCGAAGTTCTAGAACTTGATTAAATTCTTTTGACATTGCTGTCTGAGCAACTCAAACATACCCACATACAGTTGATCCATTACAGATGTATATAAAAAATACAGTTTCAACCAATTTCAATATTAGCCTACTCAAGAAAATCTCCACCAGATCAGGCCAGGAAAAAACGTGACAAAGCAGACTAAAGTTGGAACATTAGAACTACTAGCATAGCACTGGCGATGTATTACATTTACACTTCCATTTCAAAAACAAATTTCCAACATAGACCGTTTTGGTTCATCAGTAAAAACCATGATTGATCAAATTCTTCTGTCAATAATGATTGAAACGTTAAAACTTGCTAGGCTCAAGTGCTAACCAAAAGCTGTCATTTCTGTCAGCTGCAAATGACCTAATTTTCTGAATTCATCTCAGGCATGCCCAATACCGATGTCATTCTTTTACCCGAGCTGCGCTGGTGACTATGATTGAAAATATAGTGAAACATCTCTATAACGGATACACATGGGGAATCTGAAGCTGTCGGTTGTAAAGAAGTATTAGTCAGAATTTTTTTTACCATATATATTTCCTAGTTCCTACAGTTCTATACACTAAAAACCGTGCGTTGTGTAGAGGTGTCCATTATGGGAAGGTGTCCATTAAGAGAGGTTTTGCTGTATAAGAGAGTATGAGCCCAAATCAAGCAGAAAAGACTCTAGGTACCGTTTGCGCGCTGTAAAGTTTGTTTCAGTTCTTTTAGCAATGTTACAAACAGCCACCCGTTTCATATATCGATAGATTAATATCGTTTCAACCAAATGCAATATTAGTTTTTTGGATAACCCATTTGTAGAGTGGTTTTAAAGTAGCTCCAAACCACACAGAAAAAGCTTCGAGTCAAAGCTTGACGTTTCAAGACGTATTTGAAGACGTATTCTATTATTTGGGCATTGTCTGAACACACCTTTTTTTATTCATTCCAGTTGTAAGAACCAACCTAAAAAAGTGAAATTTTGACAATGAACAGTGAACATAGTTTCGACTAGTTTTAGGTTCGAAGCTAGTTTTGATAAAGAGCAATACATACGCTCATATGCAATGCATTTCTTTTGTACCCAGATATCAAGAATTAAGATCTCATTACTGATTTTGATCAATATAATTATTTTTTTAGCTTGCTAGAATATTGCACAGTCTACAAAAATGTTCGACATTAATGCAATTCAGGTTGTAGTTTTCCTAGTAATTCTTGTTATAAGATTTAATCCGTCATATTTTTTACTTGCATGAATATGGGCCATTGAAGTGTGCACTATTTTTCAGTTCTTACCTTCATACTCTTGTCAACACCAATGCGTCCGATTGGGTTCTGCACGAAGTTAATTTTTCCATATGATATTGCCTGCCATATTTTTTACTTCCTTTTCTCCGATTCTCCTTTAAAAAATATCTATACCAATTCTTCCTTCCCATGTGTTACATGGACCATTGAAGTTTACTGCATTCTTTTTTTAATTTCTTGTTATCATATCATTGTCAATGCGTACAACTGGTACGAAGCTGATTTTTCCATATGATCTTGCCGTCCACATTTTTACTGCAATTTGTACCACTTTAACTTTCATTTATAGACACGTTATACCAATTCATTACGTGTTGCATATGGGCTAATGAAGTTTACTGCATTATTTTCTTTATTTCTAGTCATCATACTCTTGTCGGCACCAATAGGTTCAATTGGTTTCTGCACGAAGCTGATTTTCCCAGATGATTTTGCCTGCCACATTTTGTACTTCTACTTGTCCCACTTTAACTTTAATTTACAGACTATACCAACTCATTCGTATTCGTAGTATAAGAACCATTAAAGTTTTCTGCATTATTTTATCTTCTTGCCATCATACCCTTGTCAGCATTAATTCGGCTGATTACTTTCTGCACGAAGTTGATTTTCCCATAAGCTCTTGCCTGCCCATTTTTACTACCATTTGTCCCATTTCAACTTTCATTTACAAAAAATTGATCACCAATTCATCATTCCATGTTGTATTTGATCTTACTATTCATTTTCCATCATTACCTTCGTTTTTCCTCAACAATCTTGCATGGAAATTTTTCTTCGTCTCTTCATCATTTTACCATGTGTCGCTTGGGTTTCTGTTGCAGATTCCATTATTTAAATTTTGAATTTTCACGTATATTAGATTCACAGTGCTTCTTTGTGTGAATTTTGGAGAGCAAATATTGGCATACACCTGGTTTTTGATTTGCCCGTATCAAAGCGCAGTTTGTCCTCGTTCGCCACTTTTTTGTGCCACTAATATATGTTTCACCACGGTTTTGGGACTAAACTGGCACGTGCACAATTCTCTAGCACTCTCTGTACGTAACTGAGCCAAGGCGTTGGTAAGATAAGCGGTCTGAATTAAACGTTTGTTTATTTACAACTCATTACGAACCAGCCCTATTTTTCCTTTTTTATATAATAATAATTAAAATATTTAAAAATAATTGTAAACCAATATCCTAGAAATGTTGATAAAAAATCGTCTGTAAGTAACACATTTTTCCTAATTAATTTAATGTAAGAGAAAGATAATATATAACGTCTGTTAATTTATTTATGCTTAGCACTGAATTTCAAGGTAAAGTCGAATATTTTCTGCCATAAATAAAGTAGCATAAAAATATTGGATTGGTGCATTAAATGACCTCAATTAAAAAATCCATTTGCGTTCTATTATAACATCCCTTTTCAGATAGGTACCTAAAACCGATTTGATCTCATTTTCCATGCTTTAGAAATGCGATTCGCGAGGCTATAACCTCCAAATATTTAAAAAACACTCGACATGTTTTCAGTAACCGAGTTGGAATATTCCAAAACTCATCAGCTGCGTCTCACGTTCGTATCTATAACTTTCTTTTTTCATGCGACTCTCTTAATTTTTGACACATCTTCGACAATTAAAATCTAACTGTCGTGAATTAAATTAAAATATGTGTTGAATTTGAAATAAATTTTTAATAGAAAATAGGAAGAAGTTCTTAATTAGGTTTTCAAATTCTGTTCGCTAGGTGTTAACCAACAGAATTTGAGTATTATACACTAAAACATACATGTTCGCCGATTGTTACCTTGTTATATATATTATTCCTTGTTCTGCGATTGCTACTGTAAATGATAGAAAGAAATTGACAAACAAATAAACTGATAAAAACAGTATGTATGGAAAAATGAACTAGAAGCAATAATTAGTTCCTTAAACTTGGTGAATTGGTTTACCTAGCACACACAGACCAAGAAGGTGCAGTATACATAATCACTTTGAACAAGTAGTCATTCTTATATTTGTTCAGCAAATAAAGAATAAAATTCAGCTTTTTTAACAACTTCGTATGGAGCCACTTTATTAAATTAGTGGGGTTAAGGACCACCATCATGAAGCTGCAGATACAGGTAGCACTTTAACGTGTGAATTATGTTATGATGCTACAATTCAAGAAGCAATAAAAATGTCATACTAATCTCGGGCTCCTTGTGCAAGCACAGACAGTGTTTGTGGTGCTAGAACCAGAAATTAGTATAGGGCAGGCGCATCCACGCAGTAAAAACACCAAACTGCTTTCCAAGGAGATAATAAATCAACACAAATTAATAACATCACGGTGGCATCACAACATAAATTACAGTAATCGCCACTTTAACTTTTTAATTCAATTTTGATTCTGCATCCATCATTATTGATATCGCGTACACACTGATAATAAGTGGTGCACGGAACGGGCGCTGGGTGCGAGGGCGCTGCGATGGGCGGACAGCTTATGAATACGCACAAACCCAGTTCATAATTAATATTATCTATGCCGAGTTCGAGGTCCATTATCGGCCGTACATAAAATCTCAATTTGACGTGAGCCGCAAGAATCGTTGACCAAAGGAGAGTGCGTGAGTCCGAAGAGCTGCGAGGTTGCGATAGCGTATCAGAACAGAATAAATCAATTCCGCGGCGAGCCTTCAACCCGATAAATCTATAATTTCATGCAAGTTAGCCATGTCTTGTTTTTGTTTCGTTCGAGTTACATTACTGGAATAAATGGTGAGCCCGACGCCGCAGATGCTATGTTTAAAGCGTTTCTGGATTTATTTTTTGTAGGTTTATCTAACCCATAGAAGCATATTGCTCGTGTAGTAATTTTTCCTCTATCTTAATAGTTGACTTCGTCTAATAACAGCAATTACATCTGCTATCGCAGACATATATTGAGTGTAAGATACAGTAGCTGCGTTAATGTGTTAACTATATTTTATTGATAAATCAGTATACAAGTAAATTATATGTATCAAAATTGTGACAATCTAAAAAGATATATTGGCATTTAATTTAATGAAAAGCATCGTTGCTTGTAATTGGTTTTATTGGTAAACTTCAGCAGTAACGCCAATTCTATACTTATAAGCAAAAAATGCTCCTTGAACATTTTTCATCCGCCTAAGAAGCGAGACTGAAACTTTATGCTTTATACTTATTTATCTACTCTGTAACATTTGATGGTGGTTTTATAACGCACAGGTAAAAGTCGTAATAAAAAAAAGAGCGTCGGCTTGAAAACGTTCTGTTCGGGCAAACTCTAGTTTTGGTTCGACAAAAACCATAACACGTTGCCAAAAATGCAATAGTATACCTACATAATATTACGATGCAACATCGGTAAGTGCGTTTTACCGAGTAAAGTTTTTTTTAGATTTCGTGTTATAAGAATTTCACGATTGAGGATTGTATAATATTTTCATACGACCGAGAACAAGGATATTCTCCAAATTTTGAATTATTTTATTATGTTATTATTATTACCGCACGCTATTTTTCTAATTTGTATGGAAACCAGTCGCAAAATCAATTTACTAGACCTGTTAATAACACTGTCAAGTATATGAAAAAAAATCTGGTGTGATACACGCACACAACTTCCTTTTACACTGATCTTATAATTAGCCAAAAATTTGATTTTTAATTTTTAAGCATTTGTCAATTTTTTTTTAAATTACAAATTCTACAAAAACGGTACAAAATAAAGCATTAGTTGAAGAGACAAATTTTCTCTAAAATTTTAAGGTGAATTCAAAAATGTAATAATATACCGGGTGTTCTGTTTAAAATAGGAGTTAATAAAAAAAAATAGGAAAAAAAACAAAAGAGACCCATTTTAGAAGTATTAGAGTTCCTATATGTACTAAGAGTTGAGCCATTGGATCCACAAATCAAGGACCATGTGATGTAGCACAGATATCTTTCATTTATTTTAGTTGAAAGAAATATGCATAAAGTTTAAAATCGGCAAAAATCAGATACTCCATGGTTTGTGGATCCAAAACAAGTAACCCTACATGTCCCAACTCTTTTATATACAGGGCCTCTAGAAGTATTCAACTGGAACACCATCTATCTCACATCAATAAAATGTGAAGTTTGAAAAAAATCGTTAGAACCGTTTTTGAAAAAATCGAAAAAAATTGAAAAATCACAAGAGTAAACACCTACTTCCGGTTATGCGATCTTCTTCAAAAGCTTGCTGTCGCATCTACATAGTACACAAAACTTATATATGAAGTTTTGAAGGCCATACCTCTTTTCGTTTTTGAGATATTCTGTTCACAGACAGACACACAGCAAGACAGACAGGCCAATGTATAAAAACATGCTTTTTAGGTTCAGGAGACTTTGAAACGTGAATATTTCTTGATAACTCAACTTCGAATTTAAACTAGTGTTTAATAAATGGGTGTTAAATTTTTTTTTCATAATTTCATAACATTTTTCTGACGCGCAATGAAATTTAACGCATTTTTATGTTTATAAGGACTAAGTCGTCATATACAGGATGATTCATATGTATGATCATTAAATTTAAGAGTAGTTGGAGGAAATCACACATAACAACTTTGCATAATAAACTATACGTCAAAAATTAATAATAATCCCACAAAATATTACAACATTTAATTGCTTAAACTGATTGATGATCACTGGAATGAATTTCTATGAACATAAGTTCGCACATATGGTTACGATAGTACCGAATTCGGACAAAATGCAGAAGCAAAAAGCAGTTGTTTGTTATTTCAAATACATTCGGTGCATTAGGTTAATGTACTCTTATCCTGTATAGCCAGTGGTTCACAAAATTTTGTACTACACCTTAATACGATTTTTCCGCAAGTCATTAATTTTTAGTGGGATGTACTTCGCCTGAGGTAAGTATGCACCCATGTAATTTAATGATCATACTTATGAATCACTCTGTCTTTCTGAAACTTAACATAAAATTTTATTTTATGCGTATAAGCTAATTTTCATATTTCATCTTCAAATTAAAGAAACAAATACGCTTAAAATGACGGGAAGCTTCACCTTAAATACAGCACTGTGTTGTAAGGCAAAAGCACGGAAATGCTCAAAAAATTTACATAGGCACCCCACAAAGAGTTGTATAGTCAGCAATAATTTAGAAAACTTTCTTCGACAATTAAAAATATAAAAAATAATAGTGACTTTAAAAATCAGAATTAAATAAATATAAAAAATAAAACACACAGAAGAATAAGAAAAAATTGCATTCCTTTCATTTAATTTAACAAGTATCAACTAAGCAGGTTAACTAATTAATTGTTGAAATTAGAGATGGTAAATTTGGTCTTCAGTAACTGGTTTACCGGTTAAAGCAATTAACCATGTTATCCATTTTTGGTTAAGCAAATCGTTTTAATCATCTTCTGTTAACTGATCCCTTTTAACCAACCGGTTAACCAATATGTTTTAACCATTTTTTTTAACCAACAGATCAAGTTTAACCAACGTTGGTTAACCTATTCGTTTTAAACATTTTTGATAACGATTTTATTTAAAGTTTTTAACCATCGACCATTAATCAACTCGATTTAACAATCTTCGGCTAAAATTAGAAGTTAAATTAAAACTTAAAGCCGCCCGACTACCGACGCTAATATGTAATACATTTTCCCTTTAGTAATGGTCAGTGCTAATAATTAAACACATTTTTACGCTACTATTATGCAACGTCAGCAATAACAAACATTTTTAAATTCCCATTTAGATAGGTAGTATTTGTTTACTAAAGAATATTAGCCAAGTTGTTTCCTAACTCTATATTTAAAAATGTTCGAATTTTGACTTTCCTAATGCAGGGCTAAAAACGTTTTTAAAAATTAGCTTATAAAGAGAACGATAATTTAACTGTGCTGAATGTTCCTAAAAATTATGCAACATTATGTTTATTAATTTATTGTGACTTCCAAGTATTCATCTATACTGTTATAAGAATAGCACTTCAAAGCCCTCTCTAAATCACAGTGCAAAGAACGGATAATACATTACACCCCAGTTATTAAAACGTACTAATTAATTAACTCATAATTTAAAAAAATAAGCAGCTATACTAATGTCTCAACTTTCTTGACTTACATTTATAACATCTATAATTTCTTCCAATCTTCGGAACAATTGTTAAATAATTGGTCAAGTTAGAAATAACCGTGAGCGGATGCCCCAGCCAGCAAATGCTCACCCCTCAGGCAACCGGCCCGGGTTCGAATCCCGGCGACTATAGGAAGATTTTTTGTATCGTACGCTCCCCGACTACCACGCTAACACATGTGGTAGTCGTTAACCTCTAAAAAGGGAATTCTTCCTCCCATTCGACGGTCAAGGCTAGCTACCAACCCGGCCTAAGGGTAAAGAGGGCTTACAAAACTGTGGTTAAAACAGGCCACTGGCATCTATAATGAGAGGAAGAAAAAGAAATAATCTGAATAAACATTTCTTTCCTTCGAAGATCAACCAAGAATTGTTAAAATGAATCATTTATCAAAAGATGGTCAACATGAATCGATTACCCAGAAATAATTGAAACTAATCGATTAACCATAAATGGTTAATATGAATCGGTTAACGAAACCACCTACCTGACATTTGTCATACTATTTTGAATAAAGATTCTTATTTCATACTAGCTTTTACCCGCGACTTCGTTCGCGCGAGGTTCATTATTTGTGTATTAAATAATGACTAATTATTTTCTGTCGTCCCATCCCATCCCATCCCATCCTATCCCCGTCCCCGTCCCTTTCTCCGTCCCCGTCCCTTTCTCCGTCCCCGTCTCCGTACCGTCCCATTCCGTCCCGTCCCGTCCCGTTCCGTCCCGTCTCGTCCCGTCCCGCCTCTCCCCTTCCATCCCATTCCTTCCCTCCCCTTCCCTTTCCGTCCCGTCCCGTCTCGTTCCTTTTCGTCCCGTCCCTTCCTTTTCCGTCCAGTCCCTTCCTGTTCAGTCCCTTCCCGTCCAGTCCCGTACCTTCCCGTCCCGTCCCGTTCCTTCCCCTTCCATCCCATTCCTTCCCTTTCCTTTCCGTATCATCCCGTTCCGCCCCGCCCCGCCTCGTCTCGACCCTTCCCGTCCCGTCCCGTCCCGCCCCTTTTTCTCCCGTCCAGTCCCGTCCCTTCCCGTCCCGTCCCGCCCCTCCCCTTCCATCCCATCCCCACCCCTTCCATCCCATCCTTTTCCTTCCCTTTCCGTACCGTCCGTCCCGCCCCGCCCCGACCCGTCCCGCCCCGCTTTGCCACGTCCCGTCCCGTCCCGTCCCTTCCCGTCCAGTCCCGTCCCGCTCAGTCCCGTCCCGTCCAGTCCGTCCCGTTCCGTCCAGTCTAGTCCCGTCCCGTCCCGTTTCTTCCCTTATGTCATGTTCACCGTCTTGGACTTAAAAATAAATGTAATTTTCGCAATCTACGTCCCAAAAAACCTCAATAACGACACCCATATCGATTTTTAGGCTTACTTTTTCGAAATATCCTTCCTTATTCCTTGGATACATCATAAAGGGAACCTCTGTGCAAAATTTCAGCTTTCTAGGTCCAAGGGTTTGGGCTGGGCGTTGATGAGTGAGTGAGTCAGTGAGTCAGTCAGGACTTTTAGAAATATATATAAGATACAGAGTTAGTATTAATTACTGTTCAACAATAATTATACGAATGTAGTAATTTAGATGATATAATAGTATATTATTATATGAGCGATTATGACAGCCATTATTCACGAAGATGACATTTGCGCCACAAGCAAAAGGCGCGTGGCGCAAGTCATCTGAGTGAATAATGGCCATAATCGCGAATATAATACGATATTTTATCTACTCCTGTGCAATAGGAGTTGTGTGTTCATATTTTCCAATTATGACATTTGTGACAGCTGTTAACTTTAAAAGTCATTTAATAATAAGAATGAATTTTGTGATTGGCTACAACCTATTGAGTAATGAAAATAGAATTTTCTGATTGGTTGCAACTTGCAAACTATTGAATAATGAAAATAGAATTTTATGATTGGCTGCAAACTGTGAATTATGAATCATAATTAATGGCTATTGTACAGTAGGAGTAGATAAAATATTTTTTCAAAATAGTAACATGTTTTGTTACAGTAATACACTATGCATATTAAATGTTTGTGTAATGTACAAAATACAGGATTTTGCTAATTTTGCAACAACTGTTTTGTGCGTTTCCATTTTTCAATACTCAATTACAAAATATGTCTTGCTGTGACGATTGCTCAATCTCAATAGATTTTATAAATGATATATTCGTAATAATGTGAGAGTAATAGAGATAAATATAAGATAAACAAAAATGCTTCGATTTAAGGCATAGTATTATGGATAATTTAGCCCAGTCGTCTACACACTTTTTAAAAGAGAGATCAGGAAACATAACAAAAGTTTTAAGAATGCTTTTATTTTTTCCTGTTTTAATATGACGGACAAACGCGACCTTTGTAATTTACGGCTAAACAACTCGACACGTTTCATAATAACCGTAATCTACAGCCATATTCTTGAAATTATTTTGCTGGCTTGTGTGCGTTAATTAACGCCATTAAAACCTAAAAATATGGCATCTTTTCCTCGCGACAAAATGTACTGCAAGAGCCGGCGCTGCCACCAAAATGCCACTCAGACCGATGCGTACCGAAGTACTGTGAATTTCACAATTGTATAAGTAAGAGAAAACATGTTTTATTCAAATTAATTATGATTACCAAATGTACATTATTTATAACTTGAAACTTGTTTTGTCCTTTATTATAAAATAGTAAACAAATGAGCTACAAGCAATTGTAATGCCGCCTGTAAAAATTTACATTTTCCATGTCACTTAAACAAGTCTTCCCGTATTGAAAACCCAGACGTTGCAAACAAATCGTCTGTCTGCGGCTATTCTTATTTTCTGTCGCGACATTGACTTTTTAGCGTTGGCTGATCATGCCCCAAAAATAATCGGGAGAGACTTTTAGCGGGCTGCGTTTTAAGA
Source organism: Agriotes lineatus (assembly GCA_940337035.1). Lineage (NCBI taxonomy): Eukaryota > Metazoa > Arthropoda > Insecta > Coleoptera > Elateridae > Agriotes > Agriotes lineatus. The sequence goes on from OW679195.1 coordinate 153,394,908, forward strand.
GGGCGGCGCGAGTGGAATTATCGGTAATTTTTAAAAGCGAGATACCGCCACATACAATTTTAATACAGGGACCACCCACTTCCAAAATAATACATCTGGCTGCGTACACGTGTACAAATAACTGGAGGAGCGAGATTTTTTAGGGTCATCGGGATTTAGGAATCATCGGGCCTAAAAGTGACAACGAAGGAAGAGCAAGAAGGGGGACAAAAAGCAAATTTCCGAGAAATCCGAGTCAGGTATTATGGCCGCATTCGAGATTCTTTCCATCACACGGTGATAAAAAGTGTTGAATGTATGCGGCTCGATGCCATAACTCGGTCGTACGACGTCTCTATACGCTCATATTTATGGCACAGATTGAATCAAATGAAAGCAGAGCGTGTCTACAAATTTCAGCTTTTGTTGGCCGTTTCTTCAGCGGTAGCGGAATATATTGCTCTATTTACAACAGCGAAGATATCGTAGACAAATTAAAAAGCGATCGCTGGTTGAGATTCGAGTCGCGTTGTCATCGGAATTGGAAATACAGTGGCGTAACTACCCGCCGGAGTCCATGGTTCACGGGGGTTCAAAACGCTGCACAAACGCTCGGGCAACGACAAAATATAAAAATTGAGAAAGAACAAGAAAACTACTACGTTGAAATTATTGCAACTGAATTTCTATATTTCTTATCTTTTTATGTTGCTGGTTAACCAAACCATTGAACCTGATAAGAATACTCTTTACACACAATGTAGAATCAGTTGCAATACCATAGCAATTTCCACTGGTTAATGTTTATTACTTCGTGTTAACTCACTTGACATTTATATTAACAAGTGATAACAGTATTGCGTACGCCACTTTGTTGCCTGCCTAATATAATGGACTAATGCATATAATAAAAACAGAAAAGTTTGGTAAATCGGACATATTTGTGGTGATAGTTTCGAATTGCTCTTTCCCCTATACGACAATCCAGATAACAATTGAGAAAGGTTAGAAAATATCAACAGTTATTTTACACAATCACATGATTATACACTAATGTTGTGTGTAATATCCTACAGTACACTGCTATTCTGTGGTAATTAAAAAGGCGTTTCAAAAGTATTTAATATACTTTGCCAGCGTATGTCGTACGTAACATGTTACATTAGCTGAGCAACAAACCACGGTTAAACGTCAGTTTTGGTAGATAATAACAGGACCTCACAATAATTGAATTATCAAACTTAAAACACTTACGACACCGACTCACGAATTTGAGGTTAAACTTGACAGCTACAAGTGCTACACTTCACGAAATATTTAAAAAAATAGTCAAAGCACTCTTGACCCGTTTTTTAGAATCTATATAAAATTTATATGCAATAAATGCATAACAGTTGGTTCCAAAATGTTTTTTGCGAAATGGTAGCTGTTTGAACATAAACATGTTGAAAGCTATTGGAAAATTACAAAGCTTTCTTTAAAATTAGCTGCACCAATTAGTATTTGAATTTTCGGTAAAAATGGTAATTCCACAGGTTAGTAATTAAATTGACAGATGTGTTAACAATCACGGAAACAAAGTTAAAAACTACGTTCTATGGCCAATTTTAGTGTTCGTGTCGATTTGGATATTCGAACTGTTCATTCCTTTGGTTAGCATTTGGCGTCATGCAGACTTAAAATGTTAAAAAATTACATGCTTATGTTGTTTTTCTTCCACATGTATATGGCGATAGTATAAATTATTTCTTTATTCTACTTTTAAAATTTTCTACCACTTTCATTTGAGCACTAAATTTATATTGTTGTAGAAGTTCGCAATTTTTCAATAATTTTTGAAAAACCAGTCTCAATCAATAATACAAATGAACCCCATAAAATATCTTCTTTCTTTGTTGGTAAAAGCAGTTTTTCTATTTTATACAGCTTAATCGTGATGTTTGTGTGCCACAGACTCTTTTTTTAATGCAATGAATGATTTTGACAATATTGAACTCATCCCGATAAAAGACAGATCAGAAAAAATAATAGAAAGAAAACGATGAGAAGGTAACGCCTTGTCACTGAAATTGTTCGGTTCAGCCTTAGACAGTACAGGGTATCTTGTAATTCGATCGAAAAATTTCTGGAGGTTATAGAAGATGTTAAACATTAAAAATGTTGAATAACCACTTTTCTTTTAAATTTCTTTCCGCCGAGATATACTCTGCAAAAGAAAGGGCTTAAAATCACACTAAATAGAAAAGGGCATTACAATGACAATTTGCAAATATGGTCTATCACTAGCCAACTTTTTTATGATTTTTTTTTAAATTTTAATGTGGGTGTAAATAATCAAAATTTTCTCCATTATAAAGTTTTTATATAACCACCCCCTTTAGGAGGGTATAACTCGGCGGGAAAGGATTTGAAAGAAAAAGTTTGTAAGCATTTTTTTATGTTTAAACGTCCTCTAAAACTCCCAGAAGTTTGTCGGTCGAATTACAGAAACCCCTGTCAAAGAATTAAACCAAACCGCAAATAACTCGCTTCAGATGCACAAATGACACCGTGCTAATGGCTAAATGCTATTTAGAAAATAGAATATATTTTAAAATAATTACACAAACAATAAAAAAGGGATGATTACACATGAACCAAGAAAGAGTTATTTAGAAACGACAACGAGAAGAACAATGATTGAGTGCAACAAATTGTTAGAAAGAAGAGAAGAGAGTAATATACGCAGCAGCCAAACAAAATGAAATCTACATACATACATAAAAGCAAAATATAGAAGTATATTGTGTAAAATAGTAGCACCACACGAAATTCGGATGGTTTTTCACTCGTTACAAGTCACACATTATTAAAAATTGTGATTTAAGTTGGTAATAGTGATAAGTTTTATGGCAATAAGAATTGATTAACTATTGTTAGTTTACTAGTGCTACAAACATATGCACATGATTTGCTTGTAGTGCGTTCTGAAATTGTAATGGCTTTTTACTCGTTAGAAGTCGTGCATAATTTAAATTATTGATATGTTGGAAATGTACAAGTCGTATTAAGGCATTAAACATCCGGTTTTCATTTTTCTTAAACTACTGTTTCTTTCTTGATTATACTGTGTGTACGGTTCGGGTGCCCAATAGGTAGAATTACAAGAAAATTTTTGGAGTTAAGCCCTACTTAGCTTAAATTAATTTTAGTTACATTTCCAATTTTTTCAAATCAAAGTGGCCATGGTGGTAGGTAAAAAACAGGTTCTGTTCACGTCAAGTACCTTTTTTGTTCTAAACATGGCAAAACCATCATTAACAAAAGTTGTTCAGAATGTAGAATTATGGTCCCATGCAAAATTTCAAAAATATCAGGTTACTTTTATGAAACCGTGTGCTTTTGTAAGAAACAAGGTTTAAAATAATATCTCTTAATGATTCCTTATGATTTTAAGATAGAAAATATACTTAAAATTAGTTTCAAGCCAAGCAGGGCTTTATCGCCAAATATAAAATTGGAAATTCAAAACTTTGTTGTCAATTATACCTATTAGGTACCCGAACCGTGGACACACTGTATATGTATATTGTAATAGAGAAAATAATGACATTTATTATTATTAGTTGTACTTAAAGCTACATATGATCAAAAGATGATTGGGCAAATTGAATTTTGAAGCCCTAGAACAAGTAAAGGAAGTGTTGTACCGCCCTTAAACGACGCTATAAAAATATTAGCCGATAGTGTGCATGCAAAGAGAGCGTAAATATGCATAAATACTGTGCACAGAAACTGCAAAAAAAAAAGAAAAAATCGAGAAGCAAAGAAAAGTTATGAAAAATATGAAGATTAGAGGGCCCATTGTAAGGTCTTGTGGGACCCCGAAATGTGCAGTTACGCTACTGCGAAAATAGCGTGGATTTTTCTACACGTTGGGCGAAGGGACGTGATCAAAGGAGAGCGGATGTGATGTCTATTAAAGAAAGCAGCGGAGAAGCTAAACGGCGCATAAGCGACTCATTAAATCCATGGTCCGGAGATAAATGCCCGATTTGTTGTCGTAACGAGGGCGCGGCCGTTCGGATGTCCATCAAAATCGAGAGGAGGGCCATCACTGAAATAGATTTCCCGCCGCGTCGGCGCACACACCGAGTGGAAAGAGCGCCGCGACGCCCGTATCGCCATCTTGGTCGCAATCTCCTAAATGGCCATTGCGATAAACTTAACTGTAGTCTCGGATGCTGCGAGGGTAATTGTAAAATGCACATCGCATGAAATTGACTGCGTAACTTCACCTACGACGGCGGCGGCGCATAACACATCTCGAGTGCCGATAAAGGCGCATAACCGTCCTAAGAGGCCCTCGCGGTTTCTCCGGGACCCAGAGGCACCCACTCGACTGACACGTCGAAAACGCCAATAAAAACATCCACAAAGAGTGGATGGAGCCGACGAATGAATGAAGTTAAATAACAACGGAGAAGCGGAGTACAACGTCCTGCGATGTCGCTCATAAAAATCAGCTGAGGCATTTGGATTCCGAGCGGGCGTAAAAACTCCTAATAAGAGCTCGTATAAAGTGACGTTTGAACAACGCGATCCCGTTTGATGGCAGAGCCCGGCCCGCGAAAATCAATAACGCATTACGTCATACCAGATATGGAGGGTGGCGGCCGCGCGAGGGCAGCACCGGCCCTAAAGGTTTATCCAGGGTTTGCGTTTGTGTCGCGTTCGCATCGCGTTTCGTGTTGCGCCAAAAATATGCCAACACGGTGCATCATAGTTCCACATCCGAGAGTGCAGCAAGGATAACATCGAAAACCGTTGACCACAGCGTTGAATAGTTTTGAATGGGATCCATTCATTTGTTCGGTTTAAAAGTTGACAGAGGGGTATATGCGTTGTATTAAAACAGGGGTTACGCAAAACCAAATGTTTTACTCTGTTTTCAAGAGAAAGTATATAACATAAAATGTCGATATAATTAAATATCTGCTAAAAGGCGGCGCTCGTTTATTGATAGAAATGTACACTATATTTAGACTTAACGCATTGCATATTATCAAAAAATGCTAACTTTGAAAACCAGTAGGGACGTCTTATATAGTTTGATTTTTACAATTTTTTTTATTATGCTACCCCGGTTTGAATATAATTAAATTCTTGCAGATGTAATCATGTCGCAAAAATTTAGAAAACAATTTCCTAACCTACAGGCGCAGATTTACAAGCCACCTCCATGACACCAGTTCGGTCTCGGTGCTTGTAAGTCCGGATTCCTAATACACTGAAAAACTATGCATTACTACGAATTATTGACTGAAAAATATTACAGTGGTATTAAGAATTCACGGTTTATCAATGCCGTTCCTATGATTAATATACTATCTTTGTTTCATTTTTTTACTATAAAATACATACCTACATATCTTAAATCCACGAATATTTCAAAATCCTATACCACAACAGCGGTGGTCTTTCTCTGTTCGCGATCTCCTCCGAAGATACTGAACCGATTAAATTGTATGATAGCTTAACATTTTGCTAATTTTTAGACTTAGATCGTAGGCCGGTTTTTATTAAAAAAAAGTAAAGTAAAATTAAATTACGATCGATTGAAACAGCTGATGTGGTACGTTCACAATGAACTCTTCAGTGCCGATTTCGACGTCAACTTTAAAAGAACAATTAAATCGTGTAATTTCAATGTTCAACATTTTTGTACGTATACTTGGTAACGTTGTATGTGTTTTTGATTGTGACATGTAGCACCCTTTCCCACCGAAGCGTAGCTCGGGTCATTCAGTAGTTATACATAAAGTACAAAGGATGCATTATAGAAACATTCGTAAAAACTGCAATTTAATACGAATACAAAGCGGCTGTAGCTGTATAAGTATATGTACAAGCAATATTTTAAGCAAAAGTTATAAGGGATTATGAAACTTATTATTTTTAATTATTAATTTGCCAAAATTTTCTTCCCATTGCATAAATCATTGTACTCTACCCTGGTATATTAAATAATTTAACAAATACATAGTTTAATATATAGCAATCATTCCATCTGTCAAGCATAATGGTAAACACACTTTCTAGTGTCACATTTTACAAACAGATAAATCTAGAATTACTTATTATGATTAATCATTTGATAAGAAACATTTAAGTAATAAAAGGAAAGAAATTAAATTCTCGTTTTGCCATGTTTCTGTCCAAAAATTGTCATCTCTATAGATCTACAAATATTAAAACAAATCATTATTTAAAATGATGTGGTATATAAAGTAAAGTTCGGACACTTCGTTCCCTGTAGGAACATGGCCTGAGACCAGGCGAGTCAGGGTCGCCGAAATATTTCTTTCCGAAACCCAGTCAATCTGGCACACCGTTAACAGCGTTCTGAGTGATGTGGTTAGCATCACGCCTTCGACGACTGCCTTACTTTCCCTACTTCCACAACTGTGGTTTCGGTAGCCAATTTTTAAAGCGAATGGGTGGGCCGCCCGCCAGTTCCAGATTTGGGGATTGAACCCCGTACCGTGGCACGTGGTTTTAATAGAAAAAATTAATTTCCTTCACCTAATGCAATATTTTTTTACGATCGTGTAAAAAGCAGGCTTTTTAACATTTGCTTTCAAATTTAAAAATGTCATTTTATGGCACCAGTGTTGAAAGAATACTTGTAACACTACTGCTAAGATAATTTAGACACCAAGGCAGTGTGCAATAACAACACTAATCGCGCATATTGTCGTAAATTTGTATGTCAACATAACCTAAACTGTCTAATACAGTGTGACAGAAACAGTTTCACCGAAATAAATTTCTGTACTTTCGTTACGATCATAGAAAAATATTTTATTCAAACTCGTGCTGGAAGTGTTAATTGCATCTTCGTTCTTTGTTAGCCGTTTTCTATCAGTTTGTTATGCGCCTCTCCCATAGTATTTCTAGTGTCTCTGTATTGCGCCGCTTGGTACCAGTTTAGACCACCTGTTCTTTTTAGGTCGTCGTACCAACGGTATTGTGGTCTTCCAAGGCTTGGTCTTTACATGTTATCAAACTCGGCCTACAGCCTAATTTAATAATTTTCATGTCGCGTACGATCAACTGTCACTTTTGCCACTTGTATCATAAATAACTATTTCTCTCCTACTAGCAAATAATAAAAAATAATTGGTATATGCGACTGTGGCAATAACTTATCATACACCCGCATTTTTCCTCCTCCCTAATTTCTGAAGGAGTGCAAATGTCACCTTCCTCCCTATTTTACCTCAAATTTTAAAAGTATAAACACCGACTAAAATATGAAAAATAATTTTCAAAATATTCTCCACCATCATAAAAAGATCAATACCTAAGTATATTGTAAAATATAAAAGAAAAACTTTTATTAGCATTTATTAAAAAAGACTTACCAAAGCTCGAATTACGTAAAAGGTCCTAAATTCAAATTTTTGTTTTTAATTTCATGACGATTTTAATTACCTTTCTATTAGACTTTAAGTTATAACGACTTAATTTTTTGGTGCAATTTTTTAAACAATAAGTAACTAAATAAAAACAGAAAACCATTTTTGTTGTTTTATGTTTCACCAGAAATCGATTATTTTTGTTCTAAGAAATGTTCATATTTTTCCAACAAAAATTGGCGCCCCTGAATATACCTTCTTTCAAAAAAGGGTTACATTTTTCTGATAATATGTATTGCTTATTTTTCTAAACAATGAAAACTATAAATTAAAATTTTCAAAATAAACTATAGCACAAGATTGACCCAACTCCTCAAAGAAGATCGCCCCATTTTATTTCCTATTAGGACTGACTATATTACCTTCAGCTTCGAAAAAAAATAGGAAAAGTGGTGCATATACAAAGAGTCCCAAAATCCAAGGTAGAACAAATATATTGCATGGTAGAAGGTACTGTAATGAATACTTGTCGTTTTTATTTTTTAATGCATGTAAAATATTTATTTGGAAACCCCAAAAATTGCCTTGTAACGCACGCCTCATTAAATTACTGATAAAATTACTCACCGGCCCGGCATAAGTATTCTTCTTATTAAATCACTAATCTACCAGACGCATTGCTCAGCCTTACAAAATTTTCTAAATGCCTCCTTGGTTTGCAACACAAGCCCAGAATTTACGAATAAGAATGGTTGCTGTCGAATTCTATTTCCACCAACTTCACCATACACTAATTCATATTAAACATCTCGGTGTTCCTAAAAGAATTCATTGTTAATGTTACTGAGTACGTCGGGTCGAAGACATCACGAGGATGATTGATAAATCTATAAAATAGTGTACTTAATCACAAACCATCGCAGCATTATTTTTCTTGCGACAAGAAACTCAGATTTAACAAATGCATCTTTGAATATTGTGTGATTATTTGAATTTATTGTACGTATCAGTGACGTGAATAATAATTTGCGAAAATCATTAGTAAATCTGATTAATTTATTTTTTTTTTGGGAATATCATTATTTCAGTATAACCCACACGTGTTTTTTTGTCATGAATTTTGGGACACCCTACCGGCCAATGAGCTACTATTGAACATGAAAACGTTTGAAAGCTCCTTTGAGATGGAAAACATTTGAATTTAATTAATGTGTGAAAATTTATATTAAGGTGATTTTCACATGATTCTTGCAATGACTGCGTATTATGTCTGTACTAGTGAGCCACCCGAACTACGCTTCGGTTCGCTAATTTAAGAGAGATTCATTAATATAAATTTAAAAAAGGATGCATCGGCCGGGAATCGAACCCGAGCCGCCCGCGTAGCAGGCGAGCATTCTACCACTGACCCACGATGCTTCGTTGAATAAGGCGCTGCTATAATGGTAAATGAATATTAAGGTTCGCTAATTACATGATTTAATTAAAACATTACTTTTTCATACCTTACCTTACCCTAACATTAGCAAATTTTTAAGCTATCATACAATTTAATCAGTCCAGTATCATCGGAGAAGATAGCGAACAAACATACAAAGAGACCAACGATTTTATGGTATAGATATCTGTATTTGATTAAAGTCTTTTTTTGTCAGTTCTTCCTGTTTTTTTAATTCAATTCCCTATTTCCTCGTGGTCTGAAAATTTTCAATACCAACGCTCGTAAACCGAAAAACGAAAGGATTCAACTTCTTTTAGCTGGGATGAAGCTTAAAAACGTTTATATAATATGAATGTGGTAGCAAGAGCAGGTATATCTATTAACATGTGAGACTCATGCAATTGGAACACCAAACTGAGCCTTAGTGGAAACTTAAAAACCCGTTGTATGAAAAAATACAACAACAAATTGTAGATAATATAGGGGAATGGAATCACGATCTTCACTACTGAGAAGCAACGCGAAACGCAACGCGTGTACCCTGTTTCACCTAAGCCTTTACGGAGGCTTTTCCGAATCTGTAAACAGCTTTTCAGTCTCTTACCTTTATGTTTATTCACGACACCCCCCGCGGCTAATGCGGCCGTCTTCCGAAAATTAATTCGTCGTTATTTTAAGCAATCGATGAGTGATGGTTCGATCAGCCGCAAGGCCAGACGGAAAGCTTTTAGCGTAATTTTGAACTTGGTTCAGGAAATGACTTGCGAAGGCGCGCGCACCTGGTCACTGTTACTCTTAATCGACTGCGTTATTTCACCATCAGCTGCTGCACCCCTGTGCTATTATTTTACATGAACATGCGGTTTTATCAAAACGATGACGTACCGCCGCATTTATTTACAAGTGTTTCGGCGCAGGATGTGTTTGCCGCCGATCGACTTCCACATGCAGTTCTGCAATCTACATAAATTATGGTGTCCAAAAAAGCAAGCTTTACAGCTCGAATCAAGAGTCATTAAACTTTATAGAAGGAATGAAGATCACGAAAACTAACCAAGAAAGCTTTGCGTCATTCCAGCAATGAAAATGTGCTTTATTCTTCAAACACAATAAATTGCCAAACTGCGTTCCTCCATCTCCATACTTGTTCAGTAATACGTTTTCTAATTTTTTAAAATTATAGTTCGACTTAACTAAATATCACTTACAGTCTTATACTGTTTTGCAGGTTCCAATCACATTAGCCAAATGCATAAATTCAAAATAGAAAAAAACAGATCTCCATGTTTGACGCCAAAACTACAATAATTCACTTCAGAACCCCTTTTGCATATTCCCAAAAATTTTACACTTCTTTTGGCTATTTTCGCTCTAGTATAATCCTACTATTCAATGTTGAATTTCATTTTTGACTTGACACGTTTTCATACCACGACTACAACAGATCCTCGCAACACAATCACTTTCACAGGAAAAATCCTATAAATCTACTCATGAACTAACAACAGTTCACTATTTCACATTCGTTCTCCAAACACTTAATTTAAATAATGATGTATGAAATGTATTAGTTACGAATTCAGAATATTATTAATTTCGTTTTTTCAACTTCTTATAAACCATTTTATGAAAATGTTTCTAAGCACCAAAAATATAATATTATTTTTTAGCACTAATATGTTTCAGTTCCATATTCGTAGTATAAACCCTAGTTTCAGTTCTAAACAAGAATTCGCCCTTTAAGGTATATCTCCGGGAAATTTATGAATTCTGACAATAAATTTAAGATACATCCCTATAGTGATTTCTTACAAAATTATACAAGTTAAAATCTTTGAAATAAGATCATCGCAATAATTTATACAATCTCCGTACAACAATATACAGAATACGGTTGTAACAAGCATGATTTAACCCTAAGATTATTATTTGCGTAGCCATTATAACAAAGTGTACCATCATTATGCTGTTGAGAAAACTATAACATTAGCAAATACTGAAAAAAAGGTTTTTTGGGTTTCTTCATAATATACGTTAAAATACATTTTTAAATGGAAGAAGTAATATAATTATATGCAAAGGATAAGAAGGACCTGGAGTAAATGACTAGGAAGATGAATGACGATAAAGAAAAGCAGGATTAATAAAGAAGTAAAACAAAATATATATGTGTAGGCGCAGAATCAATTCATCTAAATCTAAAAAATTGGTAAAAATATCAATTTGTGATAGCTATAAATATTTAGGAGTTAAAAAGAAAGGTGCAAAAACACAAAATACAAGAACAAATAAAATAGTGAAAAAAGCTATGAGAAGATTGGACGAACTGTGGTGGAACAAAGATATAACCAACACCAGGAAATAGAACATAATAACACAGTTGTTAAGATTGTAGTTCTATACGAGTCGGAGACATGGAGATGGAACGAGGCAGAGAAGAAGATGTAGCAGCACTAGGTATGGACACCTTACGATCATGCAGAATATCACAAATAGTAAGGATGCCCAATGATAGAATAAAAGAAATAATGGGTCTAAAAGGAAATATCGTACAGAGCGTGGAAAAAACAGCTTATATGGATGGTATGGCCACGTTAAAAAGATGGAGGAAGATGGAATACCCAGGGAAACACTGGAATGGATACCCCCTGAGAGAAATGCGAAAAGTAATATAAGTACAAGACGAAGTAAGACAAAATATATAGGTATTTGTAGGTAAAAAATCAATTTATCTAAATCTAGGAAATGAGAAAAATATAAATTTTGTATAGCTATAAATATTTATGATGCAAAATAGAAAAAGCTATCCGAAGATTTAACAGAACGTAGTAGAACAAGGAAATAACCAAGACTAGTAAATATAGCATATACAGTTATTAAGAGTATGGTTTTATATGAAAGACATGGAGATAGAATGAAGCAGACAAGAATAATATAGCAGTACTAGAAATTAAGATCATGCAGAATATAAAGAATAGAAAGGATACCCAATGATAAGATAAAACAACTAATCGATATAAAAGAGAATATCGTACAGAACGTTGAAAGATTAGGTACCCAGAGAAACGCTAAAATGGATGCCCTCACAGAGAAGAAAACGTGGGAGACCCAGAACCATCCGGAGTAATATCATAAGGATAGCAATCAGGCAAGAAACCTTCAGGACGAAAATTGCCACAATAGGAGAAGTGTCTAGAGATCGGACATCGTGGTTAGACGGTTTAAAATAGATACAAAAAGTAATAAGTTGATATACCCATACACAGAATTCGGTCAATACAAGTGTGGTTTAACTGCAAGCACGTTATTTTCGCATCTATTATAACCAAGTCACACTGTGTCTTCATTGGAAAATATGTTAAGACAACAACAATGCACACTACTAAATATTAAATAATTTTTTTTTTCGGTTTATTCATAATACAAGTTTAACAAAAAAAGCTTCTACAATTCCCATTTCAGGAACGTTCACAGGAAGAATTATGAGTATCTAAATGTTTTGATCTATTAACATTACAGTTAAGAAAGCTTCTTTAACTTGATAATAGTTATTGACTTACATGCACAGGAAACTTACATGTCGAACAGAAGACATGGAGTCAAATGCCACTACTTTTCTAGGGATATTTTTCAGTATACTGACCGTAGGGCTTTTTCAGTGCATGCGAGCCGCTTTGCCGACCTGGACTAACCACTATCAAATTTAGTACGCGGGAATTCTGACCTACTCGAAGTTGTTGATAAACCGCCCACATTAATCCTCTACCTGTCCTAGGGCATCCCGAAACTTAAACTACTCGTTCGTGCAAGGGACTACGTAGAACTAACTTTGCAGGTCTAAATAATATAATTTGGCAGCTATGGGGTTCATGGCTAACCCGAAAGTAGAAATAGGTCTATAAAAGTGTGGAATAGTTTTGCATCTTATCCCATTTGGAAAGATCAGAAGAAGAGGAAGAAAAAGGATGATAGTTTTTAAAACCCTACGGTTCAGATATCTAACTTTCTACACTTTTTGCTTCATTTCAATTAGATAAAGAATATATTGTAACAGAATAAATATAATTAAATTATGTAATGACTCTGAAATGTCCGTTATACCGTTCGATCCAATATAATTCTAGTAACAAACACTAGATAACGGTTTTTTATAGTACGGTAAGCTATTTCGATTACTAGCACCGCCAATAAATATTAAAAAATGAACGCTAATATTTTTATGTGCAGCTTAGAAAATTTATGACGTTTTAATTCTGTTTAAAATTCTTGTTCCTATCGTAAACCATTTATACGAACGTATTTATGGAGTAATTATGAAATAATAAAACTAATGGAAACAGGAACATTTATTAAACCGCTAATGAGCTCCCTAAATCATGCACTCCAATGTTTTGATTAAAATTTTCATATTTTCAATAAGTCATATTAACGTTATTTATTACACCGCAGGTATCTGAACATGGTTGGAGTTCTGAAACTGTAATTAGTGGATTTCTCACGATCGCAAAGCACCGATTTTTATAACTCGGCTTAGCTTTAAATTATATTTAGAGCTTTTCTTCGAACTCTTCCTAGTCAACAAAATATAATTTAAGGATATAGTTTCGTCTGGAACTCGAAAAAGTGCCAGACTATTATTAATGATGCAAGGAAGATAAAAGCCGAGTTAAATACTGTTACGAGCACGATTGTACTACTATTATACCACTATTCTTAAAACCACATATAGTACGCAGAAAAAAGGGTTCGAAAGCTAATTAATTATGTAACCACAATTGTATTTGGAAAATTTCACAACCAAAAATGTTATTTTTATTGGTCGAATGAGACTAGTCCTTAATCTACTTCATCAACGCACGTAACTATAATAAAAAATAACATTAAAAACATCTACACATTTTACCAATTCAAACTATAGCAGCAGCTCTATCTTTATATAAATCACTTCATGTCTATTTTATATTTCGCTCGCGGTTTCGTGCACACACGAGTTATGAATGAGCGATTTCCCCACTGCAATCTGTTAATTGATATTAAACAGGTAATCGCGGGATTAAATAATTTTAGTCGTTATTAAATTAATCTTAGCTGTTAAAAATTACGTAATTAAGGACGCGCTTCAGATAGCATTGTACACGTTTCACGTGTTGTGCAGTTTTAGTTTCCTTTCATTAAACACATGCAGCAGTGGGGTATCTTTTATACGGCGCAGTTTATCAGTTGGCCAACGCTAAAATGTAATTAACTAGTTTTACTTCCTGAAGTGAGCCTCTTATTCAGCTACTAATGGGTTGACTACACATTATACTGCACTGCAATTAAACTTAATGTGTTTAGAGACAGAAGCACGGCTCCGCTTAATTAATTATTCAATAAAACGAATTAAATATCTGAATTCCCAATAGCCGGCATAAAAGTTGATAGTTCATCAACAAATGGTCTACATATTAGTACAAGACCTTAGAGATTAATATGCAAATGCGTGGTCAGGTGGTCGTTACCAGCAGCTGCTTGCCCTCTGCTCACCAGAGGCCACGCAAACTTTGCATTAGTGTCCTGCTGCTTGTACCGCTTTGGCACCTAGCTTGATCAGTGGCGTATCATCTTGCGATACAGGTGCTGATACTAAAGGAGACTGTGCAAAAATATTCGAAACCATACCCATTTCTTCTTTTTCGCACAAGGGGAAATATATATTGCTTGGTGTTAGACATAAAAAGGCATAAACTGATTGAATTTATCACATCGCATCATCCCACTATGGCATTCTAGTTTGCTATCGAACGTAGACCTTCGCTTTTTTATTTCACTGTATCTGTTGCGTACTATTCGTTACCAGAATTTGGTGTTATATTGCTAATATCACTCAACCCCCTCACTAACAGTCCTCTAACATGATTAAGTTTTTCTCCTGATGAAGCCCCTTTTATCTCAATAATGACACGGTCCAATCTCGGAAGCCGTTGGTTAATGAAGTCCTTCAGCACTTCATTTGCTTATTCGCAGTCGGTATCCCAACATACGTTTGGTTCGTCTATGGCTTTTTAAAGGGATGATATGCCCAGCCCAGTTCCACTTGTCTCTTACTTCTTTCTATGGCACCTGACGTGTAACAGTAATTTATTAAATATTTATTAAATAAAAGTTTCGAGTTTTCACAATTCGTTCATTAATATTTCAATGTAGAACAAGTTAAGCGCCACCAACGCAGTTGTGCCATCAAAATTATTACTGCAAGATGATAGTGTTGCAAATTGGATAAGGATAAAACTTTAAAAAACAACAGTTACAGAAGCAATCATATATGGTTCGTCCTATGAATTTCTTTCCTGACGCCATGTGCTTATGAAGAGCAGAGAAGAACGTTTTAGATCGATTGCGTAGTTGCTCCATACACATGGTCCCTAAGACAAAATGTATGCGAATGTTCACCTGACATGTTCATTACGCAACGCCAAAATGCTCTATCGAGTTCTGGAATTTACGAAATTAAATGTTCCCATTGTGATTCTAAATATATTGGACAAACACGTCGTAATTTTGGTACTAGGTTTAAAGAGCATTTAGCTCATTTTAGATTCAACAGATTCGAAAAATGGAGTATTGCGCAACATATTTACGAAACGGGTCATAGTATAAAAGAGGATGACCTAAAAATTGTAAAGGCGTTAACTTCAACAAAGCAACTAAATTCTTTTGAAAGCTTGGCCATTTTTAAGATCCGAGATAATAAACTTTTGAACGAAGCTGGTGGACCAATACCGTCCTCCATCTTGTATAATTTGTTGAAGTTACATTGACCGTCGGCCATGTTCATTGCCCTTCGGCCACGCCCTCCGGGTCAGACAGTATAAATAGATGTAAAATGCGCGGGCATCGCCCACTTCCATTTGTGATTTGGTCACGAGTATATCGTTGCCTTTTTGCTATGTAAGTTTTTTGTAGCTACCGATGATGACAGCTTGGCTGTCGAAATACGTATCTAGCAGTTGTTAAATATTTGTGTGGTGAGGGGTTTTAACGAATTTGTGATATTTTCAAACCACAAGCTCCAGCAGTGTTTTATTCTATCGAGTTTTTGCTGAAGGTGTTCCTTCGACTGTACAGTCACTGTAGCAGCATAATATGTACTCAATGACAATTAAAATGTAACAATATGGCAAGATGTCAAAAAAAGAAAATATGTAAATGATTTCATTTGCGATGCAAAGCTATATGAAGCACCGTCTTACTGTCTTTCTGACTCAACAATACACTAAAGTCATTACATTTTTACTGATTTTTATAGAATTTTAGTACACTCTGCTCTAACAAACATTCTGTTAAATCATTGCGACGCCCTTAGCCATTCATATTTCCTATGCAAAAGCAAGAGCCTATACATACCAAGTGAACTGCTTCGTTTCGTGTCAATGGGGTCTGTTTATATACTACCTTTTTGACTTAAACCGCAACTAATAATGATATTTGTGTGGGAATTTAGTCCTCCTATTATGTCAGTACGTAGATATACATATTATGTTCGTCCTGATAAACGTTTACTTGTACCATTATATTCTTTTATAGTTTGTGTCAATTCATTAATCTAGATAACGAAGCGTTTAAAGATCCTACTCATCTTCAAAAACGAACTATGGTGTTATGGGAATAATGGTGAGTTTGAGGCACGCCATTTACCAATATTATGTTTAAGATGAACACTTATTTTCTACATATTATAAAACCAAAGTTTTTCAGAAAGGAAGTCCATGTTATATCATTTTTTAATTTTAATAAGTATTGTACTATTACGAGAATTTATGTTTTGTTATGTAGCCAGTAGATCACTAGCAGTGTTAACGAAATGGTAGCGAACGCTTAAATTTATTTCGAAAAGAAAGAATCCTCTGGGTCTGCTTATTTCTAGCTTGCATCTTTTATCTCTTCGCTTCTTTTATTGTTGTTATAGACTTGTACTCCTAAGTAGTTACATTTCTTCTATTGTATACTTATCTATTTCTTGGTTCTGTCTATTATTTTTAGCATTCCTGTCAGACTGCAGGTATTTCGTTTGTTTTAGTTGATTTTTAGCTCCACTTTACTTGTTTTGTCATCTATTTTCCTGAAAATCTTTTTCCATCCTTATATAATTATGTTCTGGTAATTATAATCAGGTCGCCAGCATATGCAACGTTTGTACTAGTATTATCAATTTCTTATCATCTCTCCACATATATTATAGCTACTTGGGACTTTCCCCATTTCTTAGTTTCCTTATTACAAATTAAATTTTCCATATGTGGGTTTCAATATTGGTCCGTTATTGTCATAATTCTTGTTGACTTCTTGTTCTGTCCTTTCATCTGTCATATTAAATAGTTTCTGGAAATATTCCTTCATACTTTCTTGATCTGTCCATTATTAATTACATTATAAGAGTCGTTTGTCATCTCTAATTCCATTTTCGTCCACTTTATGTTTCATCTTTTGATTTTTATTTCTCTTATAAAACTTGTACATGTTGTTTTTTATTACCTTTTTCTATTTCTATCAATATATTATTTAAACAGGCTTTCTTTTTTTATTGCATTGTCCTCTAGAACACCGGTTCCCAAACTTTTCAGCTCAAATGTGTGTCTGATTCGGTACCACTTAGTCTCCAGCAAACCCTTTCTTCGTTTTGGGAACGTTTGTCCCAATTCACTTGCCTCTTGCTTTAATATTCCGTAACTTCTACGGACAGATCCACTTGTGATACATTGAAAGCTCCCAAGAAGAAAGCATGTTTCCCTTTTAATCTTTCATTTTCTATTAATATATAAGAGATAAAAAATATAAGACCCCACAACCACAACACAGTGTTTAATCGATTTTTCAATTTTAAAATAGTTATTACTGATTAATTATCTAAGCTATTTTAATGTATCCAAAGACATCGTAAAAAACGAGAGCAAACAATTGTGAAACAAAACAATGATACGCCACTGCACTCGGTGCTTAAAGCTCGACGACTTAATGCCTGCTCATCTGCATCCTGATACATATTTTAACCAGAAAGCACGAACGCCAATCATAACTAGCAATTAGCGAAACCTATTGACAACTAGTAGCAATCACGCCGTGTCCGCTCGCTAAATAAATTAATTAAACGGCCAGTGGCTGGCTTAATTCGAAAATTAATTAAGTGTTGCGCCGAGGTGGACAACATAACAAACAAATGATGTCCCGAAATATCGGAGACGTTGAGCTCTACCTGTTCTTCGATAACATCGCGCTATGCAAATTCCTCCGAATGCCGAAGATTTTCGGTTGACTAACGAAGCAATTTCCGCGTATAAAAATTTTTGCTGCCCCAACAATCTTAATGAGTTTTTAAAATGCCCCAATTTGGGTCACAGGGGGCTTCAAATGTACCGACAAGGCAAAAGAAAAACAAACAACTGTACCAGGTGAACCATATATAGCCAAGCTGAATAATTTAGTATCAATATCTATTTTGCACGTGTACTGTGAATTGGCAATACAATTTTCAGAAATACAGTCACCCAACAATTATTTAGTTTTTTATACTAATAACACAAAGAAATGAAGTTGATGTATGTGTAACAAATAATAGAAAAAATAATTATTATATCACGATATCAATTAAATTTTACATTTCCTATTGTTAAGATCTTTTGAAAAGTTTCTAGATTAAAAAATTACCATAATTACATTATAATTATTTGAGATAAACTCATCAAAATCCCATTCCAGAAGGCCTTTAGCTAACAATTCCTAAAGCAAATAATAGAATATGCACTGTTCGCACCGGCGTGTAATTCAAGTTGCCTGACTGCTGCACTGATGCTCAAACGTGAATCTGCAACGAAGCGGTACAAAACCCACGATGGAGCGTTGATAAACGCAGATGCAGCAACGAGTGCTCATTTTTCCGTCGATCATTTGCAGACTATTGTGTTTTTTGCATAAAATTCTTGGCGGATCAAAGTGGCTTCAATAAATGTACTTAAGGCTTGAATTTAAAATCTACAAATAGCCCTGTATCAATAACCTCGTTCATTCAGGCTATTTACTCGATCCCTTGTAGATTGCAGGTGCGAACTAAGAGTATTTTCCGCACAGTTTAAACAATATGCAGATGATCGCTATTCCGCCTTCAGTAATGAGGCTTCATGTGGCTAAAGCAGCAGTACTGAACACGCAATTCATCGAAGAATTGCCACGGTTGATGCCTAATTAGATTACTGCATTTAATTTGCTTTATTAGAAAAACTAACGAAACGTAAAAATTAGGACGCATACATGTAGCTAGTAATTTATCTTAGTACACTGTAAATTAATATTAATCGTGTACAATCTCAATTTGCATTTTTTAAACAATTTAATTCAATTTCATTCATTCTACTGCGTGCATTTTTTTAGAAGTGGAATAAAAATATTGCTTTAATTACTATCATGCATAAATATTTTCCATCCGATATTAGTCGCGAGAGTCGTTCGATTAAATGAATTATGACATTCTCTATGGCAAACTCAAAACTGTGTTAAATATAATTTAAACTTTTACTGTTTGTAACCAAAATTACGTACAATGATGTAAGTATTTAATAGCAATTGTATGAATTAATAAAGTTAAATTCCTTACATTATTTTCCGAAACCGAATTCCACACTTTTATTCCACTAATTTTCTAAATGGAATGATTTAACATTAACAAGTCTTTTTGTTCAAGACTATGAAAAACACAGATAATCTTGTTCGTCATCTGTTGTATATGAACTGACTGTATATAAACACAAAACGAGGAGTATATAAGTTTGTATGTATTATAATTCGGAATCAAATGTTTCCATCTTTCAGAAATCCAGTTTCATATATGATGACAGGTAGCAGTAGCTATCAAAGCTTTTGAATGTATGATTCCTTTAAATACAAAATTTTGGAACTTGGTAAATTCGAGGGTGAATTCATATATTCGTAGCCCGACTATCAAGCAGTTCTTGCACAGTTTTGAAATTTTAATTGTGCATCAATCTAACCTTGCTAGCAACGATTGATAAATGACAAATGTATCTGACACTTATAAACAAAATTGTTGCATGTCAGAGACGACTGCTATATAGAAATTCCAAAAATGGAAACATTTGGTGTTCGTTCAAATGATTAAGTATTTACAAAATAGGTTTAACATCACAGAAAATCTTTACCAATATGTAAATACTTCCCTAAAGTATGTTGCATAAAAGTGATGCGACTTATTTTATAAATATTTAATTACTGCAGGAACTTAAGTTCTGCGTTATTGCACTTTCTCTGTAACAGCCGGCCCCAGTGTTGTATTAAGACAGAATGATCGACAAATAAGTTGTTTCACCTTTGTCATAAAATATTAACTCTCAGACATGTACCTACCTGCTGGAAATTATAGCATAAAATAATCACAGCAAATACTACGCCACTTGGCGCCTCTTGCAACAATATTAGATGAAATTGGCATTTATCAATCGTTTCTCGCAACGTTAGATGGATGCACTATTAAAATTTCAAAATTATGCAACAACTGCTTGTTAGTCGGGCTACGAATATATGAATTCACCTTCGTATACCGAGTATTACTTGTTTGTACTTATTGTATCTCTAGAAATGCATCAATTTGACTTCTACTCTTACGTAATGAGCTTATGATTTTCAAATTATAGAATTATTTATAATAATAAACAAACTGATGCCATTTCTATTTGAGTAAATTGTACAAATCATATTATGCTAATGCGTATTGTTAGAATTTTCAAAAATTATACTTATTTGTAGCATTTTTTTTCAATTGCCTGTTTTACGTATTTCTATATATAAACGTGTGTGTGGTCTGCCTGCGAGCCTGCTTGCTTGCTTGTGTCACATTTGCATCACCACTGATAGGACTTACTATGTAGTCACCGTCTCTTTCATAATACAATGATAAACATATGATGCGTAGCGTTCCTTGCCGAGCAGCCTTGTCTGGCTACTCAGACTCCCTTTGGTATGTTCGACTCTTATCGGCCGCGATATTTATTTTTATTGTGAATTAATGTAATTTCCATCACTAAGATCTTAGTTTGACTGCTATAGTCTAATTAGAAACCTCTTTTTACCTAGTTTGTATATAAGTATGAATTCAAAGTTTAAACGTACATAGAAAAATTCATACTTAATTCTGTTTAGCTGTGTTCGAGCTATTTCCGAATTTAGAAAATTAATAAGTTGAAAAAATTTATGACATTTACAACAGGAGGCCCCTTTCATTCACGATGCCTATGTTGATTTGTATTTGCTTGAATTCTAACGTTACTGAAGCGAGAGAAAGTGTTTTCCTTGAAACTTAAAAAATACAGAGAGGCTTAGCAACCAGAAAGGAAAAACTGCAATTAGAACTACGATGTCAGTTACTAATGACAGTATTGAACACTTCAACTTCTCTTAAGTAAGGTCAGGTTGACAATTAAGTTATTTTTCTTCCGTACAAGCCGCCAATTAAGGTCGAACTAATAACTTACTCTAGGAGCTTCGGACGCTTAAAATTAACGTCGAATCTAATTACAGAACCGACTAATCAAATTAAAACCGTTTTCAGCTTATAAAATATCGGGCAAAAGAGACGTTCCATAAATAAGTACAACATTCAGGGACATGTAATTATTTTTATTATTTATGGAGCAATAAAGAAAAAACCAAGGGGTGAGTAGAAACAAGCAGTTCCTAGCTAACACGCGTGATATGCAAATTAGAATAAATACTATCGACGACTGGCTTGTCCTACTCTGATAGCGGCTACTATATCGTAATTAACCAATGACGTATTGATACTTGTAATTTATGGAGTGCCTTAATATGCATGCGTCGTTTATAATAATTACCAATACACGAATCCGTTTGTCACTGGGCACATACACACTATCAGCATTATCCTGACGCGAAACGAAAAACGTCGCCGTCCCCGGCTTATTAAATACAGGGTGCCGGTGCGGCTGGTGATTATGACGCGAATGCGATTATGAATGCAGAGGGTGCGTTGTCGTTGTTTCAGAAGTGCATTAAAATCTGTTTAGGAGGCGCATTAGGGAGCCCCGTCCTCCGGAGACGGTTAACAGGTGTATCGCATATCCAGCCTCAGCATCAATATGTGTTCATTACTTTTACTCGCACCAGATGTGTTGCCGAAGGGTTGCACCCACAACTTCCAAAACTATAATCCTTCAATTACGTTACTCCAGGCCGGAATATTTTAATCGCTTTTGGAGGTGCATTGTTTCTTGCAATAATACTAAAAGAAGTTTAACGAAACCAGTTTCAGTTCCACAATCTTTAGATTATTTTAGGTTATCCTACCAGGAACAAATAAGGGAGAGGGTAGCGAATGCGTGCGCACTCGGCTTGCAGGCGCATAACCACGAAAGCGTTCATTCTTCAGGTTGTTGTGAGTATTAGGTTATCGTTGTGTAAACTTGTGTTATATTGTGGATATTCTAATGGCATGAAAACATAGCGGTGTAATTGTTTTAAATCAACTGTTTTTGCTTCGTGTCTCACCGATTAGCCGCCCCTCTGTCAAATGTATCATTGCTGAGAGCCTTGAAAAATAGCCAGCCCTGATACATCTGATATCGCAACAATCAGTTCCTTATTTTGTTTATCATCGTCATCCTAGTTTTTTTGGCATAATATGTTGTTTTAGTAAATATCCGTGTCCGGTTTCTCATACATAACCCCGTAATTCAAATTAATAAAGCTAATCCATACTATTCTGTCGCTTATATACGATAGGTTTTCAGTATAAACAACACAATTTTTTATTTCACATATTTTTCGTTCCAGTACAGCGATAGGAAGGAGCAAAGAATTTAAGAAAATAAATTTTATATACAACCACTCAGTCACTTTAATTTGATCAACCTAACATTGCTCTGCAAAAGGTGATCACTTCAAACTCCGGCATGCAAAATAAAATATTTCAAAATCAAACCTCAGACGAAACACAAGAAAACTGAAACAATTTTCTTCGAGGGAGAGGGAGAAACCCCAGCTATCTGGTAGTGCTAGATTAGAATGATCGGAAAGGAGAACAATTCAAAAAACCACATAAAAAGTATTGGCAAAAACAACTGCATTAAAGTTCACTTTAATATCTGGACGATTTTTATACTATAATCTTATTTTACTTTGCATATATTTATCCCCACGAATATTCCGACTAAATGAAACCCAAAAATACACATGAACCATGCCATCTGCCAATTCCGAATTAAAACGAACATTTTAAAGATAAGAAAGTGAATAATAGTTATACCGTAAAAAGAATCTAATTGGAATCTAATTTAATAAACATTAACATTTGCCATCCATTTCGTATTTCTTGAATTCTTTAATACTAATCGCCAAGTTCAGACTGCTAAATTTGTCTGGCTATTCCAGGCAACGTTTTTAGTGCAAAATAATCTTCCTTTGCTTTTTATGGACAGCAGTTTTAGATGCTTGTTAAACCGAAACGCGATTAGATAAACATAACAAGTTAGTTATCAAGAAACACTAAAAGAATTTTATTAACATACAAATTGCTTGAACATCGTTTTCAAGTTTAAATATTCCAAGAGCATCTCAATTTTCCTTTTCTAGCGGTCCAAACTAATCCAGGTTGATAAATAGAAGAAACGCAAACTGGCTACAGCTACGTCGTAAAACTAGAGTTCCAAAATAGCTATCTAACGCTATTTCTTGTTCTAAAGTTGGAAACCCAAGTTTCATCATTCTGCAAGTTCGAGTTAAATAATAAATTGTTATAAAATATACGTTTTGTAATTGGTTGTTCTTTGAATTAATAAAATTATAACATCGTAACAGTAACCATGTAGAATTATAATAATAATAAGCACGTGTATGGCAACATATTTCTAAACAATGTAAATATAATTAAGGATCAGTCATCTTTCAAAATTGTAAAGCAGAGCTGTTATAAGCCAGACATCATTATTAGCATTTCAGTTACAACAAAAGCGGTTAAGGATTAAAAATTATATAAAATTTATCATTTCATTAAACTTGGCACGCTTCCATTAACCACACTTTACAGCTAGCTCGTCAAAATCGCTACGCTGAAGTGTTATTCCAGTCATTTTTTTTATAAAAAAAGTTCAAAGCAATATGTTTTGTCGAAATAAGCGAGAGAACTTTAAAAAATTCCAGCTTCATAAGCACGTTTCAAAGAACTTGGATTAGATTATTGACTCCCCGTTTATTTTAATAAATTCAGCTTCTCGCCTGGGTGCCAAAATTTAGATTGCAAGTCATTATTTTTTTTCTAAAATTTAGTATAGGGCTTGACGCCCATTTATAAAAGATCCTATAGAATATTATTTCAAAAATAATGAAGTGTGCTACATGATATAACAGATGTATCTAGATCTAACTTATACACTTGTAGAAAAACATGTTAACTATTTTTTTTAGTTAATATATTCGCATCTTTTGTGTCGAAACGTTTTGGAATCAGAATCGGATTTATCATTTTTATTTATGTGCATATAAATGAATTAGAAGAGGTAACGTACTAGGGATGTTCCGAATACTCGTATTCGTATTCGTATTCGCGAATATTCGCTATATTTTCAATATTTGTATCTATTCGTAATCGTATTCGCCAAAAATTAACACGAATATTATACGAGTATTTGTTTGACATTAAAATTATAGAAATATAGATAAAAATTGTAATAAAAATATAAAACAGGTATTCATACATTAAATAAAGCATTTTTTTAAATATTAACCATTCTATAATATTAAATAAAAAACAAAACTATTTTCCATACTATTTCTAAAATTTGCAGCGCGTACAAAAACGATGTTGACGTTGATATTATTCACTCTAGGTCATGTATTCGTATTCGTATTCGCGAATATTCATAAGAGTATTTGTATTCGGTATTCGTATTCGCGAATACGAATTTTTGTATATTCGGAACATCCCTATAACGTACAGATAAAATAGTTCAAAATCAATTTTTTGCATACGTCTTTGTAATGGGGAAAATCAGTACTGAATTTTTTTAAATGCATTTTAAATGCTTATCTGTATGTAGAATTGTAGGAAAAAGTATAATATACGACGTCGCTACGAGAAGAATTTCCTAGGTTTTCATTTTCTAAGCGAGTAAAAAGTGAACCTCGTTTACTATAAGGCTGATATGCCTGATATGCACTAAACAGAACCCCCTTAACAAATTTTAGAAGGCACATTGACATTTCTCTGTATAATTTAATAATTTATAAATGAACCTCGGCACCCAAAGGTAAACAAGGCTAAATATTATGTATATAAATAACCTATTGGCTACGTATTTTTATATCAAAGATGCCCTGTAGTTGTCTAAACATCAGTAATTAACTTGCTGTTCTTAATGAACCCACTTCATCTCGCTATTTACACGCTTTGTAAGTTTTGGCCGACATTAAACGTAGCAATTGCACGTATTACATGTAAGTGTACGAAATGTCCAGATAAAAGCGAGATAAACCGGTCAGTCACAACGCTTGTATATAATGCATCAAGTCTACTAAATCGAACCGACGTCTAGAAAAACGTGTGGCGAAGTCTACAAAAGGCGGCCATTCTATGTGAATGTGCGTTGTGTTCTCGTGCGTACAATCTACATGTGCATAATATGTGAATGTGAATGTACACGACCACACCAAGCGAGAGCGACAGTTAATTTTTAGCCGCGCTCTCAAACAATCACAGCGTTGTTCGAATTTCACGCACGTTTGTTGCTCTTTAAGTTGCGGTTCGCATTCGCTTAACGCCTGTGTAATTAAGGCTCCTGTAAGAAGTGGCACCATTTACATTTTTGCATTATACTCGCTGAGTGTGGTGAATGGCGGCTGTAAAAAAGTGTCATCTGAACAGGACTACTGAAAAGCTCAATTAATTGTTGACGCTGTGAGATCAAATTTGATTATTGAGATAAAAATATATTTATTTTTCATTTCTTTCAAATACCCATACCAAAATATAACTATCTCGCTGAGTAACGGAAAAATTCAAATCTATTTATTTTTGTGTGTGCTAAAAATAATCGTAAACTAACATTCCTTTACTTCAGCGGTTCTCAACGTTTCTCGACAAGATTACTTAAAATAAATGCTTTGAAAACGAAAATCTTATTAGAGCCCACCAGCAGGATTTAAGCCTCGAATACAAATGTTAATTTTCTAGAAAAAGACTAAAGATGGCACCCTATCACCAGCTTTACATTTTTTGTCTACCTGTACCGTAGTACCAATAGTACCATTAGTGCAAAATTTTCATTGTATTCTATCCCTTTAACGAAGAGTATTCTTCTATATGTGATGTACATATATGTATGTAAATTGATACACTTTATTATATATTAATATTCAAACGCGTATATTAAGCTAAATATTGCAGAAATTAATATGTAATTTTGTTTTGAATGGATATAATAACATATTTCTAATCTAAGAAATATTTATATATCACTTAGATATTTTAAATCCATAGCTGGCGTACATATTATTGAATGTCCATAATTTCCATATCTATTAATTAAAACTGCAGATAACAATTTAACGATAGGAAGAGTGGCAAAGCGTATAGGACTCCCTTATTATCTTCTATTTAAATTTTTAAATCGTTCTTTACAACCAACAGTGAAAATGTGGCCTTTGTTTAAGTCGCGCCCCCTTCAGTTCAAAAATTCCAAACGCTGTTTAAACTTTCGCATGTATAATAGCAGGATAACGACATCCTCAAATTTTAATGCATTCAATTAAGAGACACCTTTCGCATCAAAACATCATAAACATGAACAACCTCAGGACTTAACAGGTGGCAGGTGACCAGTAACCCTGTAGATCACACTATAGATAATGGAAATTTAAAAACATTACATTTTCAAAGCACACTGAAGTAACAGCTATTGTACAAAACAGTTTCCCATTGCTAACATAACGATGCTTATACGACTACAACAAATTCTAATTTAAATTTTAAAATATTTTCCTCTTGACAAAGCTTAAGTTATTAACGAGAGATGTAAAAATGAAAAAAGCCACAAGAACAATTAATAATTAACAGAGATAGGTATTCGAAAACCACATTACGTAGTCTTATCTTACCACAGCCATAAACTGACATCAGGGGATGGTCAAAACAAAGCAGACAAAGTCTATGACTCAAGGCAATGCAAACCGTTTAAAACAATCAGCCAACTGTTCAGATGAACGTCATGTACGAAATAACATCGCGCAGAGATAACATTTTCACAATTACCAGAATGCATTATCAACTTAATAACGCCACTTTGCCATAATTCCATAATTACATGCTAACAGACGCATCAATTCTGATTTTTAGATACCTTCAAAAAATGCTACAAAAATTTTGTAGCTGCTGAAGAACTGATTACATCTCGTTCTTTGTTTACGACTTTAATTACTATTTTAATTTTTTGTTCAACTCCCGAGTGTGTAATTTGTCTGGCTTTAATTAAACTATTGCATGTAGTATTTGTATTTGCTAATTACTTTCGTTAGTAATTATCTGCGTTGCTAAGAACGCGTGAAAATTCTTTTACATGGTAATAATACTGAACCATGGCATATTATAATATGGGCATAATTAGTTTTTCGTCCTTAAATTTTATTTGATTTAAAGCAAAATTGACAATAATAAATATCAAATTAAACAAAGAATAAGTTAGTTTGATTGTCCCGCTTCTTCTTTATCAAGAAAAAGGATCGCATCGTAGACGAAGGGTCACGTCTTTTTTCAAGGATTCAGTTTCAAACTTGTTTGGACCATCTTCCATCACTCATGCGTTGTTAGTGTTTCCTTATATCTACTTTGTCGATAATTTTTTCTCCAACATCCATGTTTTGCCTAACAATTTCATTGCTTACATGTCCAATGCTCAAAGTATTGAAATGAATTACATTTTCCACTATGGCCATGGCACCAGTTCATGACGCAAGAACAATTGAGATGACTTGTGTGACGCTTATCAAAATTGTATTCTATTGAATTCCAATGAACTTCACCACGCATTTGAAAGATAATTCCCTCATGGCACAGAAGATAACCATAATGTATTGTGACAATTTTGCTATCTATACTGACACTAGTAGCTCCGTTTTCAGATTTAAAATCGTGTTTTTCATTTCTAACTCTTGTTCGAAGTACTTAATATCGAGTTATACGTAACTTTGGCTGACTCAAGACATTTTCCACTAGATTTATCACAAAAGGGGCTGCCCGCATATTTACCTTTCTTCATTTTCTCTATTATAAATGAGGACAGTCAGTTACATTTTGTTTGTGTTGAAACGGTTTTATAGATCTAATCACGAATTTTACTATCAGCAACAAATTGCCCCAAACACACGATTAATAATGCAAATCCCTGCTGTGCACCCTGAGAACGAACGTCTGTGTTCGGCTAAAGTTGGGCGCCAGATCAAACCGATAAAATGTGAAAATCACCGAGTAGGTTGAAAATGCCAAGAAAAAATCTTTTGGTATCAGCAGGTATAGATAATTAAATTTCCTCGTGCTACATTTGTGCATACATTGCGTACATGTAAATGGGCACCATTTTCTTGTTATCGTGCAGGCCCAAAATAGGCGATTAAAAGCAAAATTTGATACAGCAAATTCGTTATGTCCCAGGGGAAAACGGCGTTTGGAATAGTAATAGACTGCCGAGTCTGCAACGTACGATGGAGGAGTGAAATTTAATAACTGGCCCGGGGGAGTCGCTAATGTTTCACTGACCGCTGTCGAGCAACGTGATGTGCTCTGCAAAAATATGAATGCGTGCAGAACACGTATTGTTGCGTCCTCACGTGCACTGCAAACGAATGTCCGCCGCAAGAATTCCGCCCGGACCTCTTTGATCCACTTGTTATCTTTCCGCAAAGGGAGGAAGACCGCAGGTCATTTATATTGCAAAAGTTGATCTATCGAGTAGATTACGGGCCAGCTCTGTCTCGCAGAATAAACAAAAACAATCCACGCGGTTCCGGATACTTGAACACACGTTAGACCTCTACAAATCACGTCTAATGGACGAGATGTAATTACAGCGCTAATCCCGCCCTCGACATACATGACCCACTCGAAAATTTCGTTAATGCATGGCTTCGATGGATTAACTACATTTTAGCCAAGAGCTGCTATTTGACTTAATATGAAGATTTGGGGCCAGTTTTTCACCCTCGCATTTCAATGTTTTACACTTAGCAACTGGTTTCGGGTCGACATGGATGACATGATGACTATTGGCGTCTTGAAAAGATGATCACGAGGAAATAAGATAAACTGCTAAAAAGCAGAAAAAGCTGAAAAAGCAGTTCATAATAATATTGAAATTCCACCATGTCAAAGTTTTTAAACTGTCATGAGAATTAAGGATTTTTCAATTTGTCGAAAATAGTAAGTGTGTAATCTCACTGATATACGTGCGCTGTCTGGCGGTTGAGAGAAGTGCTGGCTTTTGAATGCGATAAACAGAACCTTCTTTATTGTGCTCTTCTCTGAGGCCCCGTAGGGAAACGGAATCTACTGACCATTTCATTAAATAAAGTATATTCAAAAATTATTTGCATCTGGTATAACTATGGAATACTTCCTAATTTATGAATGCAACTACACTTATGTTTAAATGTCAAACCTTGCATTTGATTTTTAGTAAGTTCTAGTTGCATTTATAAATTAGGAACTACGTATTTCATAGCCACACTAGATGAAAATAATGTTGTTCATACTATAGTTCTTGAATACTAAATTGATGAAAGCCTATAGATGTATAGTAAATCAGGTTGGTAAGATAATGATTTGGATAGTTTTCTATATTGAATTAGTTTGGTACAAATCAGTAGTTCAATTGCCGCAACTATTATTTATATAATGCATTGATTTTCTATAAATATACAGTTACAAAATCCAACTTGTAGCTAAGAGATGCAGTCTGAATAGTATCTCCCACTTTCATGTTGAGCCCCAATTGGAAAGCATTAAGTTATGTTGCTCTTCTAGTTCTTCTATTAATGGAACTAATGGATATATTCTATTGTATATACATATATTATAAATTCCACCATGTCAGTGTTTTTAAACTGTCATGAGAATTAAGGACTTTTCAATTTGTCGAAAATAGTAAGTGTGTAATCTCACTGATATACGTGCGCTGTCTGGCGGTTGAGAGAAGTGCTTGCTTTTGAATGCGATAAACAGAACCTTCTTTATTGTGCTCTTCTCTGAGGCCCCATAGGGAAACGGAATCTGCTGGCCATTTCATTAAATAAAGTATATTCAAAAATTATTTGCATCTGGTATAACTATGGAATACTTCCTAATTTATGAATGCAACTACACTTATGTTTAAATGTCAAACCTTGCATTTGATTTTTAGTAAGTTCTAGTTGCATTTATAAATTAAGAACTAGGTATTTCATAGCCACACTAGATGAAAATAATGTTGTTCATACTAGTTCTTGAATACTAAATTGATGAATGCCTATAGATGTATAGTAAATTAGGTTGGTAAAATAATGATTTGTATAGTTTTCTATATTGAATTAGTTTGGTACAAATCAGTAGTTCAATTGCCGCTACTATTATTTATATAATGCATTGCTTTTCAAATCAATGCAATTCTAAACAATCAGGAAGTGAGAAAAATATTCATAGATAGGGAAGGAAGAACTTGGGAATTTATTCTTTGGATCTGCCAAATTACATATAAATTAAATGCCAGGGGCTTCATGGTATGACTTTATCCTGGAAGCTATGGCATAGCTACCATAGTTCCAGTTGTAATTTGCTTTGAAGTAATGATTAGGTTTCAGCAAACACTCCATTATCTTTGTTCCAGCAGAACTTACGTCATTTGTTCTTGATTTATCAAAGTCAAAATTATATGTTCTTCAAATGGGAAATTAAGAAACTCACGTGATATCCATATCACGATATGTACCAGAAAACGGATTATATCTACTTGTATTTTTAAATAATCTTCATTCTCTCTATCAATTTCAGTTCTACAACTTCACAATTCCTGATTCCGTTAAGAACCGTTAGTACCTATACCATAAAGAATTTTCCTGAATCAATTTTATTCCAACCAGACATTCAAGAACAACCGTTTATCACGATCAGGGCTGTAGCGTCGGAGTGGAGAGGCGGGAGTAGGGGAGTCCGGGAATCGGGGAGGCAGAATATTTTTGGCGGAGTCAGATTGGTGTAAATTAGCAACTCCTGACTTCAACTAGCTGCACTACTGTACCATTGACTATTCGAGGACTGGAACTATTTGAACTTACATTGGCTCTGGGAACATGTAGTTAGGTACACAGGTATTAAATAGTTCGTTAAAATAATAATCCATTGGGGAACATAGTCAATAAGCAGGTAAGAAGCTTGCTTGCCATAACAATGTTATTTACAAGTTTATAAAAATTTTACATACTTCTAATAGTAAATTTTAATACCTCCAAAATTTATGTTGTAGTGTATCCGTACATGAAATCAGTACGTTACTAGAAATCGTAGGTGGAAAAGATTCAATTTTCGAACATTTGTCAATTAATGAAGATAAAAACGTTTATAGCTAAACATCCAAGGTATGATATGTGGTATAAAAATTAGTGCGTATTCTGGGGAAGGTGTCAATACCACAAGTAGAGCTTAAACATAATTTGAGATAACCCAACTAGTGCATAATTTATCATTTTTAATAAGGGGTGATTTTTATAATTTTAATAAAAACAATTAAATTTATTAAAACGAACGTATAGGAGCAAGTAAGGTTGCAATAGCACAGGGGAATCAAAAACAAATCTGATCGCGGGAACTATTGAAAAAAAAAACTTTCCTAATCTTCAGCATGTTTTTTGTTGACCGTCAATTTTTTTAAATTTGAAAATCGCTTGCAACATCTTGTTTAAATTATCCCATTGATATTTTAATGTCCCCTATCAATATAATCTACAAATTTGGTTTAAATTACATATTTTTTGATATTCTGTAGCCTATTAGACTGTGTTAATGTTACATGAACTAATAATGCAGTTAATTGTAGTTTAAATATAGTTCTCTAAAGAGCAGTATAGACAGCGGTAATAGTTTTCATGGGCTCCCGCGATACATTTTATTTTTGATAGCTCTATATTTGAACAAGCGGATATTCGAGTAAAATTTTCGCCTTCAATTTATTCAAAAAAAACCGTTTCAATAACGTTTGAAAACTGTAACAGAAACCTCCTGCCTTAATTTCAAATATACTAACAAATGTGCAGAGCCGCCAGTAACATAATATTTTATGACATGCCTAAGTATTTTTCGATAATGGAACAAAAACTTAATATCGTAGGCAGGACACTAGGTAGGTAGTCATTTGCATAACCGCTCTGATTACATTTATTTAAAACTACCTCACTGAATACACCCACCATTAGTATTCTCTATTGAATGACAGCTTAAGAATAGTAATCCTTCAGTGTAGGTAAGGAATTACAAAAGTTGCTAACTTATAAATAGCATTTTATAGTTTTATACCAAACGATTCAATAATTTTGAAGAGCTTCACAATGAAGTAACGACAGCTCGTAGAAAATAATTATTGGGTTTTAAGTTATTGCTCATCACTCACCAACGTGGAATATTGTAAAATTTCCATTCAGCTGCAAAAGCTATATCAGAAATCTTAGGAATTTCAGACGTCTGTTATAAACCCCATTTCCGGTCATGCTTTTCTGGTATCTGCACTTCGCATTTCCATTTGAAAATAGTTGGGCATTTAATGCAAGACATTCAGATTCTGGAATTTCTGTTTTGTAAAATTTTGATAGCGGAATTTTTGAAGTTGGAATAGTTCTGGCGTTATTTAATCACCTCGTATGTTAATATGCACGCGTGGTTCGTTATGCGAAGAAATATATCTAAATTCAATTCCATTTCCATAAACAAACGTTCCAGAAAGATGGTCATAACAGAATATTTCTTGTACTAGTTTAACAAGCATTTATGCATTTTATGGTCACCGTTGTTGCCGATTAAGCTGGCATTTCCTTAACTACCTTTTCCTAACTGGCTTGCCCGAGCGCGAATAATTTATTTTACATGGATCTAACACGTTTTCACTGTTAGTTTCTCCCATTTATAGGTCCCCGCAGGAAAAAACGCGGCTCGCGGACTGATACAAACCATATACGACAGTGAGATTTATATATTAAGGCCGATCCGCGCAACTTTGCATACGGATTCCTTTTAGAGGAAAAACAGATACCGAATCGATGGAAATCGGTAGCGAATAGAATGGGTAAGCAGCGACAAAATGGGAAGGTAACGTGTTGCAATTCGTTTGAGTCGTAGAAGACGTGCGGTGCATCGCGGAGATGGGATCACGTAATCTATTTGCGGTGGATTCGGCGGCCACATCAGCCTGACGTGCACGGGAACTCTAAGCAGGGTTTACATGTGTGTCACTGCGACAAAAACTAGATTAATAACACCCCAATCCGTCTAATCTGCTTTCCTTAAGTTGGATGTGGGCGATCGGATGAAGGAATATCGCCATAAGCCCCCATTGTCTGTTACTGGTATATTGAAATGCCCCAACACCATCTGTATCTGTCCATATCGTAGATCTACGAGTATATACTTCGAACAAGTTTCCAAAGACAGGTACCAAAGTCAAAAATATATAGCTCAACAAAGTGATGCTGATAGTTTCAAGCAAAATCATATTGTGATTCTGCGTTAAACGCTTGATAACTATAAAAAGATCCAGTATAATATTAAAAAATGAAACACCACAGAAGCTGTTTCATGATCTATGTTCCACAGGCATGTTTCATCGTCGGCCTTAAAAATATGTTGGTTCATTGATTAAAAGCAACTTACGAATCTTCTAATTCTACTTTTTCAAACATACATATGTTTTGTATGGTAACTGTTAAGTGATACCAGGTTATTCAATCATTACGCTTGGTCTACTTTGTATTATTTTAGTCAAAAGTAGTCAGCATCTTTATCCAGCTGTGATATTTTCCTCTTTCTCTTTCTAAACGTTTATTTTTAATTATAAAGGATCTAGCTTCCACCTCATTGAAAGGTAAAGTAATAAAGGGGTTACAAATAACAAAATTGATAATCTTATAGGAGAAGACATTAGTCCATGATCAAAGTCATAAACAAAATAGAACGGATAGATAACTTAATTTACGCCGTCATTACTTTGCAATACAATAAGAAGAATATCGAATTTAGGTTAGTCGTGTCTTAGTGACGTTGGGCCCATAAAATGGAATGGTTAAAATATATAATTAGAAAGAGAAATAAAATAAAGTTACTACTTAAAATATTGCAAGAAAGATCAGGATAATACAGTTGACAAATTATAAAAATATAGCTGCAGTGCGATCACAAATTTTGTTCAACAAAGGTGGCTACGGATTTGCAACTGCATTCTTAGCATAGAATTTAAACAATGCAATCAGCTGCTGGCATTTTTATTATTCTTTTTCTTCTGCTTTTGTACTACACTTGCGGTTGTTATCCTTCAGGCTTCTTTACTTCAGACGATTAGGTAAGCCAGCTATTCCTTCATCGTTTGATGAGCTTTCCTGGATTTCTTCAATAATTATTGTGTAAGAAGCGAAAACTATGTCTGCGGTAAGTACTACAGCCTGCAGAACACAGTAGGGTAAAATATAGTTTATTTTTTTCCATAACAGTTAACAACAGATATGAGTTTACGATAATTATTTATTCATTTCAATTTGCTTATTTCAAACGATGTACCATCGCAGAGCTGTAAAAATAATACTAAATAAATATACTACAACAATTTATATTGAGAAATAATTAAACAAGTAATTTACGTGGTTCATTTTTAATTACCAAGTAATTGATAATTGAATTACTATTTCCTTCGAGCAGTTGAAATCTCTGCTAATTAGTAATTAATTACATTAAAAGTAATTTTTCCAACTCTGTTCAGAGGCAACCATTTTAATAAACAAGTGTCAAATTGACAGATAATTGTAACTATTGGAATTAATCTAAGATACTGATTTTGTTTTCCATGGCCGCCCTTGTCCAAATTTGTTTATGACGGCACTGTAATAAGCATAAATAGAGAATTTCAGTTTTCAAGTTGTGGGGCAACTTCATTGAGACGCAGCTCGTATACTACCAAATGCACCGAAATGATAGGATAGAAAACTAATAGCAGAAAAAAGGGATATCTCAAAGCGTTCATCTTGCTGCGTTTAAACTACTACTAGAAATAACTATTCATAAGAACCAAATCCTTTGAAATATGGTCTTTAAGACAGGCGATAAATCTATTTTGAAAAGAGTTTCAAAATGCTCGAGTAAGGCGTTAGTTAAAGAAAAAAAAGCCCCATTACCAAAAACGAAATTGTTAATCGTTAATAACGAGGGCAGATTGTCCCCCGAAACGTTCGTTGTTTAATATTTTCAATTTTCAGAGTGGCGAAATGCCCAAATAAGAATATGAAGCTACTAGTAGCTTCTTCATCTAAAACATGGTTTAATACCCAAGAATACTATATGAAAAGATGACCAACTAACGGAAGACGATGTGGAAGAGGAAGATATATATGTCTGACGTAGGTACCAAGCTCCACAGACAGGAACTGTTTGCTCAAGCAAAACACAATGCTGATATTGTACTGTTCGATGAAGTGGAACGTAGAGAAAAACCACCTTAACACTTTACAAAGAAATTTTAATATATTGATTAAAATTACATCTGTTTGATGTAATGATCCACACTTAACTGACCCTTAGCGTCCTATACTATCCGTAAACAATAACTATTAATTATTGCTGAGCTCCCTGTCACTGGGTGCATGCACTTACCGGTATACCGGTATCAGCAAAATAACTTTGTTAACACCGAAGCAGCAGAGATACATCCTGGATGACTGACCCCCGGTTTAACAATATTCTTAATACTTCATAAAAGTGCTTACTTGAAGGCAAGTGAACTGTTAACCAATCCAGCACACTATCAAGAGGTACTGCCATCACAGGCTGCATATTAGCCAAGAGAAACGTGAAATATTTTAACACTATTTTGCACCAAGACTGGTCCATATCTTCTAAAAATCAACTTTTTCTTCTATTGCTATATCCCACAACAATACTATACAGAATGCAAGGAGAATATGCATGTGGTCGTTGTGGTGTTTAGCAAACGAACAATCAATGTACTACTATAGCGGTAGGTCGTTAGGATCATTATAAATACAAGATATACATTCGACTTTTTAATTTTTTAATTACTATTACGGCCACATGTAAAGTCCCCTTGTTTTTGTTATGGTCCTAGTGGCCTGCCGCAATCTGTATATTCGTAATATGACTTTGCAGACACAGTGTTAAAATTATAATTTTAAAACCTTTATTTGATGATTAAAAAGTTTTACAATTGTTTTTAGTTACATTACTATAAAAATATTAAAATAACTCACTTAACACTAAATTTAAAGAAAACAATTACAAAAAATCAACTGTAATAAAATATTTCTTATTATAAACACACTCTTGACAGAGCGTATTAATTTACTGGTTCATATATAACCTGAGTAAACGAAAGTCTGAATGGAACGATACAACTACGCATTAATCTATATTAACAACAATACCAACGCGAACAAAAACAGTAAAACTTTATGGAAAAACCGTTAAAGGCAATTTATTACATAACAAATGGATATTGGTTCCTTGAAGTTTTCGCCAGCCCACCGTACTACTTTCAGAAATGAATGAAAGAGAACGCGGAGCTGCGTGCTCATCTATTATGGATTCGTAGTTATAATCAAAGTATGCAAAGAATTCGATTTACACCTCCATTAAACCCGCCCTAATCAAATTCATCCCGTGTCGCGTGTTAGAAACAATTTTGAACCATATTCGAGAACGTCCGGCGAATTCCAATCGCCTCCCCTGGTACCATAAAACTACAAATGTATATTTCTAGCCCAGTCGGAGTTTAACGGCGCAAGGTTTGATTTTATTACTTTCCTCTGATAGTGGCCAAGTAAGAATGCCCTCAGCGGCGACACCTGGCCGTGTAACAAACGCGCGTGATGTAGATAAGAGATCGGGTTAGTGGTGTTTATCCTACCTTACATTAGTAGGTGCTGGGATACGGACATCCGCAGGCGCAACCACTTACCCATGGCATCTGCAACAATAAAAATAATCAGTTAAGAATAAGCAGGAATTAATAAACCGGGGGGGCTAATAATAGTGCTTAGTAGGAATAACTTATTCATAGTATTTGAATCAAAGGCGCGATATCTCGTCATGGCGGGCGGACGACGGCTATAAATATGCAATAAGACTCGCGTGACAGGCCCATATCTGCTGCGCCCCGTCAAGCGAATATGACGGCTTTACCTCTATTCTACATATTAATAGCCTTACATAATTGGGAAATGTTAGTTACACACAAAAGCCGCTGTTCCGCCAGTGAAAAATACGTAGAGCGCTTTCCAACTACTTCAAAAACAAAGTGCACGCACCATAATAGTGCAACTACTATGGATGTTGGTGTCATGGACTGACAAGGCATGCCATTTTCTGGTTGCTTATGAAGACTCAAAGTATGCGAGTAGTGGAAACTGTGCATGCTAGTAATTCGACATCGGAAATTTCGAGTTGTACAGCATTGGAAATTTATTCAAATTCAACACGAGACCTAAAGTAATCCACGAAAAAGGAGCTGGTGGTATATCGCATTACTATTAACCAGGTTCAAGAACCTTGTATAAGAACGAAATTCAATTTTTAAATGACCAATACATTTGAATTCAACTATTAATTGTATTAGCCAAACCTCATGTTTAATTTCAGACTATCTGTCGCTTTATAATTCTGGAATTCCACACGCATGTGGTATAACCAAAACGTTCATGTCTTATACCCACGCAACACTACGTTTACTTTTAATTCCTCTTCCAGCTAATTAACAAAAAGCAGGTGTTATTTTTATTACTGTTTAAATAGAGGTGAAACTGCATTGGTCCACGCAACCCGCTTGTGGGACCCCAACTGTTCGACTCATGACCAGCGTCGGACTAGTGAGGATCTGGCATTTGTGCGTAGTCATTTATCAGCACACATATTCTCTACTTCATAACAAAAATGAAATTATTTTGATTTAAATCTATAGTTCCTGCAGAGCGAAGGAAATGATAACACATTTTTGTTCATAAATGTAAAAATTGCATGCACATTTTATAAATATGCTTGATAGACAATACTGCTGGTAAGTTGAGGCCGTCCGTGGAGAACTCCGCGATTATCCACTTTCATCTTGCGCCGTACACGGAAGAGATCAGTGACAACAAAATAACAAAGATATCACTTGCAGAGCTGACACGATTGCACCTTTAATGACTCGCATGGTTAGATTCGGGGTTTGCTATTTTAATTGCTACCATATAGGCAGAGGAATGTAGATTTATTACTTTATTATGCGACGCATGCACCTGCGTCCTGTTCCCGGATGATGTCTCTTCTTCCATCCACGTTATCACCGAAGTGCATTCGATCCTCGACTCCTTCGGCGAACAGGCTTTATTGCCACCACACCCACTTTTGGCACGACGCGAACTCATTTATTTTTTGCGCCAGGCACTCTCCTAATGCACTAACCAATGCTGCTAGGCCGTTTTAAATTATTTTACTTATCTTTGCAAGGGCTGTTTCTTAATTACTTTTTAAATGCTAACGACCGCATTTTAATTAAATATCCAACACTGTCTACCTGAGAGTTTTATTGCTGCGGCCGGCCGCGACAACCTCGTGAGAAAAGAATGAGAAACGAGCGATTTTGCCAACTGTATTGAACAAATGGTTCGTGTTGGATAGAAAGTTGCTCAGCTGTTGGGAATTATTGTAAAACGGCCATATTTATAATAATGACCAAAGGTGGCTAGCATGAGCGTTGCGAAGGTTAGCACTATGCTCATTCCTTTGGTACAATCTTTTTAATTGACACATAAACTATTCGCATTTACGTCTAAATACAGCATTAATTGTAGATCTGGTTCAGCAATTTGACCTTATCATAAACACTCATTAAATGCAGCTTTATCAAGTGAATTGTTTAAGCTTGGCGAGTTTCACGACCACTTCCTTCGACAGACGAAAAAATCCCATATTTTAGTTTTATCAGCTTTAATTAATCCACCGTTCAGAAATATAATGACTATACAGAAGGATGTTATCTTTACTGTCTGAAATGGTAATAACTTACATACAGAAATGTCTACGGTCTGCCATAAAATCAATATTTTCGGAATTGTGTATATTTTGTAAACTGGCCAATATTAGATGGAGAGAATGTAATTGCACATTAACTAACCGTAAAAATATGATTTTAAATCGACTTAGATAACGACATCGCCAAAATTCATTAACAGATATTACCTTGCATAATCGTTTAATTGCTTGGAACAAAACATTGCAATTGTATTGCAGAAATGGTCGAATCGAATCTTGGCAGCCTTGCATCAGCATTTAAACCGAAATAAAATTATAACCCAATAATTACGTGTGCCTCAATATGAAGTGTCGAGTTTTAACCTACTTAGAAACAGTATTTCATGCACTCACACTACTCCATCACGGTCCTTCCCATCCAAAATTTCTTTGTACAACTGTAGATCATCATTATCTTTCCGTTCTATTCAAAGATGTGCTTGTTTTTTTAACTGTCTAAGTTAACAATCACAACGTTGCTTCGATATTATGGGCTTATTATAGGGAAAAGGGAGAACGACGGGTAGGGGGGTTACTGGCCTAAAAACTTGAGACCGTGGTGAGTACAGCAACCCTATTCCAAAACGTCGTAGTGAGTTTCAAATAGCGCTGATGATTGCCAACGTCCGGATGACATTTAAAAAAGAAGAGTGTTGTAGTAGTGTATATATGCCGGTTCTGGCGCACAGGTAATTGCACCTCACTGGTACAGGTGTACAGGTGTGTTTACCTGTGCGCTGGCGCATATATACACTACTTGTTATTTTTCAGTTTTCTCCGGTCTTTCAATTTTTTCAAAGTTTCTAACAGGCGTCGATATATATCACTTCATATGTATACGATATACCCGGTGTCCGTTCTGAAACTCCAACATAGGAATCTAACATTCCACAATGTTGATTGTCTATGTTCGACTTTGAGAGCGGACACCCAGTATATCATGTTTTTATAAATCTTTTACCATTTTTATTTATTTTTTATATCTAGCCATATTATACACTTAAAAATTCAATGGTATGATTTAATGTGAATGTTTATTTTGACACTCAAACTTAGTGGTTGAGTAATCTGTAATTTTAGAGAACGTTTTGATAAGTATAACACCTACATGTTAAAGATAAAGCAAAAGAGTTTTTAGCATTCTTTCAATCCGTTTATCAATATCTGTTTAAAAATATTAGTTAAAATTCGTGTCAGAATTCTGAAGCAATTCATGGGGTCATTAGCTCAAGAATGTGCTGCAATCGCAACTCAGAATTTTGGTCGACACGCTCTAGGTCATCCATATAGTTTCACAATACTATTCAGCAAAATCCATTTACAAAACGTGTGAACGAACTGCAACGTGTTTGTTTACCTTTAACTATTACGTCGTCAGTCATCACATATTACTAAGTTAGCAGGTATTAGTTCGTAGGTCTTTGCGCTATGTAAAAGTGTCTGTATAAAAGGAATAAATTTTAATTAATAAAGCAGTATTAATCTTTACGATGTTACCTACTCAACATCAAAAAGGTTACTTTTCTCCAAGCCATGACTACTCGGCCTCTGAGGTCGAAATCGGCGATTAAAATTTACTACAAGAAGTCACTGATATTTGAAGTACAGATTAGTACAATATCAATTAAACCGGGTCTACAAAAATGCGTGCATTATATTCTTCAAACCTGAGTAAATTTGGTTTTGCACTTTGTGCCTCAACTGGTCAAAAAATAAATTGACAGACACAGCATCACCCAATGTTTAAAAAAGAGGTGAAAGGCCTGTTCTACAAAAATAGCTGCGGTAGTAGAAGACAACTCTTTGAGAGCCTATGATGAAATGTGCATCTGGACGCATAAAGTGATCAATAGGTTACCACGCGCAAAAAGCTACTTGGTTCGAAGCTACTTTGCGTATTATTTCAATTTTTAGCGCCGTGATTCTCATTTTTACCGCACCATCGCGGCAGGCGCTTATATACCGCCGATCGTTGTTGGTGAATTTCTTACCATTTGGTCTCCATATCTATTAACGCAAATCTGCCTTTCAATCAGCTCAAATTCGACCTTCAGGCTATTCTGGTCCCGTATAGTGTTCCCGTTTGCGGCACTGTTGGCTACCATAGCTGGCCTATTTCCTTTCCTTTGTGCTGTGGTTTAAGTGGGTATGGTATTCTAACCTAAAAGCCATTCGTGGACTTCGTGCTCGTGGCTCCAAACGCACAGGCGAACGCTTTGTTGCAAACTGATGCCCAAAAAAAACCAGAAAGAATTTGTGGAACGACAGCGATTGGTTGTACACGTAGCTATGATTTAATTATTTGTCGAAAGTGCTACCATTTTTCCAGGAGGGTTCTTTCAGTCCTTGTTAAACGTTATTTTTGCTGCTTTTGTGGAACTTTGTCGTTGTGCCAGTGTGCCAACGCCTTCAATTTGCACACATCAGACCTCATCAAAGCAGCATTTGCTCTGATAATGATTTAATTTAATTTAATTGCTGCTAGCAGTTTTATGCTGTGGTCTTTAAATAGGATATAACAGTTTTGCCTTTGGGCACACCCTGCTTTATTAACGTTTTAAAGTTGTTAAAGGTATCGTAATAATTCTTACAACGTCCAATTATGTACTATATTATTGACATGTGAGTTTTAGTTACTTCAAATTTATTTATGGCCGTTATTTGTATGTATATTTTAGATTATTGACTTTTGCTTGGCTTTTGTTTGAGTTCTCGGTTCTACCTGGGCATACTTGTTGTATTAAAGACTTAGTGGCGCCCCATTGTAATGTTTAATGAATTTTGGAATTTATAACGAACCCATGCCATTTTCACTGTAGCTGTCGACAATCAAATGCGCCAATTTTGCAAAAAATCGGTAACAATGCGTTTACTTGTAAACTTCGTCCATAACAAATTTATATAGTAACCTCTCAAACAGCCTCATCATCAAAAATCTTTATTATAATTTAGCCAGTCAATGCATTCCATTAACAGTTCAAAAGAGCACTACCTTTTCACTGTATGATATTGCTTAAAAGCGTTGGCTAATCAATTTGAGACGGTCCACATATTCCCCGTTTTGAAACAAGAGAAAACCGTAAATGTCGTGCACGAAGCTATAAGTAGCAAGGATGGAACCGCGCCCACGAGGATATCGGCGACATACCATTGGAAACGGCGTAGTGCAAAAGTATGTTCAGCGATATTTATCTGCCGGCATTCCATCAAATTAAGATTATATTCAAACGGCGAACTGCAATGAAATGCAAATGTCCTGGAATAATTCAACTGCAGGGGTGTATAAAATAAATTCGACAGAAAATTTCGAGGAAGACAGCGGCGTGGAGCGTGTGTGAGCGCAATCGATAAGCGAAGCGTTCCCAAATTACCTTTTAAAAGACATTTAGTTAACAGCTGTCAAATGAGGTGTCCTCCATTATTATGCTCGTTTCGTAGGCCAGGTAAACATTGATTCTTGTAATGTGTTTATAATAGGCTGCAATTTAGCCGGCGGAAGATTTGTTGAAAGTGTCAAAATATAAACGATTCGAATTAGTCGCCGCAGTTACACCCCTGTACTCTTAAACTGCCTCGATTCGGATTTTTCTGTTTGTGCTAAAACTGGTCC
This sequence comes from Agriotes lineatus, assembly GCA_940337035.1. Lineage (NCBI taxonomy): Eukaryota > Metazoa > Arthropoda > Insecta > Coleoptera > Elateridae > Agriotes > Agriotes lineatus. The sequence goes on from OW679195.1 coordinate 153,437,675, forward strand.
CAGTCCTGGAATGGACGCCGCGTTGTCATAATGCGAAGCCGACATTCCTCGCGGTCTGCCAACGACTGATTCTCAACAGTCGTCTTCTGCAAGACGGCGCGAGGACGATCTCCGCCGGCGGCGAGGGAGCCGTTTGGGGACCGCTGGAACTAATCCGCCTCCAAATACAGCGTACACATACGAACATCCCCAACATTCCAAGGTGGATATTTTAGAAATGTGTCTGTCGATTTGGTGACCGCGAGATTTCTTTTTTACGGCGGTGCTTATGCTTAACAAGAATATATTCGGAGCTCTGGTCCGGATTCGCGATTTTTCGAGCCGATGCAGCGACCCACTTCCTGCAGAAGCTCCAGAAAAACTCGCGCGCGATTACATGATTTGACTTGACAAGTGCTGCGTTTTCGCGATTAACTAGAGCAGCCAGTGACGGGTTTATTGCAAAATCGAAGGAATAAAATCAATCAAGCTACCGTAACAAGATCAATCATAACGGGGAGCATGTGAATTTAGTCCTTAGGACTTGAACGCTGTTTAAATAGGGACTTGGCAGTTCATCCGCATAAATATATAGCGCCTTGTTGGCAAGTTATTGCCCTACTGAGCGCTAAAAGCGTACATAGCGCAAAATCAGCGAGACAATATTTTTCGATACGTTTACTTGCAGCTTGATTAATTTCGCTTTTCAGATAAGTTAACACCTTACTGTCTGAGTTATGGTAGTTCCGTGAGTAATACATTATTATCCACTTTATTCCTGCATATATTTATTTATACGAACCTGTCATCGATCATTTATTATTAACAACATATTAATCTACTATGGACTTAGAAAGCATTCATAAATGTACTTCTAGAATCGGAGTCCAAATGCCAAGCAGTTATGAATCAGCGGTAGGAGTTATTTAACATGGCCATTTCAGCTAATATGCTCATATTGATTTGCTCTAAAAAACTACTTAGTTTCGCTTCAGTATCAACAGATTATTTATTATGTTTAATTGTTAACCTTTTTTTTTTAAATATGTTCATGTTCACTATAAGTATTGAGCACCATACCTGTTAGCGTGTTTGTAGTTATTGAATTATTACAGAATAACAACTTCCTGCTCAATTAATAATTACTAGACTATTTAAACAATTTAACATGCAAAGCATTATATCATTCAAATTGACGGTAGTATAGATGGTAATACAAAACTTATCCACATTTCACAGTAGTTGGATTTTCAATAAGTACACTACGTCTTCTCGTCCAATATTGAGTGGATTGCTTATTGTGTGCATCGATCTTCAGTTCATCACATTCAGCGGTATATTCAAACTTACTTACTTTCGTATGTCTAGTACATTTTACAGCTTAACTAATGAGTACTCCATCATTTGGCAATAACAATTATCATTACCAGCGCCAGAAATATAAATTACTGTTCTAGAGCAATTTAAAAATTAGGTGTTAAATGTGTTGCCTACGTACTCCTTTACGTGATGTTGAAACGTCGATGTTATATTTAAATTATAACTAGTATTACACAATTGTTTATTTAGGTTTATCATATTCTCAATGTATGTCATGGTTATGACCAGAAAACATGCATTTCTGAAAAACAGCCGTCATTTCGCTTTTCCTAGGCCGATTGAAAAATTGGCTTTTGTGAAAAATAAAATTCAAAACGATCATTTTACTACTCAATATAGCAATAACAACTTGTTTCCTATCTATAGTTGTAACATTATCATACATCACTCAATATAGGTATCTTCGAGAAAACGTTGAAAAAATGCAACATTGTTGTGAGGCACGATTAGCAATTCATAACACAGTTAATTCAAATTAACAAGTAAACAATGGCAATAAAGCAAATACAAGGCTAATCAGTTAAAACTGATTGGATGTTGTTCAAATGCTTAATACAGATGTTATTTAAAATTTCACTTAAATTGGTTCAAAAGGCCCTGGCAGTCGAGGCACTTGAATTAAAAAAAAATGCTAAGTTCCTTTCCATTTTTCCGGAAAGGTAGTTTCTTTCATCGCAACAAATTTCTGTCTTATTTTAATGTTGCATGTTGTAAACTTTTATGTAGGTATTTGTAATTTGTTTTATCGTCATCCTAAATTGTATTCAATTTTCCAAAATTTATTCCACACTACAACCAATAAACGCTATAGAAATTTACTATAGTAAGAAGTGGTTATCTTTGGGCTCATTGCAACTGACCTACATTTTTGAATGGGGTATTAAGGGCCCTTTGAAAAGTTGAAAACAGCGACAAATATCGTTCTTCAATATTTTGCGGTTTTATAACAACTGAACAAAGTATATCGAAAGAAAAAAAACTGATCCTCAGTGGGCTGTGAAATGCAACGTTTGAATAATATGTTGGTAACACTGTAAGTCTATGTCAAATTCGAGGTTAGCAGGTTAGGTTCTGCGTCAGTTTTGACCCAGACTGACGCAAAACCTAACTGCTAACCTCGAATTTGACAAACTTACAGTGCTACCAACATATTATTCAAAAGTTTGAATTTCACAGCCCGCTGAGGATCAGTTGTTTTTGGATCTCTTGATATTAATTTCGGGGAAATGAATATCAGTTATGATGGTGGTGCCGCCACACAGTTTGCGCCGGGATCACCAGAAAAACCAAGTAATTTGTTTGCAAAATTTACCAAGATTAAATCACAATTGTTTCATTATTCCTGGTTTTTTATTTTACTTTTATTTTTATTTACAATGTAGCTTTTTTCATACTATGTCATTTTATACGAAAGTTTTTTTTCAATTAGATTTCTTAACTAGTTGTTTCTTCTCTTGTAAAATAGTTTGTAGTATTTGATGTTAATGATGTTTAAACACAAACATTAACACAATTTAGTTGATTTATTTAGTTTATCCCCACTAGTTTGTATAATATAGTACTGGTATGTAATTTTAGGACAGCCTCCCCGATATACTTCATATTTCAAAGTCTAATATTTTATCATTGTCAGAATAAATTTACCATTTACGTCAAAATTTTGTTTTGGTTTACAATAAACCGTACCAAGTTGAATAATTTTTTAGAATAAATACATTACAATAATACATTTATTACAAGTTCAATCAACACAAAAATACAAAAATATAAGATTACTTTACAATTATTGGTATTTAGTTTAATTGATGAAGAATTGGACTTGCATCATCCCCTTGCTGAAGGTATTGTTACAAGGTTTGAAAAGATTCTAAGGTATCTTAAAAAGTTACTTCAACTTGCTATCCCAACAAAATTCGGTTCGAATATAGTGCACTTTTAACGAATTTCTAGACCGTTACCAGCGAACGTCCATTATAAGCGAGTACATAATATCCGATGCTAGGTTTAAATAACTTTAGTCGGAGTTTGGTAATCGGTCCCTTACAAACGAGAGTCCATTATAAGTGGACTCTACATTTCAATATTAAAAATGTTCAAAAGCTAAATCGTCGTAATGAAAACGGGACGTTGTTTGTCTGGCTTAAACCAAGGGATGCCTATAAAAATATTCGGCATTAGTTTGATAACATTTTGCTTTTCTCTTTAATTAAATGTTTAAAAGTTGGTATTGTCCATAATTTTAGAAAATGTCAGCAGTTGCATGGCGACTTTCGGGATCAATTTTCTGCGCAGAACGGATGCGGCGAGGTTACAACTGCGGTTTAATAATCAGCGGAACGCTCTCCGGTAAAAACTTCCCATTGTCAAATATTTTATAATAACGCTAATTTGCCATTCGTTACGTCTCAATTCAGGGCCAATTATTTTCGCGATGCGTACGCGGGGCGGCTTAATCGCATTCGAACATAGCGCGATGCAGATGATACGCGGCAGTGAATTAATCCAGTTGGCGAGATGTAATCAGACGCCATTAGGGGCTATTATCACCCCAGGTATTTGGTTAAAAAAGCAATAGCCTCCCCCACAATTACCTCGTAATGGCTCATCGTCTCTTCCTTGATCAGTACCTAACAATCGCGCTCGCAGTTTCGCATAATTCCGGCGGGCGATAGCTTTCTTTGTTATTAACTGAGGATTAGGGGCGAACTCCCAACACAACTTCAATTAATGTTTATACTCGTCTTTTTGCCAAACTGCGTGCAATAGCGACTGCAGCGGCGCACACATGGGAATGCAGCTCCCTGCACGGGATTTTATCTCCGTGTAATCCGATTTTCGTCGTTCCAGATTGTAGAGAGACGAGATTGACTCTTTGGCTCGGGTCCGAGCTTACGTCTCAGCCCTGAGAGATTGTTATATAAATAATAGCGCTGTACTTCACTTAGGGAATTAGATATTAAAAAGGCACGAGTCGAAGGGCAACGTCCTGCTCTTAGTTAACTCGAAATTATAGCTTTTAATTTGCTTTCCGCCGCACCGGCATTTCTCATACGAGCTTTCTCAAATTGAGCTAGTGGAATACGGAAGACAAAGGAAATGGGATGAGCAGGCCTGAAAACTGAAATGAAAAACAAAACCGCGGAGCCCCGCGTTTTAAAATAAAGCACTTGTAGTTCCCGTTCTCGTAAGTTATTTCGAAAACTCCATTACAACCTGCTCTCAGCTTTTTCTTCGTTTTAATCTGGCGTCTCTTCTATTTGAAATAATATTTTCTGTTATAATTAAATACAACTTTAGAACTTTATCTGGGTTTCAGAGAACCACAGATGGCGATAGTAAATGAGAGGGAAAAGCAAGTTGTTTTACAAATAAGTCATAATCATTATAATTCTAAAGCTGCAATTACATGAAATGTCAGTAAACAATCCCTTAAAATAGAATTTGTAACAATGCAAACTGAAATAGCTTGACCATCTAGTAGGAAAGAATGGGGAGGGTAATGGATAAGTAAAGAAGCTATGAGAAGTAAAATCAACTAGTAAAAAGGTAGACGAAGATCTAGATCTAGACCAAGTGGAAATGGCTATATTCTCAGATAGAACTTTGAGAACATTTTAATATGAAGGGCAGAAGTTTAGATAGACAGTGTACAAAAGCAGTGGACGCACTTTGAGAGAAGAATTAAAGAAACTCACAAATGGCTACCTTGTAAGATACGAAATTAACGCTCTTGACACTGTAGTGATAGAATACATCAGAAAGAATTAATATGACATATAAGTAGACTTTCGGAAGGGAGATGGCTAAATCAATTGTTTCAAGAATAACATCCGTTAAAATACAGAGATAAAACCTTGAAAGTCATGGAGGAAGAAAATGCAAAGAGACTACATAAAGAGGCATTCCATATCAGAGAAAATAGAAAAAAGGCTTAAAGAAAAATCTACGGCAGTCGTAGAAGCCCAAGAAAGAGAATTAACAACTAAAATAATAGCAACTTCGATACCTTCAATCAAGGTTTTTCAACTCTTTCTATAATTTTTTGTTTTTCTTTGCCACAACAATAAAAATGATATATTAAATCAACGCTTTTTAAAAATATAAATCATATGTTAGAAATTACAGACTTTAAATCCTGAATAGCTTTCCAAATAAATCCTAAAACAGAGTGATACATAAGAACTGAAAGGGTGAAAATTATAGCAGTAGAACAATTGCATATCAAACCTATATTGATACTCACTAACTATTATTCGAGCTTCAATAATACATCAATAAAAGTATGGAGCAATTAAAGGGAAAATGGAGATCAAAACGGCACCAAGAGAGATCAAAATGGCACCAAGACAAATGAAAAAGCAAAAAGCTCCTGTAAAAGGCCGGATAACAAGTGAAATGTGTGTAATGAGAGGTGGTGATGGAACAGAAGAAGAAATAAGAATACCTACTTCTTAACAAATGTCTAATAAAAGGAAAAATATTAACATCCTTTTCAAGAAAGGTGATTTTACTAACATCGAAGATCAGCAAGAGTATTATCGAACTTGCACAAATTATTGACCAGAATCCTCATTAATCCTCTAAATGCGAAGTTCAACTTTTATCATCTGAATTCAGGAGTGGCTTCAGCACCTTAGATCATCTGCAGTGTATTAAGACATTAATCAAGAAAACAATTGAGTATAATATTGGACATCAATGACACATGGGCCGTCTTATGAGCGATGAAACACGCCAGAATAGACTCCAGAGACACACAAATTATAAAAGCATACGAATATCGACCTAAAAACTGATGAAATACATATACAAAGAGGAGTCTGTCGGGTTGATACCATCTCTCTCTCTCTCTCTCTCTCTCTAGATATTCAGTCTTACGACTGGTTGTGCTGGTGTATTGCATCTCGCATCTAGCATTATTTGTTTTACATATCTCAATATTAGTCTTACATTCGGAGCCTCCATCACGAGTGTGAGTAGAATACCTTGATGTCTAGAATACGTCCCATAAGTTTATCTCTTCTCCCTGTAATTGTTTTCCAAAATGTTGCCGTTTCTTGTGCTCTATTCAGAATTTCGTCTATTTTGATGTGATCAATCTATGCTACTTTTAACATTCTTCTGAGACACTACATTTGTAGAGACACGCTGATGATACCATATCCACTAAATTATTCACATTGGCCCTCGAAGATGTGATTAAACAGCTGAATTGGAGGGATACAGACGAAAATAATTAGTAAGAGTGATGACATTGTGGTCTTAGCAAATAGTGATAGATAAAATGAAAAAGTACATATACCTTGCTCACTAAATATAAATAGGTAAAGAAAATCAAATCGCAGAAATACAAAGGCAGCCTTCGGAAAACTAAATTATATTTTTTTGAAATAAAGACGTAGGTACCTATACATATGGCGTTCTGCCGTGACAACATATGGCATGGAAACTATGATTATCACACAATGGAGTGCTGAGAAATTGAGTATCACAAAAGGCAATGAAGAGAATTACGCTGGGTATTAGTTTAAGAGAGCAGGCGACAAAGAGAAGTTACAACAAAAGTCACCGATTACATGCAATGGATTTACCAACTTCAGTGGAACTGGGCTGGACAGTTACTTCGGCAAGATACAAATAGGTGGCCCTCACGAATGCTAAGATGGAAACTAAGGCAAACAAAAAGAAGCGTAAGAAGGCTAAGTAAGAGATGGATAGAGATGATTAGAAAGAGAGGTACGTATTAACTACAGCTTTCGTTAGCATTAACGTTAGCTTACGTTCAGCAGTGGAAGAGTAAAGATTGACGAAGAAGAAAAGAGTTGTGGGAGCACCGATTAGTATCTAAATAATATCTAAAACGATTGGTGTTAAAAAACCAGAAAATATAAAAAACTGCATATAGAAGACATGAACAAGTAACTAGAAGACCAAGGAAGAAATATTTTAATATATAAAAACGTTGATGCTCGATCCAAGTACAGATTCAAAGATATAAATATTAAAATTACCTACACCAGCATACAAATATCAAAATTCAAATTAAATTCGCAAGCACCACATCGGCATCGCAGAAACAAACTGGCCGAAAAGTAAGTATTCAAATTAAGCTGCCTAGAAGATACATGGACACAAAGGGTACATTGTGTTTGATTTGTTGGTTATTGAATAAAATTCAACGCGGCTGTGCGGAATTTCGCCTTTCACTTGTAGTAACGTGGTTTACGTGTGCATTATACGAGTGTATATATTTAAATTTAGATAGCAACCCGCGTTGGAGATCGTACGATTACAATTAACCTGGAAAATTTATAAAATGTTATTCACAGTAGAATAAGCTTCAACCTCCCCGGTCGGAATAAAGCGTGTTGCGAACATGCAAATGAATTATTTAATAATTTAGTTATTTTGAATAAAAATGCTCTTGCGTTATAAAATGCTTTTTGTCTGCTGATGTGCCTGTCGTGCTAAAGCTAAATGTGAAAATGGATTTATTAGATTTTTTACATTCCCCGTTTCAAATGGGTTTATTATCAAATGTATGGATTTGAATACATATAAAAAATAAATTTATTAAAACTATTGTGTATTTAATACTGCATTCCTAAAAAGGGTTGTCGAACTTGAAGATAGGTTGAAGAATACAATCATTGGATGTAAATCATCGGTTTTTAGAAGCAATCAATCGACTATAGCGATTTTTCTATACACTAAACTGGAAAAACTACACCACACTAGGTGAAAGTTTAAATGGAATATACCAATAGATACTATGATCATTTTTATTGTTTTGGTATAACGATGAAACTCGTTTTCGCGAATAAATAGCCATGGGCAAGAAAGTACGCAACATGAGCAATCAGTACCAAGAAAAATAAAGGTGAATGGAACCCGATAGTCCCGAAATGTTACGTTGATGATATGTTCGTCATGTTTGACAAATGCACTGAAGCGAACTTAATACCGAAAATTGAGATTAGAAATTTGGCGTCGTGGTCACACGATAGGTCACAGTCATAGGTCGATCGGCTCGTTACTTGTTTCTGCACCGGATGCACGGTTATTTTTGGCGTTGCAGTTGACATAATGACTTAATAATCACTTCTAGGTGGTCAGTTATTGCACGGGGTGAAAATAGCCCCACCTTCAAAGCGAATTGCATGCAGCTCGAAGCAGGCAAATTGAAAAAGCCCCAGCTTAACACATTGTTGGCGTATTTGCTGCATGGCCGTAATATTGCGAATAGCTAATTTCACGAACGTAATGCAAGTAGCGCCGCCGTCGCGAACGGTCTGAATATGGCAGCAACTATCGTTATGGAAATTCCTCCATACGTTATGCTGTTAGCGGTACTCGTATAAGGCGTTTACACCTCAGACCGATCTAATTACATTTCGAAGTAAAACAGATATTGTTATCGCTTTATTGCCGGGTTCTTTATTTACGGCATATTGCTAAACCTGTTAAGCCGCCGCTTATCGTCCGAGTGGGAACTGCAATGTGGAAACCTTTGGGGTGGTGGGCCGAACACACGTATGCAATTATCTGCATGAATAACTGAAGGCTGCAGCTAAAAGTACAGAACTTCCTTTCAATCACGGAATACCGCAGAGGGAATATGTTAACGTTTCGTGTTTGCGGAAACCGAACTGCAGATGTTATACCGACTGCAGATTGCTGTCATAGATGCTGTTGGGCAACTTCTTCTGCTGGCTGTTTGTTTGAATGTTGCTGCTATCGAGGACATGTTCTTCCACTTAGATGTATCATTTTGCTATAATTCCGAGAGCGCTCAATGGAAATTATATTCCGCTACCCTACAACGATGCATCCAATAAAAATTTATGAGAAAACGTTTCTTATCAAAGGATTGCTGCAATTAAGTTCAACTATTCCAATTGCACAGATTAAAAAGCTTTGGATTCTTTCGTAGCAGTCGAGAGGACTATTTTGTTAAGGATAAAGCATGTGTTCCAGTATCAACACCTACGTTAATTACATACATTACCATTTTAGATGTTATTTAAGATATCAAATTTAAAATATACCATCAATCTATTTCACTTGTAGATTACAGTGTAAGTACCCATAATAGTGGCAATGTAAAACTCTAAAAGATAAATCCACTTCATCAATATATTGTTATGGTATTGCTACAGGGGTCTAAAAATCAGATTAATAAGATTAAAAGAATACAGTATTAAAAATTATCAAGATGAATTTAGATGTGAAATGGATATCAAAATTATTAAGATGCATTTAGAAAAGACAGGAAATAGAATTTATAATTTAATTAAATGAAGCTAATTGAGAAACAGTAGGATTTTAACTTAATTTAATATCTGAAATGAAATTGGAAGTTACTGACAAATACTTTTTCGAAATATACTATTTAACATAGTAGGCATTAATCAAATAATAAAGCTTTAATAGTGTGTTGGACTGAAAAAATAAGCTAGATCGCTAAGAAGATAGTTTTTATTGATAAGAAAAAAAATTTTGAAACGAAAATGATGTGTAACACAATTTTGTAAAATTTGAAATTAAGAAATAAACCCGTTTATAAAACTTTTAAAATAAATATTTGGCATAATAAAAAGGTTAAAGTTACGTACAAATTGGCGTGATGAAGAAAACTAAAAACTAAAATATTAAAAGAAGAATATGAAAAAACTAGATGGATGAAGACTAGAATGTGGTGAGAAAAGCAATTTAATACAATAATAATCTACAAGGGCCAATAAAAGTAAGGGAATGTGAATTGAGTTTATTGTGGAATTACATTTGCATCGACTGAATTGGATAACAAGGAACGCGCTACAAGGGAGGTGGATTGCATCGACATCATTAGCAGAGTGAGTAGATTTGTGGGGCTTGTCAAATTATATCTGGTGGCTTGCCTCTGTCTCTGGTCAAGATTCGTGGTGCTGGGTTGTAGCAAACTTCATATATGTGATTTGGTTGAACATTAAAGTAACGCATCTGCGGCCGAGGTCTATTTGTATGCATACTGTGGTGAAGCTGCAGATGATTTCTGTGGCAAACTAGGTTCCTGTGTTGATTTGGACCCGGATTCTGGACATCTTGGCAGTTGGTTGTCAGTTGAGGCCTTCGCCGTGGTTTTGAGTGGAGCAGTTTTGTAGCGTGGTTAGTTGCAGAGTTTGGACGTATTGGGTTTAGCAGAGGAGAGTGTTAAGTTTAATAAAAGGTAATAGAATCCAGGTAATTTAAAATAAGAACTGAAAGAAAATAAAGAGTAAAGTGAGTTAATTTTAATTAAGGGAGTACTTACTATTTGCGATTGTCGTATGCCAAATGCAATGAAGAAGTATTTGTAATTGAATTTTCAAAACTAGTTCGAAGTATCAGTTAACAGAAGTTTTGAGTAATAAAATAGGAACATCAAATTTCAGAATATAAGCAATCTAGATTAAAAAGAATCCGATCTGATTTTCAGTCAAATGTATCTACTGGAGCTAGCAGAAAATAATTTTGATTATCCACAATAAATAAATAGGGCAATTAAATTAATTAAAATTCAATTATAATATAACATAACATAAATTGGGCAAACAAAGTAAATCACCTTAACAACATATTTATATATTACAGATATCAGCAAAACCAAAAGCATATTAGGGGAGAGTTCTCCATTACATACTTGATATACAATCATTTATGTTGAAATCAAGCTGTTTTTTTTAATTTCAGGAAGAATTTGTATATTCCGTTGACTTCCTTACTAAAAAGGTAAATCGACTTACAATTTAATTGCAACAAAGTTCATAAACGTACGACTTTTTACCATTTCACAATTCTTCCAAGTCGCACGAAAAATATTCCAAAATTTAATATTTCAACCTTCTGGTCAAATTTTCATACCTTGAAGGCTAATTCCTGTTTTTCAGTTATGTAAGATTTAATTTGGTAAACAAACGCGTTTATTAATTGGCTCTAAATCACTAGAATTTATGTCGAAACAATTGCTAAAGTCGCACCCAATATACTGACTATTATTACAAATATATTAAGCAACAATTTTTAATCAGTCCAAGCAAGAGGTGTCTGTATCCAAACCAAATGTCTACAGTAGCTCGGGATGAAATTGCATGGCGTTATGGCAATATAGTTACTGGATGAATCCATTTAAACAACAATAAGAACCAAAATTACGTTGTCGTGCTACCAAGAACTCAATTTATGTTTATATGTAATGTATGTCGTATCGCAACTGTTCAAGCATTCAATAAAAACAATTATTCAAATAGGGAGCATTTACTGATCTGCTCAATAGTCGAACGGTCGTTAGTTATTAAAATGGGTTTACTTGAATACCAATGAATAGATAATTCCGATAAGTAGGTGTTAATTTCATGAATAAATATAACACAACGTTGCGATTTGAATATCACCTATCATTTATCAGGTTTGTAGATCTGAAATTACAACATATCAGTATCCATCAATGAATACCCCCGTTCTGTCAGCCAAACCTTAAACCACCTTTGATTTAATTCCTATGGACAAACTTGAGGAATATCGAATAAATATAAGCAACAGACGATTGTTGGAAGTTTGTTAGGTTTTCAATAATTAAAAACAATTGCCAGGCTGCCCGATATTTACTATTCCCTTTGTTAATTTTTGGATCCGCAATTCTGGTCGTTTTAAAAAAAATGAGGAACTAGAAACGTTAATTAAATTAAACAATCCGAGCCATTAGTAATCCCATACGCTTAATTCAGTGAAGCTTCAATACATCTAACAGCTCGCTAACAATGGACAATGGATACCATTTAGACTTTTAGCGATCCTTGAAGCTGCACTTAGTTACGAAAGTGGATAAAAATCACGATCAACAACAGAACGGTTTCCAGTTACGAAATGGGCATTATTTAGACCAAGTCAGGCTGGCTGTCCAAAACGTCAATCCTTCAAGTGCAAATCGACGGTGCTGTAACGGGTGTTGTGTAATCACTACGGATACTGAGATGTTTGCGCAAGAAGACGGTGGTTGTGTACTCTCCTGATCAAACACGGATCTCGACGGCCGTTTTCTCACAGCAGGCTCTAGAACGCCTAATTTAAAAGGTTATAATCTTACCAAAGTTTACACCTTCACGGTTAAACCGACAGCGCATCATCTGCCTACTTTTTTATGGCTGGATTGCTTTTTTCTGGGAATCTGATATTTGAAAGTCTACTATTCCATATAATTAAGATGTTTAGTAATGTTCCGATTGCCATGTCTCCCAAGCAAAGAAATTTAAAACTGTAGTAGATACAGGTTTTTTAGTATGTTAATAGCGTTTCAATTCTGGCAAATGCATTTCCAAAGTAGTGTCAAATAAGCAGTTCTTCGAGACTACTAACATGAGCTGCCAATTATCAACTATAGCTCCACGATATTTAAAGGAGAAATATGTTTCTAGCAATTTTATAGTTTGTTTGACATCATTTAAATGGCAATCACTGATAGTGTTAAAATATTATTACCAGATAAAGGCGATCTTAATCATACAAATACAAAACATTATCCAAATGATTAACAGTGTAATCATTTCAAACGTGCAGCTCAAGCAAGGGATAAGCCAGAACACTGCATGTCGTCGTCCAAAGGAAGATGAACACAAAAAGCTATTGCAGAAACAGTAAACAGCATAAATAGGAAAATGATATCCATGTTAATTGTTTGATCAAGTTGCAAAGACGTCGAGACATTTGTGTCAGATAGAGGAAATGACGTTAGCATTACCTATCTCATAATATCGTTGGTTGAGTTCTATGGTTTAGACGGGAATGGCAGATTCAGCAAGGAATAAAGATTCCAAAGTAGCTGTTCACATGATTTTTAATAAGGATATAGTGGTTTAAGTTATGAAAAGCTAGACTGTAGACAGTTTTTCACAGTTTTGTCATCCAGACTGCCATAAGCAATTTGGCGTTGGTAGGCGCTTAGCATAATTTCTCCAGCCTTTCCCGCCATCTAATCCATAGACAATCCATAAAGACTGAATCTAAAATCTCGTCGCGGCCGACTGGCAGTTCAACTTGTTTTTGTGGGCCCCGAGCATGTCTATATTTATAATGCATAGGATGGGATTATGATTCAACAGAATCGACGTGATATATAAAACGTCCATCGGCGGTACGTCTTTATAGGCTACCTAGTTATCATAACAGTGATCGCTTTTTGCTGCGTACCTACCTGATTTGCCGCAATTATTTCTATTGCCGATCATGACGGGAATTTACTTGTCAGGGCCTTTGTAACACCACCGGGGTCGCGTGCTGCGAAGAAGGTGTTCGCGCACTTAGATGGGGCGGGTTGGGGTGTGATGCCAATAGCTGTTATAGTCGGCGGACATGCACGGGAACGCGCACCTGGCGCTACATTGATGGATGCCGCCTTCAAAATAATGCCAGATTAGTCCTCTTATTAGTCTATTATATTGCGCTACGCCTCCTCTCGCGCTGATCCAGGTGAAACTATGAGGGTAGTTCGTGGGCTCGTGCAATTATTGCGGAATCGGGTCTTTACTATCTAAATGGTAATGTGTTTAGGTGCTCCACGTTAGATTCATCTCCAGAAAAATTAATTGAAAACCGTAACTCCTGCTTGAAAAAATCGGTTTTTGGTCAGAAATGTCAAAAAGGGAGAGATATAATATCACTGCTTTCAGAAAATTATATGCCAGGAGTCTGAGCTGGTTTGTGTGTAACATGATTGCTTTACCACGATAAGAAGAAACAGAAACATGGGCCCTATTTTATCTTAAGAATAAAACAAAGAAGACGGCGAATTAACTTTTTTCACACAATAACCATCGACAGGAAAAAAGCTCCTCCCTCTTCCTACTTATATTTAAAAAATCGTACATCAGCTTCAGTTTTCAATCTGACGTTGCTGGTGTGTTTTGTAATATTTTTATTAAAATGCTGACCATATATATAATACACATATATTGCTAGTAGGGCCTCGGAACGCTAGAAAACATTACGGCGCCGACATAGTCTCACTTAGAGTATAACGCGTCTCGTGCGCATGCGCAGGAATTCGAACTCCGCCTTTAGAAGCGAATTTTAGACTTGACCAGTTCCCCATTGGGCGGACGACGCCGCCGCCCTTGCGCACCGCTCACCTTTATACATTGAAGAGTTGGTTGTCTGTCTCACTTCCTTGGCAAGTTTCCCACTCATAGCCGCTAGCAATATAGTAAGTATTAGATATATGATGCTGACCTAATTGTACACTTACATTTTAAGTAAAACAAAATATTGTGGCTTTAAAATATGTTATACAAAAGATTAGTAAATAGCTATTGTCTATGTACTCCAATAGACAGTTGAAATCAGGTTATTTTAGAATAATTATTTAGTGAAATTGGTGCGAATAGTCTTCCTCTTCTTCACTTTATGGATTAAGCCTGTTCCGGCATTTTACTACCATTTCTTCCGGGATGTTACCATACATTTTGCTCTGAATATTGAGAAACCATATATATGTCAGATATGCATGCCATAGAGCTCTAAGCCTTCTTTTCCATTTCTGTCTTTTGGTCGCAATTTTTTCTGTTTGTAATCTTCATCTCTAGCAATTTTTTCTGTACATTGTTCAGCCATTTCTTTTTTCCTCTTCGTTCCTTTCTTTCGATTCCACCTTATTTTGTTAGTCGGGATTCTAGGACCTGAGGGGCGTGTCCTAGCCTGCAGATTCGATGTGACGTAACTGTTGCTATAATTTTCGGCTGGTTTGTTACGTGTACAAGCGTACTTAGCGTTAGAATTTATTTTTCTGTATAAATTTTGTTCGCATAAACGTTTCTTTATTTGAAACGTCGATTATCTGCTATACCGGCAAACTTGGCTGAGTTTTTCTGACGCTCGCATATTTGGTTATCTTAAAATCCTCATCTTGTCATGCAGGCATCTTTTTTGTAGCGGCATTTTCGAGATACGAGACGACTTGTTGCGGCTTGAATAGCGTTCTTTTCCGTACATAGCCTCGAGTTAGCTACAAGCATGTAATTTTCAGTCTCCCGAAAGACTGTTTTACAGAGTGAGTGGCTAATTTATTTTTTAATTGATAGCGTTTGGTATTTCGCTAATTGTATAATGCGTTTCTAGCTTCTGGGCCCTGAAATTTACATCGCCTGAGCAATTCGCTTGCAGTCATATTTCGGGTGCAACGTGGTGATTTCTGCAAACAACCTCACCGCTGCCAGCATCGCTGTAAGAGCCCCTTTGGAGGCTATTTAATCAACTACTGCAGCAGCTTGGTCTTCCAGATATGTAAATTACGCCCTAATGAACTGCGTTGCCGAAATCAGAGAAATCTGACGGTAAGGTGATACTATTCCAAATCGACGTACCTGGTTAGTTCCCTTCAGGACTCGGCCGATTCTAATTTGAATAAATGATATTCATTCTGCGAGCTTCAGATGTATTAGTGTAGATAAATTAAAGTAATCTCGCTTGTAGCTCATTACTGTTGGCTCATTGTTTAATACCTTGCAGTACTTAGTTTACACTTAAATTGTTTGAGCTTGAACTGCTTATTTAAATTGTGTTAATTACTAGTATAAAATGCTATTTGGGAGTGCACCTTTTGCTTAATTGATGTTCTGACATCTGGAGTACTGGATTGTGTGAAAAAGTTTAGCCTATTTACTGGCTATATTTTATATGACTTTGATGCTAATTAAATATGTTATGCTGCTAATGTTTTTATGTGTCTATTTTATTACTGCTACCTTCTGTATTTCATATATTGTACTATTGCCTGCTGCGATTATTTGAGTTTATAAGTTCTCGACCTATCTCAGTATATTTGTTGTATGTAAAGACTTATTGGAGCTCATAATATTTGGTAATAACATCTCGTAAGGAACCTCAGGCCGTCTTCACTGAGTCTGAGCTACTAACATACTTATGTAGAGGTTTTTTTTATTATTAGTGAAAACTTCATTATATTTATTTCTAATGTCACAAAAAAATTCACATTTTGACCCGTTATGGAAATAGGACGAGAACAAAAGCATCTTGGAAAAATATCATCAAGAGCAACACGAATAAGGTAAACAGTATAAACGAATAGACCAGGAACAACAAGAAGAAAAAATTGGCAAGTCGTGCATTTGATATTGATTTGAATTAAGAAAATCTCGTTATGCGTGAAGGATTTTTGAAATCGAATGATCGTAAAACATATTCCAGACACGATTTAAAAGCTTATAAAATCACATTTTGTGTTGAATACTTCTTGTAATTTAGGGAACGTGCTGGATTAATAAAAAATTTCAAATTCATTACAGGATCTTAAACTGTACACAATAAATAATGAATCCGTTACTCTCATCCGAGTTACACAGGTTGCATACAACCAATTATTGTAAGTAGTAGATCACAGGTCTATGGGACTTCATTAGTATTTTTGGCGAACAAGAACAATTACGAGCGATTACATCATTCTAAGTTTTATAATTTATCCTCCCAACTATTGGAAATTGCACTGCATACATTTGTTGTACTAACATGACACCAGTTTTATAAAATGTATCTGCATACATCAATGCACTTTAATAGTTGATCAACTGGATAACACGATCTGATTTTCTTTAATTAAAGCATATTTTTGCACTTAAGGGAATGGCATGAATTTGGAATTTTGTTGCATTAAGTGGATAGTTATTCCGTTTGACGAGCATCTACATATCAATATCATATTTAAATATGAATATGATAATTTCAAATTAATAAATTATTATAACTGTGCAATGCCGTTTCTATTTATTCGCTTCCAATTTTTGGCATAGCAGACCTCTCATACAAATAATAATATAGTATCAAGTTACTAAAAGTAATATACTTACTGAGATTTAAATGTCAATAAACTCATCTCCAGGAAAGAATGCACTGTACTAAATTTCAAATGAGAATGCATCAGATGAATGGCACTCTAAACTCAATACTATGAATATATAAGTTTGTTTGACTGCTCGTGTTTTATAATAATATTGTTCTAGATAATTCAAATAAACGTAGATCAACCATCTTTGTCCATTATTTATCGGTTTTCTTTTTATATTTTCAGAATTCATACCGAATTTCAGACTGACAATTTCAAAAAAAAATCTGTCATTATCATTAAAGAAAAATAGATAAAATATAGTTCATAGACATGCCATTTGAGTAGGAATTAAACTGTAATTCTATTGTAACAATTCACATTTACAGTTTGAATGAGATGTAGGATCCATCGCGCAACAAAAATTCTAGCAGTAAACGTTGTAAAAATCGACATTTTCGCTTGGAAATGGCTAGTAAAACAACCAAGAGAGTTTTATGTAAGCGCGGGGTAGGTAAGCGTTATAATGGCGAAGCTTTGGGGAGCGCGAATGGCATTTCTTGCAAATGAAAAAGTAAACGGGTAAAAGGGCTGATCGACGTCAGTCGAACTGTCAAGTGTCGGAATGAAATAAAAAGTCTCGGCTGCGGTGACGATGAGTGGCGTCGGGCCGGCACTCGCTATCAAATATTGACAGGTCGAAGAAGGTGGCGTGCCATACATTTTTAATTAGTGCCGGTGACGTGGAGCAGAGCGATTATGCAAATTCCGGTGCCGGCGCAGCGGGCTGTGGAAGCCGGAATGAAATTTTCCACCCCATTGGAATTCAATGCGATTAGCGGAAAGCGCAACGTAGTGCAGGCTTGGATCTCACGTGATTTAGATAATTGTTACTTTTGTTGTTTGCATGCACTTGGCCGAAATAAATTTCGTCTTGTAAATGCTTTGCTGGCTTTGAATTTAATGAGAGGGTGTCACGATTCTCCCAGGAACTTGGCAATTTAGCGTCCGCTTTGCGGTTCTGATGTGAAAAATCAAGTTTGTAACTTGTTTAGATCGTCCAGCGCCTTACACATTATCAGTACATTTTATTGCCTCGATGTGATTTGGTATTACTATCACTCCAGTTACTACAAAGAACATTAAGTTCGTCTCTGATCGAGCCAACAACTATGATGTCATCTACATATACGTATTGAAAGAAACCAAAAGCTCGGTTGACCATAAACTTCCATCATACCCATCAACCACACGTCTAACAAAACTGAGTACGTTCAATTCCGATTATGTACCCACTGCTCAACCACTTGGAGGAAGTTAGTACGATAATGACCACACAGCAAGGTTTACGGCAAGTCATCGACCGTCACCAAAACAAATGGTGACAAGAAGAGATGGCTCCCGTCCGCACAATGCTCAAGGGAAGGAAGTCCTGACCTGGCGGGTAATGCTATATAATAATTAGGGTTGGGATGACCAGGCTGCGAATGAGATTTTATATCAGTGCGGCAGTGAGCGATGTCCGAGGGCTGCTATGATTTCTACGTCATTAATTACATTTGCCCTTGCATGTGTGCGAGCGCGAGGTGGAGCAGGAATGCGAGTAGACACTGGGTGGAGCCCTTATCATTCCGAGCGTGCAAAAGCTTTCGAATTTATTGTGAAATTGGCAAACTGTGACGGCGGTCGTCAAATCCTATGAAATGTTACTTGGTCTTGCACAACCGATGATGGATGGATTGGGCACTACGATTTTTAATTCTGTTTTGTAATAGTTTTATAGGTGCTTTAAGAAACCATTTCTTTAAACCTATTGAAAGGTGTCAGGATTAATTATGTTAAATATGACAAGACAGTGTGACATTTATAAACAGCCACTATAAATTACACAATAATCAAATAAAGCCAACAGGAAAACTTAATTGAAGAAGAAAAGTTTGTAACACCTACATCTAGCGGTCTGTTAAAATTAGTGGGGTAAATGTAAAACAGGCACTTTGTAAATGCATACTGTGTAAATTCATTAGGTTATGAGTATGAAGTTGTGTAGACAATTAATAATTGGAAGACAGAACTTAGCGAGTGCAAAAACGCTTTATTTACATTCTTAACCTTGTCTTGTTCTGCTGATGACAAATACAAGTTCCACTCATGTTCCCCGACGTTGTTTATAAAAAAGGCCACAATCTTAGCTTGTCAGAGAAACGGACGATATGTGCTTCAAATATTCAGATCGACCTCGTTTTTAACATGGCAATTTGTAGCGCATTCCGAGCTTAATATATCATTTCGAGTCTCTGTACCGCACTTCGGTCTAAAATAGGAAATATCGAGTACCGTAGGACAGTATAGACCACCTTGTCAGGCTCTTGTTAACAACTGTAATATCCAGAAACCCGCAATGAATTATTAATTATTTGAATTTTACGACGAGCACACGTGCGACATCGACATTGCCCATAATTCGTTGTAAAATACCCGCGGTAAAAACCAAGTCGTGCCTATAAAGTTTACTACCAAAGGTGGAATTCTTCGGAAAGAGCGAGAATTCGAACGGAGTCGTTTGGTGGCAGCGCGATAGCCGGGAACAAAGGTACGGTCGCCTTTTTGCTCTATGTAAAACTCATCGGAATCACTTTAATTTCCAGACAAGTGGTCCCGAGAGAGTGACGACGCCATTCGGGCGGTTGGAGAGGTCATTCAGGACCTATTTTACGGCCATAAGACAGTATACAGCGCGGGATTCGCGGTTAAGACCAAGTAACGGCCGGGATATAAACTTTATAGCGCATCACACATTCGACACCAGTTACCTTAATAAAATACTCTTTTACTGTGATACATGATTATGTAAAAACGTTGTGGCTTTACTACCGGCGCACACAACTTTTGATAGACCTTTTCTGTGATTGTGCATCCCCAAAAAGCAGGAAATCTTTTAGATCTAACAGGATGCACCAACACAGGTTGATATGATACAGGAATAGTTGTTTATTCATACAAACACATCTCACAGTAATCATTTTCAGAAATTTGTCAACGTTAGGCATGAATAAAAAAACTAGACTATGTTAAGGCTTAAAGTATAAAAGTTTAAATAAAGAACAGTTTTTCAAGCAGTAACTTTTTAATTTCCAATTCGTTTACTTTCACTTTCTTTCACTTCTAGCTCTCACAACAGTCACAGCGTGCCCGGCCCAACTCCACTTCCGTCTAGCTGCTCTTTCTCCCACGTCTACCATGCCTCTTACTTTTCTTATTATTTTATTTGTAACCCTTATCTTTAAACGGTACACTCAATATTCTATTCTCAATCATCCTTTTTCATTTTTTGCAGTTTTCGTATTACTTTCTTGGCAACGACCAATGCTTCCATAGGACCGCAGGACCGGCATCAGTTGTGTTGTTTGCGAGCTCGAGCAACACACGAAACCATGTGAGCAACACACCGGACTTCGGGCGACAAAAACAAAATAATTGGCAACGATACATGCCGTTGCTGTACTCTTCTATAGTCAGTCCCAATACTCGCAGTGCACCGTTCCAAGCATTATTACTTCCTTTTACTATAAAGGAAGTATTGGATTCACCCCAAAAATTCGAAATTGAGTTTTCAACAGATCTTCACGTTTTAGAGTCCCCTGATCCCAAAAAACATATTTTTTTTCATTGGTCTGTGTGTCTGTCTGTCTGTCTGTCTGTGTGTCTGTGTGTCTGTCTGTGAACAGAATATCTCAAAAACGAAAAGAGGTATGGCGTTGAAACTTCATATATAAGTTTTGTGTACTATGTAGATGAGACAGCAAGCTTTTGAAGAAAATCGCATAACCGGAAGTAGGTGTTTACTCTTGTGATTTTTCAGTTTTTTTCGATTTTTTCAAAAACGGCTCTAACGATTTTTTTTTAAACTTTACATTTTTACTAAATTTTTAATGTGTATTGATGTGAAATAGGTGATTTTCCAGTTGAATACTTCTAAACTGGGTTTCTTTTGTTTTTTTTTTCTATTTTTTTTTATTAACTCCTATTTTAAATAAAACACCCGGTATATTATTACATTTTTGAATTCACCTTAAAATTCTAGAGAAAATTTGTCTCTTCAACTAACGCTCTATTTTGTACCGTTTTTGTAGTATTTGTAATTTTTGAAAATTTTTGACAAATGGCTAAAAATTAAAAATGAAATTTTTGACTAATTATAAGAACACTGTAAAAGGAAGTTGTGTGAGTGTATCACACCAGATTTTTAGTTTACTAATGCGTGCATTTATCTGGTGGCTTGTGATTTGTGTACCTGACCTTATATGTACAGTGTGGTCCATTAAGTGTGCAACAAATGGGAAATTTTTTTATTAGTTGTACAATAGAAATTTAAATATTGCCAAAAGTTAGTGCATGTTTGATAACCATATCAGATGCCATTAGAATGGCTTCAAGTCAAACAATATACAGGGCAGGACAAAAGATATGAAATTCGTTCAAGAACAAAGTTACCTTATTTCAAAAAATATAGCAAAATTTTATTGGGAAAAGTTGTTTAGAATCAAAAGTTATGCTCAAATACAAAGTCACGGCCTCCTATTCGAATTTTGATTCTTTTTTGGAAACTTTTGTATTACCTCCGTATGATACATATTTTTATTATTTTGATTTTATATGTATTTAAAGTAGCCACAACCACATCCCTTTTAAATAACTTTTAGCAACTTGAAGCGTATTTGTAAAATTTACTTGGATTTATATTTTTTTAGGTAAGCGTCCACTTCATGTTTGTTGCAACGATATTTAACAGAACTTTAGAATTTCGCAAATATTTTTTTTAACAAGGCAAATGCTTTACTAATAATAATTTACATATGAAAAACTCTTAATAAAATCAGAATAATAAAAATATGTATCATACGGGGATAATACAAAATTTTACAAGAGAGAGAATCACAATTCGAATAGGAGGCCGTGACTTTGTATTTGAGCATAACTTTTGATTCTAAACAACTTTTCTCAATAAAATTTTGCTATATTTTTTGAAATAAGGTAACTTTATTCTTGAGCGAATTTCATATTTTTTGTCCTGCCCTGTATATTGTTTGACTTGAAGCCATTCTAAGGGCATCTGATATGGTTATCAAACATGCACTAACTTTTGGAGGTATTTAAATTTCGGTTTTACAACTAATAAAAAAATGTCCCATTTGTTGCACACTTAATGGACCACACTGTATACTTACCTGTGCTGATATCTGCGTATCACATTCTTCTTCTTCTTCTTCTTCTTATAAGCCTTGTTGCGCCCAGTATTAATCATAAGACTTCTTCCTCTGTTTCCATTTTCTTGTATTTTGTGCATTTCTCATATACCTCAGTCCTGCCACTCTTTATATTTCGTCTTACCACCTTGTGTTTGACTTTCCTCTTCTTCTTCCATAGTCTCAATCGCAAGATCTTGGCATCCATCGGTCATCTTCTATGCGCCCTATATGCCCAGCAAAGTCCCATTTTAGGTTGATATTCTATGTATGATGTCAGTTACCTTTGTTTTTTGCCTAATCCAATCATTTTTCTTTTTGTCTCTTAATTATATTCCTATCATAAATCTCTTCATCGTCCATTGGGGTGTTTGCAACTTATTTACTATTGTTTGGTGAGGGTCCATGTCAGCAAAGGCAGCACGCATTGGTCAAAAACGTTTGCTCTGATGTATCGAGGAATATTTTTTTAAGAATATATGCCAGTTGATCAAACACAAGCCATCCTAGTCTTCTACTTTGTTCTATTTTTATGTCTTCGTTTGCCTGTTCTATTTCTATTTTTTCCTCTAAGATATACATATTACTTAATATTTTTTATTTCCATTCCGTTGGTGGTTATTTGTCTATCTTGGGGCTAATTATTTTCGTTTTGTTTATAGTAACTCTTAGTCGTAATATGTTTTCTTAGTTTTCTTTTAGTTGTATTGGCATTTTTGTTAGATCTTTGTTGTTTGAAACCCGAGCTATATCGTCGGCAAGCCTAAGGCGGTTGACTCTTTCACCGTTGATGTTATTCCTACTTTTCTCCATTCCAGATTCTTCAAAACTTCTTCCTGGACCAGGGTAAAAAACATGGATGATTTTGTGTCCCCTTTTCCAATTTCCTCTTTTAATCGATATCTGTTTTCTGCGTTCATGTAGTCTTATAGTTGATTTTGTTTCTTATATAAATTTTCCAATAAGGTTTTGTATCGATGGTCTATTCATGCCATGTCTGATTCCTCCATTATTTCCCAATGTTCTATTGCGTCAACAATCTTTCCATAGTCGACAAATGCCATGTGCAGTGAAAAGTTATATTTTACTGATTTTTCTATAAGTATTTTTACGGTTAGGGGATGGTCGCATGTACTATATTCTTTACGTTTACGGAATGCTATTCCAACTTTTTCTCCATTCTGTTTGTTTGTGATTATTCCCAGAAACCGTTTGTATCTGTGACATAAAGCTTATTCACCAATAGTTTTTTAAAAGTGCTGAGTCGTCTTTTTGTGCACAATCTTTATTGTTACGTTATTCCAGCTTTCAGGTGTGGTTTGTTGTTTCTTGGTGTAACTGTTTCTTACGCTTGTTTGATTATTGATCATCTTGTCATGGAGCTTTATTATATGAAATATATATTTAGGACTATTTGGCATTAAAACATTTTTTGCCAATCATTTTGAAATTTCTGCAATTTATTCTCTTTACAGGTAAGAGCAACACACGGAAAAACACAAAGATGCCGGCCCTGTAGGATCGGCAACGTCCAGGTATTATATAACTTTGCTTTGTATTTGTTAGAACTGAGTATATATATATATGCTAACTTTCCAAATGCTGTCTATCCAAGTATCACGTTTTTCGAGTTAGTTCAACTTCTTGGTTTTCTTTATCTTTATCTTATGGCTCCACCATTTCTACAATTTTTATTTACTTCTATTTCTTCTTCTATGTGGATACTAGACACGATTTTAGTCTTTTAAATGTTTATCTCCAATCCCATTTTCTGTGTTTCATAATTTAGTTGCATCGTTCCTTTTGTTTAGTCAAAAGAAATTATTCCTGCGAAAACCGCCCTTCCTATCAACGAATACGCACAAAGACGAGAATACAGAACGCCGGTTCCGAAGAATTATCTGACACAAATAGACAGAAACTGAGAAAAGCACTACGCCAATGATCACAGAAAGGTTAACCTCACAATTTAAGAATCACCAAGACAGGCAGTATTTAGAAAACGTTACTCGAACGTCTTGGGTTTGAAAGTCGTGATAGAAAAATGTATGAATACAATTTGCTGTTGATACTGTTGATACTTGCTTTCCTAGACTACGGGTACTAAAGTTTGTAACGTGTGTATTTGAAGCATTAGACATTAGATGATGGTCGCGATATAGCCTACAGCTTTAATAAGAAACCCACACAAAAAAGCAACGTTGTCATATACAGTGAGAATAATGTAAGAGTATTGGCTGAATTATGCAAAATTAGACATAGAATTTACTTAATGTTACCATGGTGTTTGTAAACAAAATAACCAATCAGTGACTACAGAAAAAACCGACAATTGTTACTAGCAGGGGTAAATTGATTAATGCTAAAATAAAGTTGCCAATGTATAGTCTTACATTATTCACACGGTATATAAACGTGTGTTGCGCCTGCGTCTCTGCGTAACTTTTCATCGGCAACGATCGGGCGCACTTCGTCCGCGATCGGCCGTCGTATAGCATGTCTTTTATAGAACAGCGACAAACAAGCATTATGTGTACGTCTTTGTAGGCGAGTGGTTATAGCGTCTGAATAAAAACCGGTTTCCTCAAGTTCGAATCCCTTGTATGATTTTTATTTCGTTGTAAATTAATGTAATTCGCATTGTTAGGTGTTTTTTCTGCTATTTCGGTATTATTAGCAACATCATTTTTTTTACCTATTTTGTACACAATTTTGAACACTCTTTCTATATTAAAGATGCTAAAACATCTTCTGTAACCTTTTTTTACTTACAATGCAATTTTAAAAATGTTAAAATTATTTTAATTAGAGTAAGTCCACCCATGTCGTGGACTCAAAAGCTAGTATTATAATTTAGCAAAAGTTCGTTAATCAGATTTTATAATAAAAATCATGTATATTCACCATATGCTACTTTTATTTTGCTTCAGGATTTCAGGTTTATAAGCGAATAAAACTTTATAAAAGACGTTTTAATTATGTTTTCCGTGGCAGCAATAATGAGTTTATTAAAAGAAATTTAATATTCAAGTGCAAGCTGAAATAATACATTTATCCGATGAAATTAATCATAAAACACTAGATAAATATATAGCGGCACGTTTTATCTCTTTGTGGGAGCAGCGTTTTATAGTCCGTAAAAGCGCGCTTGTGGGTCGCTAGGAAGCCCGTGTTTATTTGACAGCGGTGCACTTCTGGCCACCCGGAAGAAAACCAAAGAAATTCGAACGACTCATTTACACAACTTCGCCCGAGTTACGCATTTCATTCTATCCCGCGAAAATTCAATAACGCCGGATCCGGAATCTATCAAAGCGCATTACAGTTACTTAAAAGTTTTCTCATATTTTAAGCTTTAAAAGCACTCCCGTATAATGCGGGTGCATAATAGCGTCGCGGTGTACCTTCTAAGGACCAAACCGATAAATGAACCCGACGTGAACAACGCACTCTTTCCGACCGATCAAATCTCAGCTGGGGCGGATTAATTTGGGAAACACACGTGGAAGTTTTGATATTGCGGATTTACATTCCATAATGAGCTATCATTGACAATTGAGTCGTGCTGCTTGTAAAATTACTAAATTTTCTAAAATAAACAAATCTGTAAAGGATTTTACACGGAACTTCCCTCGCTAAAGCGCCCCACGTACGTATAAAAATATCTCTTAACATTCCTAATAATATTAAAACAACAACGAAAACACTTGCTAATGCGAATGACATCAATTTGCATATAAAAAAAAGATGCAGGCGATGGGATTCGAACTCACCGCCTGGGAGCACCACGGGCAAACCTGATCGCTAGTCCCGTTCGCCCACGATGCCGAGGATCTTATTTTCGCTTGCGGCTGCTTTATATAGGATGTCCTGCTCATTGCACATTTTTGTCGTTTTTACTACATTTTTCCCTGTATCTGTTGCGTTCCATTTCGCCAAGGGTAAAAAATCTGACCTATATGCAAAATATTACTTTTATCTATTCCCGAGTTAGAGCAAAATGCAAAATAGCATCTTCCTCCAACATATGGCTGGACGAGTGGATATAGTTCAAACGAAAATGTGAATTTAGGTACGTAAGTTGAAAAGTTTAGGAACAGCTGTTGTAAGCTGTTCTGCGGACATGTGTATTTGTTTCCTCTGTATGGTTAGGTTCAAATGAAGAATAGCGATACAAACATCGGCTTTTTTGTATTTGATAAACAGCAAAAGTGTCCCAAATAAGAACTTCCTAATCGCATAGAAGATGATGTATTAGCAGTCTTGAGGTTATCTCAGTATATCTTCAATAGTATGGAAAACTACGAATCATTATTGTTTTATCAATTTGGTTACCCAGCCCAGCTGTTCACGCTCTACAGCAAAATGCAGTAACAAATAAAGCTTTCGCCTCAGCAGATACGAGATTTTGTTTGTTTGTTTGTTAATGGACAAGGTCTAGGCATGCAGAGTACCAGGTACCTTAGACACCGACTGCTTTGATCATATGGTCAAAATCCTACTTAGAATTTTTCCAACCCTAGCCAGGGATCTTTTACATGCTACACATCGTAGTAACATGGGACCCACCGCTTTACATCACTTCCGAATGATGGCACTCTGTAGAGGCTTTCATCTGCATTTGTTTAAAATTTTTGCTAACCCCACTGGGACCAGGAATCGATCTCGCGACCCTTAGATCAATAGTCAGGATGCTTACCACTGAGCTACCGACCCCGGCTACGAGATTTTACGAAATCCATATGCTTGGTCTCCACTAAAAGAACATCCTTACCCATCCAGACAAAGGTGTTGTCAAATATTTTTTTTCTACACATACAATACGGCGTAAGTAATAACGTATGTCTCAAAGGTTTTCGGAAAAAGGTAATGGTTAAAAATGTTGTACATTTTTTATTTATTTTGCATTTCAACAACATGACCTTGTAACTGTGTTTATTACAAAACTAACATGTTATATTAAACGTTAATCAATTTGATACAATTTGTTTTCAGCAGCAACTGGATGGGGCGTTATACTGTAGGTATGTTTTATTCGAAAATCGTACGACACTCATTAATGACCAATAGAAAAATTAGTTCACGAGCCGTAACCCAGACAACAACAAAATTTCTTGGAAATTGTTTGTAGGTAGATATTACTTCTTTTTAGGGTTTGTGTCGTTACGATTTTCTTACCGAATCTGCATTCCAGCATTAATTGATATCCGGAAATGATTTTTCGTGTATTCGAACAACGCCCTAATTTGCCCTCGCGTCCCGCTCGGGCAAATTAAAACGACGTTGTTGGAACGCACTCAAAAAATTTCCGGACAGAATTAATGCTCTTGTGAGATTATATGTGAAAATTTTCCGAAAACTTTTGAGGCATATGTTAAGCTATCTATCTATAAGATTAGGTTGTTTATGAAACGAACTTGAATTCTGAGCCTTATTACAATTTCATACAAACGTTTACCAACGCTACGTGAAAGTCTTCCCCTCAATATCAGACGTGAAACGTGATTTTATGAAAATGAGAAGCCTTCTTTTTTAGCAGAGGGGTATCATAATGTCTACACAAACTTTCTCTTGGTAATTGGTAGAGAAGGTTTAGGAAGCTAGTCTGGTTTAATTTCCATAGATTATACATACAAAACATGCAGTCTATGCAGTTTGGCCAACTAATCGTATTCAGGTAATATGGTCATCACAGAATGTTGGCAATAATTGTGGAAAAGTATTCACGACTTTTTGCTGTAACAATGAAGTTCTTATCTATCCAGTTTCGTAACGTTTTTTAGCCATGAACATTTTCTTCTTCCACGACCCCTCTTTCTCTCTAGTTTTCCTTCCATAAGAAACTGTTTCAATTTCTCGTCGCGCCACAGAAGTGTAAGGCAACTTTTTCATTTGTGATGTGTTCCGTATATGATATACCGGCTGATCATAAATGGTTGTGATTTTTTTTCGAAGATTGGTAACGTTTTCAAAATATTACTTTGGCAGACCTGATACTTAAAACACCACATTGGCGTGCGAAATATAAACAAAACGTCATTTTGACATTTGTGTATTGCACACGCCTATGTAAATGTCAATTGTGACGTACGGAGAAAATTGACAGCAGGGTAAACAACATTAACAGTGCCACCCTATGAAAAAAAAACACAACCATGTATGATCACCCGGTATATGCTTCTAATAGAAAATTGTTATTAAAAATATATTGCATGCTTCCAAACAAATCGAAAACGAGAGCCAATTGTTTTCAAGGCATGTAACTTCTATTGCGGAAGGAGTTGCGTTACATTAACAGCAAAGTTGGATATTTTCAATAAACTGTATGCAACAGTTAGTTAAAGGTTATATAATCAAATAAGTATAGAACCACTTAAAACCCTTTAATTTTAAAAATAACAATTTTCAAAAACACGAGTTGCGACAATACCGACTAAAAAATAAGGCCTCAGTTCTCCGGCCAGACGTCATCACAAAAATTCCAAATTGTCGTCAGGCCGGAGAGCTGAGGCCTTGTTTTTGAGCCGTTATAGGTTAGGATAAAAACTTGTTGATTAAGAATCACATTAAAAATATGAATTGAGAACATCTTCGAAATGCCTTGTGAATTTGAATATACTATACCGTAAGAATTCCATACACAACGGTGAATCGCCATCTGCTCTACAAAACTCTTCCATCGTCTTAATATGATAACCTTTTATTTTATACACAAATCTTTCAGGAATACTATTACCGTTCTTGGAAGCATTTACCTATATTTGTTTACGTTTTCCCTGATGTTTCCAGCCTGGTATAACGAGGGGCTTGCACATGGTCAAAACACTTTCCAAACAACTAATGGGCTTTTGTAGCAGTGCTCCTTCGAAACAGTGTTGTATAAGCAAACAGTTGAGAGAAGGTATCCCTGCAGCAAAGCAATAAGGGGCGAAGTAGGGTGGACTTTGGTCA
This sequence comes from Agriotes lineatus, assembly GCA_940337035.1. Classification (NCBI taxonomy): domain Eukaryota; kingdom Metazoa; phylum Arthropoda; class Insecta; order Coleoptera; family Elateridae; genus Agriotes; species Agriotes lineatus. Next base: position 153,467,078 of record OW679195.1, read on the forward strand.
GGATAAGAACCCAGGGAGGGAAGTAATTTCTCGTAACGACGCGACCTACGCGGCCGCAATCACCAGCCCCGTGTAGCGCCACACCTAACGGCCAAATCCAATTTGTAGACACACAACTCGCCGGGAATACCTAATGACGTAATTATCGAATACTTTGGACCACTTTACTTGGCAAACTAACCAAACAATGCGAGGAGTTTAGCGGTCAGTTCTTTGGTTTCCGAAAAACAAGACCTCGTTGCGACATGTGCACCGTTCTCAACACCCCGCGGTCCCGGCCGATATATCTTAATCACAACTATATAAAACGGCCTAGTTAGATTGTGCTGGTGGCTCTTTTTGTACACGACATCCTGTCGTTTATGCGCTACAACCTGCGGTTTTCAATTAATGGAAATTGAGGCGTATTCCTAAGCTATGTGTGTGCTTTTGCCAGGTTGCGTAAAAAGTGGGCGCGGCGGCATATTGTTGCCCCGACAATGGTCACGCGACAAGGTGCTGACGACCCCCGCGGTAATGAGTTCGGATTAAACAAACTGATATGTTCACAGCCTTTGTAAAAATCCCTGGCTCACCGACCCACATTCACTTTACATGATAATGATGTTGACAAGTACGATGCTATCTGCCCGTACGAGCTCCATCGGCCGAACAGATAAATCTGCGCTATTAACGGCCCACTATCGGTCACATCATTTGTATTTAAATTTGGACGGCTTTTAGTTAACAACCTGCCCGGGAGGACACAATGTCCACCACAAACATGTCATCCCAGGCGATTTTTCTTCTATTATCATATTGTGGCTAGTTCATAACAACGATACAAACATCATGCATTTACCAAGGTAGCAACTATCAGCCCTTTCACTTAAAACAATCACAGACGCCAATTGCTTATAGCAATTCATTTAACAAGACGTTAAATTGTAACCCGTAGCTATGTTCTTTAGAGAAGAACATTATGTTGAATCTATATACCTGCAGTACCATCAGATGGTATCAAGAAAAATTAACATTGGTAGTTACGAACTAATTTGCTTTTCAGAATTTATCATAGTACCCCACCACCAATCCCAAAGTTAGCTATGCGTTTAGAAACTAACCATCGTTATGACTAATTTGTTCGTGCTCAGCCTATTTCCTTAACGGAAGATTAGATTCAAGATAACGAATTTTCAATAGTAATTTATCAAAAATAAAAATCCCACCAGGATGCAGACAAATAAACATAACGAGACAACTATTAACATCTTAGTTAGTTACACCAGAATTATAGTAATATAATAGTGTCATAAGGATCAAAAACCCCTTTCTTATTGCATGAGAAACTCACATTCATTCCCTTTCGAAATTAAATACATATCTGCTTTTCAGCTTAAGCAAAATATATTTTGATAGTTCCCCAGGCAAAAAGCGCTTCTCCCAAGTTTAAGATTCTAGTTGTTTTCTTCGTATGATTTATAGCCCTGCTTTAAAAAATGTTGGTCTTCCTAGCCTTTCAGATTTTCCAGAGCGTACAAGGCCATCTTCTTACGTTATTCCAAACTGAGACACATTTTCCCTGGCTATTTATTATGTGAGCTACAAAAAAACTAATTCTCCGAATGACCTTCAAGCTCGTCGAGCAACTACAGTCATGGAGGAGGGAATATAAAAGGAGGTCACAATTACCTTTTTTAAGATTTTTATACCTTCAGATGTATATTTTTAAAATTCCTGCCCGACTGCTACCACCTACCCTCCTGACAAGGCGATTTCGAACTCAAGTTAAACAATCAATATCGGTCCCTTTTATGTGACCATTCTGAAATGCTGAACATTAAAGAGTTTAACGAAGACAAAACTAATTAAAAATGCAACCCATCAGGCTGAACATTAAGAGAGAGCGAGCCGAATTATTCCGGAGGCATCGGTCGCGATAACTGCCTGGCGCACTTATCTACACGAATTCAAAATTTAAAATGTTCATTAGCGATAGCAGGTCTCATGATGAATCGCCCTCGTACTGAAGCGAAACAAAAGAATATCTCGCTGCCCAATATCTTAATTAAAGTTGCCAATTTATTCCCCTCTCGCTGCATTGTCTAAAGGCGACGACGAAATGAAATGTAACACCGCCTCCGCTCTGATGCAGACACGTGGTGAACGAGAAGAAAATAAAACAGCCGTCTTTGCTAAATTACGCAATTTAAAAAGTTCTCTTCGTGAAATGAATAAGTAAGTGTGCCGGAACCGAAGTCATTTCCATCGGGATGGCGACGTCGTCGACGTCATTTGTTTTTATCAGTCGCCCCCGAGGCCTGGTAGATAGCGCGAAGCCGTTGGAAGAAAAACTACTGTGCTTATGGAGGAGCAATTGCCTCCGTTCACGACCTTGCAAACCGACCCTCCATATAAAAACAAAACTAAATAACTTTCAACCGCAATGATTTCCACGATAGGAACTGCATGAAAAATATCCCACTCCTGAAATGTCAAGTGGTTACTATGCTTACTAATATTTTAGAAACCCTCGTTTTGCCTAATGTTGGGGAAAAGTTCAATGCGATTTCTGATTCCATGATATCACCACGTTTTCGCTTCTACCCGCACTTGATAGTCTTTAAAAACAACCTACAGAATATTCGGTCTACTTGAAAATATGTACACCAATACCAGCTTCTTTAGCAAAATATTAAGTCTCATAGCTCTCTCTACAATTGAACCTTCTTGGTACTATAGATGGATGTATCAATTAGTCTTTACGATTTTTACAAAGTAAATATGTCCTTGCTTCTCTACAATGAATCTATTATGCATATAAGCACAGGTCGATCAGTAAACTTGAAGAGAAGATTGATCACTAACTACTATTAGTTGAAAATCATTTGTAGTTTTCGACTTCAATGGTTTTTACATTTTCCAGATGATTTAGGAACAATGAAGAATAAGCTTTACACTACTGAAACGTGGACGCTCTAAATTAGTGCCGGAAAGAATATTGATACTTTAAAGATGTGTTTTTTTTGTGGAGGGTGAACCAGAATCACGCACACTGAGGCCCCAACAGGCCTATTGTACTACCTCCAAGTCATGTGTGTATGTGTAGTCTTGTTACTCTACCTCACAAATCAGTCTTCAGAGGATCCCAACGTCAAATGGTCACCCGGCTCAGTACCGATCCAGTGAACTGCGGAAAAATTCCGCCTATCCATAGATTCGAACCGAGGACTTGCTTATTGCAAGCCTGGTAATCTATCCACTGCGCCACCGAGGTGGCTTTCATAAGAGACTCGTTAAAATATTACGAATGACTACAACAACCAATGTATCACCGAACAACAAAGAACACAACGTCGACCATCTACCATGGACACTACCAATACCCGCCTTAGCGCTCCGGCGTGACGTCTGCATAAGTAGGTCAAATTGGCCAATGATTGAATCTTATCTCGAAGCTGGAGGCGAAGTAAAAGGCGGAGTAAATTCAATCATTGGCCAATTCGACCTACTTGTGCTGATGTCATGCCGGAGCGCTGTTGCCGTGTTTTTCAGCAGGCATTGACATCACGCCAACCGTCTAAAGTGGTTCAAAGATGCTGTCTTGTTCCAGCTTGTTTAGGTTAGTTGCCGCCTTTGATCGTTTTTTAAATTTTCCGTACCTATTTTGTCACACACAATAATTAATGCACATTTAAGTTTCATACAGAATACAGTTTTCAAATAAAAGATAGGGAGACTAGGGAGTTTTTTAATTTGCTCACTTTAGATAGTAGGCGTTGTGTCCTATGCCCGAAAAATGAGGCAGTTGAAGAGATTTACAAAAGGACAGTTTTTCTAACTACCAATAGAGAAAGAAAGATAGTCATCTAACTTGTGGTGGTCGTAAACGACTGAAACCGGACATGAAACCAAAAAATGAAGAAGAATTACAGCAACTGGTACTTAAGGGAAAAAGAAAAGTTAATCATATAAAACATATCAATTGATTTTCCTGATGAATTACAAATGCAATTTTGCTTTCTTTTAATACATTTTGTTTAGAATTTATGTTTTTTTCATTTATATATAAAAAATTAAAAGCAGTTGATATTTCTCAGGACTAACCAGAAACACCTGAAAACGGGAGTAGTTCGAAACTCCCGAAACGTCGTGTAATATACATTCTAGACAATGGAAAAAGTCGGATAAAACATATCATAACAGACCACTGCTAAAAAATGACATTCAGAGAACATACTCTGGTTGTATTTCTTTTATCTATTGGAAAAAATATATTAATGAAACATACTTTCGGTTGCATTTGAAAACATTAGTCAGTCACAAATCCTGGCAATATGAATGTTACAACCGTAATTATTTTTCAAAAACCCCAACGTGTAACGTATACGTCTCGTCTGTTGCCTTTCTCCATCTGAACTCGATGAAGTCAGCGAACGTGCGACAATTGTAATAAGAAAATTGTAATCAGAAACTCCACCCGCGCTCGTTATCGCAATGGCTTCCATTGAATATCAAAATATCTTTCGTTTTTGAACTATTTTTTGCCGCTCTACCCACGCTGCAGTCTATGAACTGGCGAAAAGCTGAGAGCCACTTCGCTATGGCACCAATACAACCGTGAAAGCAAGCAGCGTTTATCGTATAGATTATATCCATGATATAAACATTATTCGTGCTTTGTTTAAGCTTTCAAATGAAAAGAATGATAAAAAATAAGTATAAAAATGTTTTGTTTAGAATTTAAAAAAAACTTAAATAACTGGTTTTTTATAGCAGAGCCATGACTCCTCATAGCGGCCTCCACTGTCTTAGGGACAGTAATAACTACTTTTAATACTTGGTAATTATGAAAGAGTACGCGTTATTATTGGCTTAGAATATAACGAATTAAAATCACTTGCATACCTCCCAGGAAGATATATCCGCTTCTATTTTTTATTAGTCGAGAAACATGAAATTCTGAATTTTCATTGGCCAACTTTTTACAGAAATGATAAAGTGATATCCAAAATCTTTGAATTCTTTTCCTTGCAAATGCTAGAGTTTTACTGTCCACTGTAATATCAAATAATCATTTCAGTTCATCATATCTTGGCAAGGGAATATTGGAAAGATAACATTAATCAGCACTGACTTGTCCACTTCTGTGGAATCAGAAATAACAAGATAAGTTTAAAGAACTCAATTTATAGAATATAAAAACAAATGAATAACAATCGTTAGAAGATTAAATTTGTGGGAACAACTGGAAAGGCTGTTATTTTTTCGTATCAACTCCCATCCAAAATTATCTTATGGTAAGCTGATGGAGCAAATCATTTCGAGTCGAAATAAAAGGATATCCCACTCCTGATGTGGTATCAGGGCGACCACCGAGTGTATAAAATTCTGAATTAGAAAAATATATGGGCTGGAGATGAAAAGTATAATCTTAACTCCTTCCGCTGCTAGGAGTGTCATTCGAGGAGTTAATATAAACGTAACAAAAGTATATGTGATATTCATAGGTTGTCATGTCGTCCCCAGATAATGCTTAGTGTATGTGTGTAGCCGTGATTAGTCGTATTATTTAAACAAACACAGCAGGGTCGGGATAAAGAGACAAAAGGCGGGAGATGATAGGTTGTCGCATCCCGCCGCAAGCCTTGTAAGGCGCATTGTTCGGCCCCCGTTAATCGCCGTGTGTAGAACGTCGCTTAGTTCTGCTGCAGCGTCACAGTTTAACGTTATTTTCCATTACAACGGACGCGACACTCGACAATGGCAGCGGAGGGCGCGTTTTGTAATTCCGATCGTCGGTGAATAGCGCGTGTAAAAAACAGCAGAACGGGGGGCCACCCCTGTCGATTTGAAATTCAAAGTATCAAACGTCATCAACATCACAACAACGGGAACATCCCTGCCCAGCCTGATTAATCGGATCTGCTCCTTTGTCGTTTAGTCGATCAGATATGAGGACTAGTCGCTTATTGTGAGATACGCGCGAGTTTAATTAACCGGCGGCGGCGGACACCTCTAATTTCCAGCGCCGCCTTGGAATTGTCTTAGCGAAGATAAGGAGTGCTCCGGGAGACAAAGGCTGGAGGCGTTCGCCCCGGAAATGAAGCTTCGGTTTGTCGCGCTCTTGCTCCAAGTACGCATTGTTTCGATCGTGATTAAGAGCGATGTTTGCGACATGTATAACAAGCAATTTAGCCCCGGTCGGAAAACAGGAACGGCATCCACGAATCCTGGAGTAGCCGCTCGCCGCCGCCTCCTATCTCACCTTTGTACCGAAATGTTGCATTTCTGCGCGGATAGGAAGAAGGGTGGGCTTTGTGCCTCGTTACCTGCATGGTCCGTGGTTTCTATAGCCATTGTGCTCTCTCATTACGTGCTATTCAGGACAAACCATATGCCGACAGACTGGAATGAAATTAGCTCACATTCAGGTTAATATTTTCTCTTAACTACATCCCGTCTGCGCTGCACACGAATTTTGAATGTTGTTTCCACGACTAATTGACAAAAAGGGGAGAACGGTTGAAACTCTACAAAACTAAATCGTCCACGATTAATCTACGGCTGCTCTCTCAATTTATAGTGCATAACATTTGGAATTTTCAATGGAGGACCGGAAGGATGATATTAATGCAACTCTTTCACCAAACTACCTTTAATAAACCTAATTAACAAAACCAGCAAAACGCGCCTACACTTAAGCTGTATTAGACTGTTTCCTTCGATTTCGTTAATTAGGCACAATCAAGAAACTACAAGACCTAGTTAGGGATTAGTTGTCATTTCAGCACAAAATCTTACAAACTTCGATAGAAGAATGGTATGCAATTAGCGGTAGTTAACCTATTAAGATGACTCCGTTCTTCACGGCGTCGATACATTCGACGCCTCCTTCATTTATATGCCTTGTTGACTTTGACGCCTATTTGATGATAATTTAATTGAAACTGTAAAGTACAACTTTCTAAGATTTGAACAAAGGTTATTTCGGGAACGAGCTCCACTGATCTTCATTGCTGTGTGTCAGTGGACCTGGACATGATCCTTTTTCAATTTTTCTTCTTACTCACAATTTAAGTCTTTGATATGTATTATTACCCAATCATTAGCCCAAAATTTTAGTGTTATGTCCATTGCATTCCACATTTTTGTTTTCCCCACCCACCTCACTACATCTTCTGTTTTGCATCGTCATATTTCATCGTTTCTAATCCCATCTCTTAATGACTTCTCCACAGTTGTTCTGAAAACTTGCATTTCGCTTGGCCTTGGTATTTTCTTACTATTGCATGTTTTTATATACAGACTGCCCAATTTTATCAGCCCCCTAAAGGTTTGCAAATCTTCCAATCACAAGCTACCTTTGGATAAAAAGTTTAACCTTGTGATGTGGTCCTTTTTCATAAAAGATGATTCTGCACTAAGTGTGTTTGTATTGTACGATGTGTTACCTTTTTTGAAACCTTCAGAAAGAATAATAAAATGGGAACTCTCTATTCCTACACCATATTGTGCATTGCAGGCAACCGGTTATGTGGCAGCCTTGACTAGTTAATATCTTGGAGGATGTATAAAATTCGTCAATTAGGACAGCGTAGTCAATATTTTTGTGTTCGTAATTTATATTCCATATGTTTTAACTTAACCTTGTTGTTGAGTAAATTCGTTATAGTACGTATTAGCAATGGCGAATTGTTTGCACTAATTTGTTATTGGTGGTATTATATTCTTTAACGAGGTTTATAATGCTTATATGATTCTATCAAGCGCTTTGGTAAGATAGACGAAGCACCTACAGGGGGGCTTGTAGAATAAACTTCTTCGATATTTAACAGCGCCAGTATAGCTGAGCAGTCTTGGGGAAATTTTGTTTCTAAATAAATTTATTATATCGCACATTTCGAACTATATTCATTGATCCAACTTATCCTTTCCAATAAATTGCAATCTAACAAGGTACTAAACGAATCGATGCTCAGACCATATCGGTCATATTCTATACAGTTGCTCGGAGAATTTCAAGGAAAACTTCTTTCAGCTTCAACAACCTAAATTCTATAAGGACACTTAATACTGTTTTGACGTTAAAGTTTATAAATAACTTGCAGTATTACAAGATAAAGAAGAAGAAAACATGACAAGTTTGACAACAATCATCTAATTGATAGTACATATACGCTTACAAATTAATTAAAATTGCCCTGAAAATCCCGAAGAAGAATCAGAATTAATATTTACATATAATTCTATTCCCTGAAATAGTCAGGCTGAGATTTGAACTTTTCCAAAAAATCGAGCTTAAGAAGAGGTTTGCTAATTAGGCGTTTTTCTACAATAAGCACCTCTAAACGGTACTTCGCGAAAGTCCTATTACGCCATAACGTCGTCGCAGGAAAAAGGGCAAGTTAACGTGCACTGCGAAGGCCGCCACAAAGGGATGCTGAAGGATAACGTCATCTGAAGGCCGATCCGATGACACCACGAGGACCCTTGATACTAAAGTGTACTCGACGGTAACCGCGAGCAGCGGAAGCTGTCGTTGTCCCTCATTGATTGTCGGGCTCGGGACCAGATATTCCCTGTTATGTTATAGTTGTACCAAACACACTGTTGCACTCCACTCGCCCTAATCGCCATTATCACTAACACGTTTACATGTTTGATATGCTTTTACATGTTTGTAATTCGCTCCTGAACAATTTCTATGATAATATGGAGTGCGCGACCGAATATTTAAAAAATTCCTCACGTTGGACAAACATTGAGAATTATATTCAAATTTGCCTCGAAATTCCAACGATACGCTGCGTCATTGAACAAGTGGCATGTCTTGGTGAACCTGATAAAAATGTTTAAAATAAGCGCATATGGATAACACATTCATGTAAGAAAGTCTTCAGCGTTGATACAAAGCGAGTTTCAAATATACTTAAAAAAGGAAAGATGCAGTGAAAGTTTCACATGCATTTCTTTGAACCAATACATTAATCGGCTGTCATAAGGATGGGATATTTGCTGATTATTCCACAAAATCTAAAACATTTAGAGAATATCAGTAAACATTGAAATAATTTAAATGCTATTTCTGCACAGTCCGCAACTACTTTGCATCTTGATTACATCATAAGGTATTTATATCCCCACGCCATTCGCTATTTAAATCCTTTATGAACATATTTAAAACAGTATAATATACTTGAACAAATGCATGTTGTAAAAAACTTGGGACCCGGACTAATTTATTTTACGGATAATAATTTTCCTTGCTAAATGTCTATTTTTGTAGACGAATTTGAAGTATTTCCAATTTTAATGAGCATTTCAAAACAGGAGCTTGGCATGGGAAGCGTTCTGGTAAGTGGAATTTTCCCACTATTACACAGACAGAACTATATTACTTTTCTATTGCCCTAAGGGGCTTTGCACCCAATTTTACCAAAAGTATGCTTTCAGAAATAGATTGCATAGCCTAGTTGATTGTAACACGTGATTATAAAAAAAAGTTATCAAAGTCACCTTAAACAAAAATCACGTATGTCTGTGCTTGCATTTGGAGCATTTGAACTACTTAATGTTGCATCTACTCTGTCAGGGTAAGCTCAATCACATTTGAATTTTAAACATTCCGCCTTTCTACACCATGGACTGTACTTGATGATCAGTGCAAAGCATAACGTAATATACAACATTAAAGAGCTTGGTTGATAAGCGGTTTGGGACTTGTCAAATTAAGCTGACATAAAATGACAGTTGGATTAATTAAAATGACCTACTTTCTGAATCAATGCTGCACATACTACCTTGGCCCTCTATGGTGATTTTTTTAAATTACATGTTACCATTATAACTAAACTATCTCTGAAAGTACACATTTTTATATTTTCCCAAAGACATACAACCCTTGCATAAGCCCTAGAATTTTTAATAAATATTTTGATCGGTTTCGTGGTTTTAATGTTAATATTCCCATAAAGCACTACAACTAATGAATGTGTCATTAAACGTCTGCTATAGAATTCCTATCACGAATCGTCTGTATCCATATAATTACGTCATTACTGCTTATTATTCCAATACGAAAGCACTTTATTCGATACCGAAACCCCTGTGATCGCTGATGAAGTATCTGTTGGTCATTTTTAAATACACCACGACGGAGTGATATCATTTTCTATTTATAGTTGACTTTAAGGGAAATTAATTGTTGTTAGAGTTTATTTGTTAAAATACACCTGTAGAAGTGTCACACTTTCCGATTTTGTTGTAAAATATATTTAAAATTGTAAAGTGTTGAATCATTATTCCTATATTAAAATAACGTATTAGCGAATATCAGCCCCCAACCTCCCTAATTTGAAAGTTCCGTAGGGTGGCAAGTAACTAAACTAGCTCCAACTTTACACTATTGCACATAACATAGTCAACCCAAAGAAATTCGCAATTTCAAATTGCAGAAATAGACATCCAATTCAGCGGGTGAACATGTGTACTTTGTGTTTACGCTGAGAAACCAATAAAATTTGGAGAGGTCGCAAGTACTCTTCCAGTAAAAGGAAGACGCGCACAGATGTCTACGGCGTGTCATCTGGCAGCACGAGTTAACCATTTTTCCGTTCCCATCAAATTGAAAGAAGAACGCGTGAATCTTTTATAGCCGTTAGAAGTAATCGTTGCACCACAACTGGAAACCGCAAGGGTAGTTAGAGAACCACTTGCGGTTACATAAATCAAACATAACGCAAACGCAGCCATTCGATTTGTTTATTTGTGTTTTATAAAATATTTAGGTTAGAGTGTGTGTTTACCCTGGCAGATAGTGCGGCTTTCAAGCGCCCCACGGGGTTCTTATCGCCACCCCGTGGGTAAAAATAACCACACGCAACTACACACATGCTCGACGAGACTAGACGACTCTGACGACGACGGGGATTGAATTACTTATCGCATTTTAGGGAAGCGTTACTCAAGGAAACTGCATTAGCAACTTTCATATTCATACGTCAAGCAAAAATTGCATTACGTGCATTCCCAGCGATTTCGGGGGAGGGTTATTAGACGCAGATGCGAAATTTCTAACTTCGCCGAACAACTAAGCCCGAACTTTACCAAAGTTTACACTAGCAACCACACTCAGTAGTGGGCGAATATAAACATTATTTTAGACTTTTTCCATCTTCTAAATATGGTTGTGTTTTTTTAAATTACAAATTTTAAACAACTGGAAGTAGATAGGTCACGTGAGTGACAGTAACATGATGGACAAATGAATAGGGTAAAAGTATTGTACATCAAAAGATGGATAAATCTAAACACAAGAAGGGAAACAATGGTCCACTCGCCTATACGCATACAACAAATCTAGATGTGCGTTACAAATCCGTTAGTATTTATGTGGAAATCCCTTTATGCTCCATATAGCAATAGGATTTAACTTATCATGGAGAAGCGAGTTTATCTTATCCTAGCCATTAAAGCCTCATTCTTTCAGCATTTTATCAATTTTGGAAATGCGTTAGTGTGGCGATAACAACGCATTGTGTTGCTAATAATAAAAGAAGCTACGTTAATCCTCTATTGTGAAGTTCGTCTTTGTACCACATCAGATCACTTTCATAAAAAATTATGTGGACCCGGGTTTAACATTGAGAAAGCAGTAAATATATAAACAGTCCACTTTATCACCAAATGTCTCCTTCAAGGAGTTAACCTAACCAATCAATCAAACTAATGATTTTCAAAATAAAAATACACCCTGTACGCAAACCCAGTTAAAGTCGACCAAGCCCGGAGAAACAGTAGCTATCAGTTAACATTATAACCACTTTTAACGAACTAAAAAAGCATTTACTTAACGTATCCCTAAAGCCATCAACGAATTTCTGTGAGGTCCATGGCATTACAGACTCATCTGGTGTATACCCACTACAGCCATTCTCAAAATAGCTGTCCTCAAAACTATATCGCCCAAAATAATCACTCGTACAACAAAGTTGCGCATTCCTGATGATCAAATTAACTCGGTAGGTCTTCTAACTAACACAGAAGCTATTTCACGTTTCGCGCTTGGAATTACAATTAGCTAAAATGCATTTCGTGACATTGTTTTATCGATGCAATGCAATAAACGTGTGGAGGATTTAGTAACGTTTGATTACTTCCAATTTTACAATAAATTAAATTTGGGAATTTGTAATTATGCTTTGTATCATACATATCTGGTTTTGCACTGCAAATACAGTCGCTCGTGATATGGAAAACTAATCGAGCTGGGGGTTAAATGTGTTACCAAATAGGAACAAGAGGTGATACGTTTAAGAAGTTGAAATCGCATTTATCGAACTACATTCCGCAAAAAGATTGGCAAGATTACATCAAAGAATTCTCACGGAAGATCGCCCCATGACGAAAGATGATAAAGAGGATGACCAACAAAACATAGAGAAACAGTTAATAGTCACCTTAAAATACTTTAAATATCTCCTAGCAAAGAATTCCTAACATGTTGCCTTCTAATACTATACGCTGGTTGTTCTTATTCATATGGCTTAGTATACATTTTTTTTCTAGTTAATGTAGGCATTAAATGAATATCCTGTTTATTTAGAATTTCAAGGTTTAGTTGAAAAAACAGTCCTACTGAACTAAACCTTGTGGTTTTGGTGGGAATACACTCAATATTATTTTAATTATCTACTGCATACCATGTATCCTACACCAAAATAAATAAGTAACAAACGACTTCCGGGATTGGACCGTGTCATGATTGAGACCGAAGAACTCAACGTTTCGCCCACTTTCGTAAGGGGCTTCATCAGGAGGAAAAAAGCAAAAGAGCACGGTAACTCAACGTGTTAACCACGCCAGAGGCGAAACTCTTTGCAAAGGGAAGGGACAGAAGAGCACGGTAACTGTCCCTTCCCTTTGCAAAGAGTTTCGCCTCTGGCGTGGTTAACACGTTGAGTTACCGTGCTCTTTTGCTTTTTTCCTCCTGATGAAGCCCCTTACGAAAGTGGGCGAAACGTTGAGTTCTTCGGTCTCAATCATGACACGGTCCAATCCCGGAAGTCGTTTGTTACTTAATGACAATGGCCGTGAAAGCCTCAAAAATCACCAAAATAAATACTTTATTTATTTATTTAAAAGCAATAAAAGATATGGTAAAAACACTGAAAACAATAGGTCCCGTGGACCTGGGGATATAGCCCCCGGAGCTTATAAAATATTGTTTCTAAAAGCTATTATGTATGATCCAAAGAATGATCGAGAGAGCTATTAAGAGAAAAGCTGCTACGGGAATGGACAGAAGCCTACATAACGATATAAAAAAAGGAAATAGGAAAACCTGTGAAAACTACAGAGGCATATCACCGTGATCTCTACAATGCTTAGGCTTTATGGAAAGTTAATGAAGAAAAAACTGGAAGAGGATGTAACGGAAAAAATAGGGGAGAAGCAGGTCGCGTTTACGGCGGGAACATCTTCTATGGATCACATATACACAGTCCAACATTTAACTGAAAATAAAATTGCTAAAAACAGATCAGTACATCTTGCGTTCACACTTAAAAATGCAATTAACTCAATACCAAGGAAAAACTCTGAAAACTTCCAACCAAAAATATATACCAAGAGAACACGGTGCCAATTAAAGTGAAGAATATGATTCGACAACCGTTTAAAACCTCGACACAACTACTACAGGTTTGTTCAACATCTCCTACTCCTTTAAAGATTTTTCTTGAAGTTACTCTAACACTCTGGAAATAAAAATACGAAGCCATTGAAATTCCAGTTCGAAATGCACACCGCTACATCTTAAGTTTCTCTGATGACCAGGTTGTAATAGCACAAGATAAAGAGGATCTTAGTTTCATGATTCGCAAACTCACTGAAGAATGTTAAATATTCAATAAGACAGAATACCTAGTCAAAAAAGCGAAATATATCACGAATTTGAAAATCACAGATGACGTTAAAATAAACGGGAAAAAAGCTTCAAATATCAAGGATTTACTATTTCCGATGAAGCGAAAACCACAGAAGACATGAAGAACAAGTTAGGGCAAAGTAGATCGTGTATTAAACAACTGCATGAAATTAAAAGTATCATGACATACAGATCAGAGAACTGGATTATTATAAAAAAATCAGAGATGGAATACTGAAGAAGGTGCAACAGAGTAACAAGACGAGAGAAAATTTTTAATGAAGAAATACCGAGAAAAACGTCAGTGAATGAAGACATACTTATCTATATCGAAGAAAAGCGCCTACAGTGGTACGGTCACGTCGGAAGAGCAGCATCTCAGCGATGGATAACAGGGAAGACCCAGAGATTAGGTGGATGAGGCCTCGGAAAGGATTGGTCTCGGAGAAGAAGATTGAGACACAGTGAAATGGAGAAAACCATTGAAAGAGGGTAGACAGACATACATACATACTAATCAGAATTCCATTTCACCGCCCTTCAACATGTAATTTCCCATGATAAAAATAACAGGAAGGAAGAACTAAGATTGTTTTAAGTAAATTACAGGATCTATTAATGGGCTGTAAAGAAGATACGAGAGAAAACAAGAATACAAAATCAGAATAAAATGATAATGCTCGAGAACAATAGTAATAAAAATAAAAAGAAGATACTGAAGAATAGTGGAGAACATGCAGAAAAAATTATTGAAAATTACCGAATTGTCAATCTTAAAGCAGAAATTATCAAATAGGAGAAATTGGAAAACTATAGTAAAACAGTAATCGGTCATTTCAATCTTCCAGGTAACCAACTAAAGAAAAATAAGAAAATCATGAAATGTTTGTGATGTTAACATTGCCATCATTTAATATAATCAATATTTCACATGTTATACGCATCACTGACCTACTCAAAACCAGCACATTGACCCTACTGCGTTAAATCGCCATTAATATTACCACAAGGAGGGAATGTGAAAGAAAGTTACTACAGTGTGTTTTCTAAACAATGAAACAATAAAAATGTAACTAGTATATTAAAAAGTTGTAATATATTACTATTTGTGGTGTACTATTGGTTAAAAACTTCAGCCAGATGTATTGATACAGATATTAACTAACTATTGTATTTTAGTTGTACTATACATACCTCATGAGCCTTAGCTATGATCGAGTGCATTAACCAAATAGCGATACACCCACTATGTGCTAATATATTTCTTTATCAGTTAGCACATTGGAATTCAATTGTTTGCCTTTGGTGGTAGCAACAACAAATTTTTTCATGGTTAATTCAAAAGTTATAACAATATTTTTAAAATACCGAATATTAGACGTCCTTTCGATAACGCGAGAATACTCTTGATTTCTATCGGAACATTTCAGCCGGCAAAGTGGATGCATTAAAATATCAATTTTTTATTTCTTGAACGTTCCCAAAGTAGCGACATGTTCGCCGAGGAAACTGGGAATTTCTGAGATGCAAATCCAGTAAAGGCATCCTTGACGTAATTCCTACACCTTATGTTGCTGTTAAAGATGCATCAAAGTCTGAGTTACGCTAACGTTTTCCAAGACGTATAAGGCCCTTAATGCCGTTACACCACTTCTGTCGCACTTAGCATAGCGACTCCGGCACATCGCTCCGGGTTTCTTCCGGCTCGTCAACCTTTGCTCCAATATTTCCGCGAGTGCTGTCTAGCCTGAAATAATCTTAAAACCTGAAGATAGACTCACACAGCCAAAACTTTCCCGGAGCCTCCATGGGCGGCTTTGGGGCCAGTTCGGCCGAAAAGCGCGAGGTAATCTTCCTCGGAATGTAATATTTAGTTTAGAGCCGGAAAAACAGGGATCGATTGGGAAATTGTTGGTAGGAAAAGTGCCGCTTGTAACCTGCTCTTCGCTGTGATCTTTGCTTCTGCGTTTCTTACACGATTCGCCGGGAAAGTTAAATTCTCAGCTTTTCCGCTCTGATTCATTGTTCAGCATCCGCCGCCTGGAGTTGCTGATGGGCCGTGATATTGTCCCCCGCGACCCCCACAAACCACCACCCATGCTGATATTAACAACTTCAGTTTCAAACTTCGGCACGCCGAGGGTTCTGCTCTATTTTTGCGCTAAAATAAAGTCGGGCCGGGCGGCGCACGGATCCGGAAATTTATGTCCTTGTACTGGATTATTATTGTAGTTTCCTTAATTTTGCAAAGCTACTTTAATCTTATGTTTTAATAAGCATAAGCGGGAGGCGCTTCGCAGCCTTGTGAGAGGCGTCTGTCTGCCCTTAGTAATTTTAATACAACTACGTAATTTGAAGTTTATCGCGAGGGTGTGGGGCGACGGTGTCGAGAATAGAATTTCACGATCGCTATCTTATCTGCAGCGAGGGGGTGGACTCACCCCTTTCGAGCAAAGTTCGTGGCGAGACTGTACCCACTAATGGAAGTTGTTTAAACAGAAGTGCTTGGGCGCATCTTTCTTCTTTCTGACTCCACTAATAGCTTGCGGAATGGAATGGAAAACAACCTCCATCATAACTCACACCACCGCTGCCCCGTTTTTCGCCCACCGAAACCTTTCAGGAATGCCTTTTATTATACAAAAGTATTTTGCAATAGACTGGCGCACAGCGTCAGCTGATAGATATTGAAACGCTCTCCAACAAAATTCATCTCGGATAGCAACCATTGTTTTTGCCAAACGGCCATCTCCTTAAACGAATTCCTTCGCATTTGTAATTTCATTTACATACTTGTCGGTAATTGCAATTATAAAACACTAGCCCCAGTTTAAAATGCAGGCAATATTTCATAATTATGATTGTTTTGCATATAAATTTAATGAGCTGCGGTTTCTCTAATCATATTAGTAAGATAATTTATTAGCCATAAAGATAACGATGACCATAATTTCGATAAAAACGTTTGTTGTAAAAGCAAACTATGTAAAAATTGCTATTCAAACGCAGATTTCGACACTATAAATTCCATTACATTAAGTTGATAATAAAATAAGACCAAAACAAATTATCAAACACGATGGCTGAAAATAAAGTATAATTAAAAATAACTGTCATCAAGTAAGGCTAAGGAATAGTTCATAATTTATGAATGCAACTACGTTTACACTTAAATGTCTAACCTGACACTTGATTTTTAAGTTACTTATAGTTGCATTCATAAATTAGGAACGATTTCATAGTCATATTAGATGAAAATAATGTTTGATCATACTATAATAAATAAGGCATTCAAATATAGGTTGGAAAAAACACGTTTTTTTAATTACACAAGAAACGCGTTTTTTTTTGTTTAAAACACCGTTTTTAACTCTGGAAATAAATGCAGTTAACATTTTACTTTCAATTCAACTTGCAGTTACTGATTGCATTTTTGACTGGACGCACGATGATTTTATTACATTTTTAAATAAAGCAACATTTTAAAATTTGTTAAGGAAGGCTACAGATATATTCAAATTTGATCCGAATTTTAAGTGGAAGCAGATTACATTCCGTCTAAAATAATTTTATGAAACTACAATCAGACAAAAATAAATGCGTTAGAGCAAAATGTAAAACACTTAGCAAAGAAATGAAAAGTGTAGTTGCACTTTTGACAAATAAATTAAACATCTCATCTAAAGGTATTTATAGAGTCCCTTGTTCCTGTAATGCTGTATGCATTGGTGAAACAGGAAGTTCAGAACCACAGCGTTTCATCTGGTCGGGTCTCGTTTCATCATCAACCATCCGGTCATAAGATCCTTTTCGATGAAACAGCAGGAAGATTCGCAAAGCCATTGATACACCCTAATAATCTCAATCGCTATCCCTGCCGTCCATGTGGAAAGCTCTAATTTCTGAACTCCTCCCACCGCACTTTTCACTCAACCGCGGTGACACTGGCCTATAAATTTAGCCTTCCTACTTTCGCTCGCTGGAAAAGTTTCACCTCTGGTTTACACTTGTTTAAAACATAGTGCTTTGTGTTAAACACGTTTTAAACATGCCAACCCTGATTCAAATAGAGAACACGAGAGAACAGCTTCATCTTAAAAGTTTATAGCCAGAAAAATATTCTAAGGAAAAACTGTTTTTTGTTTCATAAAAAAAATATCAATGTGGACCAGATTTTGCGTATAAAATAATTATATTTTCTCTGCTTTTTATTAGCATTTCGTTGACTCAAATACCTCGGTAATTTTTATATTAGAGATCGAACTTAATGACTTCTGAAAAGTCAATTTATTATACATTTTTCTTAAACTAAGTAAGTGTTAAAGTTTACTTTTAAACTGCACAAAGCAGTGGCGGCTCGTGGAGAATTGCATTTTCCACCCCCTCAGAGGCAACGACAGATTCCGATAACCTTAGATTTAAACATTTCGCAGATGGACTGGGAAAAGTGAGCATAGTGAGAAAATTTACCAAATTTTACTTGAGACTTGAGCTTTCGCAGACAAGGCTCCCGGTGAAAGTTAAAATATGCTTATCTTTCAATCGACTTCTTGCCGCTGAACCCCGCGGCGGTCTATCAACTATCTAAAAAGCTTTGTGCAGCTTTGAATTGGCTCCCGTGAGTCGGGAAAGCAAGCAGTGTTTATCGTATAGTTACCTGATATTCATAAAATAGAGATTGCTCATCCTTTGCTTAATCTTTAAAATGAAAACGATGAAAAATTAGTGTGAAAATATTTTCTTTTCCCAATAAAAAATTCTTGAATGACTAATTTGTTACGGATCCTTGCTTGGCTCTCATAGCGAGCCGCCACTGATACAAAGGACTTAATTGTGTATTTATATTGTAGTTACTGGCTTTAAAAATATATGAACAATAATATAGTGTTTCATTTTTTTTTCATAAATATTCTTCTGATTAAAGTCAATGCACACATTACAAATATGTCAAAATTAGAAAAGCCACTTACATTCTGAATGTAAATAAAGAATCTGTATTTATTAAATATCAACCAATAAGTACAAAGTTACTGCATACTTTTGAATGTTGTACACAAAAACTACCGGAGTATAGTCTACGTGTTATTAACAACGTTGAAATTAAACTGTGAGTATTTTTATTTAATCTTGTATAAAAAAATAAAACAAAAGCGAACTGTCTGAACGAACATCACATTTTCTGTTTAAACGTGATAACATATTACACCACAAAGACCTTTGTTTGATAAAATTGTTTTCTGGCGTACAACGTAACCCTCTAGTTATTTTCAAGATTAATGCATTATTATAAACTATTAAAACAAAAGCATCATGTAGCAATTTAGCTAAAGAATAATAGACGTTTGATAATAATTAATAACTGAGCGAAGAAATTAAAAACACTTGAGAACTTGACGAGTCGACTGCATTTCCCTGGTGTATCCTACAAAATTCCAATTTTAGACAAGTTTATGACCGATACAAAACTAAAGGAATTGCATTCTATTACGCAATTAAATGGAATGACAGGCATTAATTAACTTTTACCAAAATTGCATATCGATAATCAGTTATTATCAATTACAGAAGTGTTAACTTTCTTACAGGTGGTAACCATACCATGGCACTGTCCTTATAATCTTATAATTGAAAGGAACACGCATTTCAGCAGTTCTTCATATAATTAAAATCACTGAACAGGCCGTAAGCATATCAGCTTAAGCTCGTTAATGCGGAATAAAAATAAAAACAAATAATAAACAGTGGAGTGTGTGTACTTCTTGTTGATACAAATGTGAAAAAAAAATCGATTACGTCGTTTGATGTCCGCAAGTTCAAGCCGGGTCAGATCGCGGCATCTAAATCAAATTCTGAGAAATTGAATAGATAACTCGTCATTAATGATCATCTTTTATTTTTAACCGCAGATATGAAAACAGCTTTCAATTAGCACAATTTGTCATAGTTGCGCGCTATGACGAGTTTGTGAAATATTAGGCGTTGTAAAAGTTATTTACGACCGCATAACATAAACTAAATTAAAATATCTCGTTGTTTTGGTTTAAAAAACTGATATCTCAATCATTCGCTGTGTTCTATTCGGTCGAAGTGTACGGCGCGCCGTACGATTTCGTGCATCTGCGAACGGTTATCGCTCGAATCGCAACAGTCCCCGAATCGCGCCCGCTATCAAATTCGATCTTTGGATATGTCGTGCTGGAAAAAGTCCGTCGTCGATCAATTAAAAATATCAGACTCCTGTAAACAACATCCAATTATGGAAAAAACAGAAAAACAAGCTGGCAGTGAGCCGTGAAGAAGTGCATCGTCAATGACTACTGATGGCGTACCATGTCGTTGTGGATAACCCCGTGACCCGTTCCACTATTTTTTACAATCACGGCGGAATAATCAATAGAAAACATTCCGAGAAAGAAGTTATCAACGACGCAGCCGGGGCACGTCCCTTAGCCGCTCGTAGTGCAAGCACGTTTTGGAGTCGCTGGCTGAGCTATGGCTTTCGATAAATTTTCTGCAGAAAGTAAAAAATACGATACGCACCCGCGCGACCTCTGTGCTCATAAATAAAAATAACACTTACGGAATTAGTAATAAAATAATGTTAACATCTCCATAAATTCACGGTTTACAAATTCAAAGCTTGCCTTGTTTTGGAGATACAAAACAGCGCTGCGCTATCGAATCGAATATTCAATTTACAGCGTTTTGATTGTATTTTAAAGACTACATCTTGCACTTTACCATCTTTACATTGAATTGATGACATCTCGAACTTTTTTTGACTGCTAGTGAAAGTAATGAGGTGTATATGATTCTTGTAGAAACAAAAATAGATCACAGTACCCTTTGCAGAACCAATAATCCTATGGAACTAAAATTGATACAGTAATTCAAATTGCTTTCGAAAGTCATACTGTTATTAAACATTAGTTAAATTGCTTTTCAAAATTCTAATACAATTCGTTCAGCTCAAGAGTATGCAAGGCACGCATTTTGGTCGGCACAGCGAGACGTTACATAACACTATTCAACAAAATCCGTCACAAACGTTTGAGGTTTCTGAAGCTTGAGACCAGCACAACCCTATACCCTTCACCAGGAGATCGTTCTCCAAGCCATAATTACTTGGCCCCTTAACGTTAACTACGAAAAGTCACCAATAATTTGAATTCAGATCAGAGCAATCATGGTTGCGTAATATGCAATGCCCATAGCTTCCTGTCTCTTATATTTTTTATTCTTCCTTGATGTAGTTTTTCCATTTTACCTTTCGGGGCACCCCGTATATTGAGAAATATCATATATAAGATTTATTATAATACAGCTAAGAACATTTAATCATTCTGCATGCATTTTAGCTGGTTCGTCCGATAACTGGTAAGGCAGATCTCGAAACTTAACTTGTGATGAGCACTCGAATCGGTGTCCCACACTACAGTGGTGGTAGTAACTCTGATACCAGAGTTACTACCATTAGCCAAACGATATTATTAGTATTTTGAAAATTTTTGATCGTGAAAAGCTTTTTAATTTAAAATCGCACAATTTCAAAATGTAGCTAAATGTTCTACAAATTATAACCGAACAAACTGGAAATTGCTATTACACTGCAGTGTATACAGGGTGGATCACGTAACTCAGTCCACTTGAATATCCAAAATAGGCAACCCAAAGTACATGCATATGGATAACGTAGTTGTGTAGTGTATATATCCTATTCTGATTAATTAGCTTAAACCATGCTTTAAACAATTACTTTTACTATGTCAATTGTGATTCATATCAATGTCTAAACAAATTGACAATTAAGTTCGACATACATTCACAGCAGAACATGGTAACTCAGTTATTTTGTCTTGGATAGCACCTTGGCTTGTCTATTTTGAATGTTGAGGGGGCCGAGTTACGTGGCCCGCCCCATATATTAAAAAACAGATTCAAAATTGCTTAAAGTCTGTTTATCAATAAATTAAATACATAAATAACGATAATATTATTCCTTACAAATAGGTCCAAAAATGTTTTGTCAGGAACTAGCAGCAACCATATACTATATACATACATTACTTTAATAATTTTTTTTGGTTACAGTGACTACTTCGTGTACTAAACATCCTATCTATACTATTAAAGTAAGGGATTCGATTTTATATTACAAAAGAAGCGTTTCATTATAAGCTTTTATACATTTTTTTAAATAATCTCCATATGGATCATCAATTACTTCATTTCTGGATTCCTAATTTTCAAAGGTGAAAGAGTGAACCAAGTTCACGTGCACTTCAAGTTCGCTCCGTTGTATTGCCTTCAAATCACATTTGTGTGTCGTATTACTCTACCTCACAGACAAGTATTCACAAAGAACGATAATTGTGTTTGCATTCTTTTTTTTTAAATTACATTGAAAATAGAAATTCGAGCAGTATCCTTAATGGGGAAGCTTAGAACTATATTCTTTAATGATTTTTTGAACGGTCGAAAGAACTCCTGCAACATTGCATGATGATAAAAAAATAGGTAGATAATAATCAAAAACCCAATAACTTGTAGTGTTACGAATATGCATGTTTAATCGATTGAAATACTATATTCAATGAAATTTTCCAGTTTTGTAGTTCAAACATATTGGAAATTTAGGGGTTTCTATGAACTTAAAATTTATTTTTATATGGATTTTTTTATAACTTGATTATCTACTTGCCAATTTTACGAATGTTTACACTTTGTTGAACATTCTAACTGATAAATCAGTTTGAGCAAAATGCATATAAGGGATATACAAGGTGTTATGGAAGTCCACGTAATAAATTTTATCTTCGTCGGTGTTGTTATAGACTATGAATTAAATTAATTTTAGTATCGTTAAAAGCCTCATTACAGCACTCTTTTGATATAAAACAATACATTGAACCACAATTTGTTGATGAAGATAAAATACTGAATAATACACGTGTATGTACTTATGACACTTAACGAAGCTCGTTTGATTGATGCAAAACTCGGCTTACCGCCTCGCTTTGGCAATCAAACTTGTTTCGTTAAAATGCTCATAATCAAATTTGTATCGTTAATATCTATAACCACACAGAGATCTCTCATCAAATAGCCTTACTCTAAAAATGTATACCCGCCTATAAAATAATATTTTAATTTAATCACAAAAAACATTTCCATAAAACGAAAAACAACAAAAACTGCATAGGTACATACTGATAAAACTTTTACTTAAAATATTGTCACTAACGTACCTTATTAATTGAGGTAGGTAAGTTATTGACCGCGTACTTTTGCGTTAACTGAATCGTGTTACAGACGTTTTATGTAAGACAAAAAGTGTTTCAATTTGCATAATCCTTTTTATCATTTTCACATTTAATTTTTTTCCCACCTAAGCTCTACCCCCTTAGCTCCGTGTTTCACTGTGGCCTCGGCAGGTGCGGCGGAAGGCACTGGCCCACCAAGGCTCCTAAACTCCACTTTTAACTTACATTTGCTTACTGAACGGCTTGTCAAATGTAGGGGGGATTGATGATTGAAATATAGCATAAAAAACGATAAATAAAAAAGTTGTACAGATTGGTGAGCTCTATCACTGGTTAAAATTATTACGTGGATCCATAACACCCTGTCTACATACATACATTTTTGGATATATTAAAATACCATTACGATCCATCCCGTTCTAAAAACATTTGAAACAAGTGGACGTCCATCATACAAACATATTCATTACTAGTTCAAATAAATTCATTTCCTATAGTCCAAAGAAATTAATAAATATGTTAAGCTAAACAATTTTTAAAACAAATCAAAAATAAAGGACTTTTCTTCTAGACAATCACTAAAACGAATGAGATTATCTACTTTCCGAATTTACGTTTTTATTTAATTATACTAATGATGATGGCACTGCATTATTACATTAATTCATTTTTGTTACAACACACTCGTTAATAACACAGTAAGGATAGTTCTGTCTATCTATGGAAAACAATTGCAGTGTTATACAGCAGCAATTTGTTAACGCCGCTTCTCGCTTCTGAATTGTTTCGTTTTGATTTTACGACGGATTTTATGAGAATCATGATGAACGTTTAAAACCCAATAATTTTCTATAATGCATGTAGTAGGCTGTGTTGAGACGTGAACACATTGAGGCAAAAGCAGACGCCAGTTTACTGGATTCTAAATCACCATATCTATTTTTCTCCAAAACACAACCAATATAACTGAGGTTTGAACTACGATAATGACAGGCAAGATTAATTACAATGTCTCGTTCAGCTATTAACTCGACAAGATTATTATCCGACGAACTGTACAAACGCGAGACACTGAAAAAAGGGATAGTTTTGCGGAAGTGGCGCAGCTCATTTGTCTATAAATAACCCACTTTATTAATCCGAGCGGTAGTTAACGCCTCCACTTTGCTGGAACTATTTCAGAAACAAACCAGAGCTATCACCACCGAGAATTTTAAAATAAATAAATTCCTTTGTCTGTTTCCTAGTTAAGCAACCGAGGCCGCCTTATCTTAAAATATTTTGGCTTTCGAATGTAAACGCTAAAGTGGAGCGAGATATCCTTTGAAGATTCAGGATCCTTGTCCGGTCCTATGCCACGTGCCGCTGTGCTGCCCATTATGTTTGCTTTTTAGTGGTACACTTGCAACCTACTCCAATACTCTCATTTTGCAACATATTATAATTTAGGGAAATTTTGCAAAAGCCAAACAGTCCGGTTTTCTGAACATTTTTAAAGGCCTGCACCATTGATTAAAGAACTTAGTTAATCAATGCCTGCACAAAAGTTGTCACAGATTTCGGGAGTTGTAACAAACAAATTTAACCAATATGCAAAAGTGCTTCGATTCGACAGTATGAAGTTTTTGAAAACGATATTTTTATTAATACAGTGGTCGATTTTCAGTTTTGTTCGTCAAAAAAATGTATTATAAACTTCTAAGGGTTTGATCAAGTACTGCAAAAATATTTTACTATACAGAATAACTAATCGTCTAACTTTTATCTTTCTTGTTTAAGCATACAAATATTAATCGGTTTTTGGTAGAAATTCAGATAGCGTGCAGCTGCCTCATATCTACCAAGCACACGAGCAAAGTTTGTTTTTATTTTTTATGCATAAAACATTGAGAACACAAAAATGGCACACAAAAGAGATAAATGTCAACAAATAAATTAATCTTCAATTTAAAAAAAAATGTTTTCATGAGCTTAAAGCTCGATCGAGACTATTGAAAATAAGAACCTTTCGGATATAGGTAAGTTTAATTAATCAGACCTTTTACAAACACATTGCATGTTTACTTAAAAAAAAGTTTTAACAAACATTCATTATCTAACCATTAGCTACAATTTTCTGGCAATTTTAGCTGTTTTTCAAAATACAAACTCGCATTTTTATGGTAAATTTTGAAAATACTGAAAATTGTGAGTCTAAATATGAAATTACAATTTAAATTATTCGGTCGCACCTATTAGTAAAAAAAATCAAGCCATTTACTAATGCCAAAGTTCCTTACTTGTCATTCACTTGGTATAATATGAACACCGGATTTATTGAGCAGATTCTCTTTTATTTTTAATGATAGTATTAATTAAATTTTCTGTAAGTCATGCTATATAAAAGGATTATTCTCTACATATTCATATTATTTAGCGTTGCCAGTTTACTAATTACTCAATGTATCATCTCGTTCATTGTGCAATTCCTTATCAATTTTCCTCGTAGCGCACCGTTGGGAATAATTTTAGGGTTCTTCCATTTATATTAGGGGAGCGGAGTTATATGTTAATTACAGAAATGTAACTATAACTTTCTATTTAATATTTCATTCTTACCCTTCTTGCATGCGCAGGGATAAGGAGGCAATCTTGAGGATTACTGTTTAGAATGATCTTAAAAATAACGTTAATTTCAATTTATGGGGGAAATTACAACGCCTCCGCTAAAAGCGACCCGATTTTAATTCACATGTTGGTCCGGGGCGAAATTTTATTAATAACGACGTTAACTGGGAACTCTAAAGCAAACCGGGCAATTGTGTAATATCAAAGCGAAGAGGACAATTTAATCCACAGGTACAAACGAGACCCAAAGAGGGAACAGCAAAACTAAACGCACAATAAAACGATTGCGAGCAAACGTGGCCAGATCGTAAAGTTTCATTAGCCAGCACTGAATTTAACTAATGTCACCACTATGTGTAATTGTGTACACACACCACCTCAGTCGGGCAGTAATGTATACTTCGATATTCAAATATATCTGACTCACAAATCTGAATTTATTACGTCTGCATTAGCGCACGTCATCGCATGATCGTAACTAATATGCATCCAGAGACTTTTAATACCGGCTTTTAAGCGGCTAATGTGGACACGTATTGATAAAAGACAACATTATGCTATCGACGATAATACCTTTCCGCCATGAATTTACTTTAAATATTGAAATAATTGCGCCGTTCTTGCAGGCGCGCATTATCCGCAACTGCTCAGGCTATCTGCGAGGAAAAAACCCGTGGAATGATTCCATTTGAGACATCGCATCGCGCTTTTGATGTCGCGAAGACCATATCTTTCGGGCATTGTAGTTTTGTAGCCGAAATAACCATAATCAGAGCTCGTGCCAACAGATTTGCATAGACTGGGTCAGCGTATTTTTACACAAACCACAAACATAATACTAAAATAATTTCGTGCTTCAACTGCAACACGTGGAAAGCAACTCCGCTTGTTGTTTGTTATTTTTGATTGTTTGTATTTTGAACACAGAAAAAATACGCAATTTTGCATTTCAATAAAATTACATTTGTTGGAAAAGAGAATACTTCACGTATACCTATCACTTCTCCCAAATTTTGACTTACGAATATGGCAAAAGGAATCTCGGCAACTAGGTATTCTTATTCGTAAACATAATGGTATGATCAAATGCAATTCCCTTGCCGTAACTATTAATAAAAATTTTAAAACCGATGCTGGCTGTATGGGCAAGTAGCACGAGCGCCGTCGCCGGTCAAACGATTTCGATATTTAGGCAACATTGTAGCTAGTCCTACTGCAGAAGCTACGTTAAGCCGTTGGCCCCGGTTGTCATTTCGGTGACAGTCGTTACTCATTAGGTTATGTCGAGGGCGCAATGCGATATTATTACGAATAGTTTTTAAAAAATCAATAATTCAAATTTTAAGCCTTCCGTACAACCATGGTTTATAGTTTTAGGTTATTTGTATGAAAATAGCGCAGTTGCAAACATCAACTGTTATAAAATCTCACAAAAACTACATTAACTGGTGAGCGTACTAAAAAATGCATCGACAATAGCGATTGTATTGCATTGTAGTCAAACTCCTACAAAAATCAAACAATGGGATTTTATAATTTCTGTTAATAAGAAATTATTTCTACTGTAATTAGCACGTAAATTATTCATTACTAGTAAACATATCCGTCGATCACCTTCGTATATATCAATTACAGCAATCACAATGCCAGGCCTTTATTCTATTTTAATTCTGCGTGAAGTTCGTAAACCACATTAAAGTGATGTGTAGAGAACTAAAAAATATTTTACATTTTTACTTCCTTCTTCTCAGGCGAAAGCATTGTAATATTCATGAAAAACATCACCTTCCGAGGTTTCTTCAGATTTCCAGGGTGTTGAGATGACGAGGATGTTTCTGAAATATATCGATCTGTCTGTATTTCCATCTGTCGGCATGTCTGTATCTTGGCGATATAGCTCAAAAACTATTTGTTGGAGGAAGACGATTTTTGCATGGGGATTAGATATCTACCTTGCTCGAAACAGAATATACTTTCGGTCAATATATGCAGGGCGAGCACCTTAAAAAAATTAAATTTTGTCTATTTTTGCTTGAACTCAAAAACTACAAGTATTAGATAGAGAAAAACAATATTTTGTATATATGTTCGACTATTACCCTTGACCAACCAAAATAGGTAATTCTATCTATTTTTGCTTTATCTCAAATTTGTTAAATAAAAATAATATTTTGTATATACATATTTAGCCTTTACTTTGACGAAAATTCGTATATTTTTAAGACATTAAATATGTAGAAAACATGTTCCCCTTCGTTGTATTCAACATTTTTAGTTGCAATATACATATTCACTTGCGAGGGTAGTTCCGTGTAAAGCGTGTTATATATTTTTTCATTTTAGTTAAAAATACCTCGTTCTCAACACAATTCCCTAAGACCAAGTGTTGTTTTTATGTCACAAGCTATTATTATAAACAGCCAATACACCTTATAGTTACACAAACAACAAAGTTTTTCTTGTCTATACGTCTACAACGCATGTGGAATTTTTCTCTTTTTATTTTGGGGTGTTTCGACATGTGATTTGTTTAAAGTTAATATGTCATAATTAGCTTTGACTGACGTAATTTAAATAAACAAATTCCGTGCTGTCATTGTAATATTTGTTTATCGGGATTTTTAAAAATTACACAAAGTTTACTGAGCTACTATAATATTGTCTTTACTTTAATTGCACTGCATGATAAAAATCCAAACATTTGAATTAATAATAAGTACATTGCTGCAAATGTAGGGTGGAGAACTACTCCATGCATTTTTGATTGATCTGTCATGTTTTATTATTATTAAAATACTTACAACTAACTGTTGATAGGGGAATTTGTAAAAATGAAACGGTGGAAAAAAAGTTAGAGATATCACAAATTATATGTGTTTAAAATAAATTTGTAAAGTAACCTATGAAATATACTCTCCTTTGTGTTCCTTTTAATGTGTATAGTTGGCGTAACAGGTTGAATTTAATTATGTATAAATAAAGAGCACCTATTAAAATTTGTAGAATAATTTCTTTATACAAGCGTTTCTTATATCTAACTTTTTCCACCTGTTTATATTTCAAATACCGGGAAACCTAAGCAACTATACAGGGCGTTTCAAAATTTCAAGGCACTATTTTAGAGGATCCTGTTCTCTAGACAAAACAAAATGTGTTTATATAAACATTGGTTCAAAATCACATGCCTTACGAGAACTATATGTAGACCTGATGATACGAGCATAATACATTGGTATGATGATATCTATAAGTAATATTAAAAAACAAAACAAATAACATTTAATGTAATGATCATTTAATCACCCAATTTATTTAAAAACTAAGTCTTTCACGATGCACCACCCATACTATTAAGGATAACGAAACACATATTTATCCGTGTTGCAGAAAACTTAGTTAATATTAATTTGTGTCAAGATTAATGAAGTTATATAATTCGACACCTGGGTATTAATAAATAAATGTTACTGAAAACATAAGTATTTCGTAAGTTGATATCCTACACATTGGTTGTAATTTAAAATATTTTGAACAGTTTACCAATGTTAGCATAATGAAATTCTAACAAGAAGAGCCTAAGCTGAGTGGGTTGAATTAAGTGTAGGATGTTCTTAAAATATTTGTGAATCACAGTGGAAATAAAATTTCGAACTAAATTTACTTTTAATTTTAAAATAGTTTATTTACCAAAATTACCTAATCGTAATCCCAAATTTTCTATTCTGATATTTTCACCAGTGGCGTAATCAAGCACAAGTAATATTAATTGAATAGGTTATAAAAGTAGTTTGAAGAAGTTGCCGTTTCATGTTCTTATGTACGGAAGAATTAAAATGTTTCAATGTTAGAGACAAGTTTGATGGATTTCTTTTGAAAATTCCTGGTACACATTTTTAAGTAGTAATTTGTTGGAAAAACTGTTCTTACTTCTACGCATTGTACCATTACTAGTCTAATAGAGTTATAGAATGTTACGCCAGTTGCTTGCAAAACTTTCTTCACTTCTAGTATATCATTGAATATTCCCTAAATTTGATCTTCTTACTATTTCTACATTTTTATCACTCATTGCTCGCAAATGCTTTGCATGGCGACGACTCTGGAAAGAATATATACAAACACAAGCTCAAGACGCTAGCGTCCCCGTAGGTAATACACCAAATTCAATTCCCGCAAATCGATTCGTATATTAAATGGAGCAATTCGAGGTAAAGTAATGAAACGTTCCATAGATGATGGGCCAATACACTCGCCGTGCTCACTACGAGTAATTGAAAACCGGGCACTAATGAAGAGTTTGCGCTTCTTCTTTTTGATGCATTAAGGACGATAACACTAATGGCTAAATCGATAATTATTCATTTGCCTACACGAAATTACAAATGGTCATTAATACGCGTTAGGTATGAACCTTAAGCCAGCACGCTTGCACGAAGCACTTTCGGCCACTCAGGAGGTATTAACAAGCTTTGCACCGGCAAGAATTCAAAAACGCCTTAACTTTCGTTAATTGCGATTTAATGAAAGCTGCCCTGCGGGCGGCACGACCCATGCTCTAAAATTCCTTAATGTAATACGAAGTGTATTTCTCTTGGTTTAACATTACCGACACGTGTAACAACTGTCGTAATCATCACATGCGTGTGAACTACGGACATTAGCGCAGTCCCAACATTTCATTACTAATGCTTCGTAGGGTAATAATGTATCAACAGAAATTAGGCATTACAATCGAATGACAAACTCGTTACATTGGGCATAATTTAGCCGACATTTATTTGTATGCCACGTTTTCGTATTAATAACAACAACAGTATAACCACATTCAACACAATAAATGGACTAAACAAGAACAACTTAAACTACACTCGCGGGTCGAGCATACAAGGTGAGCGCGAAGTAAAGTACGCAGCGTAGGGAAAAAGGGCAAGTCCCCTACCTGGATCCGAGGCGTCCAGACTTTGTTGCGATCCTGGTGCTTGTGAAAGGGGTCCCGGGGTTCCTGGTGACCGCACGTCGTCGTTAACTGGGCCCCCATACGACATCGTCGACGAAGGCGGTCTCTGAAATCAAACCCAACACTTCACATATAATTTTTTTGTAGTTACATCCAGGTGCCTGTACTTTTCATTTTCATAAGTTTACATAATTACACAACCGGACAGTTTCGGATTGTCAACCTACTAACAGGCTTCTCGCAGTTATAGACACAAATTTTACATTTAAATTCGATTCATATATTGTTCTTCTAAAAAATTAATCACAAAAATACTAATTATGAAACTGCAAAACCGTTCAACCATAGCGTAACATATTTAACTACACTTAAATAACGTTATTATACAATATAACTCCAGAAACGTGGATTGAGGTGAAAAAGAGTGAGAGATTAAAAAGAAGAAATGTAGATAACGTTTGAGAAGCAAACATTTTGAGAATTCTTACTTTAATCGAGATAACGATAACACAAATTAATTCAATTTGATGATTTGCTTTCGCCTCGTCATCCTGACCATCTTTTTTTATATAAAAACGTTGTATAAAAAACATTCATTGTTGGTCTTTTATTTAATACATTAAAAACCGAGTCTGGCCAAATTAAAGAACAAAGTATATAGTGGGCGATGAGTTATATTGAAAAACATTAGAACCTATATCCTCGTGCATATTTTATATTCTTGCCGAACTAAAAAAAATACAGTCGAATAACATTCATTATACAGGGTGGTCGCGAAAGTTTAGGACGCAAATACCAGCATTACCTACATAAAACAGATTTTTCAAACAAAATTATTCCCAAGGGGCCAAATTAAAAAGTTACGGCCCTGTAAAGTTGAAATAACAAACTTGTGATACGCTCAAAACTGTAACGCTACAAAACCACTATTTCTTAAAACCCTCCAACTACGCTACTGATAAATTAAATCTTTTTTATTACTATCAAATTATTGATTTAGTAGACACTAATGTACCCTGTAGAAATAAAAAAAATAGATCTCCCTTGGGTTTTAACATATTTCAAAAGAGAGCTCTTTAATTCAACTTTACAGAACCGTAACTCCTTAATTTGGATTATGAGAACTCGAACATTATTTGATATCTTCACTATTTTTAAGTAGTTGACGTTGGAAAATGTTCCCAAGTTTCACAACTACCCTGTATACATCCAGTTTTTTTAAATGTTGTCCTGCAACCTTACTCTGAATTAGAACATCACAAATTATATATGTATTTTTGAAAATAGAATTAAAAGCTCTACCAGCTGGTTGTTTTCATAATTTTTAATTTTGTTACATTTTTTTCAGTGGCGGCTCGTGGAGAATTTTGGTGGTAGAGCCACTCACCGAACGTAAAATTTTCCTACCCCTTACAGACAAAGATAGATCCCGGTAGTCTCATATTGAAATATTTCGCATATGGAATGGCACAAGCTTGAATAGTGAAAAAAACTTCATTATTCCTTTAAATATATAATTTGGCAAAAAAATTGCATCTTCACCGTTTGAGGGACATAGATGCATGCGTGATTCAAGGATAATATTTCAAAGATGTGCCACAATTTACCAGTAAATTTACCAACCGTTAGAAGCTTAATAAAATATATGATAAACCGAATCTAATATATCGCCTTAATTTTTCGTTTAAATGTGTAATTCGCCCACTGTTTGAGATACATAGATGCATGCGTAATTGACGTATATTATTTCAAGATGTGCGACAATTTACCAGTAAATAATGAGTATAATAAAATAGTAACCATTGCGAAAACCCAAACGCGCAACGCCTCTTCTGTCGTAATTGTAACACGCCTTCCGAATATGCTCCTAGGACGCGAAGTGGCCTTTTTTCATCTGAACTCGATGCGAAAATTGTTATCAGAAATTCGACATGCGCGTTATCGCAGAAACCAGGTCACACTGAGCTTACTTAAACCAACACGGACGTGGCTCCCATTGAATGTTAAAATATCCTTATCTTTGAACCTACTTCTTGCTGCTGTGCCCCCGTTACAGTCTATATACTGTCGAAAAGCTAAGAGCTACTTCGATCTGGCAGTAATACGTCCGTGAAAGCAAGCGGTGCTTATCATATAGCTTACCTACACTCATGAAATAAAAATTACTCGTGTTTTGTGTAAGCTTTAAAATGAGAGGAACGATGAAAAATAATGCAAAAAACGTTTCTATCAGAATAAAAGAAATCTTGAATCGTTTCTTATAGTAGAGCCATGTATGTATCATTGGCTCCTTATGGCGAGCCGCCGCTGCGTTTATTATCAAAAATTGAAAACTAGACTAGTTGCACCATTTTTAGCACGATAATACGGAAGTTCAGCCTTCTTGTTGTAGTACATTTGACACTTTCTTAGAATTATTCTGGTGGATTTTTTTATTTTAGCAGGCCCTAACTGGCCGGCAGCATTTCTGATGTGTTGATTTAATTGTTCGAAAATTTTATAAATCAAAATAATTCAATGATAAGAATATAACAAATCCATAGATTATAATTTTAATTCTGATTTTAAAAATATATAGGCACTTTAATTCATAATAAAGTTGCCACAACGTGGTGCAAAATAAGAAAACAGACTGTATATCCTTACAATTAAATCAAGAACCAATTTATTCTAAAACATACATGGATACGAATGGTACAAACGTTACCGAGTTTCGGTTGTTCAACGCTCATAATAGTATATTATGTTATTAGGAGCAAAAGTTATATTTTATGTGGCGAGGCTGGACGGGTTATCTGCCGAGCTTGCGAGGCAGATAAGTACAGCCGAGCCACATAAAGATACTTTTGCTCGGAATAACATATAGTATTTTCTCTTCAAACGTTTTTATAACAAATTATTTACAACTTTGTGAACAAAATTCGAAGTAAATTACTTGATCTCGTCAGCGGCAGATAATATTATCTGCCGCTGACGAGCGGCAGATAAAGTTGTCAGCGGCAGATAATAACTTTATCTGCCGCTGACGAGCGGCAGATAAAGTCGTCAGCGGCAGATAATAACTTTATCTGCCGCTCGTCAGCGGTAGATAATATTATCTGCCGCTTGGCAATAAAGTGACAGTTTAGCATCATCAATCCAGCAGTATAATGCGATATTTTACTGCCGTTTGAAGAAAAAAATATTATATTGAGAAATACATACATAACGTATTGTAACAAACACGGTGGAAAATGAATGACAAACTAGTATCAAACTTTTCAGGAAAAAATTATTTTAAATTTCATGAAATACGGCCATATTTATTATTAAAAATGCATGATAACTAAGAACATTACAAATCAGGATTCCAAAAACTGTTCGTCATGCAGTCTTAAAATGTACTCTAACTAATGCATTGCATACCAACAAACATGTCTTAAAGTTTTAGTCCTTTATTACAACACTATCTCAAAAATTAAGACAACTTGCTAACGGGCTAATTGTATTTAATTTCTAACCACTTATGACGTCATACAACGACGTATATCCGCAATAGCTAATAAAATCTGTCACATGGTTCCAGAGATTTTTTTGTATGAAATACTTGTTCAATTACACCGAATATACAGTGTGGTCCATTAAGTGTGCAACAAATGGGAATTTTTTTTATTAGTTGTACAATCGAAATTTAAATATTGCCAAAAGTTAGTGCATGTTCGATAACCATATCAGATGCCCTTAGAATGGCTTCAAGTCAAACAATATACAGGGCAGGACAAAAAATATGAAATTCGTTCAAGAATAAAGTTACCTTATTTAAAAAAATATAGCAAAATTTTATTGAGAAAAGTTGTTTAGAATCAAAAGTTATGCTCAAATACAAAGTCATGGCCTCCTATTCGAATTTTTATTCTTTTTTTTGTAAAATTTTGTATTATCCCCGTATGATACATATTTTTATTATTCTGATTTTATTAAGAGTTTTTCATATGTAAATTATTATTAGTAAAGCATTTGCCCTGTTAAAAAGAATATTTGCGAAATTCTAAAGTTATATTAAATATCGTTGCAACAAACATGAAGTGGACGGTTACCTAAAAAAATATAAATCCAAATAAATTTTACAAATACGCTTCAAGTTGCTAAAAGTTATTTAAAAGGGATGTGGTTGTGGCTACTTTAAATACATATAAAATCAAAATAATAAAAATATGTATCATACGGGGGTAATACAAAATTTTCCAAAAAAAAATAAAAATTCGAATAGGAGGCCGTGACTTTGTATTTGAGCATAACTTTTAATTCTAAACAACTTTTCTAAATAAAATTTTGCTATATTTTTTTAAATAAGGTAACTTTGTTCTTGAACGAATTTCATATTTTTTGTCCTGCCCTGTATATTGTTTGACTTAAAGCCATTCTAAGGGTATCTGATATGGTTATCGAACATGCACTAACTTTTGGCAATATTTAAATTTCGATTGTACAACTAATAAAAAAAATTCCCATTTGTTGCACACTTAATGGACCACACTGTATATTTAGTTACAGAGCAAACGTAAATTTTATAAAGTGTAAGTAATCTGAATATTTCTCTGTATCATTCTAAAATTCCCTAATATCATTAATACATTAATATTTAAGAGATAAATACATAGCTACCAATTTAAATTGCTATTCAAAATAACTAGAACTGGGTTAGTCCTATACTGGTTTGCAGCCATTTAAAATCGGTATACCAAACACAAATTTACAACCACCAATTCAAAAATCTATTTTACATGCATTGCTATTTCCACAGTAATGACCATATTGCATTGCACAATTACCATTGCGCACTAACAGGTCGCGCTTGTATGAAATTGGCACATAAGCTACAATAAGAAGTGAAAAATTCTACATGGGCACGTATCGAGGAAAATTCTAATTAATAATCAATAGGCGATAATTAAAAGTGGGCTCATAAAATTTAAATTATGAGATAATAAGCTCTCTTAATTAATTACAAATTACTGTTTACTGTAATTCATTATCGCTAATTGCATAATTTCGCATAATGTGACTTGAGGTTGAAAATTAACCTATCAGTCACTGGCGCCACTCATGTTTTTTATGGATGACATAAAAATGCTCCGCCCCTTTGCCTTTGCTGTTTATTGTACTGATATGGGATTCAAGATCAACGTCTGGGTAATAGATTAATTACCACTAATTTGCTTTAAATTAATTAAGCCTGAATTTCCCGTTATTGGAAAATGAGACAGATGGGACGTTTTTGAAGTACATACATAGTTGCAAATAGTTTTTATTCGATATGTTGATATAGGTACAAATCCTAGTTTGTTGCATCGGATGTGATTTGGTTATGCCAATGATCGTTAAAATTAGTGGCATCAATACACGCCTTAGGTATATTTTAGTTACGTAGCTGCCTACTGTACTATTACCACAGGTTATGAACCAAAATGTACTGACAATATCAAGTGCTCGCTGTACTCTTCAGTCGAAAATGTTGCGTTCCCAAGCAGCCTTTGGTTTCTTAATCAAGCTGGTTTGGACTGCTGCAGTCATTATAAATCTCCGATACCGCGTTAAATGAACACTTATTATCTAATTGTCACCGGTACAACTGGTACAAGCCGCTGTGTTATTTCAGTACGTATCACAACTGCATAAAAATGCAACATCCGTGCACGACACTTTCCGTGTAGCGCGAATGATATATGGCGAGAGCTGTTTAATTGAATGCAAATATATTTAATTACTGGTGTTTTGCATCGATTTGAATAAAATATTTATTATTGGTAATTTATTACGTGCAGAAGCAATCAGGTTTCCCGATTTCCTTGTATCAGATAGCATCTGTCGAAGGGGCAGCAGACGCAGATGCAGATGAGAGTGGGTTTTTGTGCGTGGGTCTCATTAGGCAGACGACGTCCTAGAATATGGCGGTATCGGTTTCATATTTCGGGGTTTTTTGCATGCGGCTGGAGGGGCCCCGATGGAAAGTGAAGTGTCATGTCGCAAGGCCCCGGGGACACGCGGCTAAGTGCCAGACTCCATACGATGATGCTACCCTTGACACGTACACCATACGCACCATAACGTACGGCGGTGTCTCTTCACATGTCTCGTTTATTATTTACCTTTTCCCCGTTGGTTGCAATATTCATCATTTCGGTATTTCAGTTCCCATCTCGCCGCATTATACGATTCTCCCAGGATTATTCCCTGCGATGCCGGAATCAAACCCTTCATTCGAAGTGACGTCGAAAGTGTGCTTCGCCGTCGCCGCCGCCTCTGGCAGTGTCGATGTCAGTGTCATATATGCATGACGGTTGACCGACTTGTTAGCCGGTGACGTTATACTATATTTGTGGCCGGACAGAATTAAATTGTGACCTTGACGTACGCACAGATTGTGTTGAAGTACGCGACTGTCCAATCAATCTAAATTAGTGTCGTCTTACCCACACGATTATTAAGCTAGACTGCTGGACAGTCCTAATGGAATTAATACGGGGCGTTTGTTTACGTGTACCCACTGCCGCATCATCCTCTGCATTTTAAAGGTTCCTCGATTGCTAGACAAATGATATGCACAACAATGAGTAAGAATTTAAAGCAGCTGTTTGAAAACAAGAGTGGCCTATTTAATTTACGAAGACCAGAAATTACTGGCTAGTTTAATGAATAGTATTAATATTAACATACATATCTAGAGCACAACTTCTTAAAGTAGGGGTCGTGGCTCCTCTGGAAGGTTAGAGCATTCCAAAAAATTTGCAAAAAAGTTCTAGGGCATAATGGAGCTCGCAACCACTACAATAAAAGGTTCTCATACGACCACTTCCCCTCTTTTTAAATAAAAATCGTATATATTAGGTATCGCCTACTTGCAAAGGCAGCGTTGAAAACAACTTTCAGTCATTACCTTTTGCACCAAAACTTTCTACAACAGCGGTCCACGCTTAGTTATTAATTTTATTTGAACCAGTGATCCCATAAAGAATTAAACTAGACTACATGTCGCAAAACCTACCACATAAAACTATTGGATATGAGTTAGATTTTGATTGTGTTATTCTGGTTGTGTAGTCGTATTTTTTAATCGTTAATGTATCACTCCAAGGCAACCAGTGACAGAATTAAAAGGGAACCGCCGATCACCTGGGGCACATTCGTTAAAACTGATATCTATCGGACCACACAACACGTTTCTTAACACTACTATTGGTTTAGATATATCTAACATACGCATTTCTATTGCGTAATTCATAATACATACATTCTTGCTACACGTTGTCAAATAATTACAAGTTGTAAAATTAATAAATGTGTAAAGAATGAATTAAAACAGAAATAATCGTTTGTGTATATATATTTTAAAGCAAAACTAAATTCAAAAAACTGAATTCTTGGTGTAATACGTTTGTTTGTTCTAAAAGCCGTCGATGGATATCTGTTATTAACAGTAGGCTGGCTACTCGTAGTAATGTTTTCTTTCGGGTATAACACCACACAACACCAATATGTGCAGCAGTTAATTCATACGAACCAATTGCAGTGTCAGTTCTGTAATTTCAAAAAATTCAGTAAATAAGAGGCAAAAATATTTCCAACGATAATCTGTTTAAAACAAATTAAATTGCAGTTCTGTTACTATATAAATTATGTAATTACTAGTGAATCACCCGAGTTACGCTTCGGTGGGAAAGGGTGCTACATGTCACAATCAAAAACACATACAACCTTACCAAGTATTCATACAAACATGTTGATAGATGAACATTGAAATTACACGATTTAATTGTTCTTTTAAACGTCGAGATCGGCGCTGAAGAGTGCACTGTGGACGTACCACATCAGCTGTTTCAACCGATCGTAATTTAATTTTACTTTACTTTTTCGTACTTTTTGAAAATCTAAAAGTGAAAGTTTAAAAATTTGCAAAATTTTAAGCTGTCATACAATTTAATCGGTCCAGTATCTTCAGAGGAGATAGCGAACTAAGAAAGAAGGAAAGAGACACCGATTTTATGGTATTGATGAAGTTATCACCAAAGAGGCAAATGTTTAAATTTAGCAAGAAAGCTTTGGAATGGAAATTAATATTCAAAGTTAGTAAAGAGATAGTAAAACAGAAACAAAAAGTGACGACGCCAGAGATATAAGATTATTGTTATTTCGATCGTTTCAATTCTAGCATATGAAAAAGAATGTGAGTAGAAAGGATAACCAAATGAATGATGACGATACAAAGTTATGTAGTAAGCTGCCTAACTTATTTATAGTAGAGAGGTGGCTGTGTGACATTTAAAGGAGTTCGGTAAATGTTCGCCCTGTTTGTCATCTAGTATGTTCATGAAGATGTCCAAAGCAAAGCAGAAATACTGTACTTAGTCTCATGAAATTCTTGGCAAAAGAAGGCAACGATTGCGAACTTCCATGACAACTTTAAGAGACTATAAATCGATTGAATATGATTCGAGAACTAGAAGATCTGTGGGAGCAAGGGCACGGACAGGTAAGATTCCGAGAAATACCTTTGCTCAATGTTTTTCTTCTTCTAATAGTATATAACACTTGGTGGGTTTATTTGTTCTACTATTATATTCCACCCCTTCCTATCCTTATACAGCATACTCCAATTATACATTTTCATTTTTATTAGATCGTCTTCTACAGGGAAATCAAAAATAAACTTGATCAAACAATCAAACTTGCCTAATCAAATCTGTAGCATGATTTTTGTTGACATAGTACTGTCAATTTTTTAAGTTTAAAATTCATTTTTGACATCTTGTTTAACTTATCCATCCCATTGTTATTTTAATGTAACCTATGAATTTAATGTATACATTTGGTTTAAATTACATATTTTTGCATATTTGTGTAGCTGTTAGTCACATGAACTAATAATTCAGTTAGTTATACTTCAAACGTACTTAGTTTTATAAAGTGCAGTGTAGACAGAATTGTTCATAGGCTCCTGCGATCAAATTTATTTTTGTCCCTGTACTTCATTTTCCCATCTTTGATTTGATCTTCCTGTACGCCTTTTTCTAATTGGTTTTCGTTCTGTTATTTGATTGTGTCCACAGTATCGTAGTCTTTGGGATTTTATAAGTCTTACTATATTTGCATGATGCATTCTTCTGGCAAGGTAAGGTACGACAAGATTTTGCGTTTGCTGAATTAAGACATCCAACTTACATACCTGATTTGATACTACTTGTGGCTTGCAAATCTAAAGAAGAGGTTTAGGGGAGGGCATAAAGAGATCCAGACGAACATTTTGAGGAGGGTCTTTCCAAGCTGGACCGAATAGGCGAGTGTTAGACACAACGCCGAGTGGACGCAACGCAGACAGTGGACACAACGCCAACCGCGGGCACAATGCCGACCGTGGCGTAGGCACAACGCCGACCGTGGATACAACGCCGATGGTCTGAAGTGAAACAAACGATCGAATGCTCCCACTAACCTAAACAAGCTAGAATGAGACACAGCAGCGTTGAACCACTTCAGACCATTGGCGTTGTGTTCACTGCACAGCGTCGAATGCCTGAAGTGAAACAAACAGTCGAGGGTTGCAACTAATTTAAACAAGCTAGAACGAGACACAGCTTCTTTGAATCACTTCAAACCGTTGGCGTTGCATCCACTACACAACACCGACCGTGGACACAACACCGACCGTGGACACAACACAGACCGTGGACGCTACGCCGATTGTGGCACAGCGTCGAACGCCTGAAGTGAAACAAACAGTCGAGGGCTACAACTCATTTAAACAAGCTAGAACGAGACACAGCATCTATGAATCACTTCAAACCGTTGGCGTTGTATCAACTACACAACACCGACCGTGGACACAACACCGACCGTGGACACTACGCCGATTGTGGCACAGCGTCAAACGCCTGAAGCGAAACAAACAATCGAGGGCTACAACTGATTTAAACAAGCTAGAACGAGACACAGCATCTTTGAATCACTTCAAACCGTTGGCTTTGTATCCACTACACAACACTGACCGTGGACACAACAACGACCGTGGACACAACGCTGACCGTGGACACTACGCCGATTGTGGCACAGCGTCGAACGCCTGAAGTGAAACAAACAATTGAGGGCTGCAACTCATTTAAACAAGCTAGAACGAGACACAACATTTTTTAATCACTTCAAACCGTTGGCGTTTGTATCCACTACACAACACCTACCGTGGACACAACACCGCCCGTGGACACAACGCTGACCGTGGACACTACGCCGATTGTGGAACAGAATCGAACGCCTGAAGTGAAACAAACAGTCGAGGGCTGCAACTCATTTAAACAAGCTAGAACGAGACACAGCATCTTTGAACCACTTCAGATAGTCGGAGTTGTGTCCATGGTCAGCGTTGTGTCCAGCCGGCGTTGTGTCCATCTCCCGTTGACGAAAGTTAGGTGAAATATAATAATTGTTTCAGAGATACACCACTCCAGTCAGGTAAATTAGTTAAGCATGCAGTCTTGTATTACTCACACTTGTTATTACGAAGAACGACTGAAGTAAACATGTCTGTTAATATGATTTAAAAACTTGACCATTTTGTTGAAATGTGTGCAACTAACCGCAGTTGTGCATTTCTGTTAAAGCTGCACTTTTGAGCACAATAACCGTATTTCATGCGGCCATTAAATCAAAACCAAAACGTGTACGTCAGTGATTCTCGAAATTAATTGTCACCGCATCCGCGATTTGTACTGAGCTGCAGCAGTGGTATTTCATATCATTATGCAGATATGCCAAGACATGCTAATGAGGATGACACGAGAAATGTGCGGCAATTGCAGAAACCGATTGGTGGAGCGTTTTTCGCCCTGTGCGAGCGAAGCACCTCGGGTTTTCACATCTGTTCTAATCGCCCCATCCGCCACAGTCACAGCTCTTCATACGAACTATAAAAATGTTACGATCGCATAATAACCGTAACTGTACACCAGACATACTCTGTAGCAGATTTCGTATTTATTTTACGAGTTAATTGTGTTGTCAGAGCGAGCTCTCTTATTTTATGCTTATTTTCTGCTGTCTTACGATATCCATGCGTCGCTGTAGATTGCGCGTACCGCAATATTTTAAAGTTATTATCCTTTAATAGATCTCGCAACAGCGCGGGACGCGTGGGTTCGCTCTTCGTGCCCACCCAGAGACTGCTCGAATGTATATTCGTATGTGTGTCTGTATGCCCACATTTGATTTACGAAATGGAACGTACTTAACTAAACCCAAAATAGAAACCGCTGCCTTCGAAATGTTAAGCTTAGCTGCGTGGTGTTACAAAAAGTGGTCTACTGAACACGGCTGGAGCCGGAGAACTGGCAACGCTGGAGCAGTGACTGAAGTTTTGATTTATTAGCCTATGACCTTGTTAAGCGATTCTCGTCTCCCTCGCAGTTCGATGGTTGATGGTGATGGACAGTTGCTCCATTTCCAACAACCAAAACATAGCTACTGCACGAGATTTTTGTTTGGCCCCATCGAGCCAGGATCTGCGAATGGGCCCAATCGCGTGGAAACCGTTCAAATCAATTATCGCAGTTTACTGTATTTTTAAATTTAGCGTACTTTTGACGGCAAACGCGCTCAATTAAAAAGGTTTTTGTAAGATCTAAATCGCGGAACGGTGAGCAATATAAAAACTAACCGGAGGATTTCAACACACATCCTTCACATGGTCAGTTTCCATGCCATCTAGCTGAAAATTATGCAAAAATGCTTCGGAGAATCTAAATGTTAATGCTCAAGTTGAACATCGCGTCCTTGGAAAACAAGCTCACCTTCTTCCACACCATGTGGGACTTCGCTTAAACTTTTATACAAGCACCTCTGACCTTTGCTGTCGTGGACAGCATTTTGTTATAAAATTGTATATTTCTCCTATTATAGAAAAATTTTACTGTACAGTATCCATATCAAAAAGTTGAATTTAACGCTATAATTCATTGAAGTTGAAATTAGTATGAATCCATTAGTAAAACGAAACTATAAGTGGGGAAAATTCGGTAATATCAAATATAACCTGATTTTCAATCTAAATAAGGGAAATATCACACGAACCCATAAAACAAAGTATTCCTAATATGGCAGCTTTTTAAAAATAAATCACAATGTAGAATCTTGGGAATTAAATTAGAATTTTTAATGTAACGTTAATAACGATTTATGCAATCGTAAAAATTGCCAAAAATGGAAAGTGTCCCGTAAAGTGGAATAATGAACATGACTGAGCGTATATCAACCGAAAAGCTGCAGTTTTTAATTTTTAATTGCTATTAAATATGAATCATAATGCACAGATTTAGTGATTTTTAATTGCTCATTATCAACCAGTAAAAATATTACATTTTTGAAAAGTTGCTTAGTTCTAGAAGTTATCAAAATTTATAATTGTCATAGTAGAAAACTACAGAATTTTATAATTATCACAATAGGGGAACAACGATTGTCTGTTTTAATATGTGCGCCATTAATAAAAATATAGAAATCTTTCATACTTTAACCAGATAAGAACATAATTTTACATATTATATAAGTAAGGTACCTGCGGTATATATGGCCCAGCGGGTAATATAGCCCGAAGTCTAGATTGAACACATTATGCCATCTATCGACAAGCTGTCAAATTTAAATAGTTACTTACCATGTCACATAACTGCCCCAACAATTTCCCGCCATACCCGCCCACTCGTTTGTATGTAGCAGCCTGCTCAGTTTTAAGTACGCTGATGAGGAGTGATTTTGTAATTTTCCTGATTATTTCTACATCGTTTCTACACCACATCAAAATTACCAAGGGCTTCGTGTCCCATAAGAAGTATTGGTCAATTGGTAGGGTATTTGTGCATGCAGTAATGAATGGGTTCTACAAAGGGGTACCCCCGCTGGAAGCCACCCTTTTGTTAGGTTAGCATTTCGGTAAATATGGCCCGTTTTATTGGCAGGTTATATGGCCCACGGGCTAACCAACAAAACGCTATTGGAAAGTCTTCCTCTGACAAAATCGTGGAGGAATATTGGTTTTGCTCAGCTTGTGAGCAGGAGGAGCAACTGGACATGAGGTAATCCGAAAATGTAAATGTTGGTACCATGAGGTATGTGTTGGTCTTACAACTGACGAGGACTAAGCCTTCAAATGTTGTTAATTATACCACACTGAATGTCACTTTATGTTTTATATGTGTATTTACTTA
The DNA here is from genome assembly GCA_940337035.1 of Agriotes lineatus. Taxonomy (NCBI): domain Eukaryota; kingdom Metazoa; phylum Arthropoda; class Insecta; order Coleoptera; family Elateridae; genus Agriotes; species Agriotes lineatus. The sequence continues at coordinate 153,511,043 of OW679195.1, forward strand.
TCAACTTTGCTTTACAAAAATATACACTCCATATTTTACATTTTACTTGCATTTTAGCCTATGGGCCGTATAACCCGACTAGGTGGATAATATGGCCCAAATGCATTGTTTCAGTTTCCTATTTATATTTCGTATAATTTTGATTTTGAATGAATAAAACTTATTTGTATAATAGATTAATGTTTACTCTTCAATTTGACATAAAATCCATTCACATAAATAATATGGCCTACAGGTGACAAGCAATTTGGCCTTAGGTGGGCCATATATGCCGCAGGTACCTTATAAAAAAATATGAAAATTCATATAATACATATTATAATAGTGGATGCAAATTATGTAATTTACTTTAGACTGTCTTTTACCATAAAACTGCATCTATGTATATCTTGAATTATGCACCTATAATCTTGAGTGCACAATTATACAGTGTCGCCTATAATTTTCTTTTCATCCATTTTTCTGAAAATTTTATTATTGGTAAAAGTCCCTGCATCTTCCCAAACTAAAAGTGCACTTCCCAACATTTAAATATCTCTAGAATAAAATACCCTTATTTTTTAAAATACACAAAAAAAGTTATTTGAGAAAGTTGTTTAGAATTGAAGGAAGGTGTGAAATATGAAGTCATCCACCTACACTGAAGAACGATATTCACTGGTTTTTCCTTTTTTTTCTTGCAGAAAATGAGATACTTTAGTTTCGTTCGCTTAGCAACCAGAAAATTACGTTAATCGAAATTGGTTATAAAAAATCTCATTTCTATGCTAAAAATTAAAAACTCTGGTATCTTCAAACAAATTTAACTATACACGGCCCGAACATCAATAGTACTGTATATGTGTCTGTTCTGGGCCATAGGTAAATTAGATGTACAGGTAATTTGCCCAGAACCGGCATTAATACACTACTATCAAGTTTAATTTGAAATGTTACAACAAATACTATTTAGAAAGGAGGTAGCCATATAGAATGAAATTGTTAAAATTTCCTTCCTTATTATTATTTTGTATGTTTAATGTTTTTGATTTCGAAATATTTATCACATTTCAATTACAAATTATAATTGATTTGGGTTGTTGTTATTGATGTTCCGTTTGTTATTACATTTTATTTAATATACCTGTGGTTTTTACTGTGGACATAAAAATCATATTCTAATTTCGATTAACATAATTTGTTGGTAGCTAGGTGAGCGAAACTCAAGTTCGATTGTACATCCTTATCGTATCCGATAATAAGTTAACTTTGAAGGATCTGATTTTTCGTAATATACAGCGTGGCAAAAAACTAACACGTGAGCAAATGAAAACGAAATTAAGCTTGGCTTCAAAAAAAGTAAGTCATGTGCTTTATTACTTCTGTTGTTTTCAATTTAAATATGACAATTATTATAATAGTTGAAGTGTCGAGTGTTTAAATTATCAAATTTTAAATTACACATATTTAATCAAGAACAAAAAGTTTTTATAATCCCAATGATTGATGAAGCAAATGTAAAATTGTTTGCTGGTTTTTATGCTAGTTTTCAAATAAAATTTTACATGACAGTTGGTGACATTTATGCAATGATTGAGGTTATGTATGTGTATTTTATTTTAGAGCATCAACATAATGTGAATTAATAATCGACATATGTGTCAATTTTCAAAGTCCATCAGAAAAAACAGTGAAAATTGTGTTCGAAGTACGAGGCTGTAACTTCAGATTCGATACCTTCTCTTAGTTCGAAGCAACTTTTCCATATAACATTTTAGTATATTTTGAAAATGAGGGTACTCTATTCTTGAACCGTTTATTTTCAAACCACCTCCGTATGCGAAAGAAGATATTTAAATTTTAGCAAGTACATTTTTAATTAGAAAAGATGCAGGGAATACAATAATCTGATAAATAAATAATTTTAAAAATCCATGTGTCCTAATTTATAACGCACACTGTGTATGTGGGGTTGAATAAAACTACAATAGCTAATGATGTTTGCAAATAGGGGCACTTGCATTTTCTTCCTGGAAACACTATAAGGCTAATTTTTCATTGTAATGACTGAATAAATTCTAACCTAAAACGGCAAAAATTTGCAAGTTACCTTTATAGTGGATCTGAAAGTTGGCTCGAATCGGCCTACCACAACTAGAACTAGAAGCGAACTTTAAATTAATAGCATTCATCGGCGCTCACTGCATTTAAATACGTAATTAACTTCTCGTGTACTTTATAATTGCATTCAGAGCTGAATTAGCAATTCACAGAAATAATTTAGTGTTCGCACCATTATTTATTGCCCGTATTAAGCGTGGCTGCGCAAAGACTATAATTAGCCCAAACATAGCGAAGAAGCGAAGAAGCGCAAAAGCCGGCCGGGCTGCATTGAGAAAAGGTAAAAACCAAGAAAAGGGGGCCCAGGGCCCTACGTGCACCGCAAGTTTCAATAATTCGACACTACTGACAGCCTTCCAGCCGCGAGTTTAATTTGAAATTCGACCGTGCGCAATTTGCCATAGTAATAACAACTAATAAGGTGCGAGTAGTGTTTGAGGTAAATACTAAATAGCCGGCGTTAGTTAATGAGAGCCGATAATTACAGCGCCACACCCACCGCACTTCCCCTCGTAATAAATATGTTTGCATTCAGCTGACACGTAAACGCAGGCCTGTTATTATGTCGTCAATTAAAAGCATATTACGTTAATTCACAAACGAATGCTGCTGCAATGTATTCGGAGGAGTAATGTGGGTCAGTGTCGGCGAAAGTGCGAGTGAATTGATTTATGGACTAACTCTGAATATCGCATCGTAAATTCCAGCCTGGATGCTGCGGTGTATCTCAATCCGTCTCTTTACGGGTCGCCATAACTGCGTTTTATGAGTGGCTGCGACATCCGTCACCTTGTTTCCCTCATATAACTAATAATATTCCGCCGAAGCTAGTCGAGTGCGCAAAGGCGCAGCGACCGAGGGGGCCATTAGGCAATGCGGATGCACTTTATAAATCATAAACCCGCCGCTGTCTTATTGCGGCTGCGAATTAACGCCTTTATGTAAAGCAATCGGATCTAATCTTAACTGCTCTCCAAACAAGTGCCCGACCATTCAAACGCATAAATTTAATTTCCTTCCAAAGTATCGGATTGGGTCCATCATCTTTTAACGGTCCGTCCGCATAACAATTAATGGATTATAAAAACTTAAGTGCCATTAATTTCTTATCGCCTTTACTCGTATAATGCGTATAAAAACATTTAAAACTATCTGTGGGACAGCTAAAGTTCCGATCTTTAATTTACTCCAGATTTAGTGCTGCGATATCTACCGTAATGCAATTCTAAAAATGTATAATTGACTAACTCTTAACTTTCGGATATTGCTATTAGACCTAGCACAACTGTAACATAAAAGAATAATTTTAACTTTATTACGATTTCGAAATCTAAAAACATGAGTGCTTATCACGAGTGAAAAGCCAGTTCAATTCGGCATGGTATAACTATTTCAAGTAATTTACGTTGGATACGTTTCTCTCACTACTAATAGTAATTCAAGAAGAATTTATGATCGGATTTTTAATGTCATAACACCTTCGTACATATCCAACATATCAGTACATAATTCAAATCTGGCATGACTTTTAACGAGAGAAAAGCCATTACAATTTCACCGCGGTACTGCTGTGCTATCGAATTATATTTTATATGCTTTTAGCACTGGTAACAACAGTTAGTTCAAGAAGAATTTAGGATCAGATTGTTATTTCCATAAAACCTAACACAAGTTCCAACTTAATCACAAATTTTAAAATATGCGTAACTTCCAACGAGTGAAAAACCAGTACAAAAGTTTGGGATATTGGTACAATTTCGTACACTATACTTATCTGGTTATTATCATTAATAAGAACACTTAAATACGAAGTGACGAATGTTTTAAAACTTTTCAAGTGAATTATTTGATTACTGTAACTATACGTAGTATACTGACTGAAAAGGCAGTAGATTTTTTATGTACAATGCTAATCTTTTGAGATGTGACATGTTAATTTGTTTATTTAATGAGACATTCTATATTTAACTACCGCAATGTTTTAAAAAATTAATTCACAGAATTTTTTCCAATGTTGCCAGTTTAGGTGATTTTGGTATCGCCGTCACATATAAATAATTTGTATAAGGTTTGCCATAGAACGTTTTCCACATGGGTATATATTTTATTTTTAGATGAAATTAGAAATATATTAAACTATTTTCTTCACAGTCTCGTTGCTGACATTTTACTGCCAATAATAGTTTATATTTTTCAAAACTGTTTGCCAGTTTTCTATCCTTTTTATCTTTTAACGAAAAACCCATAGACTGGCTTAAAGACATTCCCAAACATAAATTTCAGTATTAATTGAGCCCTCCATAAAAAAATTACCCTTCTTTTTCTTGTCGTACTTGCGTATGGCTTGCTGGATTAGAACTTAAGAGACCAAATTTCTTAATGGAAACGTATTTTTCATTAGTAGCAATATTATCAATTTTTTTTCTTTCTTTTATGATCTTATGTTATGTTTTTTTCTTGATCCTTCAGCTGTTGGCCCAGTCTCAATATGGTTCACTACTTATTCTTGTCCATACTTTTATCAGGTGTTCCTTTTGGTTTTTCACTTCTTGATGTAGGTGTCGAATGTCTGACCTTCCATATACCTGTTAATTGCTCTTTTAACTGTCTGTGCTGTTGCATTAGTCTTCTTCATTATTAAATTTAATAGAGGACATTCTAAGTAATGCAAAACTGTCTGGGACAAGCCTTATATAAAATTTAAGAATATCTGAAAATTTTAAATGGGTATCACAAATAAATTTCCAATCAGTCCTAGGCAAGTACTCAATACTTTTCTTTAAATTTGTATTCGAGTACTGCAATTGAACGGGAATTTAATTTACTATTCACTCCCATTAAGTTCAGTTACAGAGTGACATAGTTTAATTAATCCACATTTGTAATAAAAAGTTGAACTTCAGTGCCTTGGTATACAAATAACTATTGTATACCAAGGCACTGAAGTTTAACTGTGGATTTAGTTGCAGAGGCCAATAGGGTCAAAGCAAATACTAAACCACATGTGGGATAACAAGAAACTTCAGTCCCGAGGTGCACTTTTTAACCAACTCGTATAGGTTATATTGGTGTTTTTTGCCATTCAGCTGTCACCCCGCCACTGCAAATACGTAAAACAATAAACAATGGATTAGTTTACTGCCGATTTCTCATATTTTAATGACAATTTCAACGTTCTTCACTACCGATATAAAAAAAAACTATTAAATATTGTTGAAATTTTGTTTGACATCCTTTTGACATTTTTTCAAAGCAAAATAAAAATGCAAACCTTTTCATTTTAGCTGTCACCTGTCACTGTCAGGCGAAAGTGTTCGTGTGCTGTACTCGTAATTTTGCACCACGAGTTGCCAGTACTACTCGTTACTCGTATGTGTTTAACTAATAAGTACTCGTAACTTTAATAGAGTACTCGAAAAAAAAACTCGTGAGTAACCTCATTCAGTATTCGGCACAGGACTGTATCCAATGAACACCACACTAGAGAAAATCCACTAGAAGAACCTCTCTAGAACTATTCATTGTCGCTGTATATCCAATGCATTCTTATTTGTCAAACTTATTTTACTCCATCTACTGGAACGCTCTCAATTTTGATAAAAACCATGAAGTAACGACTGAAAGTTATAATTTTAGTGTGATACTTAGTTTTGGTAATTTTGTTGAAATGGAACCCTTTTGTAGCATGAGGGACTCCACGAAACTTCTAGCTTATCGGATGTGCGTGCACCAGAGAACGCAAAGTTAAAAGTTTCATTAGTGGAAAAATTCTAATCGGCAGCGAAAGCATTTCCATGTGTTCCTATACAAATACCGTTCTTTGTCAGAATCTTTCGTCGAGCACACCAACTGTCGTAACAATTTAATTAAAGCAACGATGTTGAAGGCCACTTAAGCTCACGCAAGAAAGGAATTTCCTGCATTTGGTTCGATTAGGTCGGAGCTTACCTATTTCTTGTATTAACTATTCGATCACCCGTAACGCCGGTGGGGAGAAACTAATGTAATGAATGAAAAAATATGGAAGAAAATTGAGATTAATTAGAATATACAATCTAAAAACCATTAAGGCAGATAGTATATCTGCAATATTGTGATAACAGCTCTATTGCTTCTGTTTCGGTTTTGATATAAAAAAATACTCTGATATGAGAACCGTTCAAAAGGGGAAAACATTTATAAAATCTAAAACTATGTGATAACTGAGGTTGTTAATTTAAAGGTGCTCAACAGTTTTTACGACTGACTTCTAAATTTGGGAAGACCATACCTCAACAATAACTGGGAGTGCATATATATCTGAAAAAAGATGATCTAGATACGATTCATACAGTGTTGCAAACTACGATGACAAGTGCAATTCATACTTACTATCATATTAGCACACAAGAAGTGCAACAATTTAATTGGTTTTGATTTTATACCAAGTTGAAACTATTTTGAAAGGACACTGGAAACAATTTCCCTTTATTATTAGCTATGAGAGACTAGCTTTCAATATTAATGAATATCCTGATTGAAGTATAATGTGTAATTAGAAGAACAAAATTACATTGTACAGTGAAAACGTACCATGCGTTGTAAGTTCACAAAAGTGAAAAAGGAAGACCAGAAATGCTTCCCCTCGCCGTTGTTCAATACATGCATTTGCCGAGCATCCCGTAAAACGTTTAGCACCACTAAAACTAGAACTATTTGGAAGTGTTGCATTTGCCGTTATAAGCATGAAGCCATTAATATGTTATGGTGCTACAGTCGGATGGTATAAACAAGCAGGGCGCGCATGCCGTCCATTGTGCTCGCGACAAAATAACATGTTCAGGACGAGCAGAGCCAGAGGCCACTGCTTACATCTGTTCTACATTACTTTTAATATCGTTACACGGCTCCGAATAATATAAAAATGATTCACTACCCCCATTATGCTGAAGCACTTGAATGCGGCCGTTTTCACTTTCTGTTGAATTGAATGGACGCGAGGCGCTCCATGTAAAATATTCCTCCAGAGGTGAGTTCCGTGCAGACCTCCAGCGAAGAAAAGGGCATATGGCTGGGTGCAGATGTAGCCGTCTTGGTTCGACCCGCGTTGCACTTTCCATATAATTAGGGGGTGCCCCGAGACGGTGCGGAAAATATGGGCAATATCGTAAGATGTTTTAAGGAATTCGCGCACAGGGCAGCAAGGGCACCAAATGTGCTTTTACCCAAATAAGTATCCTACGTGAGGCATGCATATGTCGATAACTCAACACAACCGGAAGACGGAAGCCACGTCACGGCCCACTACGTTGGGGTGTTTGTTTAGCGTCACACTACAAACGCGTTCGCGCGTTTTGCTCGTTTTTTACAGCGCTTTCAGTTATATTTAATAAAATACACACACTTTTTTCACGCTAATTGAAATACCAACTGGCCAGCGGAAATCATGCGTGTATCGCTGTTACAGGTAGTTTTTATTGCACCGGAATTTGTAGCTGTTATAAGCGGATATTCGATGCCAGCAATTTGTTAAGCTATGGCATTATGAGTGCGCACGGTGTTACCGATTGATTTCTACGGTAATTTGTTTTAAAATCTAATTAACGGTTTTTTGCCAAAGCAACGAACACACGCAATTCCGTTGTATGGCCCGACAATGCCTCGATATAGCCAGTTAGTGAAAAGTTCAAAAAACCCAAGAGAGGTTTGCTCAACATTTTCCCTTATAATTCGACGGCTGTTAATTATTTTTGTTTCTAATACATCCGTAAATATGATAAAAAGGTATAAGAACACATGCTTGCACTAACTATGTAATCGAAATGTGTTTTGGAAATGTATTACCTTCATTTAAGACGATCGTTCTTTTATCGTTATTAATTTTTGGAATGACGCACCCATTTGAGTTGTGTAGAAAAAAAAGCAATTTTCTGAGCTACAGGCAGCACAGACCTCGAAACACTTCCGGTTTCCCCAATTCGACGAAAGTATTTTTAATGTTTTAGAATCGACAGCAAATTTTGAATCCGATTTACCCAATTGGATAATATTAAACGTTTCTGTCTGTGTCACCTTTTTATCGGCACCGACCGGGTGCAGTTCGTCTGCGATCGACTGTGGTGTCACCGTGCCCTTTATAAGACAACGATAAGCAAGCACACATGACTAGCAGTCACATTCCCCCTGGCAGTGCAGGTTCGAATCCCACCGGCTGCGTTTTTTTCGTTTGCGAATTAATGTAATTAGGATATGTTTACCTACCTATTTAGTAGCTTTCTATATTAAAAACGTTTTCCTCTGTAACGTTTGTATTTACAAATCAATTTTAAAAATGCAAACATTATTTTAATTACAGTAGGGCCACCTATTTTGTGGGTTCATAAGCTAGTTATCTATATTAAAAAGGAAGTTGGTGATAATCAGCTAACTTGTCTCAGTCGTCCTTTTAAATTCAATTTTCTCTGTTTCAGGTGTGCCTGCCAGGATGCAAGTTTGTCCTCTCTTGGTTTTTTGTATGTTGAAGTTTGTTACGGTTGTATTTTCTATCTTTATTGCCGTTCTTGTGCTTAGTATGTAAACGTTCTAATACATTTTTTATTTATTACTACATCTTGAAATAGTATGTGAATTTGGTACTGCATCATGCCCCTTCTTCAAATCAACTGACAACAGTATATCGAGGCAGAACAAAGTGACTTCGTTGTACGAATATCGTGCGTTAGTTTTACACAAAGATAAGTCGTAAAAGACGTTTTACTAGTATTTGCACTACTATTTGACGAATTTTGTTATACCCAATGAGTTAATGCAATTATATATAATTTTGAAATTTGTAAATTCCGACCTGAAACTGATCATTCTGATCAACGACTGGACAGTATGCGTGCAGAATGAATTAATAAACGTGTCACTGCACTTTCAGCCCCTGGCTACTTTTTTAAATTGCATAAATCTCGTTTAGGCGCAACGATGTTTGAATGCAAATACGCTGCGGGTGAGTCCGCTTCCCCAAATCGGATCAAGTTGTAGCAGCGATGGGGTTGATCTGCATACACATTAGCTGCTTCAAGTGGCCAATTGCAATTTGCATGGGGGCGAGGGGCGCCTCCCAAGAGGCCCGCTAATTCCTAATTCACTTGATGCGTGGATTAGATTTACAGTGCTTGTCCCCCGTACATGACTTACCCATTTTCTACCATTTAGCTAAAAGTCAATTATCTGAATCGCGCGCGGGAGCACTCGCCACCAGGGCACAACATGTGTACCCGACAAAGGGCACGAACGCCGAGATAAATGAGCAAATCGCACTTCCGAAACATTAACTTTCTACGAAAAATTAGGTTGGACCTGACGATGAACTGGACACGCATTAAGCGTTTACCCCAACTGCCCGTTCCTTGCAACTGATTCGAAATTGTAGGGGTGAAGACATTTGTATTGTTAATGTAAATATATGTAACTACTATTTTCAAAGTCTTTCCATTATGATTTTTTAACATTTATTTTCATCAAATCTTGCAATATACTTAAATTATCACCTCTTACTGAAGTTAACTGGGAAGTTTTAATTCTTGGAGAAACTTCATAAATGTTACAGTGCTGTACGCAGCAATTTCTCATTCTTGTGTGGAAATACTTCAGAGAGTAAATGCAAAGGGCGAAAGGTCACGTCTCAAATATCTGCATGCCACTATAATACAACGACAGAAACTGCTACTGCGTTAATGGTGTAAGCAAACTGGTTGTTGATTATAATCGCCACTTATTTCTTTATTAACAGCCCTTGCTCTGAAATACTTATATTATTTTCACATAATATTCGTAGTAGATAATTCAAGGGCCAGGATTCCAGTTAGAGGGGGGCATACATTTAATTACCGAATCAACTACTACTATTATCAGTTTTATTTAATTTTTTACAAATTACAAAAATTATAAGTTGAAACATCATCAGTTTCCGCAAATCTGCTGCAGATCGTAGCTTCTTTTTTTTTGAAATATTGTAGAATGTGAATTGCAATAATGATTATAAATCAGCTGCCTTTTGCTCTTTATAAATGTTTAGGGGTGGGCAACTGCCCAGCCCTGCCCCTCCCTGGCTACGCCGATGAGTAGATTTTTGACCTCATTATATTAATGTATTGAAATCAAAGACAACAGAAACATATGATATAATTCAATTTAAAAAAATACACTTAAGATTCTTAGGTTAACGTCACTTTTTAATATATTCAAAATTTGTCGTCGAATAAATATTACATTATTACACTATTTTAAAAAAGAAATCGCACAAATCTTGGAAATGTAATCGTTGAAATTATAAAAATTTATAGCACTTTTCGTATAGAAGCGCTGCACCAGACTTACAGTTAGCAAATTTGAGAGGAGTTTTAAAAGTTTTGAAAAACTGTGAATTTTGGAAAAAATGAGAAACTTAGGAACGATCCGGAAAGCTTAAAAAACCCGTTTACGTCTTTTCCCGAAAAGTGAAAACGTGACTTTTGAGGAAATTTTATTTAGAAAAATAAATACTATTTAAAACAGCCTGCACAGTAAATAGTTTTTATATACGACAGCGTGTAAAATTGACTTTTAGTTGGCAGTTTTAAGTTTGTAAAACGACTGTTTAATAACATGGTTTCGTTAGTTTACGTCGTCAGTATCAACGTGTTTTAAAATTTTTAACCACGCAAAATTACGACCGTTTGCTAGTAATCCTAATTTACATTTAAATATTTTTTTATATTTACCGTGTTTTCTAAATTCTATCGTAGATAAAATATTGTACGATGCACATGCGTAAAGCATCTTTAGTCACTCGCGGGGCTTAAAACGCTCGCTCACTCGCGTTGTAACTCTGCCCCACCCGTGACTAAAGACTAGCTTTACGCACTTGTATCGTAAATTAGTATGTATTTTTAAATTATTTTCTTATGTTAGAAAATATGTCCTTTACATTTATTTTAATCTTTTTTAAGAAAAAAGTGTTTTGCTCCAAAGCAAAATTTTAAAAAAATGCCTCTGAAGCCGTTTGTTTTTCATTATATACTATAAGTATAATAATTATATAATTAGCCCGTCATCAGCTGTAAAGGGAAGCAACTATCATCAACTGTTTCAACCTTAAGAAGTTTTGACTACCTTCAATATTTCTTCTTCTACCACCTTCAATCAGTTCTTTCTTCTTGTACCACTTTCTTCTAGATAGGGTGTTGCATCTACTTTTCGGATCCTTTTCCAGTCTCCCATATGTACCAGTCATCCTAGACCAAGTTTTTATGTTGTCGATTAATATTATTTGAACCTGGTCGCTTGGCCATCACGTATTTAAACACACGAAGATTAAATGAAGTTATCGACAGTATCCAGTAGTAGTCAGGTTTGTACCATTGAAGGTGCGACAACGTTTATCGCCAGATTCCCGCATCTCTGCCGTGTCGGTGATAATATTTATGAATTTGCCGTGCGCCAGATTAAAGTTCCCGCATCTCTGCCATCCAAGCGACCATCTTCGCGGTTCAATCGTGTCCCATGGGGCCGAAGCTCTTTGAACTTCATTAAAAATTGCAGCCTAGCTTTGCATTCATGTCGGTATTATTGGCGCTGCATTATATAATATTCTGATTTTATTTTAACTGCATGTTCGCTGCACGGATATTAGTTTTATGCTCGCCGTCAATATAAAGGTTAGGTTGTGAACAGCGTAATAGGTTTTATAAATCACAGTTTGTAATTGTGGGCGTGACTGTACCGCCGAATATTTTCCCCTGTAGTTTTTTGTGTTCAATATATATTATTATTTACACCATGTGTTTGGCCGTTTGGCCGATTTTATAAGCTAATTAAACGTTAATAAGTGAACGTGACGCTGCAGGATGAAGCCCAATTGGGAACGAGATAAGTCCGATCGGTGACGATGCAGCGTGACGGATATAGCTCCACTCACTTCTAAATATATTATTAATAAAATATTAGCGTGCAATACTAAAACTACACCAGCAAATAGTAGGTATGATAACGAGATTAGCAAGTTGACGATATGCATTTTGATAAACCGTGTTGGCTTTAAGGAACTTGCAATTATTATTTGCCCTAGATTACTGTATAAAAAGCAAGTGCAATGTTTTTAATATTTATGAATATTTTTCCCAATCACTTAAATTGAATTGTTGGGTTATTCGGACTCTTTTTCTTGCTTTTATGCAACTTTGATTAAAAATAAGTTTTTTGTGGATGTTTAGACCAAATATGTAATTAAAAGTAACTACTCTAGTTCACTTTCTCTCCGCATTCTTTGCTAAATTAACTTTGCACTTTTTGGTAGATGTTAATGAAAATGCAGATTTTAACAAATTATAATTTAAAAATGGCTTGCAATGAAATATAGGAAAGAATATCAACGAGGATGTTACAACAAACTAGGTACTGTCAACACGGGAATATCTTCAATCTATAAGTTAATTTAATAAGGGATGATTAAAATTAGGGAAATACGTTGATCTTTTGGTGCCAGTTACAAAATAACTGTTTCATTAAATCCATGCTGGTTTATTCGAAAGATTTAATAACATTTAGAGTTACTGCCATGATATTTTTTACGTCAGTGTTTCAAGAGTTTTACCTATGTAAGAACGACAATGAGGTGGGTTTTAACTATGGACAGACAACTGCAGTTGTACAAACCACGTTCACTTCCTCAATTTATGAAACAATTGAATACATTCAAAGAGTATTTAACTTTGGACTGGTAATTTAGTTTACATATTATTTAGAGGTTGTCGAAAAGGGGTTCGAATTCGTGAAAACAAGCTTACATTGGCGACTGGCCATTCGGTTTATTGACTAAATCGATTAGAAAATGCAAAAATTCCGCATTCACATGAAAGCGGCAATTCTGGGCAGGAATGCACCACGAATAGGTAGTAGTAGATATAGCGCTCGTTTCATGATAATGCAAAACGAAGAGCTGGCAGCAGTTAAATCGGACTGCCGCGAATAATAAAGGCCGAGTTTTTGCGATACTTTCGGATGGTTTCGAACGATCAGCGACGTCGAAACGGGCCCGTGCGGACCTCTGGATGGGTACGGTTTTTGGCGACTGCTGGTGGCACAATCCCTAGTTTCTAGACGAGCAAACAGCAACAATAGAATGTGCCAACCGGAGCTGTTTCTAACCATTGTTAATTCAATGTTCGCTGCTTTATGATTGAATTATCTCTGCCTTCCTGCGAGGCTCAGCTTTTCCTAATTTAACATTTAATAATGCGCTGGTACCTGTGTAATAATAATAGTCTCCGTCGATTAAAGGAAATTAGTCCATTAAAATGCTGCGCATTTATTAATTTTGATGTCAGCCAAACGGGTGGGGGATTATAAAAACATGGCGGCAGCTATTAGGTTAAGCGTCCCGACGCGTACATCAACGATAACTAGATTACGTGCATTAGTGTGTCACGGCTCGTTTTTGTCCTGCGATGATCGGAAGCGCAGATGAGCGCAACTTTATTAAATCACGCCGCCGATTGACTTATGCAGGCGTCACGCTCCAGCCTTCGTATTCTTATTCCATGCTGGTATGACTGATGGAACAACAGCTATTGCTTATTCTGGACATGACTCGATTATTCTGTTTACAAACAGTGCGGGTCGTGGCGCGCATGAGAACGCTCTCTTCTATTCCTGCTCCACACGAAAAACTTTACTTCTTCATCTGCTTCTAAATTGCTCCTAGACAAGACTTATGGTGTGCTTCATATTGCCATATGAATTATATGTGAAAGTGGAGAGGCATTGGATATGTTTGCTTCAAATGTAACGGATATCCTTGTACCTAGTACAGCTGATTTCCAATTTAACAAAAATTAACTTCCTTAATTCTTGGCAATTTTTTATTGCGGAAGGTAAACAATTTCGCTATAGAATCATCAACTGACATGCATTTGATAAATGAAAACAGAATCCGTGTTTACTTTTGCACAACTTTATTCAATCAACAGAATTATTAAATACCACAGAAGCAGCTAGGGCGGCATATTTTTAATAAATGTGTACAAATGCATATTTTAAGCTTGGATAAAACTGAAGTATTAATCCACATCTGAGAGAATAAACTAAATCAATATAGTTCTTTCCATTTGTCCCCAGTTAACATCGCACCAAACTAAGATTACTTATAGGGGAAGCTGGGTCACATTGGAGCACGGGGCTGGACTGTTGAACTGTTCAAATGTATCGCTTTAGAACGCTTTTATTGCGCTGCTACTTTGTGATGGCATTCTTCAGCTGTTTTGTGGAAGGTGTTGGAATTGGTTAAAATGGTAAGTAAAAATTTAGCTATACATCGTGATGTGATTTAGTCCTCCTACTGAAACTGATATAGAGTCTGGAGTTTCGGTTAAACAATCTATGAATTATATGCTAATAATGAAATGGAAGTTTGGGACGAAAGTGATGAGGCACTTAGGGGCTGTTCAAATGAACCCCCTATGCATTGTTGATGTGATGATTAAATGGCAGAAATTTTACACCATGGTTCGAAAGTGTGTACGTGAAAAAGACAGATTGGGCTTCAACTTTTGAAAATACAATCCATTAGCAAGTTGTATAGAACAAGGTATCGGTACGCAACGCTTAATCTCAACTTAATTTAAAAAGGTCACCTTACACCACCGCTTGCAAATTTATGATAAAATTAATAACAAAAATTACTCTTTTCCTTGGGACATTTTTTCCTAGGGTATTTTTTCCGGGAACGTTTTTTCCTATATTTGGGTCGTCTACCAAAAAATTGGCAAGCCTAGAATAAAGCTACATAAGAATTTTCCACCATTATGGACGGAAATGCAAAAAGCTGGAAGCCAACAACGGAGAGTTTTTATAAAGAGACATCCAACTTGGTCTTACAGCAAACCTGAAAATACAAGCATCTAAGAGCAAGTGTTCCGATCTCACTACGGATTTTTATTATGATTTACTACTATTATGCTCTACCGAACGATGAAAATATAAATATTGATGACTATTCGCTGGTGCTTAGCAAAGTCACATTTAAGATTTCGAGGAATGCGAAACAAAGGGGAACCTGAAATTATATTCCATATCGGAAAAGACATATCTACTATCAGTCGCAGGGGTATTATCTCCAAACTGCCAAAGCCTACCGATCTCAAGGTACTTTAATAATGACTTCATTTATATAGTTTAACGTTAATTCTGACACTTATAATATTTAATAATGTAATCTATATATTTTTTTGTAAATACAATCATTTTCAATATATTTCACCATATTTCCAGTCGCTTTATGCATCCTGTCCAAAACGACACCATGCTTGTCCCAAACTACATCATAATGAGGCACTTTGGGACGAAGGGCACTCTTTAAAAATGTTTGTCCCAATGTACCCTACGGTCCCCTAATAGGCATTTCCCCAATTTCAATATATTTCACCATATTTCCAGTTACTTTATGCATCCAGTTCAAAACGACATCATGCTTGTCCCAAATCACATCATAATGAGGTACTTTTGGACGAAGGGCACTCTTTAAAATCGTCTGTCCCAATGTACCCCACCATCCCCTAAAAGAGAATTTCCCCAAAAGATTCTCTTTGGCTTTAAAAACAAATTTCACCACTTACCATGCATGATTTCGATTTAACTTTTTTGTGTAATGCAGACAAAAATGATACGTAGTAAAATACCGAATGACTCTGAATAAACATCTTATCAGTCGCTAAATCATGTCATAATTGACACCATAAAAACTGTTTCTAATTACAAAACTGCAGAAGCCAGTAATTAAGAAAAGTGCTCATCAATCACCAGCAAGATGTCAAATAAAAAACAGGCGTTTGTGCAAGTGAGCGAGTCCGCCTCTGGCGTAGGTGCAGATTCGTTCATATTTCAAGTATCGTCATGGAAGAAGCTTACGATCGGCCCTGATTCTCCACACGCCATTGGCACATTACTTCTGTTTGCTCTTAAATTATGAGCATAGCGCCAATCACAATAAATCCGCGCTTGTTTATAAATTGAAACAATATGGCCGCCGCGCACTTGCAAACCTAACAATGCTCGAAATCCAATCAAGGCTCCAAGTAATACAGGAAAGAAACGAATTATTACCATAAATCAGGCGCCATAATAATGGGAATGATGCCATAACCGTAAAAATGCTAATATCTGCCGTCCACTTATAGCGTTATAATGTCTAAAGTGGCGATTTATTTATTCCACATGATATTTTTTCCTGTAGTCTCTCGAGTGGAAAATCATAACAAACCCATTCCTATGTAAACACCGAAAATTGATTACTCTCTCGAACACTAGAATTTCCTAGCAAACAATTCAAAATTTACACGAACCACGAAAATTTGGGCCATCATCGCACTGCAATAACAGATGGGCTCCCTCTAATAGTATGACGTCAGGACAACGATGTTGATTGCCACATGATGGTGGGTTATTATATTTTTTGTATTTATGGAGTAGTTAAAATCGTTTACTACTATTTGAATAGATGCTACATGGATGACGGATCATCTGAACGAAGACATTAAAAATATTCCCCCTTTGTGTTTGGTAATTAACAAACCGCAAGGAAGTATAAAGGAAGAAGTGAATGTCTTTTTTTAATGAAAACAGAATGACACCTTTGTTTTATAATTATTTTATTTCTAGATACTGAGTGCTCATAAAGTGCACGGCGGATATCATTATCGATCATTGGGAATTAAATCAAATATTTAAAAAACCCTACAGAAATCCATGTAGTAACCGAAAGGCATTTCATGAAAATATTTGTACAGACGCCACAGCGATACAAGCTAATCGATGTAGCTAATCTTCGTTATAAACAGTCCTAAGTGGAAGTGAAAGCGAAATCATGTCAACGCGGCCCAATTAGTTTACAACAAGCATTAAGTCTGGCCACAAATATGCAAAATCTATCAAACTAAAAAACACCGTTTAAATTAAATGTATAACCCAGAGGTAATCGTTCGTGTATCACGTTTGCACGGTAATGAATTTCAATATTTTATGAATCCTCTCTAATCTACCAAGAATCTTAAGCATATGTGCCCGTTTTTCAACTTTTAACACCGTAATAATTTCGAAAAGCTTGTCGACTTGCATATAGACAGACATTGGCAGAAGCCACCCGTATCCCAAACAAGTTTTTTCCGCCAAATTTAAAATTCTGAAACGATGGTGTGATTCCATTCGAACCTGAACAATTAACAACCATCACTAGCCGATGACGTCGGATCTATGTGCTAATCAAGTCGCTATTGTTAAGTAAGGATGCAGCAAAGGCGTTTTGCTCTGTTAATTTTGTAATTGAGGGCTGCCTCCTTGTTGGCCCGACGCTCGAAGCCAAACTACATAAAAAGATAAACGCGAAGGAAAAGCCAAAGTAAAACAGCAGGCAGGCAAATCCGTCCTTGCGTGGCACAACAGTTCTAGGTATTGCAGACTCCCCGCCGAGAAGATCAGAAAGTCACACAGGCCTGCCCCCCGCTGTGTAAAATCCAAAGAAGCCGTCAATTCTTTTGAACGAATTCCTGAAAACTGACATTGTCCAGTTAGGACCCTCATCAGCAATTTATGGAAGACCTTTCACGAACAAGTCCAAATACTTGTTGGGTCGAAACTCTCCGTGGGGGATTGTTTATCTGCACGGACTTGATCCATGGCTTACGCAGACAACGCCAGTGGAGTACTCGAATTATTGTGACATGACATGCGTTTCCAAAATACAGGAAAACGGGCTCGTTTAATATACGCAGATTAAATAAGATAAATATTCTTGGAGGAGGAAGGCCTCGTTCGTGCACATCAACAATGTCAAACGGAAAAAAGTTGCACGCGATGAACTAAGTATTAATAATCCATACAATTAAAACCATGGAACTCCTTGGAGGTTTGTATCAACTGCTATTACGAAGGTTCCTACTTCGATCACGATATGTATTAACTCGCTATAACATGATATATAATATATAATGAAGCTTGAAGTTCGATACATAATGAAGCTTGAAGTTCGCTACTTAATGAAGCTTGAAGTTTGGTCTAATGACTACCTTTATAATTATTGTATGTGGTACCTGTTGTATATATTATTAAAAAATTAAATGGCCATCTAGAGCGATACGTCTACGATTTCGCTCAAATTTAATTCAATCAGTCATATCAGCCAACTTTATATGTACACGACAATTCTTCATCAATATGTTTATTACGTCCATTATAAGTACTTTTATGTTTGAACAATGTAATATTATTCGAGCAAATATGTCGCATCGGGATGAATAGCAATCGGTAGCAGTTTTGTACCATATGTAGTTAAGATAAGGATGACAGGTTAATCCTCAGTTAATGGACATGTAAACATGCACTAATGTGTCACACGGCCCTCTCCCTTATCACGAATTAAATGTGGATTAACGGTGACTCTATCGCTGCCTCTCCAGCAGTTACTGTATTATCTTAGATAAAATATAATAAAACTGGAAGTTTTATCATGCACGGTGCACTATCTTAGCGTTATGGGCCATTATCGCTATTAGGTAGGTACACACTTGCACACTAAGAACTTTATTGCTGTGAGTGGTAAGTGTAACTAGAATTTCTAGGTCATAAAAATATCAAAACCATTTACTATTCCGTCATTCTCGTCAGGAGCATTATGGAAAATAGTAATTTCTCCATAATTGCTGTTGATGTGACGTTACGACATTTAATTAGCCTTGAATGCAATATTCTGGTGGAAAGATGAACTAACACACGTCGTTGTTAAAGTACAGGTAGCAAACAAATTATCGATATTGGCGAAGAAGAGTGTGCCATGAACCGCAGGACTAAACAAAGGGGGTATCATCTTAAAACAGTTTGTGGTCTACATGTGATCAGGTTTACAAGAACTTAGGAAGTTACCGCAGGTAAATTCGACAACAACTAATTTATTGTTATCAAGAAACTGAGCTAAAGACTACTAAAACTATATAATTAAAGAAATGGTTAGTTGTTACGTGTTGGAACTACCACCCTATAAACTTTTGATGAAGAAATTCAATATTTAATTCTAAGAACATCTTCCACTACGAAAATATGATATCATGTGGTTTACTTCATCTATCAACGTAATCATGGTGGTTGTACTATTTTCCTTATACACACCAATGCATCTAGTTTCCAGAAATACAATACAGGGTGGTCCACTTTTTTGTAGCAGGACTTTAATAGTGCTATTAGACATGCTATTCGGCCAAGAAGTTTCCAGGTAGAATTTAGTGTTAATGTTTGGCTTGGAGTTTATAACAATTACCTGTTTGGGCCCTATTTCCTACCAGAACGCGTGATTGGTGAATTTAATTTCCAACTTGACGGTTGTCCAGCCTATTTACATAGAAATGCAAGGAACTGGTTGGATCACAATTTTCCAGAGAGATGGATCGGACGTAGTGGGCCGGTCCGTTGGCCACGTTCTCCCGA
This sequence comes from Agriotes lineatus, assembly GCA_940337035.1. Lineage (NCBI taxonomy): Eukaryota > Metazoa > Arthropoda > Insecta > Coleoptera > Elateridae > Agriotes > Agriotes lineatus. Next base: position 153,530,618 of record OW679195.1, read on the forward strand.
CCTTTCCCCTTTGGATTTTTTCGTATGGGGATTTTGAAAGAAATGGTATCTGCGACTGCTGTGGGCACAAGGGAAGAACTTATTGGCCGCATTCAAAATGCTTGAGATGAATTCAGAAATCGCAATTTCTTTGCTGTTGTGCAATCCGTTAGACGTCGGTGTGAACTATGTGTTCCGCAAAATGGTTCATATCTCGAACATCTTCTTTAAATTAATATTTTACAGTAGCTGTGAATAATAATTTAATTAAAATTAATAATTTAATTTAAATTACATGTTTCATTAACAAATGTACTCCTTAGTAACATTTGAACGGTTTAGAATAAAAACGTTTCCCATATTTGAAAACTCATAAGGAATGTAACTTATTTAGTTACAATAACCCAAAACTAGTTCGAGTTTATTTTGAATAAAAAACATGAATTCGACCAAACTATTGAAAATTGCTACGCAACCGTGGGCGATATGGGGAAATGTGAAGAGACATTTTTTGTAGAGAATTAAACGCTTTTTTTTAAAGAAACAATTTCGATTTTCAACAGGGTCGTACTAGTGAATTTTTTAATTTATTGGTAGCGAAACCCCACATCTCCGCCACTGGTCGATCAAGGGCCTTGCTATTGTCACAGAATGTAGTAGCATTTAGGATAGAGTTGCACACCAACTTTAGTTCAATTATCTCAGCTGGTTGGGATACTGTAAAAAAATATTTTTTCGAAAATTTTAATGCCCTGTATCTTTAAAACGGAGATTTTCAGGGCCTATGTTCATATGAAATTTTCGCCTTGAAATAAGTTTTTCTGCCTACTATTAAAGTCCTGCTACAAACCATCCTGTATATGTGTGCTCTATGCAAAACTATAACTCTGTCTGCATTGAGTAGTGTTTGTGGTAATTTCCATATTAATTTCTTCTACTATCGTTGAAGACCTTTCACCAAAAAGTATTAACGATGCAAGTTAAACTTTGAAGCTTCGCAAACCAACCTATCGTAAATAGTACAGATTTCCCATGATACTAATTCGGAGTTGTCCGGGTTGTGCCGATGACTAAATCCCAAGTACATACATAATAATTGAAGTCTGCAGTGGAAATTCGTTAAATACACATATTGCAATTTAGGCAGGGGCGAGTGAACGAACTCTCGAGAACAAATAGCCACCAAATTGAGAACAGCTGGTCCTGACATTCAAACAAAGACGGCGTGCGCCGGCCTTCGCCCGCCTGACGGAGACAGCTCGCTTTTAAAAACGACTCATGCACACCGTATTTTATAATAATCCGACGACAGTCTTGTTACCTCTTCGATTCATAACACATAAATTCCCGCCAGGATTCGCTGCTGAACAACCAAAAACCAGGCATGTGCGCCGATATAAAAACAAATAAATCGAATGCATTCGAGTCATTAGCCGGTTTAACAACCACCGACATTCATTGCAACCCTTCCGTTCTCGGCCACCCTCGCTGCAGGGCTTTGTTTGAACTCTTACAATAATAATTGTGATTATTTGGCAGACTTCGTATTCTTTGGGCATAATCGTGTACTCGTGCCTTCCCACAACAGGGGTTACTACAACAATACAGGGATTGTTTTTTCGGTGCCGCACACACTGCTATACCGCTCGTCACAGGTCACATCATAAAGGAGTCATACAGATGGGGTTGTTCCATTAATTCTTCCCAAGCGTCTCTTACTGTGAACATTCGTAGAAGCAAGTAGAACTTAACACAAATGAAATTCTAGTTCTAGAAGAACAGAGTTGGTTTAGATTTAGACGATTGCCTTTCCAGGTACCTTCCATCTAGTCCTTCCTATCTGTACTAGACATATATTTGGATAAGTGTTTACATATACCACAGAAAATGCCAAAACAGAACACCATTCGTTATTAGGTTTGATTGGAACTACGCACAAACTAAGAAGTTCACTTAAATCCAATCATTATATATTTAACCTCATCTGAAGATATATCACCCAACAATCGTCCGCAAGCAATAAATCAATGCTTTGTTAAACAAATCAACGACTAACACCGTATCTAGTCTCCCTGGAAATATTACAAACATAATTGTACCTATAAGGTACACGGAATGGAAGCGATAATGATAAATGATTTAACTGTAAAGAGTATTTGCATGAAGTTATCTAACGATGAAACTAAGTCGCTTAATAACATCTTTCAGACAATAACACAACAATTTAATTTGTCGTGGTTTACAATTTCCTGTATAGACATTAGACATAACAGGGCAATGTGAAATGTGCAATCCCAGCTATTCAGAATAACTAAAATATAGATTTGGTACTGCATTTTGAAGTGAACGTCCAGTCATGGATTATTATTGAAACTTGTACAGCTTTCAGTAAATGAACATTTTCTATCAAGATAAACACACCTGGTAGGAAAAAAATATCTAATGTGTAGTTTGAGCGATTGATAACAATTAATACAGAGAATTTCTAATTTACTAGAGAAAGATAGGATTCTATGTTTTGCCAACTATGAATTGGAGTGGAGAGGGTTGATAAACTAACGGTTAGTTTTTGGCGTAATATTCCATAATGGTGAATAGATACAAGTCTGCATGGTAAAAACATATCTTTAATAAACACACTTCCATCAAGTCATCTATGATAAAGAAAAGATCTATTTCTACAATAGGAATATCTTTCAGAACAAAACATTGCTTAGAATACATGTAACTCATTTACAATGCTTCCATATGATTTTCTTAAACGAAGTAGTGCAGGTATAGAAACTAGCCCTTCTGCTTGGTATATTCTGAGTTGGATAGTTTACTAGAAAAACATAGGGTTGTGTGTTTTGTTAATTATGAATTGGTGTGGAAAGGTTTGACAAATTAATGGTTAGCTTTTGGCATCATATTCCATAATGGGAAAAACACACTTTTATCAAGTCATCTAATTATATAAACTGCTGGACAAAATTATCGCATCACAAAAAAATATTCTGAAAACTAAAAAGTGTTATAGCTACGCAATAGTAAAAACGACTATTATGAAGCGACCTTTATTGCGGCCAACTACACTTTGCAATAACAAATCGAAACAACTGCATCTGTTCTGAAAACACTGGAGACCTTTAGGATTTTTTTTTGTATTGCCTCTTCATTCCGAAATAAATAATCCACTTTCTGGGGTGGATAGGACCTAGTGATGTAAAAAAACGCGTTTTTTAAAATCGAATAAAAAACCTAGAAAAAAAAACAGAAAAAAATTTTTGTTTTTTATTCATTTTTGTAATTGGCGGCATGTTTTGGTAGGTACCCACCCTTATTGGAAGTTGCTTTAAGCTAGACCCAGCTCTGAAACTGTCGACCTGATCGACGAATCAAGTTACGTTAGCGATTCATCAGACAGTGACATGGGCGACGTAAACTGCATGGATACTGACTCCGAGTCAGTTGAGGAGTCAGCCATGTCTGTTAGAGAGTAATTTCTGCATTATTATAATTTCTACAGGGCGTTAGGGAAGTCGACGGAAAAATGTCTAGGGGTGAATCCTTGTCCCAAAATATGATGATTTAACTCAACTTACCTATAGGTATACAAAGTTGCTTAGTTTAGCCGCTAGAGGGCTTTAAAAATTATTAATAATAATAATGGTGAGGCACTATCACCCCATGAAGGAGCTTGGCCTGCAAGGCGGAAGGTCAGAGCTTCCATATCCTCGCTCTCACACCCGGCTGTCGCGTGTCAAATTCATGACACGTGGTGATGTGGTGAGCGTCACGCATTAGACAACCGCATTATTACCCATTATTCCTTCGAACGCAGGTCCCCAATTATTTAAAGCGACTAGCTTTTTTAAATGTTTTAACCCCCTGTATAATCACTACCAATTTTTTTTCTGGACAGTTACTTTAATTTAGAAGCTATTCACTCTCTTAAAAAATTTTAGTTGAGTAAACAATTTAGCCACAAAAAATTATTTTCTAAATCCCTACAACAGCCTAGTGCTAAGTTAAAATTACTGATTCAGGCTTGTAGGGATTTAGAAAATATTTATTGTGGCTAAACCGTTTACCCAACTAATTTTTTTTAAGAGAGTGAATAGGAGGAAATAGCTTATAAATCAAAGTAGCTATCCATAAAAAAACATTGGATGGATAATTAATTGTGACAAAGTTTTTAAACACCCTGTAATTTTTGAAATTAGGGTTTATTCCACAAAAAGCTTAAGTTTACTGGTAAAAACGCATGGCCAAAAAATGAATAAAACCCATCAAAGATTTTTCGACTTATTTGAAAAAATTCAAAAAAGCTAATCATCTTTAAAGCCCTCTAGCGGCTAAACTAAGCAACTTTGTATATAGGTAAGTTGAGTTAAATCATCATATTTTGGGCCAAGGATTCACCCCTAGAAATTTTTCAGTCAACTTCCCTAACACCCTGTATATCCACTTTGGCTATGTTTCTATTTTTCTTTAGAAATATTTGCTTTTTTTTTGTTATTATAAATTCTATAATTCACTTTACCTACGAAATGTATTATTTTTATTTAAAAATATCTGTTTTTTGTTTTTCCAAACAAATTACTTGTTATTCACTACACTTTAATTCCGAAAAAACGCATTTAAATAAAAAACCAGACCGCTTGTTTTTTTACAAAAAACAGGATTTTTGGTTGCATCACTAATAGGACCCCTGATTGAAGGTCTTAGTTTTTTTTTTCTTTCTAGAGTTTCTGATGAGTTTTTGTTTCTGTTACCATCTTCCTCCATGTTACTCTGCTGCTTGCTTTCTCCTTCCATGTTGATACTTCTTAAATCGTTTTCCACTGCTTCGTACCATCTATTTTCTGGTCGACCCCTTGGCCTGTTCATATCAGGTTTCATCAAGTCATCTGTGCTACGAAGAAGATCTATTTCTACAATAAGAATATCTTTCTGAAGAAAACATTGCGTAGCATAGTAACTCATTGAGAACGGTTCCATAGTATCTCCTTAAACGAAATAATACAGCTATATGAACTAAATTGGTCCTCCTGGCTTGTAATTTTCTAACTCGTTTTCCTTCCTCCAAAACAGTGAGCGCTGCCTCACAGGGAACAAATTTTTATTTGTTCTTAAAATATAAAATCTACAATTATTTACTATAGAGAAAAATTAAAATAGAGCTTTGTTCGTTTGCGTTCCGTTGCGTTCGAATTGTGTCAAAAATATACCACCACAATGGATTATTATTAAGTGAAATTCATGCAAGACCATCCCCAACACTAAATTGGCTGCCTACAGGAATTGAAAAAGGTTAGTAGGAAGAAATAGGGCACAAACCAGGCACTTAGGTATGTTACCGGCAGGCATTATATAGAATGCCTGACGTGTTCAGGTAAAGTATAAAATGTCATTGTTTTCAAATTGCGTTTAATATGTTCCATATGCATTCACTAATAGGTTGTTAAAATTTTAAGCATTCTATACAATGCATACGTATTCTATACGATGACGGCTTTTATACAATTCCACTGTTATTTAAAATATAATAAAGGGGACGATACGTGAATCACGACGCTCGCCCTTCGGATATCTAATGGTGCGATTTAAACCAGACAAACGAATGGAAAGTGTAGCGTCAAAAACAATTTAACTTGTTTAAAACGCTCACGCTAAACTCTAGCGGCTAGATGGAAAGATATATTGAGCGGTAGGTACATTTTTGCAAGCAACGCTCTTGCGGCGAAACGCAGCTGAAACGCAACGCAAAACGCGTCACAAACGCAACGCGTGTACCCTGCTCAACCCTTATCCATAATTGTTGTTGAAAAGTTTAGTTTTTGGAATCCTACGGCCATAATGGTGGATAGGCGACTGCATGACAAAAAAACATAACTCGCGTAGTTTTCTGTCGAGGACCGTATATCAGGTGGTGCGCGGCGGCGGCGAGAGGTGCGGATTGCTCGGATTAAGCCCCGGCGTATCTGAGATGGTGCTGGGTAACGACTGCACGCTAACGTCTCGGCCTTATCGCAGACAGCAGGATAATTAAATTTGTCCCGGTGATTTATCGCCGAGAGTACAGAAGCGTCGCAGCGCCAGCCTCATATCCTGCTTCCCTCGGCTCTATCCTATCCGATCCTAAATCCCGATCCCGCGTGATGTATGGCTCCCCATTGGCCCAGGTGCCCGGTCCCCCATCCTTTCGATCGCAGATAGGACCTCAGGACGCTATTGCATATCCATTCCTAGATACCTGCATCGGCGTCGTGCGTTCCGCAGCCCCGGAGCCGCCCGGAATATTAAAATACGCACATTATCTATTCATAAAATTTCATAGTGTGTGGAGCCGCGGCGCGAAGATAACGCGGGTGCAAAGAGGGCGATATTGTATTACGAGGTTGAATATTTTATAAGCTTGCACACGCAGGGTTGTTTGCCTTGGCTTGGAGCAGCAAACTCGCTATCGCCGTCGCGTCGCAGTTCAATTCGCATCGTACGTCATTACGGTCCATTACCGGCAGCAGTCGCCGTAATGGTGGCCCTTCAATAGCGCAAACACAATGACCATCCGTTCTGCTTAGGAGAGATTGATTCGAGTCTATACTTCCGAGAGGTGGACTGTGTCACTATTTCATTTTAATGGTCCCCGCGGTCCCGGTTTCCATTAAACTGTTTCTCCTGCGAAGTTTACTTTTGCCGCTGGGACCATTAGTCTGATGCAGCAGGAAACAATCCGGCGAGGATTGATGGCCGGTCTTTGTGCGCACTTTTCACGTTCGTTCGTGCTCTATCAGCCCATAGCAAAGCTCGTAGGAGAAGCGCCGCCGCAACCCTTTGGCGTCAATTATGACTCCCACTGCGCGGTTCCTCATCATACATGCAGATCCGCTAATTGCCCTTCAATTCTTAATGCTCAGATCGTAACACGAGCGGGACTAATTACTCGCTCTCGTCGGATATTCACCCGCGGTTAATAAGATTTACCTCGAATTATGGATTACAGAAACTCGCGGCGAACTTCGCAGGCGTCATAAGATGAGTTACCCTTATAGTCTTTCGGTTGAAGCACCTCCATACATTGTGGGATTAAAACTTCTCCAATTAGATTTTTCAGTTCTAGACGGGTTATGTAATTTTCAAGCTATGGATGGAGGTGGTATAAATATTCCTTCGTAATAATGTCTTTGGAACATTCCAAGCATCGTGGGCACGAATTGAATGATGATGATTATCATCGCCATCTACTTTTAGGATTTCAACTTTCAACTCTTTCCATGGAAAGTGTTTTGGTGATTTCTCCTACCTTTTGGTGTAACTATACTAATGTAATATCCCTCAAATACGGGCCCAATGTTCGACGTATTGGATATCATTCATATATGTTGTTACAACAACAAACTAATGGAAGTAAATCGCATACACGATAGTACCAACTTCCCTCTTAAACTTTAACGATCAAAAGGCAAGGTACAACAGAATTACTAAAGGGAAATCACTATGATCGTCAGCGTCGCAAGAGTTGATAGGATAAATGTGAGTACCCAAACAGAGCTCCAGGTTGAAGGTCTTGCAATAGGTCAGCAGCACTACATGCATATATAGATATGTTACATATACTCTATATTTTTGAAAGAAGTCGAAAGTAGAACGCTAACAGACACACTGTTGATGAAATTGGAAGCATAAGCTGGGGACGCACTACAACTCATGAAAAGACAATGCAAGTCCAGATATATAATGTTTTTAGGTATATCGTCCTATCGTCGAAGAAGAAAATCTTGGTTTCTTACACTGCGAGATTAGTTCAAACACATTTTTGTTTAGAGCTGCTGCCAATAAAGTGGCGACAGCCAAGGTTTGGTAAGACAATATACAAGAAGAAGAAGAAAACAAACCAAACATTTGCAAAAATATTTTAATTTGCTACTTTTGAATGTAAGATTTACCAATGATAAAGAATTAGAACTTCAAAATGAACTAAGAGAAATGTATGTCGAATTATCTCCCTGGATCAAGGAAGAGGAGGAAGGGTTTTCAAAAATTCTCTATATCGGCATACCCCAATGCGAAAATGACTGTGGATGAATCAGAATTCGAATAGAAAATTAATTTAAAAATATAATACGGTTGAATGTTATGTATAACATATAATAATGCTTTATTACCTCCCTCACCCCATCGCAATTTTGGCTTTAAAGTGCAAGTGCAGCATTCTTTCGCAATGTACGTTAAACATTTTCGTGGAAGCCATTTTCGACAGTTCGTATGTTTCTGTGTGATAGACAGTATTTTGATTTTGCCCCCTCCCCCTAAAAGTGATGCCCCAAGTTATGCCCATGTGCATTTCTGTTAGCTATTGACCTTGCGAGAATGATACAGCTATTAATTTCATTCATTCCAACGCTTTAAAATATATATGGATATAATTGAATTTTGAAATCACGAATTGTCTATCACAAAACGCTTGTTTAATAAAAGCTGTACATTTTTATCACACAATTATCACGATTTGAATGACAGCAATTACATTACTCTATATGTTGTGTTACTAATCTATAGCTTATTTTCAACTAGCTTAAAAGCTCGCCATTAAACCATTTTTGTAATTCCTAAAATTGAATTGCAAATAAAAAAAAGTTACAGAAGAAAATGTTTCAACGTCTTTACTAAAGAAACCACGCAGCAAAAGTGAATTATGAACTAAATTTTTTTAAAAAACCTTAAATGTCTCTAATAATACTGAAGCAATAACAAAAAAACACTTAGTAATGCGAGTTCGGTCTTATTTTAACCTGTGGTCAAGATGAAATCGGATTGCTAGTTGGACATTTTAATCGCGCTCATAAGAACGCGCAAATAAAGTACGTGCTTATCGCGCGTCATGAAGGACACGGTGACGACATAAGTAGCGCCGATCGCGGGTAAACTGTGTTTATCCCCCCCCCCCGCCCACAAGGTTTCCACTCAGTTCCAAGGATAGTATGCAAGAATATAGATAAAATGTACTACTGCGCCTATAAAATCTTTTGTACACCGTAGAACTAACCAAACACATATGTAGTGATAGACTAGGACTAGAAGAATGGCAAATGATGAAGTAAGTGTACTTGGACATCGTGTTTCTTCTTGCATTCTTTAACTCTCTAAATTTTAAGGTTTAAAAAAGTTGCAATATTATATAGTACATTGAGCAAATGACGAGGAAAGTAGCTTAGCCGAAGTTCCATAGCAAACGAGAAATTTTGTTTCATGTGCTTTCAAGTTATAACGGTATCATATCGAACTCGATCCTTCTCACTAAATATGTTCTAAATAATGCCTTAAATGTTTAAATGCTACAGTAGGCTGCATTCAGAAGAAATTTAGTATAAGGTGAAGGTCCTACCTATTGTCCATGTCCGCCAGTCAACCGTCTGATTGGTCTCTGGGGCTTAGTTCTATTCGCGCCAACATGAAGTGGTGCCAAACAATCCACCAACAATACGCTGTATCCTGATGTTTTTTGCTCGATAAGATGCTGTGTGTAGTTCTAACTTATTTAGGTTAGTCGCAGCCTTTGATTGCTTTTTAAATTTAATGTCCCATTAGACTGTTTTGGAACCGCTGACCACATTCATGCCTGACAGTTAGCTTTTTGATCATGCGCAATAGACAGGACCTTATACTAAAGTTTTAACCTGCATTCCAATACCAATACCAATTTCTGCACATTTTTCAACTTCATCTCAGACATTTTACAAAGCTAGAAGCATGACTACCTTTCGCACATGATGTTTCATATGTAGCTGATAAGCTTCAGTCCAGGTGCGTTGAAGTTGTGATGGAATCATGTTAAAAGTTGGAATATACCCCTTCTAGCCTTAGCAAAAACTTATTGTATGGTTTTATGAGCCCTCTTGGTCGCGACCTGGGTAGGTGGACAATCTAGACCATTGACTTGAGGGTAAGAATTGCCTTCTACAGGGGTCACGACTACCAACGCTGCTTGTCGAGTCGACGTAGGGGGTAAGTTGAAACCAATGTCCGAGAGTGAGGTTCGAACCAACTAACTGCAGATTACAAGCTCAAATGCTACAATCTTTGTTATCATCATCGATAGCTCATTCCATCCATTGATCGTCAGATTAAGCCTCCCCTAGCGTTTTCTATCGGTCTCTATCGTTTGTCTCTTTATAACCAGCTATTCCATTTATATCGTCCGTCCACCTTGTCTGTGGTCTACCTCTGCTTCTCTTATTTTCATTACTTGACGCTTCCATCTCTTGTATTTTGTTCTTCCAATGTGTCAGATTGGGTATGTGATCTAGTAGCTACTTTCCATTGTTCTTTGTAACCTATCTACAATGCTCTTTTTGAATGACCATGTCTCTGTTCCCTATGTGAAAACCGATAACACATACTGGTCAGAGGCAGAGGTTCTTGCCGTTAGTAAAGCTGCATTTCAATACTATCATTTCTGTATTATTTTTAATCTTTTTCACTTAGATATCTTAGATATTTGACAAAGTTAGAAGCATCATGTCTATACTTTGCAGCTGATAGATCCAGTCTCAGGTGAGCTGACATTATGAAAGAATCAAATCGGAGCGGACCCTTTTCTCTAAATACTAGAGGGTGCTTCAGTTGTGCTTCTTCTTGTGGAAACAAAATCTCTTTCTATAGAACAAAATAAACAGCCCCGCAACTGTGTGTGTAGTATCGATGTGCGGCCCAGCTGCAATACAACGGCATAATAAATTGAACAAATCCACCTGTTTGCGAGAGGGAAGCTTTGTCGGCGATTACAAGCCATCACTGTCTCCTGAATTAGGCTGTTTCGGCGGAATCGCTTCCCGCGCTCGGCTCGCAGCTCTGCGTTTTACAAGCTATTTGAAGTCAATAAAATGATAATGCCCCAATAAAAGCGGCGCAGTGAGGGCACCGCGGGGACCGAGCGGCTTCCTCCAGCTAAGTGATTCCGAGACGATGCAAATTGTATCAGGAAGGAAACGGAACGGGAACTCGAGATTCTCCCGTTGCATGCGCGCACCCGCCGTCTAAACCGACAACCGGCTAATTACAAATCATTTAGGAAAACCGACTCGATGGAAACCGTCTCTTTATGTTGACAAATAATTCGGGTCGATTGCTGCCCTTGCCGTGCCGTGCTATAAATACCGCGTTAATTATACTTCTCAGACGACAAACGCGCGCGTGAGATGCTATTGGCAGCGCTATGCGTTCGTGGTATGAACTATCGTCATTTTGAGCGCTTCCAAAGCGCAACCTGGGCTTTACTCACCCGCCACATACCGCACGTCGAGCACTGTTTATTTTTATCGTACAACGACAACGCTCCGCAGACGCATATTTCTCGTATTTAGTTCTTAACACATGTCTACCAGTCTACCCCGCCAACAAGAACAGACGAATCCATTGGAACATCGAACGACTTCCACGACCATTATGATGATCTCATGGACACGTACTACTACCATTCTGTTGATTGGATCGAAACAGTCGTTATGTTTTGACCTGCATTCCCTACACATAACTGTAATTCAAAATTAAAAGCGCTTGACACCACGTAAATAACGTCAGCCAAGTTCAATCTCAATCTTATCAAAGCAAACGAGAACGTAAAATTGGGTTAAAAAGTACATTAGACAATGAATTATTACTATTTCCACTTCAATGGAGTTTTAAATAGTAGAACAGCAGAATTTCCATGGCGAATTTTAACAGCACGGTATAGACAGGACCAAGAGAGGGCCTGGGTCCAGCAAAGAACAGGGTCGAACAGTAAAGACGTCACATTTGTGCAAATTTTGAAGAAGCGTAATTTTCAAAATTACTGCTTTCACGGGAGCCTTTATCGACATATGCATTAAAATATAAAAAACGTAGATCAAGTTTGCTGTCGCCCCACAAATTTTCATGGGTAAAAACAAAAAATATATGGTGTTTTCTTCCACATTTCTAAAAAACTTTCAAATTTCAAAAGATATGATTTAATTTTTAGATAAAACTGAAAGTACGAAATGGGAAGTTAGTTGTCAGCTATCATTCACGGCCTCCCGCCAGAGATAGCAAAGAAATGAACACGTGAATATAGGACGCCTTGAATGACAGATGACGGGACATTCCCCATAATGCACCGCGTTCCGTTATACGATTCCGTACTTTCAATTTCATCTATGAATTTATAAAGCCGTTTTAAATTTAAATATGTACATACTTTACAAATGTAGAAGAAAAAATGAGGTGTGGCCAATGGCCATCACACGACTTTCTTTAACTACGTAATTTACAGGCAAATATGTCAATTGACATTGACCATTATTTTAAAAATAGGTATATTAAGCCAAAATAAATGTTATTATTTCTCTCCGGAGTTACGAAACTATATATCTTAACAAAATTGACTGATTTTTATAATTATTTCTAAAGTCAACGAAAAAGGCATTAGGAATTTTTTGTATAAATTTAATTTTACAGTTTCTTCAAAAACTGCTGAAACACTTTTTTACAGAAGTTAGAGACAATTAATTACTTAATGTAGAACACTGTTTTCATAAAATGTATTCCTATTATGTATTATATTTTGGGATTTGAAGGGAATATTTGTAAAAATTTAGTTTTGCAATTTTTTCAAAACATTCTTGCAAACACTTTTTAAACAAAAGTTGTAGGTAATTGCTGATTTTTTTTTTCAAACAAATATAAACATTTCCCACTGAACGAAAAAAAAACAAGAGTAAAGTACGACTTCGGATTGGCCGATTTTAACCAAAAATCACTGGCAACTCCCAATTTACATTATAAAAACGAAGATATAAATTGTCAGGTCGATCGATTAAACCGTCTGGTCTGTGGAGAGGTCACAGACTCACAGACAGACATCCTTTCGAAAACCACTTTTTTCTGAACCAGAAGACACGAAAACGGATATTTCCGTTCGAAAAAAATCGTGATTACTATATTTTACGAAGTAAAAGAAAGTAAAGCTAAAAAATAGTTTCCGTTTCTGGGCACAAAACTTCTTGAATATTTCTTATAACTGCAAACTTGATCTTCAATATTCTACACCTTAATGCATATGTGGATAAGGGCTACTTTTTAAAATAGTAATTTTAAGAATGAACTACTTTAAAAGTTCACCTATGGGATTGCCTAAGGACAAAATAATAAAGATCGCCCCCCCCCCACTACGTACAAATATTTTAAACAAATTTGAAGGTAGTAAACTATACTACCAATTTTAGTGTCAATCAAAAATTAAAGACAGCCGCTTGGCGCCATATTGAATACCTTTTTAAGTGCAAAAGGCAGTCATGTGACGCATCATTTACAAAGTCTCATTGCCTAGAATGCGTACCTATAATTTGAAAAATTTTTGATGATTCTTAAACAAAATGACATCTACTTTGGAATGTATCTCTTCCTTTCGACCAGTACCTAATTATTTATTAAAATGTTGTTGGAGATCATATTTTTTATGAAATTATAGATATTTATTCTACTAAATGAAGTCTTTCAAATGAGGTGTTACATGTCCCCTCACTCTTGCATTTAAAAAAATATTCAATATTCAAAAAGTTTCATCAAAATTTTCTGGAATTCTGAGTGCGTATTCTACTCAGTAAGATGCCACATGCTGCCTACCCCTTCTATTAAAAAATTATTTAATTTTAATATGGCCTGAAATTCCTTAAAAACATTTAAATTGTTGTAGTATAGCAATCTAAAACTTTCAAGTCTATTTCCCGTTAAGATTTTGAGGGCAGGACAAGACTACAGTCATGAAAAGCTATAGTGTAACTGCACACCCTCATGACATTTTTGTGCGTCACTGAGCAGATAGGTCGCATTATGTATGCAAATTAGCGTACTATTTATTGACGAGGACATAGTATTCAGACAACAACTTACAAGAAACATTATGCAATATTTTAAATAATAATTATTCAGAATTAAATATGTAAATGAGCAATCATTTTAAAAGCCAATTTTTTGCTCTGAAATAATGGGAGACCTTAATAGTATGGCGTCATATAAAAAACCTATTGTTTAATTAATGAACATGTATCACCATCTGCTCATCAATTTTTTGTACTGGAAGTTGTAAATTTAGATATTCACCTCAACCACCACCTTGCTGAACTATACGTCCACAATTTGTAATCACAGTTCGAAGCATTGCAAGGGATACATAAAGCCATAACTCCACTCCCCTTATACTTTTAAATTTAACTCGGAGTACTAGCTGAAAGTCTTCGAACCGCCCTAGTATACTATTTCTAATCGAATCCAGCTGTTGTAGCTTGTAGCTACAATAGTTATTTACTCAACGAAATTCCTGTTCAGAGTTGAAAGATCATGATGATCATTTTTAGCTTTATAAAGACGGTCGTTAAGTTCTATGTCCAACCAATTAACAGAGCTACTAATACACGAAAAGTAGTTGGCAGTGGTTCAGGAGCATATCCCAATTTTTCCAAAATGGTGAGTATAGGTCGTATGCCAATGGACAATGTTCGGTGCATCCAGCACAGCGGCCGACATGAGGAAATGTCACTATTTTTGAAGACGCAATCCTAAGCATGCCAAGAATAAGTATCAAAATATGGCCGCGATGACGACAAAGACAACGGCGATGACGACGCCGACGCAAGTTCGCATGTAGAACTGATTTAGCGGCCGTGTTGATAATCGATCTTGTGGGATTATTGAGTGGCCGAACTGCTAAATCTGCTTTCTTAGTCGCGTCGCGACACTGAGACGCCGCATTTTTCATCGCAGCCCGAAATGGTTTTATTTCAACACTGAATGCTCCCCGCAGAGCAACCTCGACTCCAGAATATTACATCGGCACGAAGCTATCTGAGGAATAATCGCAGGTAGATCAAACCCGTTGGTCTTCAGATGGGCTCAGGAGATAAAGCGTACTTTGCACCGATTTATTGCTGCGTATTCATTCGTCATCGCAGCGGCTTCCAGCAGATAAAGAAGTCGGGCGGTGACCGCATACGAGGGTGTAACACAATCCCTCACTCGCATGAGCGATGCGTCAGTCTAAATTGACACCAATTACCAGCAAAACTCCCTTCCTCGAGCTCCCCTTGCTCTTTGCAAACAGCATCACGAAAATGAGCTAATACATTGCGGTTGCAGCGCTCCACCGTCACTTGACTTCCGAAGAAGAACCGGAATACCGCTTCGGAGCGGAACTGCTTTTTTCAGCTCTTTATTGCGCGATAACCGACCAATACCTCAAGAAACAGTGATCAGTGGATGTTCCTCTGGCGCAAGAAAAGTTAAGCACCGCTTCGACTTATGCAGGGTGCAAATGAAATAGAAATCCTATGCAAATAATCATGGAAATCCGTGTTGGGGAATGGAAGTATTTCAAGAAGGAATGTATGGGCGTGCATAACTTTAAATTGATGTACGCGAGTTTGACTTATTCGATTACAGGGAAGCGAATCTATAACAACACTGGAAATAGGGCGCACATTTCGAAAATAAATCTTCAGCTCAAACCCACTTTTGTTGTGAACGTTAACTGAAATTGATATCAGGGTAGTTTTATTCTGATGAAAATAAAATTCAGCCAGGATTGTTTCAAATTAGTGAGATGCAGCTTCCAATATAACGATGGAATATTTTTCAATTTTTCAACTAATATATCTAATGTTCCAAAAATGTACGAATATTGATCTCGACGTAGCAATTATAATTCGCAAATGTGGCTTTAGCATTATCAACATCTCACCAAGAGGCATCTTCCTTCTCCTCAACTCATCATGAGTATAATTAAAGAATGATGATTGTAGTTTGGTATTGACCAAAAGACCTCGATTTTAACGGAAATAGAAATTTAAGTCAATCTAATGCTACGAATCTGCAACGATTCTCTTAATATCGAGAGATCCAAAAAAACAGACTGACGCAAAACCTAACCTGCTAACCTCGAATTTGACATAGACTTACAGTGCCACCAACACATTGTTCATACGTTTGAATTTCCACAGCCCGCTGAGGATCAGTTTTTTTTTGGATCTCCCGATATTATTAATAATGATCTCAAAAATGCTTAAGTATGAAATTACAATATACAATTAAGTGATAGTATATGGTATAAAAGTACGTATATATATCTGAAGGTGTTCGGAACGAACAGGTAATTTTAATCCACATGATAAACTGAAGATATGAAAAAAAATAAGTAAAGGAAAATCAACATTAGGACAACACTGACATTCCTACACACATACGCGGCAACCTTTAAGCAAGGAGATGAAGAAGAAGACCATTCTATGAAGACATCACCAAAGGCATACAATAGTTAGTGAAGATGATGAAGAAGAAGAAACATTCTATGAAGACCTAACCAAAGGCATACAATAATTGGTGAAGATTTCAACACAAAAATCGGTAAAAAGACAGAAGACTCTGACTTTAAACAGTGCGTAGGGAAACAAGAAACAAAAGAGGGGATATGCTAGCAAACTGTACCTACATAATGAAAACGTTCTTCTAGAAAAAAGATTCAAGAATGTGGACATGGTTTAACCCGAACGAAGAAACAAAATTGATTTTATACTAACACAGAAAAACATCGTTAAGGACGCCAGCGTTATAAACTTTCCAACAAAAGTTGATCAACGGTTACTGTTAGAAGTACAATAAGAATGTCGAACTAGAATTTGCACAGCTATTCAAGAAGACCAAACTAAAAAAAAATAACTTAACAGAAATTTTAAACAACATACAAGGAAAGATAGCGAAGATATTAATAAAGAGAGTCAGCTAACACGTAGCCAAGGTGAAAAGAATCCAATTTGATTCTCACAAAAAAACTAAAGATCTGGAAAAAAGAAGAGATCTCATAAAAGCAGGTAAAATAAGTACTGTGGAGTGTGAAATATTGTCTGCTGCAAGAAAACGTACCAACACTGAATGGGAATACTCAACAGTCCTTCTATTTGAGAAGGGATACCAGACTGATTGCCAGCCATAAGTTTACTGCCCAGGTGCATAATTGTTTATAAATATTATAAGGAACAGGCTTGAAAGAAAGTTTGATATTTACCAGCCCAAAAAACAAGCTGCATTTAGAAAAAAAAATACAAGTGATCATCCACACATAATCAAGCAGAATACAGGGAAGAGTAACGAATATAACTTAGATCCATGACACTTCGTTCTGCCCAATGTAAATTCTTAAAAACATCTTCCAACACTAGTGTTAATAATTTTGGTGAAATTATGTTACCCTGTCTGACCCCCGCTGTATTTTGATTTGATAGATCTACAGGGTGTAATTAAAAAAAAACTTCAGATGGCGATATGCTTCGTAAAATCCTAAGCGGTAGATTAAAAAAATCTTTCAGATAAAGTAACTTTTCTCTTCTGCATACATCAAAATGTCATTAAAGAAAGTTTCATTTGACTATAATTATATAATATACAGGGTGTTTCAAAATTGCACGGAACAAATATAAGGGCGTTATTCTGCATAAAAAATAACAGAAAAACTCTAATAAACATATGTTCTAAAATCATTAATTTCAAAGGTATCCTTGATTAACGAATTAAAGATAGCAATTCGTTATGAACGTTTGGATTTAGTAGGCTGCTATTTGGTTTTCATTATCTGTATGTTTTACTTAAAACTGTCAAAATTATTATGAGTGACTCAGAAGAAAGATATTACTTCGAACAGTTACTATAAATTTTACTAAAAAAAACTATCTATTTTGGAAAGCATGCTTATTATTTTTTTACTTTTTAATATAGAACAACGCCCACATATTGTATTTTAACAAAAAACATGTGTTGGAACAAAACACCAGCCTACGTTTGAAAAACGGATTGCTATCTTTAATTCTTTGATCAAGGATATCTTTGAAATTAATGATTTTAGGACATATGTTTATTAGAGTTTTTCTCTTATTTTTTTATGCAGAACAACGCCCTTATATTTTCCGTGCAATTTTGAAACACCCTGTATATAATCTATAATATAATTTTCCTTAATGTGTGTCTGTGTGTCTGTGGCACAAAATAAAATCTCACGTTCCGGCTTCACAGATGTTTATATTTGTTTAGGTTTTGTTTTTCTTATCGTAGCGCTCCGCTCGGAGCTTGACCTTTCGTGTATCCTATTTCACGTGCGCGTAGCGCGCAATTTGCTTGTTATATATAACTTTCCTCGATGATATTTTGACGTATTCAGAACAGAAAAGATATTTGACCTGATAGAAAAATGTTTTCTATCTATCGCTGGTAAGGGTTTGAAGACCAACCCAACATTTTACTATCAAGATTTTCGACTCAGACTTTTACGATGAATATCACCACCTGAAGTTTTTCCGCCCTTTTAGTAACACCCTGTAGAACTATCAAAGTAAAATACAGCGAGGGGTCAAACGGTAACATAATTTTACCAAAATTATTCACACTGGTTTGGAAGAGGCTTTTTCAGAATTTACATTGGGAAAAACGAGGTGTCATGGTACACGAAGAAATATTACATAACTTAAGAATGGAATGCAGGCTTTCATGGCCGTTGTCAATAATGGTAGGTTCTTCCGGGTTATGCCGTGGTCATCTGGTCTTCGATTTCAACCTGACGTTTCGCTGACCATGCTGTCAGCTACCATTAACTTAAGATTTGCCGACGATATACAAGACAATGAGCAAAGAATAATTAAACGAAATGTTAAAACAACTAAATTTGGAAGCAACGAAGATCGGCAAACAAATCGAAATTTATTGATTATAGAGGGAAAACATCGAAATAGTGAACGCTTACGTGTACCTGGAACAAGCAATTATCAAGAAGGAAAGTGAATTTTGGAAATAAAGAAAAAGTACCACTAAGCTGGGCAGTCTATGGAAAACTAAATTATATAATGAAAATGAAAAATTGTCAGCAAGGATCTGTTATATCCAACCGGTCACTATTTACGGATGCGCGATTTGGGTATTAAAGAAAAGAACAGTGTCTAATATGCAGATACATCAAACAGCGAGCTATGAAGATGGAGGTATAGTATTGAGAGACCAAAAAACTAACCAAGAAAGTCACCGCAACGTTGCCACGATGACCTGAGAAGATACACAGGGTTAAACTGGTACCAAAAAGCTCAGAATAGAGCAAACTGGAAATATACAGGGTGTCCAACTTAAATGTACGCAGCTTTAAGCAGGTGAGTATGCAACACACATTACATTTCAATGGCGATTGGCGAATGGTGTATGTGTTGCATACTCAACTGCTTAAAGCTTAAGTTTGGCACCCTGTATAAAAGAGACCTACATCGAATCCATGGAAAGTAGCTAAGCGAAGAAGAAGAAGGAGAAAAAGAAGTGAAGTTGTCAGTTTTTCTGTAGAAAATTTAACTAGTATGAAGTTATTAATTGCTTACGTCGATTTGCAAGTGTTTGACTATAACACGCGGTACTTATAGATTCTACTACTATTGAGACGCTAACAGCATGCTAAAAATGGAAAGAAATATTTGATAAAATAACGATGCCAAAGCTAGGGTCTCATTTCACCAATAGGTAGTTAACGTGTGTATCCTTTACTCTTGTATTTTTTGCCATATATTCAAGAAATTATGTCTTATTGGACCTTTTGATTTATTCTTGGGTAATTACTGTATACCAAATTCTATACATATTTGATTAAATTTTAACAACATTGCATCCAGATCCAAAGTCTCCAATATGAGAATAGTATATTGCATACCGAGGTGAAGTGTTTCATTAATGTCGAGAGATTAAATAATTTACCGAGACCCGAAGCGTCGAGGTCAACTATCTCGAGACAGGAATGAAACTTTTCACCATGGTATGTTTACTATTTTACCCATACGTTTTTTATTATTTATTTAATTAGGTAAGTTTCAAGTAATACCTATTTATTTATCGCAGTTTAATAAGTTACTTTAAAAAAGAAATCTGTGACGCTATTGCTAGGTAACATGAAAAGTTCATTGAAAGTGATGTTTAGCTAGCCCGGAAAATTCTTTCCCGGCTAGCTGGAAAGTAAAGTAAACAATGACTCGCTTTCCTGCCGTTTTGAAGATTAGAAACGTACCTATTATTAACCGATTGTTAGTAAACATATTTTTTTACATTTTTTGTTCTGTTTGGACCCAAAACTTTATCATGCTTGTTGGTATGCTTTGGGTCATCCGCAGCTACTCTTTTTGGTTTTATATTGCGAAATTACTCTATGCCTAATATTGGAATAGTCCTAAACATTTTAAAACTATTACTTCACAGAGTTCTAAGTAGTGATCGGCCGATACGGATTTTTTTTGCCGATACCGATAATCGGCCGATACCGATATTTTAGTTGCCGATACCGATATAATATCGGTATCGGCACTACATTTTTAAAAGGTCTGTAATTATTTAATATACGTTGATATAAGTAAAAATTGTCAACTCCGCATCGATGCGGACGTGACATGAACCAACTTCGGTAATTCCCTGACAGTGTCGTGGTGATTACCCGTTTTACAGAAACACAGAAAAGAAAGTGTATTGTTTCATTGTTTGCGCCAGTGCACAGTGCTGCTGCAGTTGCTGCTCAAATAACGATTGTGTCGTGCGGTATTATAATCTTTTGGGATTCAAATAAAAATACGATAGGAGAAAATAGCGAAAATAAGTTTTTACATACAAATAATTAATAAAATGGTTGATCTTAAATTTGCCGATATATATCAGCAAAATTTCGCCGATACCGATTATCGGCAAAATTTGCCGATATTGCCGATACACCGATATTTATATCGGTATCGGCCGATCACTAGTTCTAAGAGCTCTAACTGAAGAAACACGGGAAATTTGATAATTCTTCTTTATTACCATTTATCAACTCTTAATTTGGCAATAATTTTCCCAGAGTTGAAACTTGTAACATCTCATACTTCTTCCCTTCATCATATTATGTCGGAAGTAGGACATCTTCTTTTAAGCTCAGGATTCCTTTCCTTTTAGCTAGCACCGTCTCATTTGTTACGTTATTGATCCATGAGATTCTCAACATTGGTGATAGCACCAAAAGTTAAATATCTGCAGACGTTTGATGATGCTACCCGCTTTAACGCCATAATAGACAACTCGTATTGTAAATACGTAATATGAAAGATTACTTGCACTACATGCCAACGATTAATTCTAGGCCATCGTAATGTGTCATATTGAGAGGTAATATGAAAGCTGGGCCGAGTGTGAAGTGGAAACTCGATACTCTTACCAAAAACATCTGAATAATTTATGGTAAAAGGATACAACAGATTTTGAGAACCGAGAACACCTGTCTTTCTGTGGTTATGTACACTCATGAAAACCAAATCGAACATATGGAAATGAAAAAGTACTTACGACATCGGGCGTGCTGGCTCCGTCCGTGTGCGAGGTGGAGTCTGCTGTGCTGCGGGTGCCGCCGTCTCCGTTTGCGGGAGTTCCTATGGGCTCCGGGGGTTTCCCGGCGTCCCTTTCGTCTATAACTAGGTCTATGGGCATCTTTCCTTTTAGACAACTGATGTACCTGTGGCAGAAGTTATCGCAGAGTTCGTGTACCTGCGGAAAAAGGAAAAACAGGTCAGAATTGTTGCCGATACAGTATTTCGGATCGATCGGTAGCAAAAAAACGATGTAGCGAGCCAGTCTGATGCGGCACATTTACATAAGAGCTTGGCCTAAACCGCACACGAATCAAAAGAAAGTGGACTCATTTGCATACGAAACATGGCTCGCTTGGCCCGGCGATGGGATTTGGCCTTCAGACTGGACACAAGCATGGAGTTTATCCCAACTGCGTAGGAGCCGGTCAGACTAGAGCTGTTGTGTCTAGTCCAAATGCCCTACGTGCCATCGCTTATTTTCATCGGCCGATCATAAATTTACCCGGTAATTCTTTGAGGAATATCCGTGGAGATATTCTTCGATCAAAAAAGTTCGTCAATGCGAAAAACGTTCCGTCAAAGTGAGGCTCCGCACGCAAGGTTAGAAACACAAATGTAGACGTGAGTTTTTTGTTCGTAAATTCGTCATCATTAAAAGGCCTATCAAAGACTGTTAATTGTAAGTGTTTTTATCGGTCTGCGGACGATATGGCATCCAGGCTGGCTTTATGAGGTGTCCGGCGGCACATTCCGCTATCTACCGCTCCAACACCGCATTTCTCAAAACGAGTTCCAAACTTACATACTTTATGTACTTTTTAATGATCGAAATACGAGGCAGTAAATTAGATTCTCCTGTACCAGATTAGAAACAACCTGTTCTGCTGCAATCTTTATCGTGAAGATGTCAACTCTTACTTTTTGTTTTGGGACATTTTTCACCATATTCGCTTTACGAGCGCTCATCAAAAATTCGATGTTGGAATTGACCACAAAACAGCTTAGAATATGTATTGTTTGGAACAATTAATTAAAAAACGTGAAGAGTACCCTGCCCATTTACATAAAGATCTGAGATAGACAAACGTAGCTATTTATAAAGCTTGAAATATTTCCAGCGTTTTAAAACAGCTCCTCATACAACTGTTAGGAATCGTGTTTTCTAAGATTGATGGATCACATATAAAGAAGAGTTTGTGGAAATGTCGTGGGCGTATGTGCTTTAACTTGCATTCCTACCTTCTATAATTAAAAACGCAGGTTTAAAAATGCATTCCAGAGTAGAACAAGTTCCACATTTATTTATGCCAACCGCTGCCAATATTGTAAATGGTGGAGCTCTATTGAAAAATCTAGAGTAGTTATTACATAATTAATTGGATATAAGTGCCGCAGTAACAGGAATCACAACATTACCTTTATAAATACATTCCCGGAATACTTTGTTGGCCGAGTACCGGCTAGCTGATTTATGTATTTTCAAACAAATAAAATGCGGCATACTAGGTAATTTGCAACTTTCTAAGACATACTTGCGCCAAGAAATAACTCAATCAAAATGGTGACGAAATCATTACAAAATGATCATCAGTTTAACCTATTACAAATGTTTAATATCGGGAAAATTGTATCCATTATACTCAATAAGCCCAAGACTATGTGACTATGCCTTTCAAGGAAGTGGTACGTAATGGATCATCTTCCGGATTTGCAGATCTGCAGACTGGAGCTGTGAATTAAACGAGTTAACTATTTATATGAATTACTTGCAATTATATAAGAATAACAATAATAGACGAGAAAAATAAATATAACAAAAAGAAGATTGCCACGCAGGCTGAAAACCCATATAGTATATATGACAACATGCTGCTGAACAAATTATGGTAGGTTACGAAAGATGAGAAGAGAATTATGTTAATGCTATAAGAAAAATGTATAGTGACATAACCAACCATGGAGAAGTGGAAAAAGCATATCAGAGAAGATACCTATCACTAAAGGAATAATGCATGGATGCTGCTCCGACACTCGCCAAACTATATTTAACAACAGCATTGATGATATGCAAAAGAAAATGCAATGGAATGGGAATGACTGTACACGATGGAACATTATATAGTATGTAGTTCGCGAGAAATTACAAATAAATACAAACGAAACAGAATATATGGTGGTAGGGCTAGACACAGCTGAAGAATTGATAGTTGAGAACAATAATACACACAGATATGTAAGAGTCATAGTTCTAAACAAAGAGAGTAGTAAGGACGAAACTAATACCAGGATTTGATAAGGTAGAGCAGCAATCAGGCAATTATATTCAGTTGTATGGAACTCTGGAATAAGAAATGCCATTAACAACAGAAAGTATTACAACTTATTGAGCGGAACTGTGAGAGGTGGACAAGAGGGCCAAATCTAAAGTATTCGCTCTTGAAATGAACTAACAGAGGCGATGTTGTAACCATACTAGTCTTGATATGGTGCCTAATACTGAAATAAGGCGTCGACATATCAGAAACTATATACAAAATGTTTAAAATGGTTCGTCGCATAGGAGAGGAACGCTGTAGTGAACCTCCAAAAAATAAAAGAAAAAGGCAGATCCCGAAAATTCTGGATGCATGAAGTACAGGTTGCCATGAGAAATAAAACCTACAAGAAGACAATTGGAGGGATAGCATATCTTGGAAAGCTAGGGATGCTAGATATATCTTACGCGAAGCAATAAAGAAATACAAGCTAAAATAATATTCTTAATCTACTCCTACTGTATAATGGCCATGAATTATGATTCATAAATCACGGTTTGCAGCCCATCATACAATTCTATTTTCATAATTCAATACTTTGCAAGTTGCAACCAATAAAAAATTCTATTTTTATTATTCGATAGGTTGTAGCCAATCACAAAATTAATTCTTATTATTAAATGACTTTTGAAGTGAACAGCTGTCACAAATGTCATAATTCGGAAATATGAACACTAAACTCCTATTGCATAGGAGTAGATAAAAAATATCGAATTACATTCGCGATTATGGCCATTATTCACTTAGATGACTTGCGCCTCGTGCCTTCGGCTTGTGACGCAAATGCCATCTTCGTGAATAACAGCTGTCATAATCGCTTATACAGTGCGAACGTTGGCTGTGGAACGCTCCAAATAAAAAAACTCCCTGATCATCTGCGGCCAAAATCCTCGGACACGTCGACCTTATTTTTTAAACGCGCATCTTTTCTGATAGTTGTCATTTGTTTACCCTCACCCCTTTCCGTAATGACGTCATCGCCATTTTTTTTTAATGGCAGCCACCACTTTTTTCTATGGGATCTGATTCTCCTTGAAATTCTGCGGTCGGACGATGTGCATTTGATTAGTTAGCGACACTATTGGCATTTATGAAAAAAACTGATTTATGAAAAACTGAAAACACAAAATCGAGATAGCTGTGGAATTTTTATCAATTCATTTGAAACAAATGAATAACAATTTAACAGAACGTCAGCTAATAAAATATCAATTGACGTGTACGAGGATTTTGGCCGCAGATGATCGGGGAATTGTTGATTTAGAGCGTTCCACAGCCAACGTTCGCACTGTACAATAATATACTTACTATTAAAAAGCAGAAACTACTATACCCAGCAAAATTAAAACTGAAACAAAAGTAGTAACTTTTAAAAACATTTGTTTGGAGTGTAGCAATGGATGGGAATCTTGTGAAATTACCACAAACGAATTGAAGACCTAATGCTACGGACAAATATTGAAAACAAGCTGATGGACCGAGTAGAAACTAAAATAATACTAGAAAAAATAGAAAGGCGAATACTGATGTATAACAAATCAATAGAAAAGAGATAAAGGGAGAGTTGACTAAAATGACACATCGGACAGACCAAGAATGCAGAGTGTACCTCCAATTATGAAAAACCTAAAATGCAACAATTATACTGACTTGAAAAATAGAGTCACCGAGAAGACAGGTATCGTAATGTTGGAGTAAACCAATCAATAGATTGACGACTAGAAAGAGAGGGAGAATATTTTACATCCCATTCAAATGACTATATATTTATTTTGTCAAAGTGTTTAGTTTGTACAAGTTTGGAAACTAAAGATTTTGTCGCTTACCCTCTCAACTATCAAAGCTCCTAATTTACAATGATTATTAAATGTGCTTTGTCGGATTTTCATAATACGAATGGGGCCATAATTATATATAACAACAAAATAGAATACTCGAGTAAGAAATAGATAGCCATACGAAAAAACTATTTTAGTAGGCATGTTTAGTTGACATATGTCATAATTAAAATGAGCGTCAAGCCTACTCAAACATTTCCTACTATATTCATCTTTTCCTTACTCAAGCAATACGTGTTATTTTCTTCTTCATGTTATCTCATTGTTGTTATATACCATTCGTTCTTTTTAAAAGTATACATAGGGGATACTAGTTTCTATACTAAAACTAAAAATTCCTTATTTTTTATTGCTTTATCCTATATGTAGGCAACCAATTATACAGCAAACTTTAATTTTAAGAGTTTTAATTTAGAACAAATAGCATGATGTGGCAAAATAAAGGACTGTCTTTTTAGTATACATACGAGTCTCACCTATGTATACTTTTAAAACGAATGCATGGTATAATTTTGGCCCCATCGGTATATCGTATTCAAACACTATAGTTCTAAGTAGACACTCACAATATTTTATAAATTAAAAGTTACATTATTAGTACATATTGGAGGAATGGTCATTATCTGTTGTAAATGAATAAAATTTTTCATGGATTATATTGGAAGGGCTAGAAAACCACATATTGTGGAGAATTTTTGATTTGAAGTGATTAAAGGAAAATCATACAAAAATTTAAAAAACAACAAAAGAGTTATTTATAATAGAAGTGCTAAAAGTGACTGTTTATTGCACGAGAAATGATCAAATGAGGTCGTAGGCCGAGTTTGATAACCTATCTAGTGCAATAACACTCTTAGCACGAGTTTGCATACAATACTTTTTCTACGATAGTAACAGAAATATAAAAATTTTGTTCGGTTCGGTTTTTTCTATTACAGTACATTAGATATTCTACGTTATGTCGACATACAAATTTACGACAAAGCGTGCTATTTGTGTTTTTACTGCACGCTGCATTGGTGACTAAATTTACTCCTAACACTAGCGTTATATGTAATTCTGTAACACTGATGCTATCTAATACATTTTTTTAACTCTGAAACGTTGAAAAGCCTACTTTTTAAAAGATCGTAGAAAAATAATACCGTGAGATCGAATATATTAATAATTAGAATAGACTGCAATTCGTGTTATGTAGCTAACATTGGGCTGATTGCGAATTCCTTGGTTTTCATAATAAGAATTAGAGTTGAGTGCTCTGAGAGAGCGAACTTTGACACATTTAAAATGTAATCGTCAAAATTCCTGGTTAACAGGTTAGGTTTTGTATTTGACATATACTGACAGAGGTTGCTATGGCATAACTTCAATACTGCCAAAACGTAAAACACGAACCACAAGCTACTCTAATTCTAAATATATTTGACCTCTCGGTAACATTCAAAATTACCTAGTCCAACAAAATATTCAGAGTGTCCGCTCATCATTCATCCCCTGAAGGATTGCAAATAGGTAACAGGCCTGCAAACCTTGGGGGGGTGGGGGATCGGTATCGGTCATAAAGTAGACACTGTGTATCAACAAGCCGCGAAGAAATTATTTTCTTTGAATATCTTTCTCCTTTTCAGAAAATATACTGGGTGTTCCATAAATATACGGACAAACTTTTAGAGGTGGTAGGGGATATCAAAACAAACATTTTTTGCTTGATAAACATATGTCCAAAAACGCTTCATTTTCGAGATACAGGGTGTTAAAATTTAAAAAAAAATGGTTCAACTTTTTTCCTCAAAAACGAAGCAAGATACGCAAAATCCTCAAGTGGAAAAAACGTTTTTAGTTGCTCCATCTGAAGCAAGTTTAAAAATTGCAAAAAAAAAACCACTAGGTGTAAGTTTTTATCCAGAAACACTAACAGGTTGCCCCGTGAGCACGCCCTTGGAATTACTGTATCAACTGTAATAAATCCAAAAGATGCCTTATAAAGTTACCAACAAACTGAAAATTTCATTAAAATCGGCTGAAGCATTTTTTTCTAGAAACTTTAACACCCTGTATCTCGAAAACGAAGCGTTTTCGGTCATATGTTTATAAAGCAAAAATGTTTGCTTTGATGTCCCCTACCACCTCCAAAAATTTGTAGGTATATTTATGGAACACCCTGTATTTGATAATAAAAAATGTAGATAAATCTAGTAATAGTAAAGTGAAAAAAAAATTACTAATTTAGTTCCAGTTTTTATTACTTTATGTATTTTAAATTGACTAATGGTCTTCTAGATAAGTGACAGAAACGGCGTTTGCTTAAAAACTACCTACATTTATGAAGATTGGGGCAAACTTGGTGCAATACCGGTTATTTTTAATAAAAAGGGAACACACCAATAGGTCAAAAGCAAAGATTGATTGTAAGATGTGTTGCCTATTGGCAAACCTTCAGGTTGAGAAATGATCAAACAGGCACTCTATAAATTGTTGTGATTTTTTCAAAATATAGAAAAATATACATTTTTTTAAACTCTGGAAACAGGTTATAATAAGTAAATGTTCTTCGACATGTTCATCAGGTAATAATAAAGTGAACAAAACCCAAATTTCCAATGTTTATTACTTTCATTTTTGAATTTTAAATTGGCATTAGTGAAGACAATCTAGATAAGTGACATAATACATAAGAAATGACGCTTGCTTAAATATTTAACTTCAACTGTAGCAGAAATCAAAAATTGTATTTATGATGATTCAAAGTTTGTCAAATTGTTAAAGTGATTGGTAATTCCATATTAACACGATAACTACTATGGCAATACGTCTCTCTAATATTTAGCCATTTGTATTTCACTGTGTACTTTATATGAGAATTTGCTTAATGTCGCACAAAATTAAAGGGCGGTAACTTATCAGTTATCACGTAAATTAAAACAAAATGTATACTGTAAAAAAATTAATGGAAAAAAATGTGGCAGTTAACGTGTTAAGAATATTGTCTTAGTTGTGAAAAGAAGTGCATGCAAATGTAACATCGACTCGAAGCTATCTATTTTTGTTTGGTTTGTGTTACTCAAATACCCTACAGCCAAACTAAATCACAAGTTTTAAATGAAAAGAAGATTTATTATTATTTTACGTAAATTTTGGAGGTAGTAATGGGACAGCCTGATTCCGTATATTTTTTTCAGTGATTTCAAAATTTACTGGGAGCTTGCTGAAGCAAAGTCGTTTTACTGGATTTCGCGCGCTTTTCGCAAAAGGCAAACACGCCGATTACGGGCATTATTTTCTGCATATAAATAAAGGTATTGCAAATCTTCGGCACGATGCAACTTAGCTAAGCTTGTTGATAATGCAGAAGTACCAGGAGCAGCAAGGGCAAGATGGCCGCCGAAGACGACGTCTGGGGCAACCGGTTATGTGCATTTGCCTCGCAACCAGATCGCGGGTATTATAATATCCAGAGAGAGATAAACCCTCGATAGTGTCCCCTTTTAGCAATTTAAATGTACCTGCACATGCAAAGCGCTGACCAGCCGGGGCGCGTATTTCCATAATTTTAAGTTTTTAATGTATTCCTTTCGTTCCGAAGTCAGGCCGCGTATAAATTTAAACGGGAGCCTTTCAGCCTGATCGGCTCCGAACAGATGCGAAAGCTCCAGGAAAAAGTCGCAGGTACCTGCTTCGTCCTGCAGGTTGCTCATGGCACTTATCTACCATCTATCACTCCATCGCATGCAGCCCCCATTGTCTAATTACGATGCAAAGGGTGACTTGCCGCGCTGTACTATCTCGTTACAATTAGCCGAGGGTCATTCACTTAAGACACTGGACCTAAATGACTTTTACAAGTGTTAGTCACGGATCCAATGGCCATTCCAAGGACGAACCCTTCACGGAACCGCGTCTTACGCCCACGACGACGTTTGCTCAATATTCGATCTGTTTCCCAATGGCGATTATGCCATCCAAAAAATGCAATTTCTACAAATTACAACCATTATTGTAGAACCCATTTTCACTACTTAACTACTAAATTAAATTTGTTTAAAAATTAATTCCTTGAAATTAACTTAATATTGACAATTTTATCAAGGCAAGTTCTAATGCTCCAAAAGTTTAATACCTTGGTACGATATACAGGGTGTCCCACAATACGATGTACATAGCTTAAGTGTGTATTCCTGGTGGTCTTCCAACAATCATATGGTCTAAAATCAATCGTTACAAAGCTATTACCACTTTATTGTATGTGCGAAAAATATCGCTAAGCAACTCAAACATTTTATTTTATTTTATTAAAGAATGACATCAGTTAGACTTTCACAAAATTACATGTCACAGTTACAGTTCGTCCAAGGTATGTTTTCCCTGGCGTCATATGTGTATGAAGCAACACGGCAACGATCTAAAATTGTGTTTGTATCTATTTCACCTTGTTAGTAGACGAGAACATTCTACATAGATAATTTGCTCCATACCCACAGAACGTCAGGGAAATATCTCTTGAGACCAACTTTACAAGACATTCGAATTGTCAAAAACCTTCCCAATTGGCGAATCACATTTGAGCTCTTTAAAAATCAAAGTCATCTGTCTTTTGTATATGGTATTTGAACGTACATGGGAAAATTCGAATGGAAATAATTTTGTAACGATTGATTTTAGGCCATCTGCTTATAAAAACTTGTCAACAAGTCACTTGTCTCAAGACCGCCAATAATACACACTTAAGCTATGGACATCCCTGTGGGACAACCTGTATATACACTATATTTAAATAATTCGCTGAAAACATTTATCTTACATCGATCAACATGGCAAAAGTATATCCCTATAGAAAACCATAATTTGCAATGCACTTTTAAAGGTGACGATTACCAGATTTATGTTTTTATGGAAATCCATTTAAAGACAAGTGCACGTTAGTATGTACTGGAAAAACTTATTCTTGATGCGATTCCTAACCTAAAAAACCAACTGATTTCGACATTTTAATTATCAATGTAGTGTTAAGTTCTTTCTGCGAATCCTAAAAAAACAATTTGAGATCGTGTCGAACTTGATTCGAAGCAAAAAACACTTCCAATAACTAGTCGATCTCACTGTCTAAACTGTATCTGATATTGTTCAATAGAAGCCAATCCATGATTGAATTTCGACACTTACAAATTCAACATTCAGGAATCTGTTTATTTAGGTAGGTATTTCTCCCACCTTCTATACTGAAATGAGGCATTGCCCCGTCTTGTTGAAACCCCATTTCATGTCTGATATTGAGAGTACTATTGCCAAAAAAATAAGACACTTGGAGAAGCTTAATGCATTGAACACCAATAATCACCAGAATAATATTCCTAATTTGAAATGGGCACATAACTGTTACTATCTGCCGCTACCAAAAGGAACAGCAATTATGAATTTAATTTTAAACATAAAAATATACAAAATATGGGTCGCGAATAGATCACTTTTCTGCTAAAGGTAGTAACTGTTATTGTAAGAAATGCAAACACGTTCAGCAGTCAAGTGGATTTTAAAGGCGATTTATTCCGTTAGTATAGCAAATGTGATTTCATGGGTGGAGCCGAAACAAGTCAATTTTGCAGATTTAAAATTCTGTCTAGTAAAACGAGCATTATTCATAAATAAAATATAGTCATTTGTAATCATCTAAAAATTTAAGTTTTCATTACATTTTATTTATGAGTGCATCTAAGCACTTCAACTTGTGATGGAAAGTAAACAGCCGTTAGCAACAATGATTTTTTTACGACATAACGCGGGCGTACTTTCTATCTAAATATCACATCAGAATTTTATTTAATCAAAGATAGGCAAAGCGATAAAAAAATTCCCAATTACAGAATCTTTAGTTTTAAATAACAATAATATCTAAATTAAATCTGTTACATTCGCATTTGTTCATTTCGTCTACTATCAAGACGGACATATTTAATTTTCCTTCTAAATAGGCACTTATATGCGTTCTTCATAATCACGTTTTTACTTGGTATAGAAGTTTAACGATGATACCAAAAATAAACAAAAGAATCTAATTACAGTGCACCATTTGCCAAAATTAAATCCTCAATGCCACAGCTGAAGCAGATTCTAGCCCTTGGCCCCTTGAGGACTGTTTTGCTAAAATTAATAGCTAAATGTAAAGGATTATTTTAGTGCAGCATTCTTAAGCTTGCATATCGCCAAGGCTGCTAAATGGACAGCCATGAATTCCTTAATAGTCCTCTTTGTGTCTTCAAGGTTAGTTCTTTCCAAAAGCGGCACTACTGCGAGCAGGCGTTGCTTCGAAATGCACAAAAGGCAACATTTTCTATGAAACGGTCTATTGTAAAGCAAATTTCAGAAATTACTTTCATACACCAAGCAGGTAAGAATTCCGCTTTAACAGCTTGCGTTGAATTGCATTATCTGTTCCTTTTGTCTATTATTCCCAATAGTGTCGTTTAGAAAATAAGGTTCATACAAATTCTTTGGCCAGAAATTACAGTTTATAAGTAAAGCTTCCCTCTTCATTTTTCACTTTAAAATATAATTATAATTCAATTCTTCAACGTATAAAGACCATTTTACTGTGTTTGAAGTACATAATATTAGAGCATTACAGGTTAGAATTATAATAGAAAAATAACGAGCCTTTTATCGATGATGTTAAGTCAAACAAATACTAAAATATATCCTTCAAACAAATATACAGTAATAATGTCACTTTCAGTTTGAACTATAATAAACAGCTTATTCATGATATTTTTGTCTATACTACGTGTACGGAAGAATTCCTCCAATGTTTTTATCCATGCGATTATAATTTTTAAAAGTGGGAGACAACTGTTATTCAAATAAATGACCATTAATATTATGTTTTGTCATAAAACCCTATTTTCTACGAATATAATTCTTTAAGTGCAAATCAATAGACTTCTCATTTATGTGATGGGTTCGTCAAATTATACAAACATATGCTAGCACAGAAACACAGAAATCGACTTCCAAATATTCATGTAACTGCCTTCAATTGGGTACCTCAAATAACTGCGTGAATAAAAAATGCTAAATAATATATTGTTTGCAGGAAGAATTAGTAAAGCAGAAACCGAGAATATACGTAAGTACAACAAATTTTAAGAAAATGAGGTCAATTCGGAATAGCATATCTAAAAATTTATGTTTGATTCCTTTTGATGGCAATTGATCCAATTGCTCCTTTAGAATCTTTTATTTCTTAAAGTATATCCCAATACTAATAAGTTAAATAGGATGTATTTATAGTTTTCTGGTGCATGTATCCAAAACATTCGTGTTGTAGTTATTGATCTTAGTTTAAACAACACTGACACTTAGATTGATGAAAAACGCACCGATGTCAAGAAAAATGGGTTTGTTTTATAATACTAAAAACCATTTTAATGTTAATTAATATTTAAAAACCAACTTGACATCGCAAAGATACGCGAAGTAACCAATTTTCTGGAGTGAATAAGCAGCTCGCTACTGTTTGTGGAGTCTTTTCGTGAATATCGAAGCACATGTAGATAATGCATGTAACTGTCAAAATATATAATAAAGAATGTCAAAACATAGGTTGCCAAACCACAATCAAAACGTAAATATTGTGTATGATATTGACTAAACAGTTTAACAATTTGTCAACAAATTATATAAATAAGCAAAACTATTTTGTTACAAGCGAAACCCCAAACAAATGGTAAGAATTATATACTAGCAAGCAGCAACTACTTGCAAGCAATCCTATATTTATGACACTGGTATTTTGAATAGAAATTTTGGATTTAGTCGCATAGCTTGTTACCCAATTACTCAGAATTTAAAAATTATTCTTAGTAGCTAAGTCTGTCATGCAACTACAATTAATTTACAAAAGGTGAATCGATGAAATATTTTATAATGAAAATGTGTTATAGACTTGTTGAATTAGACGTTATTGCACTGGCCAAAAGCGTATAATTTGTAGTTTTTACATGTATCTGTATAAAGACTAAAACTGATTTTGTGCAGTTATTCTTTTAGGTTATTTATAGTGGTTTTAAATTAGTTTTAATAACTAAATTCTTTAATTGTCACACAATTTCCTATTTCATATTTGAACAAGAAGAATGCTTGCTTTTAACCTGATTCTGGACAAAGTAATATATTTCCGAACAAGCATACAGCTGATGAGGCAGTGTTAGTAGCTGAAGATGAAGACAACCTGCAGATATTACAATACCAAACTGAGAACTGATACACAAAAAAACCACAAAAACCAAACAGCTAATCAGAACCAGAGTTTGAGAACCCTAAGAACAATTGTAGGAAAGACGAGACGTGACAGAGTTTCAAACACAGGAATTACATATCAGCAGGACATACAAAACCTTGGAAAATGGGTAAAGAAGCGAAGAAATGCCGGGCCGAACACATTAATAGTGCTAACCCAGACTGATTGATAAAAATAGCGAGAAACCAACGAGCAGAGGGCAGAAGTGATCGGAGGACGACCTCTAAGACTATTTAAATGTGGTTGATATCATTAACTGACACACCCCCTAGATAGGCTTACTTTGGTATACAGGACAGGCTGATAAACCTAATTAAAGCGGAAGAAGAAATATTGGAACAAAGACAGGCCAATGACATTATTTCTAATGTTGCTTTCTAGCATGGAAAGTATACAAGCTACACCTAGGCATGTTCGATAAGCGATTTACAACCCTTACATTTGGACACACTTAAAACAGTTTATACATCATCGGCGCAAGCTATTTTAGTCATTTTCTAGTTCAGTGCTCATGATTATGTCTTAGAATCTGCAAATACTTGCGTCAGAAAGAATAATGCATCGAGAACCAATGGTGCTATTGTAACAAAATTACTCATAGATTAGATTTTTAGTTTACTCGCTATTAATTCCCCTAGACCTTTTTCATGTTCTCAATGGTGCGTGCAATATGTATACGTTTGTTTTCCCATTTGTTTTTGTCATCTAGCTATAGCGCCACTCTGAAAAACACAGTGTTTGAAGATTTTAACGTGGGCAAAGGTTTTGAATGTTGAGTTCTCACGCAAATGGACAATATTTCTAGCATTGAAACATGCAAATTCTTCGTCAGAATTACAACTTTTACTATGATAAACCATTTCACATCATGGTTTAACGATCAAGTAAAAGAATGGTCTAAGCAAAAACGAGTTACCTATTTAAAATATCAAACAAACAGGACGATAGGACAACATAATGTATACAAAAGAGTTAGAAATGAAAATAACAAAATAAGGAAGGTAAAGCAGGACTACTGGGAACGATCATCTAAACAACTAGAACATGACTTCTTTGGACAATAAAAACAAGCATGGAGAATAATCAGAAATACATGGGAGGAATATTTCAACGATGTATTTAAAGCAAATGAGGAGTTACACAGAAATCTGGAAGAAAATAAGATAGAAGCGATTGTAACAACATGGATATCTTCTTGCAGAGTTGAAACCAGCAGTTTTAAAGGGTTAAGAACAGAAAGTCGCGAGAAGATCTGATAATGAATGAACTTATTAAATAAGGCCCTATTTTAATTCAACAACTTAAAGAATTAATGTATACGATATAAAATAGCAGATAATACCGCCAGAATCACGAGTCCAATATTTTAATGACATCATTTAAAAAGGGACAAAATACTGCCCAATATTAATTAAAAGTTAAAAATAATAACCACCAAATAATAGAAACAGTTAGTTTCCAAGAAGAACAACATGGATTTCAAAGAGGAAGATCATGTATATAGATGCCACATTTATAACGAGACAAATAATGGACAATTCTTTGAAATATAACAAAATATCGTACACGCGATTTATAGATCTTTAAAAAGCCTTTGACAAAATAAGATTGAACGGCGTTATTGATATAAATGTATTATACCCAAGAAAAGTCCCATAAATGTTACAGTTAAAGTGAAATGCAACGGAGACATTACCAAACAAAGAGAAATTTTAAAAGGCATAAGACAAGGAGACTCCTTATGCGCTACTCTTTAATATCGTAATGGACGAAGTGATGAAAGAAATAAAGCGATTAAATGATTACAGCATGGAAATAAACAAATTTAATATAATAGCAAATGCAGATCATCATAGGAGAATCACAAGATGAGCTACAAAGGCTGCTATATAACCTCAGACGTGTTCCAAATAGACTATGAAAATAACCCCAGGATAAAACAAAAACAATGACAAAATCTAAAAAACCAAGAAGATACATATAAATTACTAGTAGACGATGGAAATAACATATTTAGGGACACTTTTAACCAGTGATGGACGAGTTGAAAAGGTAGTCTATGAACAAATTACGAAAGCTAACGGAGCAATTGGTTTTTTAGATCAGTTCACTCCAAAGAGGGGTACGCGAGTCCATACGTGGGGATACACTATGTGACAGAAAAAAGACGAAAATCAATTAAATATGAATAAATATTAGTTTGCTTAATTTGCAGAGGGCCAAAGGCAGCTCAATGGGAGGAAAAGTGGTTGAGTGAAAATGTTTTGGATTTTGTGAGCAAAGCAGAATGACCTTTCTCATTCCAAAATGATAAGTATTGAAGAATTCAAAGTTTTCGAAAAAAATTGCCGATGAGGAGATAACATGCTTCTTGTTACGTATTTCCAAAAGCGTTTGAAGGCTGTAATTATGTCAAAGGGAAAAGGTTACAATTGCTCAATATGTAAATTGCAAAGTATTCCATTAATTCTTCAAATAAAGTTGTTTCCGTAATATTTGCAATACTTTTAATAAATATAATTGTTGCGGACTAACGTATGTGGACACATTATATTAGGGGTGCGCGCTATTAATTATTGCAAAAATGTTTGGGGAGCACTGGTTGAGACAGTGTTTTGGAACAACAAACGTATGTACAAGGAGTATTCAAATGAAATACCATAACTCATACATCCTTCAGTCAAAATAAAGAGATTAAACATAAGTGAGTACAAAGTCGCAACCCTAATTACGTGCCGCCCCTTCAAGGTCAATACGAACAACATATTTAAATTAATTAATCAAAGATTCCTTGACACAACATATTCATATTTGGCACACGTGAGATCTGTTGTTGAGTAATACACCCTCTTAATGGTTCGGAGTTTGATGCAGAGGGGTCGTTGTTGTCGCTAATCACTATTTTTTGACCACAATATTGTGCATCACCCTGTATCATTAAAATTTTTGGAAATTATGATTTTATCTACACATTTTCTATCTCTTTCACTTTTTTATTGAAGTTTTCGTTTTCAAGAAAAGCGAGCATTGAAATTCTGCCAAAGATAAAAAAATCACGAAACTTCATGTTATCCATGAATACAATGTTTGTTATTGGCACTTTTGTTTTTTCTAAATGCTAGTTAGTTTTCAATATTGCTGAAATGTTCAGGAAATAGTGTTTTCTGCAATATTGTGTCTCACCCTTTATCATTAATATTTTTAGAAATTTTTAAAATTTGACTATGTAATTATTTTTTCTAAGAATAAAAGTATTTGCTAATAATAAACATTGAATTAATGGATAACATCATTTTTCGAAAATGTTTATCTTTGGGGACAAGTTAAATGCTTGTTTATCTTCAAAACAAAAACTCCAATTATAAAATACAAGAAACAAAGCATCTGTAGATGAAATTGATCTATAATTTCCAAAAATTTTAATGATACAGTGTGAAACACAATATTGCGGCCAATAAAAATACACTGTGTCAAGGCATTCTTGATTCTTCTTCTTCTTCTTGTTGGATTAGGCATTCGCCTGTTTTATCCAACAATAATTCTCTTGCGACGTTGATGTCCAGCACTCCTTCCATCTTTTGGGTGGTCTTCCTGGAAGTTGGTTTGTCATGAGTTTCTCGTGACGCGCTATTCTTACGATTCGCTGAGAGGCCATTCTGCAGACATGCTTCCCAGTTGAGTTATTATGCGGATTATTCTCATTTCTGTCGTCCTAAGCATGGATTTTGTCTTCACTGGCTTTGCTCTTGCTCTGCATTCTTGATTAATTAATTTAATGTTTTCTTGTCGTGACGAGCTGTAAGTCACCAGGGGTGCGACGTGGTACTAAGGTATGTTCACCTTAATCTTCTTATTTTGACTCAAGGATTCATCCGTATCATTTATGCTACTTCATTTGAATACATCCTGTATACGCCCAGAAGCTAAATGCACTCTTGAGAAGAGTGTACTATGATTAATATCATCTTTTTTTTTATTTAGTAGTACTCAGCCAACAGCCGTTAGGCCAATTATAGGCGCCGCTGTACATTTTATGTAGTAGAATCAAGACAAGAAACAGCTAAGATGAGACAACAAATTAGAGTAATAGAAATGAAGATATTAAGAAGAATACAAAGTAAAATCATAATGGACAGAGTACCAAATACGAATATACGAAAACTGGAGTTACAGACATATCTGAACGGATTGGGGATCGAAGAAAGAAATGAGATGAGCATATCACAAATATGGATAGAAACAGAATTGTAAGAAGAGCACGAGATAGGAAATCAACTGATGGTTGAAGTGTCGGACGCCAGAGAAAAATGTGGAGATATATGTATAAACGAATATAAGTAGGCGTAAGTATATAAAACTGAAGCAGAACACAATATTTAGAAGATTTTTATGCGAATTCTTTAAATTAATAATTGAATTTTACTATAATAAACCCTTTCATTGTGCTGTTTGTTTCTCATTCTGGTGAGGAGAGTGGGGGAAATGAATCGTGTACCTTATATTTTGCGATATAAACTAATTTACTGTATTATTATACTGAACCCTGAGTTTAAAAAGATGCTAACTAGTCAGTCTTAGTCTATGTTGCAGTTAAATAGAATTGGCCGAGATCGGCAGACTTACCTTTTCTAATTCGAGGAGATGAAACCGTAGGACTTGTATAGCTTGTACCATCTGAAACAGAACAAGAGGTGAGATCAGTGCACGGAACTACTTACTTGTAACAATAGACACTAGCCTATCAGATAAATCACTGCCTTCCGGAATAAATTATCCGAGCGCGCATTAGACTACGTGGGTGAAGGTGGAAGTATCACAATGGACGAATAAAGAAAATTAAACTTAATGGCAGTGGCCGCATTTGAAGGAGAACTCATGAGCCGAATTTCGACGGACTTGCGTGCCAGGAGATGCGAGCCCAAACTCCTTATTTGTATTTTACGAGCAGGGCGCATTTGTAAACAGCAAAACGTGTTGGTGAATGAACGGATATTTTCGGACACGTCCTTTATCTGGAACAGCCACGCCAGACTTGTCGAGTCCGCAAACACACCCTACAACGCATTAATATCTATGCAAATCGATGCCATGTGTTTATGTTAGTTGCTCTGGTGTCAATTTCGTATTAAAATTCTTGCCGGTTCGTTAGTTCTATAATGTTAATTACAATTACCTACGAAGAACTATGTTCGCAGGCAACTGGATCGTGTCCGCGGCGCGGCCGTTTTTAACACCCGTTAATATGCATGCCCGGTGAAGGTGTTCGAAGATTAGGTTTATTATCGAGAAGCCATCGCTTGAATGACCGATTGCAAGCGCGAACTTCGCATAAAATTACGGAACCGGAGCGTTCTTCCATAAAACGTCTCGTTTGCCGAACAGCTCTTACCGAATAACTTTTTGTTAGGTGAAAGTCAAGGCCGTCGAATTTATGTTTATTCATGCACCGGAAAACGACCGACTACAATTAGAATTAATTAATTTAAACGCGATCGCATAAATTCTTCCCCTAATCAGGTTGAGAAAAA
This sequence comes from Agriotes lineatus, assembly GCA_940337035.1. Classification (NCBI taxonomy): domain Eukaryota; kingdom Metazoa; phylum Arthropoda; class Insecta; order Coleoptera; family Elateridae; genus Agriotes; species Agriotes lineatus. Next base: position 153,569,966 of record OW679195.1, read on the forward strand.
AGCAGAATTAGGAAGGTGACTGCGGACGAACACTTCGCAGGCGAAGCTGTGCTCCGCCGAGAAATTAATATGGAGATGAGCTAATGCTAATTAAGATTATACTTTCATGAACTGTTTGCGAAAACAAGTTCAGTATGTGGTGCCAACGAGACCAAAGTCACAATGGAATTTTCTTGTATTTACAAGCGGACTAATTAACGCTACGTAAAACTAAACGACGTGGATCGTCGTATCTTTAATTTGGTTAAAACAACTTTGTTATCTTTCAAGCGATAGTGCTTCCACCAATTAGTTTTATTCTATTTTCTACACAACCGATATATGTACACAGGGGCGGCTTCAATCCAAAATCTTCAACCAAGCAGGTACTAGACCAAAGCGACAACAGAATAGTAAAACAGTTTCTTACGTCTTTAAATTAGAACGAACATTGATCTGGTGTCCCACAAGGAAAGGGGTAGGTCCGTTCCCATTTAGCGTTTGGGCCGTTTGGCATAAACAAGGAGCGACTGTTATAATAGTCGGGTATCCTTTATCGGTGCTCATAAAATTCTCATATTAAATTATTATGAAACCACAAATTAATAATACATGATATTGACAGTCGTTGACATAGCTGAAATTCGGGAATTTACAACTTTCAAACTTCCAAAATGCCATTTCAACTGCATTTAGCACAGTGTTACCTTGCCCAGCTGATAACAAGCACATACACCTATAAACGTAGAAGCATGTTCAATTTTTATACGAAGAACGGTTTGGATTGAAAATAATTTTCGTTGAAAATTCCTGATTATTTGTGACTAGCATACCTGTACTCTCTGAAAGAAACGTCAAACAAAGCTATTGTTGCTCCTAAAATCACGTGTCAGCTTTAAATGGTCCCATGTCTGGTGGCCGCGTTTGGAGTTTTGTGTGCAATAAAAGTATAGGGTTTCAGCCGAATTGCGTTACCGTTTTTGTGTTTTGGTGTTTCGACTCGAGACAGAAACTATGGCATTATTGACATTTATTCTGCAGTCCTTGAACTAGCAAACGGCGTGTTTAAACTTATGAAGACAAAGTTCAATTTTCCAAAGAAGACATTAATACATTCTCTGCCAATTCAAGGACGTACGTATAAAAATGTGTTATAAATACACATAAATGTATATACGAGGCTTATTCGAAAATTAAGCGCAGTTCGGATATGCCCGCCGAATAGGGGATTTGCACAGTACTTTACCGTGGTTCTGTCATATTCAGTTGTATACTAAAATATTAAAATGGGCACTACGATTGAAATTCTCGCAGTGTGAAGTGTGCGCTGTGATTACTTTTCTCCATAAAAAAAAACAAATACGTAAACGCCGCTGAAATCCACCATCAAATATGCGAGGTTTATAGTCCAGGCATCATGACTGAAGGAAAAGTCGAGACAATTGCATAAGAATTTCGCACTATGCAACTCATTCTTCTTCTTCTTCCTTTTTATAGATCTTGAGATCTGTTCTTTTCTTCTCGGAAAATAGGCTGCCAACTATTTCTCCTTCTTCCTATGGTCTTCCTGATCGATGTTTGTTTCCTGGTTCCTCACCCATTGATATACATGGGGTAGTCTGTTTTGATCCATCCGTTTCACACGATCGTATCTTCTACTCTGTCTGCCGCTCCGTACAATACCTTCCGTGTTAATCATTTTTCCTTTTCTTCATTTCTTATTCTGTCCCTGAGAGTTTTTCCGTTCCTAATATTTTCATTTTACTTGTTCCCAGCAGGGTTTGTTTTTGTTGTGTCGGCCCTCCATCCTGTATCGTATGTTCTCACAGGTCTCATACAGGTCTTATAGTTATATTCTTAGTTTATTTTCGGCAAGCATATGTTTGTTCACTTAGTTCCTTATGTAACCTATGGACTGTTTCAACCTATTTCACCGGCTCGGCTTCTACTACTAGTTTGCACCTTATTGGATATCTTGAGATTATCATATCGTTTTGCTTACGGATATTGTCATATTGTAATTTCAGGTGGACAACTGTCTTTGAAGATCACTTTTGAATTCAGCTATTATTGGAATAGACTTAAAACTATCTTTCTGTCTTGTTCCTCCCGGAGTTGGTATTTCTTTGGTTGATTTTTGGTCTATTCTAATTCGAATACTTTCATTATGTTTATTGTTTATGACGCCCTTCAACTGTACCTTTTCAAATGCATTAGTAATATCAATAATGCAGATAAACGCAGGTTTATTAATTCCTAAGCCTTTTTTTGTCTAACAATGAAGATAACGTCTGTTGTTGAACTGTTCCTTCGGAATACCTAGTGTTCTTCTTTGTTTATTATCTGTTTATCCAGTTTTAGTCTCAATATATTTGCAAATTAGTAGTTTTAACGTTGCACATATCAGTTATGCCTGTGTCATTTTCAAGGTCTGCCTTTAGTCGTTTCTTAAAAATTGTAAGTAATACTTTTATACTATTTTTCTAGTAGTAATGAGGTTGCTAGTATTTTATTGAAAGTTTATACGAGTTTCACAAACAGCAAATAATTCATTGGGTATGTTTTCACTTCGAGATGTTTTTCCATTTTTTTAATTTTTCATAGCTTCTCCTAATTCAGATTCGTCTATAGTTCCTGTTCGGAAATCTAATTCTTCCCTTTTGGCTCGTTACAATTTTTTTTGAAATATTCTCTCAATTGCTCAAATATTATTTTTCTTGTTGGTACATACTCCCACGTAAATCTTTTTCCATATCTTTAATGAACTTTATCCCATAAGCTTTTTGCTCTTCTTCTTAAAGTGCCGTCTATCTCCGGAGGTTGGCTATCATTATCATATTCCTATTTTTATGTTGTTGCTCGAAAAAGCTGAAGAGACGTGCCCTGGATGTTGCCTTGCATAATTAATTGTAAAATTTTACATATTTTCTCCTCTGTTGATATGGCCAAAGTAATATAGTTTTCTTCTTTTTTAATTTTATTAATTCTATTGTTAACGCGGTTTTTAATCGTGACATGCTTTCTTGCATGTTAGATCTTAATTAGGTATGCCAGATAAGCTTTTCTCTTCCCTTCTGTCACTGCAACTTATTGAACAATTCAATTGTAAAATTTTTAACCACCCGCCACTAGTGATGTAAATTACCCGGGTATTTATTTTTAGGGGTAAATACCCGGGGTATTTACCCGGGTAAATACCCAAAATGGGTATTTAAACGGGTATTTATGGCCTCATTTACCAAATATTATAAAGCTGATTTAACCAGTATAATTAATTGGTAAGTCAAGGTGCTGTATTCGAATTTTATAAAAATTGAGAATAAAATAGCTGCACTGAGAACATTTAATACCCAAAATATTGATGGGGGTATAACTATACAGGTTGCCTAAAATTGTAGGGAACATGGCAATACCACGAGTTGGAAAAATTTCGAAATACTATTTTCCATAAGAGTAGAAGTAGTAGTAGTATCGTGGGGAGACTCATGTCTAGCAAGTAGGCCTTTTTGCCAACCCTGTGGACAAGGTCTAGGCATGCAGAGTACCAGTTACCTTAGTCCTATTTAGAATTTTGCCAAGACTAAGGAGTTTCAACCTTAGCAAGGGATCTTCTACATGCTACACATCGTAGTAAGTGAAATAGAAAATGCAATAATTATTTTGGTAGCTAGGCAACAAGTAGCTATTGTACCTACTTATTGCCTAGCTACCAAAGTAATTATTGCATTTTCTATTTCACTTACTCTTATGGAAAATAGTATTCGAACCTTTTCCAACTCATGGAACTGCCAGGTTCCGTACAATTTTAGGTAACTTATATATAACAGCAATGAAATAGCATGCATAAAAAACAGAATTCAATGGTTGAATAAGAATGAGATGAACATAGAAGTAAATATTTGAGTAGACTTGATATGTCTACTAAATATGTCTACTAAAATAACTTTTTTGTACGGTTATTTCTTTCTTACTAAGTATTATGTGCTTTTGTTTATGCTATCTCATTGCTGTTTTTTTTTAATTCTGGCCGGGGCAATTTATTGCGCCTCTGTTTATTTCCATAAACTTCGGCAACCAATGTTTTTTTCCCGATAAACGATTAATTTACCTGGGCGAATGCTTATTCAATGTTGCATTTAAATTGTTATTTTACATAAAATATTTCAGTGTATTTATATGTAATTTATTTATTAAGATAACATTATTTTGTAAGTAAAAGTTGGCTTAGGCTATTAAATATTACAAATTTGATAAATACCCACTTTTAGGTATTTACCCGAGGCAGGGGTAAATACCCAGGTAAATACCCATTTATAAATACCTTACCCACTGGGTATTTACCCGACCCACATCACTACCCGCCACACAGTGTCGACTTGGCGCCTAGTGATTATCACCTCTTCCCTCATCTTATGAGTTTTTTTAACCGGATACCGTTTTTTTTAACGATGGCGACCTCAAGACGACGGTACAAAATTGGTTTCTTCACATATGGCAACCTTCAACGTCGAAGATACACAAAAACTTGTACCACGATGTGAGAGATGTTTACATTTGAATGGTAACTGTAGAGTGTATCTACAATTTAAGCATAATTATTTTTCTAATATTAACTTTTGTTTTGCAAAGCAAATCGAAGAAAAAACACAATATTAATTTTAGGAATGTTTATGAATAGTAAAAGAGAGTAAGATAACAAATGAATGAATTAAATAATTTAATGTAAGCAATAACTTTTATTTTATAAACAAATATTTAATGACCATTACCATCTCTTACTAGGTTGCTTAATTGATAAAAAAAACTATATAAAAGCAATACTTTGGTTACTAACAACTTCTTACTTAGAAATGCTCTCCATTACTGTTGTACGGTTTGGATAAACTTTTCTTGTAAACGTTTTTTATCTATATGAAACTAAAAAGTACAACTTGAGAAGTATAGCATTCTGCAAATAAAATAAGACACTTCTAAGTCTTCTAAGGTTTTTACCTTTTGCGTTTTCAAAAATTAATACACTTCCTAGAAACATATTTTCTAATGCTTTCAGCAATACAGCTCGTAATTTGTTTAACATGGTGTTGATCCAACTCGCTGACAAAATGAAGCATTATCGAGAAGGAACGATGTGAACGAATGTAATAGTTTACGATTTCCTCAATATTAGTTCCTAAAACAAACGGGATATACAGAAAAAGAAAAACGGCGCTTTAAGATCTACTGTTCTGCTGTCTTTATATTTAAGAAAAAAATCTTAAAAACTGTTGATGATGAAGAAGATAATATTAAAAGTATCTTCTTAAAAGTGAGTAATAGCAGTTTTGTAAAAATGCGGAAAAATGAAACATTAGGTAAGTACAAGTTAGGAGAAAATAATGAACACCATCTGTTAGGGGACACCAAAATAGAGTATTCATTAAATTTAAATATTTCTTTGTAGATGGCTCATTGAAATTCCAGCAAGATTATAATTTTAACAAAATTTAATATTTTTAGAACTTAGTACACTTGTATATCCACCAAAACCTTCTGAGAAATTGCCACTTCCTAATCTGCTTAAAGTATCTATTCATATTGTAATGCTAAGGTATATAATCCGCTTAAAATTTTGGCAGTCTACCTGACCCATACTATCTATTAAGTGAAGTTCTGAGAAAAATCTTTCCAAATCAAATTGTATACAAGTCCTAAACTCACCTAGTTCGTTAACAATAATCACCATCTAGAATAATTACTGAAAAAAAATTAGAGATAAAAATAACTGCTCTAAAGCGATTTAGTCATGTTCGCTTTTTCCTATAATTTCATCCATGATCTTTACTAATTCGAGTTGAAGGAAGTACGATGCTTGCGTCCAATCAGATTCCCTTCGTAGGCAATGCATGTAGATTGCAGTATCTGCTCATTAGAAATTAGATAAGGTTATCGAGTAAAAACCCTCAGTTCTATTAAAACCAACCTCACTTTTAGACATTTCGTCCTTTATCGGCGAATTAGCGAGGCAACAATAAGATCGGTGCTGTAGGTTAACAGGCGATAACAAAATACAATGGGCAGGCAGTCGGGAGTAATTGTCTTACGCAAGTATAGGAGTGAAGCAGTTAATGGCTACTCAATCCCACAATTTCACAGATATTACGATTCCGAGTGATCGGGTGACACAATGCAACCTGCAGTCGCCACCCAGCGGAATTCGCTAGGACCACCCGCATATAGCGTGGCAGGTCAGGGGTCAAATAAATGTGCCCATAACCCCTAGTTGACGACTGTTCGAGCTATTAAAAATTAGATTTGTTGCGTGTGGTAGCCGGCTGGCCGTGTCGATCGCATTATCGCGACAAGAGAACAACACGGCCAAAAGAACGGCCCGGGATCTGAATCGCCAACCCATATACTACAAATAACCACTATTTTACGCTTAACCCGCCACCATAATTCGGCATTGATGAAAATGGCATCTGCTCCTCCTTTTGTTTTTGTATTTACTAACCCCAATTATATATAACACTTTGTTTGCTGCAGAAAGGTAGTGTGTTGTGACGTTCGGAATTTATGGTTCTTCTGGGGCGTTTTATAACAAAACCTTCGAAATTGAACCAAATCTTATGACCACGTAATAAATCTCGAACGAATTTGGTCTACAGGTCGTAACAGTCAAAACAGCCCTATATACATAGTTCGGAGAAATGAAGGACAAAAAGGTTTGATATCTATGGGGTATGTATGGTACGATGTATCAGTTTAGAATTCACTAAGGCAATATATTGTTAACCCCATGATGCCCATCAAGGATCACTCTCTTAATGCTTGTACTAGGGAAAACTACACTGGGCTGGGCGTGTTGCGAGAACACGATGACAGAAGCACGAAACGAATCCTTGAGTGGAGATTTAGATCAGAAGCAAAACGGAATAGAAGATGCGCCTCACCCCTGCCTCCGACCACTCGACGGATTGACGATAAAACAAACTGATCGTTTTACACTTTAAATTCAATAGAGGAAGAATAGGGCCATGTAAATCTTATGGGAGTTTTCTGGCCGACGTTGCCACTTCTCGTTAGCGACCGACGGTCTAAGTTTGCTTGAAGTAATGCCAGATGCGGATAAGACGAAGCAAGCTATTAGTAGTTGTTCAGTGCCCCAAAATGCAAAATACAAAAGCAGGATTTATTTATGATTGACATGTGCGTATTTATTTCCAAGGAGATATGTGCTAAAATCTGGCAACGTCGTTCTGCATAAGACACTGTACTGAATTTGAAGTATGAAACGATCTATAGACGCAGACAGCACAAGATGGGGATCGAATGAGTACTACCAACGCTCTTCCCTTTTTGTTAAACACTACCTCCCATTCCTGTTCTTGTTCTTGTTCTTTGTAATGTGTCTAAGCTTGCACCAGCTTTTGTGCTGGAGTATCTATTTTTAGAAAACGGGGTTGCTGCCCATCTCCTTGAGGTTGCCGCCGTTTTCGTTTTTGGAACGATTTTACGTCCTTTCTTGTACCAATTACTCTATTTTTGTGAAGTTTATCAATGGGATTTATGCATTTCCCTCTGTTGACAGATTTCAGAATGATGTATGATACCACTAGTATCTTGTGTTTGGTATCAGCCTTTTTAACATCCCACTGCAGGGACATCGACATTCTCCTTTTTGAGGAGATTTCAGGCATTAAGACGCCACGGTTGCCAAAGCCAAAGTGTGGTGGAATCGCAGTGAAGGGCTCTGAGCTATCTTCACTGCTAGTGCCTTATGTACATATTCTTAATTTTTGAATTATAGCTCTGAGTGTATCTGGTTCTCAGTAATTTAAATTCTTCCATGTAATAAAAGGACGTCGCGTATCTAGATAAGGTGGCGGACATGAAAAAAAAATGCAATGAAGCTACTGAGTATATGACTATAGTATAGCATAACAAGCATACATTGAGATGACCTACTACATTCTTCTTTGGAGAAGAAGCAAAGGAAAAAATCAAGAATGGAAGCAATGAGGAAATCAAAATAATTCGTCCATTTTGAATCTTCACTTCCAAAGTTTGATCGATACATTGAGTAAAGCAAAACGTATCACATGTAAAATTTCAAGAGCTTTTAAATTCTTCCGTGAAAATCTATTTAAAAGGCACAATATGCAGTCTATTATAATAGAATCTATTGAAATTAACACAATATTTGATATACAAAAACCATTAGCAATAGGTTAGTTGTAGTGTGTATATTTTACTTCCAAAAGAATAGTTAATGGCCTTGAACAGCCTTCTGTTCGATTGTAGATTTGGAATAAAAAGATCTACATAATAGGACATGGACACAAATCTTGATCCGGTCTGAAGAGAACAGGATTTTTAATGTATGCTGCCCCGAAACTTCTCGCCAAACGAAATTTAAAACCTAGCGAAAGTATGCATATTAATTTTAAACGCCGCGATGAATATGCAGGCAGGGTAGTTGAGCTGAAGTACACCGGGACGTGCCCCCGCCGATTAATTGAAACGTTGTATTAATTGCAGGCGGTGAATTTCGGCATCGAGCCGCGTAACATTATCATATGCTAATTACCAGCGAGCTAAGTACGAGCAACATGCTATTAAATACTTTAATTATATGCCGGGAGATTAATATCTTGATGGAGTTCTGAAACTGGGTTTCAATTTACGCCGAGCGATCGGCTAAATTAATGTAGGCGATGACTAGTATCCGCTACCGGATTATTAGGCCGGGTACGTTGCCTTCTATCACTAGTTGCCATATTATTATAATTATTATCATCTTATGATTACGGACCGCGCGATTTTCCACTGCCCACCTTAGACATGGGACGTTACACATCAGGATGTGGTCGTAGTCGGCATTTCATTTAGCTCTTCAGAAGATGTGCAGGGTTACTGGTTAACGTTCCATTCTTGTGGTAATTTAAAAAGTATGGGTTTTCGTGGATCACTCTTATCATATGGATATTCTATCATATTATATCAATTAAGGGGTTTGTTCAAAATATGCTATAACTATACTACAGAGAGATCAATAAAAAACCAATTAGAGCAGGCTGTGATATGTGTTATACGTTTGGCAGTACTGAAGTGTATTGTCAGTCTATGTCAAATTCGAGATTAAAAGGTTAGGTTTTGTTTGTTGTTTGACACAGACTGACGTAAAACTTAACCTGCAAATCTCGAATTTGACATAGACTGACAATACACTTCAGTACTGCCAAACGTATAACACATATCACGGCCTGCCATAATTGGTTTTTTTATTGATCTCTCGTTACAATTACTTCAATCTGCAGCTTTGTAACATTTCTATTTCTTGGAAGAATGGATAATGAAGAACATTTTGGTAAATGGTTAATGTTTGGAATTATTGTTTTTATGAAGTACCAAACCAAAAAAGATAAACTTCTGGAAGAAGATCCTTGAGGAGGCCAAGACCCACAAGGGATTGGGGTGCCATGGATCAAAATATTTGTTTGCTTGTTTGTTTGTAATGGACGAAGTCTAGACATAGCGGAGTACTAAGTACCTTAGTGATGTGCTACTTAGAATTTTGCCGAGACTAAGGAGTTCCAACCTTAGCAAGGGATCTTTTACATACTACACAGCGTAGCAACATAGGACGCACGGCTTTACATCACTTCCGAATGATGGCATTCTGGAGAGGTTTTCATCCGCATTTTTTTATTTTTAAAAACCTTGCCGAGATCGAGGATCGAACTCTCGACTTAGATCAGCAGCCAGAATGCTTAACCACTGAGCTACGAAGCCCGGCATAGATGATAATTATGAAGAAAATGGTAAAAATCAAATCTAATCGAGTTATCAACACCAGACAAATCCTTGCACGTAACTAGAGTTATGCACTATGTAAGTTTCTTGTAAACTTGATAGTTTATCATTATTCTGATAGTTTTAACAGGCAGTTGATAGGTGTCCTCCTTGTTGGCCGTAATGATTCCGTATTTGATTGCCAGTTCTAGTCAACCCACCGTGGCAATTGTAGCGAGTTTGTGCTGTTTATTTGTGATTTTGTGTGTTTGTTAACTGTACCTAAGTCATTTTTGGTTTGTTATAAAGTTTGTTTCATTGTCAATCATTTTGTAGAACGTCCCCTGAAGATGGCATAAGCCGAAAACGTTCGGGAGTTTTTTAAAAAATATATGTGGATCAAGACGAAATCTTTAGTTTTATTAATATATATAAAAAAAAAGGAAATTAATAGTTTTTTTGAGTTTCCTCGGAATTTTTGGAAACGCTTTGTCATATTTTGTATGCAATGTGTTATCAACATTTGGGAAAAACTGAAAGATGACCAAAAATGACATAACTGTCCTTTTGGAAAATATTTGTAAAAATTGCACCAATATACAGGGTGTATACGAATTCGACCGACAAACTTTGAGGGTGTATTTACTGCCTAAAGATGTACCTAAATTGTTCGTATACTTATAACCAATCTCCTTTCATTTCAAAGTTAGAACTAGGGTTTCCAGTCCCGGAATCCGGTCCCGGGACAGTCCCGGGATTCTACCACAAAAACCGAGTCCCGGGACCACAGCAAGAACAGGCGAAGTCCCGGGACCATGTCAACATGCGTGCGTATACTCGATATCAAAGAATTAGGACGGGTATTCACCGGCGTCCGGCGTACTGCTCATGCCTCTTCCACATTTTGCATTATTTGAGTTTTGCGTAGGTAGGAGAAGAATTATTTTCGGTAGGTTAGAATTAAACCTGTGTGTTGTTTCAGCCACATTTGCATATATTCTTCGATTTATGTATTTGTCTGTTTTTTTTTGTTGGATTTAGATATGTGCGAAGAAGCTGAATAATTTATATTTTTGAGTTTTAAGTGTGTTCGTTATTTTTCTGGTAAAGCGTTACGATTAGAATAATTTCCGATTTGCAACCTACCTTCCTTCTACACTAAAAAAAAGATTTGAAGTCAATATGGCGACAATTTTATATATTGAATATAAAACAATTGGCGAAATGTAAAGTTGGTTCCTACAAAATTATCATAATCAGAGGCAGCTCGACGAAAGGATTACACAAACACTTTGCAGTTCAAACAAGAGCAAAATATGAACAGCGACAGACATTTTTAGTATCAGAAGAAAGCAATGAAGTTGTAGACGAGCACCAATGCAAATTATTAGCACAGAAATACTTTATTTAACTTAAAACACTTGTTTTTCTTTGGATATTGCATTCGGAAATTTCACTTGAACACTATTTCCCTTTCGGGACCATTTTCGGGATTTTCGGGACTAGTCCCGGGACTTGAAATTTAGCTCGTAAGTCCCGAAAACACTTTTGGTCCCGGGACTTGGAAACCCTAGTTAGAACCTCTTTTGTGACTCTTCTTTTAATCTAACATTGAAATCGTCGAATGAAATTTTACTCAAATATAGAACTATACTAATTAATTAATGACATTAGGTACATAGGAAGCATAACATTTAATTAATCAGACTACCAGTGGAAATAAAATATTCAAGTTTGGAGATTTGAATGCGTGTAATGTGTAGGAACACTAATTTTTAATGGTTTTTGGAAGTCCAGAATTCTTTAAAGAAGATAGCTAGGCCATAGCTGATAATAAATTGTATTCTTAATATTCAAGCTAATGGATTTCTTCTAATTTTTATTTTATTTAATAAAATAAATCTTGAAAAATTCATAGTGTTTTTTCGAAGTGTTTTGACCTGTGCAGAGTTTATCTTGCAGATAAGGATCAAGGTTGTCTAATCTTTTAGGCTGTATTTAGTGAGAGAAATATGCACCCAAAGTTTGTCGGTCGAATTCGTATACACCCTGTATATGCAAATGGTCCAGTTCATTTGTTGACAGGTATACCGGGTGACAATGAGACCAGGGCCATGCCTCTATCTCCTGCACTTATGAATGAATTTGGATGAAATTTGATACAAGGATACTAATCATAATTTCGGATTGATACGCGAATGTAATTGAAATGGCCGACTTTCGGTTTTACCGGAAATGACATTAACTTTGATTTTTTAAATGGATCACCCTATATATTTTATGTTTTTCGGAATCTACGACTTAAATTACATAACACAGTATTGCCAAAATGCTAGAGTATTCCACAAAATATTTAATAAAACTATTAATTAATTGTTTTGCAGTTTTAAATAGTCATAAGTGGCGCATTATGCATATCCTTAGATTGGTAATAAAATTTTCTATTTAAATGGCACGATGGCCATTTAAAAAAGTGACTTTTTCTTTAAAAACATGTTTGGCAAATTTTATTATTTAATACTGCCAGATACCAGCACATAAAGCACCAGCCTCTACACCTGAAAGTAAAATGAGGTTACAGATTATACATACATACATAATAAGGGTTTGTTATTGACTTAATTGATAAAATAGCTATTATTATGAGTGTCTAGAGTCACTTAGAACAAATTTCTTCCAGTTACCGCCTTCTAGGGTAAAGAATTGAATTTAAAAAAATTGTTAAAAAATTAAAATTTTGCAAGACCGTTGTATGTAATTTGACTCGTAGATTCTGAAAAACATAAAATATACAGGGTGACCCATTTAAAAAATCAAAGTGGGTGTCAGTTCCGGTGAAACCGGAAATGAACTATTTTAACTATATCTGTCGGTCAATCAGAAAGTATGTCTAGTATGTTCGTATAAAAATTTTATCCAAATCTATTCATAAATAAAGAAGATAGAAGCATGGCCCTAGTCTCATCGTCACCCGGTATATTACAAGAAATATTTACTGTGTTTTATGTTATTTGTCTTTGTATTGGGTTTGGGTATTACTTGTATACACAATTAAGTATAGCTTTTTTATTTCCGTATGGTAGGTATACGTGGGAATTTTTCATTCAAAGCAATGATAAAAAGCTATCAATACCAGTACCGCATCAACTGTTTATTGCCAAAAATGTCGCCTCCCAGGCCGAAACCTAATTTTCTGAATTTCCATTTGTTAAGACTTCGCAGTTGGCGGCGTAATGCAATAAACACATGCGTCCCGCTTCAGTGGCGGGCTGATTTATTAGCAGCTCCCTCCCGAAGAGACCATCATGCTCTCATTACACCCGCAGCTCAAATTATTTTTAATACGGGAAGGGTTGGAATTATTTTTGTAATTAAATTTAGGAACGATATTGTAGAAATTTGAGTGCCCTGGGGGAAGACAGCCGCTGGTGGCTTGATGAAGAATTTATGGCTAAGTAGGCGCATCTCATTTATTAAAATATGCTTTGCAGCCCTTCCGGACTAATAAGCAGACGGCGGATTTATATGGGAGAAAAAGATTAAAAGACATTCACACTAAAATTAGATACAAAAGAATAGATTTGACTTCGAAACTACATTTGCCATGAAATTTAAATGCCTTATTTTCTGTTTACAAAATCACCATTTTATAACAATCAACCCTGAATGTCTGTATGATTTTCTGGATTTAGTAAGAAATTGGCAATGATTTTCAAACAAATATCATTTATTTTCTACAGACGCTGTGGTGTAAGCACATTTATAAAATATTTTATTTTCGTCTGATCTATTATTTGTTGTTTATATCTGTGATGTGAGGTATATAAAGCAGTCCATAATGCCCTAGCGTGTTATTGACTGCTCTGCAAGCTTTGCAAGTTATTTGCGTATTCAAAATGGAAAATAAAACGCTATATGTACCATGTACATTACTTGATGTACACAACCCTCGGGCGACTTAAAACCCTCGGGCCAGAGTCCTCAGACTTGTAAACGTGTCGCCTTTGGAAGGGCATACACATCTTCATGTCTTGGTACATAAATAACTATATCGTGTTTATAAACACCAAGGCAAATGTCAAAGCTTGATAATCCGCTTTTGTAGATTTACTCAAAATGTTACTTAAAACAGGTAGACAATAATAAAGTTTCGTAGTAAATGTCATTTATATTGACATTTGAAAATTTATTTTTAAGACGATATAATCAAACAATTAAATTTATATACAGAGTGATTAAAAAGAACTACATCTATTTGCCTTTGAAGTTTATGTGTCGCTATATTTTTTATAGTTCTCGAACTAGCCGGAGCTATCAATACTTTAGAATGCTTAAGCTGTAGCTAGTACGAGAATCATAAAAATTCATATAACACATGAAAATGAACTTACATGCAAAAAGGTTCAACTGAAATTAAACGTAGTTTTCTTTTAATCCCTCTGTGCATATTACACCTGATTCTTTTCTTCTAGTTTATCACATAAAAGTATTCTGATTTTATATTGGGAAATATGTTTTCCTTGTTGCTAAAATTAACCATTTATATAAAACGGTTATTTCGCTCTGGAAAAACTGCTCCTCTTGCAATAACTTTATTTATGGGGATAGAATTGCCAGAGGCGCAAGATCAGTGGTTGAAATATTTAAAATTCTGGCTTTGCAGTTCGGCGAAATCTGAATAAAATGGATTACAGTAATAACAATATATTAGTGTTATAATTTTGAAACACCGTCCTGGATGGAAAACCATTTAAAAATCTAGAGAATCTATACTATTATCTCCATCTACCATTCTGATTGGTTCTCTTAAGAATATAATCACTTTACTTTCTGTGTCAGTATTTAATATATAGCATGGTAACGACCCATATAAATTTACAATCACAATGAGGAACTTGAACGAAAAAACATAAAAAAAAGAACTTGAACGAATAAACATTCAAAAAAAAAACTTCAAGAAAAAATTGGTAACTTCGGGGTAGGAGAAAGACAGGCGAAAGGAGGTAAGCCAATAATTACCAAAAAATCCTCTATATAATGAACACCTTTCGTAGAAACCTCAAAAGGAAATGAGGTGGATCAGCCCTGGCGGAGTGACAATAAATGACATCGATTACATACGTTCCATAGAAACTACTAATCAAATATTATATTAAACAACTTAACTACATGTGGCCACAGAATAGTTAGAGCTAAAGCGGAAGTAAACGTAAAATGGGAAAGAATAAATATGATTAAAAAAATACTACCAAATATAAGAACAAACATTATAAAACACAAAAAAACACATCTGAATTATAACTACAACAATAACTAGAATATCTAGAAAATAAGTCTGAATGAAATTAATAATGAACTGAAAACGGCTGTAACAGAAGCTGGACTAAAACTAGTGTAAACACGAGGGGGCAAAAAAGACCAGTGTAATGATAAAACAAAGAAATTACATTGTAGAATATACGGAAATAAATAAAAATCTAATAAGCAATAGACCAAAACAAAGAAAATCATAAACATAAATCAAAAACTCGAAAGACAAAAAAAATACTATAAAGAACAAATACAACAAAGAAATTAGAAATAGAGATGAATCTCTCAGGGTGTCAAAATAATTCTACGAGACCAATATAGGTCAAAACAAGAAGCATCGATGGAAACTCGAAAAAACTAAAAATAAAGATATTAAATGTATAATCAAAATCCCAGAAGAGTGAAACAAAGAAAATACTTACTCCTTACTCTCGCACATGTATAAACTACTCACAAATATTATACACAGAATCAATAACAGTATTATCAGCCAGTGGAACAAAGTAGCTTTCGAAATGAATTTAATACACCTGTCCACTTTCTCAGTATAAAAACCCGAACAGAGAATACAACGGAATATACTATCCCATTACATCTGGCCTTCATAGTATACGAGAACGCATTCGATAGTATTGCAATGTGGTCAATAGAAAGAGCTTTGCAGAAAGCACAGTAGACTATAGCTATATATATTTAATCAATATGACAAATAAACAAGCTAAAATGATCGTACAAATACATGATAACAAAAACTCAATATAAATCAACAAATGAATGACACAATGAGAAACAATGAGCGCCAAACTCTTCATAACAGCGATGGAAGATATATTTAAACAGCTAAATTGGGAAGAAAATTAACACAAACGGAAAAAATATCAACAATCTAAGATATGCTTACGACGTAGTATTGATTACAGACAGTTCTTCAAATTATGTTAGAAGAGCTACAAACGGATTCAGAAAAACTAGGACTGAAGGTGAACAGAGAAAAAACTAAAATTATGGCAAATCAAGAACTAGATAGACATATTATAATAGATCCCCAGAAGATAGAGAAAATTACTGATATCTCTGAGACAGCTCCTGAAATCTGTAAAACAAAATCAAACTGCAGACAGACCTATTAAACTGTCATGGAGGGCTTTTGGTAGAAAGAGCTAAATATTAAAAAACAGTAAACTACCCATATACTTAGAAGACCAATGTGTAACACGAGTGTAACATATGACGGATATAATGGATAAGCTAGCTAAAACCCAAAGAGCAATGTAAAAGCAAATTTTACGCATAAATCTAAAAGACAAGGTAACAAACGAACATATCCGACAACCAACTGAACTCATGGATGTAACAGATCATATAGCGGCGTTAAAACAAACAGATGGCACATGAAATTAGGAGATTCAGCAATGGCGACGCTTCATATGAAAGAGAGGAAGAAGCCGTCCAAAGATGAGATGCGTCAATAACATAAAGAAAATAGTAAAAGTTGGACGGAAACGAATAAATAGCCAAAGATCGTGGAAGCAGAAGAAGGAGGCCTACGTTCAACATTGGATGAAAATGGATGATGAATGAATGCTAACCTTGCAAAAGGCACTAAACGATCGAACACTCGATTTTTATGTCGTATCACGTATCATTCTCCTAAGGACGAATTTCGTATTGTATAAGTACTACAAAAAACAGTGTTGATCTAAAACGATTGCTACACTCGATATCAAACAGACGCAACAAAATAAAAAAAAAAATGAGGCGCCGAATTGTGCATACCAACTTATATCATGCACTTCAATTAGTGAGATCATCTTGCATATTAGTTTTTACACATTTCTTTCAGCTGTTTTTAAGTGTTTGTGGTGTACTTAATGTCGAATGAAGCAATATGCGAAATATCCTACTTTAAAAGTATTGTACAGACAGGGAAAATATATAATTAAATATTTACTTACCCACAATACTAAATATTCTAAAATACAGTTGTAATTTAATATCGTTTCGTGGTTTAGACATCACTCAACATTCTAAAATGGAAATTGATATGTTCACTTTAATGTTAGACAATTATTTGCATCAATGTAAAATTAGCACAATCCTAGTAGAAGCGAACAGCAATAAAAATTCAAGAAAAAAATGTTACATGACGCTATTTGCGAATATTAATTGGAAATTTGTAATAATACCAAATGGCCATTTTCTAATCGCGTTTAAGGTCAGATATTCACCTTTGGTATTATATAACGACATAATTGCACATTTACCGTTCATTTAGATCTTCAGGGTTGTTTCTATTAAAACTAATGCAGCGAACTCATCTACATATAAATGCGATTAGATAATTTACTATTGATTTATTTTTCGTGTAGCTTAATTTCAAATTTCACCTTGTTTTTTATTTACTTTAATTAGAACTATGGCATTTTCAAAATGAACTTTACATATTCAGCTTTCAGGAACTTTTACAGGACCTTTACGGCTTTACCACGGCAGGATAAATAAATCTTTAGAACGGCCACGTTTTAACCATTCTAGGCGCGTATTAAGTCCGGAACAGCGTTTTTAAACGAAACCATACGGAATAACAACACCCTCGTCAAAACGCGATCTACGAAATAGTGGCACCTGCGTGTAGTATCGAAATATTTCATGCAAATAGCCCTAGGAACATGCAAATCCATCAGGGAGCTTTCTTTTAATTATTCGTGTCCGACAACTTAATTTCTGCTAAAGGTGTTACTCACCAATGAGTCTACTTCTGGATCCGCTATATAATAGGGCTTTTCTTGTCGTATCTGAAACAAAACAACAGATTAGTAATAAGTTCGGTTTTGCACCGCCACAGCTACGGAAGGGTTGATAGAAATGTCAACGGCTTTTCAGCAAATTCCCGGAGATAAGGGAAATGCTGTGTGACTGGAAGCAATAAGAGTTTTCGTCGTGGTACTTTTAATAAGCGATTATTCAATTTTAATCTTACATCGACCTTACATAGCAGACCGCAATTTCGAAACTCAATTTTATTAAGAAGTGGTTAAAAATTGATAAGGGCCATAAAAATGCAGATTTGAATGCATTAAGATCTAATCGTTGCAGTCCAAAATCAACAAACAACTTTCCGCGCTTACACCTCGTCCATAAGGTATCGACGTGGATTTTGCGTGCTACATATTTTAATAAGTTCACTAATATTATGCTAAAATAAGGGTTTTACATGCAGTCAGGCCTATCGATCTATATTAATATCCATTTCGTTTAACCAGTTTCTATATTTGGGCAGCTCTTTGGATTAAAAAACAAATATCAGCTCGTTTGTGACGAAAAATTCCAATTAGTTTATTTTATATTCTAACCATTTTAAGGTTGGAAATTTTTGTTTCAAAGAAAAACCGACAACTAATTTAGTTTAAACTTTTGAGGCGACTATGGGTGAAAATATTTGTTCATTTCGTTGTAATAAATACACGTGCTTTGGTAATCCCAGGTAGAGTGGAATTGCAATTAAATAAAACGGCTAATTTAGAAATGGTCAAGGCTTGAATTAGAATTCGAACACAAATATATATTTTATAAATGTACAAACCGCACCTAAACATTGGAAACTATTAATTAAACTACTACTGATATTTTCACTATTAAAATAACTTCTAAGGTCGGTTCCTCCTTATTCTAATTTTTATATTTTACACTTAATAAATATAGATTTCTACTTAGCTCATAGCTTCATAAGTATAGAAGAAGTGAAGGACTAACAGTTAACGTTATAGGAGTCTTTGATATAGAGTAATTTTAATTAGTAATTAAATGTATTGTTAGGAAATAACGATTGTAATAATAACTCGATTGAAAGCACCGTCGGGCGTACAAAAGAAAATGGAGGTGCACCCGCAAAACACTTAAATACCCTGTTGGTTGGAAAATAATTAGTGTAATTAAATGTCCCGTAGGTAACCAATAGTGTGTAATTGGAAATAATTTAAACACTGATAATGGCACAATTAAGGCATTGTAAGCGAATAACGTTGCAGACGCTACGTGGATTCGAAAATAAAAACCGAATCCGACCGATTGTAGCTGGGGAGCTAGAAAACTCGTAATTAGCAAAAGTAATTACGCGAAGTTAATTATTCAAATATATGGCGGCTAAAAACTTATGTAATTTTACAAGAGTAATTGAGAAATCGCGGCACCTTTTGAAGGAACTAAACAACTGTAATTAACATACGTTTAAAGTAATGCAGTACGGCCACTCTTGGTTATTTCCTATTGCGTAGTATTTATTTTAACATTCTTTCTTTGAGTTTGTGTAGCCGTTGCGATAGAGTGGTTTTATTTTATTCCAATGCTTTACATATCAGCTCGCCGACTTTCTGTTCCCATTGTGATCAACTCTTTCCTTTTTAGGTTCTATGCAAGCAATAGAAAAGACTTTAGGCTAAAAACGCTTTCTAGTAGTGATAGCAAATTAAGTTACTACATTATTAAAGAGTGCGAAATATTTCAGGCCGATATAATGATGCGCTTTTAGATTTATATTAGACATATTCAATACTGTCTTACTGGTTAGGCTGCTTTTCACTAGTGTGTACTCTTAATGCTATTTTGAATTTCAATGTTACAGCTTTTCCCCAGTGTGCAATCCTAATGTTAGGGAATTCTACCCGTTAAAGTCAATGAAGCAAAATATTAGATATATTCATGTAGCCTTCTTAGTAAGCTGCCTTTCACCTGTGTGTACTTTAAATGTTATTTTGAATTTCATTATTAACGATCTTCCCCCAATGTGCAATCCTAGTGTAATTCCAAGACACGTTTACGTGATAAAACCTTGTACCGGGTAAAAATTTACTTGCTGCTTCAAGCGTAGAGTCAAAAATCAAACAAAACTAGTGAAATATAACTTTCAGGTGTCATGAGTCATGAATAATATCTAATCGCAAAATGTAAAACTATAGAAAGTCAACTAAATCTGTTATTCAAGCTGAGATGATATTTCCAAAATACTGACACTATATGGAAAACTAATCCTAGTTATTGACGACTCACACCGTATCTCTCATGTGTAAGAGACAGTTTGAAAACATTACAAAAAACATACGTATCCCCAGCAGTGTACTAATTATACAGATCGAATAAAATCTCCACTTTTCTACATATTGCTGGACATTTATAATATAAATTTCCATAGCTGCAGGCGATGCCAAAGATTTAAGACGCTTCTGATATTAAGAATATATTAACGTCAGCGATGGAGATCGACAATATATAAATAAAATGCCTATAACCGCCAATAAAATTTGAATAAAATGTCGCTTTCCTTAATGTGCGTCCATAACACACAAATCCTGCTACGCACTGATATTTTATGGGCAAGCGTCCATGTTTCTCGGCGTTTATTAAGTACGAATAATTAACAATCGGAATTATATAGGCATAGATGGGTATCGATGTTTCTGATAAATTCAGGCGTGAAGTTGCGTTGTCAATCTATAAATTTGACAATTATGTTTAATTACTACGATTATCGGTAGTATTTAAATAAATACGCCTTAAAGAGGAGTAATCAGTAATCGCCTACTGCAAAACTGAATCTTAAATTGAACAAATAAATATTGTAGGTTTTTAAAATAAATATTACTTTGTTATCGTTTATTAAATTCTTGTTATGCACATTTTTGTTTATTGAGAACTTTCAAAAGGGAAAAACCATTTTTTGTTATTTACTTAAATATATCAATTCCAAACCGTTTCTTAAATGAATGACATTTCTGTAGGTATATTGAATCAATGGCCCCCAATAAAAATACGAAATATAGAATTGAACAATCTTTGTTACAGCCAACTGAATGGCAAGCAGAATTGTAATGAAATGCGGCCTTGGAGGAACAGAACACATTTTTAATTCAATTTTAGCCACTTTTCTGTAGATGGATTAGACTTGCTTACGTTATGCTTTAACAACAACTACAGTTTGTTAAAACGGTGTTCCAAAGCAACACTTTTTTACTGTTTGAAGGCCAGTTATGCTAATGCTCACAGCGCGAAATTAAACAAAAGCGATTATGATTTGTTGATTTGTAACCAATTTATTAAAGTATTAAAGAGTTTAAAAAACAATGCCTAATCTTAGTGCTAACAGCAATCCATTATTCATTGTTTAATTGTGCATTAATTGATTCTTGCCAGACCATAAATTAAAATTCTGTTGTATAAAATATACAGCAGTGAATAAAATGAATTGAACAGTCTTCAGTCGAAATTTGTACAAAAATTATATCCAGGCTAGGATGAAGCTAAAAATGCCAAAATGAATTGCTATCTTACACAAATTACTTTTAAAAAAATGTTCAATTTCAATATACATCTGACCAATACTTTGTTAAGCCAAACATCTGAAGGCTGGTTTAAAACCACTACATAAATATATGTAGAGTAAATTGCATTTGCATATTTTGAATCATTTTCACAAACACAGAACTAATAACTAGTAGGCTAGTGTCATTTAAAACCATTGTGATAACAAGTACCACAATAACGGTAAAACTATGTATCTATCTTTTTTACATTTAAAAAATGGGGCAAGTATGTTTATAAAGAATTGTCATAACAGATGTTAATTTTAGTTGTCTGCATACAGTTTGGTCATATTATTAACGATACTCTTTAGCATAACAAATACAGCACGCAATGAATTGCTTGCAATACTTCAACTTTTCCTTATGTTAAATTTTAATCAACAAAATGGATAATTCATCTCTATTATGGCAATACTAGATTTGTAATAATTCGACATATCCAAAGTTGTAGCTTTAAAACTGCTTTTCTTAATTTGTAATAATTAATAATCCTATACCATAAAATCGGTTACCTATCTCTTCCGGAAATACTGGACCAATTAAATTGTATAGCTTATATTTTTGCTAATTTTTAGACTTAGATAGTAGGCCGGTTTTTATTAAAAAAAAAGTACGAAAAAGTAAAGTAAAATTAAATTAGAATCGGTTGAAGCAGCTGATGTGGAACGTTCACAATGAACTCTTCAGCGCCAATTTGTCAAATTTAAAAGAACAATTAAAGCGTGTAATTTCAATGTCCATCTATCAACATTTTTGTATGTATAATTATTGGTAATGTTGTTATGTGTTTTTGATTGTGACATGTAGCACCCTTTTCCATCGTAGCATAGTTCGGGTGATTCACTAGTTATCTATATATTGCGATTGCAATGGGTTAAGGAAGTTAAGGGAAATCAATCATCTGCATTGTATCATCATAAAAATATACAAATAGAGGTTATAGAAAATTTCCTAGTGAAAAATAGTTTTGCTTTAGCCATACGTCTAGTGCTGCATCAACTGGACATACCTATTTTAAAATAACTGATAATAATAACCCAAAGCAGGATCGCAATGTGGAAGATAAAGTTAAATTGTTGCATACAATTTTAGGCAGCTACTTGGTTGTTTAAAAATGCATGTCGTATACCTAGAGAACTCATATTTCAGAACACACTTAGAGCCAGCCAAACCGTTCAGTCCAAATTTAAAATAGCAGCCAAAATCAACAAAACAAATGTTAGAAGCTTAAAACAATCATCAATCACTACATTTTACAATAGATCCACGATTCGCTCTTTTTTGCAGCACAATTTCTACTGACGCAAGTTTCAATCAAGGACGAAAAACATCGGAACTCACTTTTACACAGCTTCTCACGGTCATTTATGGGCAGAGAATATGTCTAATAAAAGGTGTCGTTGATGTGTCGTTATTAGTTTTAGCCGTAATCCCACACATTTAAGTGCTTGTAGACATTCGTTCTTCCGTACCTTGTGTTAAGTTGAATGGATGGCGAGTGTCGATATGGCAAACCTTCCATAAGGAGCGAGATAAGCCTAAGCTCAAATGGCTCAAATGTGCACTATAGATGGCGTACACTCCCATACAGAATTAATGTGCCTTCGGCATCCTCTCAAGACACCCCGAAGTCTACTCAGTCGCGTGCGTAATTAAGGTCCCCGAGGCAGATGATTCCGGCTAAATAATAAGACTCCATTTTACAGGGCGTTTAAAGTGTTCCGGCTTGAGTCGCACTAATGATAGTGTTTAGGTAGTTGTGAAATTGCAGCCTTGACAAACGGCCATTTAATGTCCATTTGCTACCAAATCGCAACAATAACATGTTGCAAATGAGATAATGCTCGACGAGGGGCAGCAGACGAAAAGCTGGAAACGCTAATGAATATGTCGAAATTGCCTCAGATTTGACGAAAATCACGCACAAGAACACTCATTGCGGCTGGCATGCGGTTGTTGCAAAACGCTTTTCCACCTTAATTAGTCATTGATCTTACAATTACAAACTAATCAAAATTTCATCAGTGAAACAAAAACAAGTGAAGCGTTGCAGATCGTGATTCGAAATGCTGCCCACTGGGGTCTTTGTAAAATGTGATATCATCTTTACATTTAATTTTGTAATTTTCACGGTTTCAATTATTGAGATTGCGCTCAGAATCAATGTTACCGTTTTGAGCAGTTATCTGCTCTTATATTTGAAATCAATATGTTGTTGATAAACAAAAATCTGGCTAAGATATCACTCAAGTCTGTTAATGTACTATTGGCGAAAGAACCATTTGACATATATTTTATTAACAAACTAACTAACAATATGCCTTTCGATAAAATATCAATGTTAACTTTCTTAATCTGTTGTTTGACATAGTTGACTACCATACCAGATCGTATACATCGGAACTCTCACTATACATAACAACGATATCCTATGCATATTTTATTAGCCTTTATAAACAATAATATGCTTAATTTCTATTACTCTTTATATTACACATTAGGAAACTATTGCAGTACAATACTTCCACTATTTTATTGCGCTTATTAAAACAGACGTAGTGGTTAAGAGTAGCGTTAATGGCATAAACTGATATTTGAATCAACCGATAAGAGGAAACTGGACGCCATGACGATGTGGTATTATAGAGGAACACTGAAGATGGATTGGATAGATAGAGTAACCAATATAGAAGTCTTGAGAAGAGTAGCTGGAGGTTACCTAGATGTTAGAAGCAAATTAAAACGAGAAGAGACTAACGTAGTGGTTAAGTGTAACGTTAATGAAATCAACTGCTATTCGGATCAGGCTTTTTTTAAGTGAAGGAAAAACCGATAAGAGAAAACTGGAAGCCATGACGATGTGGTATTAAAGAAGAACACTGAAGATGGGTTGGATAGATAGAGTAACCAATATAGAAGTCTTGAGAAGAGTAGCTGGAGGTTAGATGTTAGAAGCAAATTCAAACAAGACGAGACTAACGTAGTGGTTAAGTGTAACGTTAATGAAATCAACTGCTATTCGGATCAGGCTTTTTTTAAGTGAAGGAAAAACCGATAAGAGAAAACTGGAAGCCATGACGATGTGGTATTATAGAAGAACATTGAAGATGGGTTGGATAGATAGAGTAACCAATATAGAAGTCTTGAGAAGAGTAGCTGGAGGTTAGATGTTAGAAGCAAATTCAAACGAGAAGAGACTAACGTAGTGGTTAAGTGTAACGTTAATGAAATCAACTGCTATTCGGATCAGGCTTTTTTTAAGTGAAGGAAAAACCGATAAGAGAAAACTGGAAGCCATGACGATGTGGTATTAAAAAAGTACACTGAAGATATCTTGGATAGATAGAGTAACCAAATAGGTCTTGAGAAGAATAGCTGGAGATTTAGAATTTACAAGCAAATTCAAGCGAGAAGTGATTGACGTGGTTAACTTTAACGTTAATAGGAAGAAACTGATATTCGAATCAACATTTTTTAAGTGCCAGACATCGACCATAAGAAAATCAGATAAGAGGAAACTGGAAGCCATGACTATGTGGTATTAAAAAAGAACATCGAAGATAGGTTGGCAGGCAGAGCAACCATAATAGCAGTCTTGAGAAGAATACCAGGAGATTTTAGAATTTAGAAGCATATTCAAACGAGAAGAGAATGGCGTAACGGTTAAGTGTAATGTTTGGAATGAACTGATATTTGAATCAACCTTTCTTTAATTGGGAGAAATGGACCGTAGGAATAGCAGCTAACGAAAAACTGGAAACCATGACGATGTGGTATTAAAGAAGCACACTGAATATATGTTGAAAAGAGTAGACAAAGATTTTAGGATTTAGAAGTAGATTCAAGTATATAGGAGTTGAAATTACAAGTAATAGAGACCAACTTGGAGAAATACAAGCTCAGAACTACAAGTGGCGGGGTGTTTGACGGATACGGTATGGCGAAACAAATACAGGGTGTTAGGGAAGTCAATACCATAAATTGTAAGGATGATTAAAAATTTTTGGATTATATGTACAGATTCTTCACAACTTGATATTAAAAAACGTTACCATACATTTTTTGTACTGCTGAAATGCATATTCATACAATCCGTTTTTTGGAATTTATTGTGCTGTTGTCACAAGCTGGAAATATTTGAAAGAGTACGAGGGTCTATGTTACGCAGCGTCGAAGCTTGCATTAGAGCAAATGGCTCACACTTTGAGCATTTACTGTAAATAATTTTCATTTTTAATGTAATAATTTCGTTTTCATTTATTTGATTTGTTAATGTTTATTTGATTCGTTAAGCGTTTAAGTCATACAGTGCATAATTGCTTAGTAACAGAGGATAATCAAAACTTAAACAATGCTCATTATGTCAGCAGTTCCAAAAATTTTCGGCACAGTTTTTAATCAAAAAATGTCTCGGGACTTTTCAACTATATTTTTGTCATCCTTTCATCCCTACAATTTATGGTATTAACTTCCCTAACACCCCGTATATGAGAACAAACGTGAAAGTAAGAATATACAAGGCCATGGTGAGACCAATATTAACTTATGCCAAAGAGCCCAGGGCGGAAATGTGAACAACAAAACAAAAAAGCGAGCGTCAGAGTGGAAAGTGCTAAGAGCAATTAAAACGTGACACCTAGAGGCAGGCAGACGAACAATTCCATCCGAGTAATATGTAACATACAAGACGTGGCAAACTGGTCAAAAACAAGAAAAAGATAATGGAAAGAACACGTCGAACGAATGGATGAAGATAGATTGGTTCGAATATGTACGGATGAACGATCGAGACGGAAAATATCACCTGGACGACCACCAACGAGATGGGCCCAGATCTCTTCCTCCGCAGAATAAGGCATAAGACAAACAGGGAACTATCACTAGTCAATTTTAGAAGCAGAAGAAGAAAAAGAAGAAGAAGATTCAAACGAAAAGAGACGGCTTATGAAAAAATATAATAAAAGGAAGAGTACAAAAATACCTATAGATGAAACAATGAGGCATTCTAAGAGCAACAACTATCATAAAATACGAAGAAAAAGTGATACGATGGTGATGCAGAAATCTGCAAAAAGCTAATGAGTCATTAGTAATGACCAAAGAAGAAGAAGAAGTGTTCTCAATGTTGTTTTTTGGCATATACTACTTATATGATTTGTAAACGTATTGTAACTGCTGAAGAATCCGCCGCTATAAAGAATTTTGAAGAAGCCGATTCAGTGAAGTTTCCTTATTTAGACCATGCAGAAGTCCAAGAGGGTTTTGATAACACCAAATCCTGGTTTCACCCCAATTTTGTTTTCCAAACGTTATCCGTTTCGATGCTTTTAAATTAAAAGCAATCCTGATTACAAATAACATATTGAGTTCATCAGACTGTAGCGAATGACTATTTTTTAACTAATCTAGCGGTGTTTCAAGTTTCGAATTGACGTCATCAGTTTTTCTATCTGTAACTCGTTTAGTGCAAGATATAGTAAAAAAGGCGATTGCGGTTTTATTTTTTCTTTCAGATATTTAATCCCAACTACTTTTTTAACGCTCAGAAAAAGCGTAAATGGATCAAGCTTGCCCGTAACAAAGAAATTGCTCCAATTGATCCCAGTGAGATTTTGGTATTTCCTCGAGGCGCATTAAGTATGTTCTTGTAATAAGCATCAAAATGGAAGTATTCTAGTCTTCTTTTCCTACTTGACTGTGGTGTATTAGGTCTCTTTGGAGTTCAAGATTGTCATGAAAGAAATAGACATTTTCTACCCTTTCTTCTTAACTATGGTGTATTAGGCCTCCATACCGTTGCCGATCACCATGAAGAAAAATGGGGAGTACATTTAAATTAGCTTTATTTTCTAAACATATTATAGTAAAATCAAAACAATGGCTTTACTTGCATTTCCCTTAATAATTTTAATATTGCCGTCGTACCCTTTTCGATTTTTAATTAAATCTGCGAAAATATATCCACAAAAAAGTAACAGTACTTTGGTTCTGTACGGAGAGGAACAGAAGCGACAAGTCCGAAATTTCATTTAATTAAAGGCAAAGGCAGCTTGGCGTCCGTTATAAGGCAGATATTAAAAATCGTTAAGAGATTGAACGGGTGGTGTTGGACTTAACAGGACACGTAACGGCGATCGGGTAGCGAAGGTAGATGATTACGGAGGCAGCAAGGCCGCCCCTTCGGCCACGTGCCTTTAAACCACTTTTTATATCGTCTTTATCGTAATTATAGCTATTTTGTCAGTACACAAGCGCGTGTATTTTATTATGGGCCCTCGACAATTTTCGGGCGGATGGCGCAAAATGCTACAAAGACAGAACAGGCTGCCACCACCGAACAGCTTAATTTTGAACACGGCCAAACGTATACTTATGTCCCTGAAATTACAGCAAGCTGGTTTTATCCGATTTACACTGCCCTGTTTGAACCTAATTTAGCCCTATTCCATTGTAACGTGTTATGAAATCATATGTCCATATTCTACATACTGAAAGAATAGCATACAGGGTGGGCCGAATAGTGACTTTCCAATTTAGTCGACTAGGGGGAAGTTTTGGCTTTATTTTATTATACTATATTACTTATTAAATTTAAGCACAAACCGTCGGTAACAAATCTACAACTATGAATTCCGCTTGTTGGAGCTCTAAGTAATAGATTTGCTAACATCTATAATGAAATTATAAAGGGTATGTTTTAATAAATCGCTCAGGCACGAGGATGATTTATAACCGCACCTTAATATACAGTTACCGGTCCATATAACATTTTGATTAATTTAAATTTTCATTAATGAAATTTCCACGTCGTTAAATAAAGTAATCAAATCAAAACTTTTACTGCTAGGCCCGAACTAATTTTTAATATTTTTCTCCTTTGCTTCTATGCAGATGCACAATATCTATTGTCCACTGTAATTGATTGTAGAATTCAGTAGCAATTATTTTGTAACATTATACACGGCAGTGTACGTAATGTAACCAGCAGATTTACCAAATATAATTATACAAATTGCTTAATAAATTGCATGAAATACAACTGATAATGTATGTTACAAACAGTGGCCTACTTGTGACAGTTCAAGAATAATGTTAATATTTCGTTTGATAAAATGAAGGCAGGTGATTTTATTAACAACAAATCGGCTAATTATTTAAGCTACTTAATTACTGTCATCAAAACGACTTTGTAATGGAATCATTATCATTGATTCGGAGACGTCTCTCTGTAATTTCTATATAGTAAATACTAATTGGAAGCACAATATTGTATTTATACAGTTGATTCGATTTTAGTACGATTTTTAAGTTTTGAATTGCTCGTTACAGTGTAAGTTGCTGTTCAGTTTTTCTCTACAATAATAATTATTAGTAATACATTACGCACTTCATACCAAAAGATTATTTGAAAATTAAGGGATGTCTGAAGTGTTTGTAGCGAATTTTAACACACTTAATTTTATTTTTCACAAGCTCTATGACGATGTGAAAACTATGAACTGTTGCAGGGATTTATGCTATTCTAGAAATTATTGTTACAATTATAAAAATACAATTATTTACTGTTCAAAAGTTGTAGTTTGCTATAAAAAATTGTAATAATTAGGGAGGGGGGAGGGGGGCAAATAAAAGGTGTATGCATAAAATAACATTATCTTGGCTGCACCAGGAATAAGGCGCTTTAACTTTTACTCTGGATATTCTTAAAGTAAATGGCGTAGGTTACCATTATTTGATACAAACGCCTATATAGCCTAATTTTTTCATAAAACACAAATTACTTAAAAGGTGACTAAAAATGTAGCTCACACTACTACCATATTTAAACTGTAAACTATGCAGCAATAAAAATCAATATAGATTACGAAACTAGATAAATGCATGCAATAGTTTTGTACATGCTTCCACTATCTGCAAAACAAATGCGAATTCTATGACAATTACTTTATCCTAAATTGCAAATTGTATTTTTTGCTGCTTTTCGTTTAAATAAAATATTCCCTACTGTACTACGACGTTTCCCCGAAATTGTGTGGCATTTTCACAGGGTTAGTATTTGTTGCTATTAAATTACAGATAGGTAGACAAACACACAACGAATAAACTTAGGAATCCGATTCTATATTTCTATTTCTATATTATTTTCAAGAATTAGTTAGAAACGTGGTTATTTCAAGAGTTATCTTTCCAAATACACTGGATGTTTTTCGTAGAGCCGTTAATCTCTTCGCCATAGTGCAAGACGCTTAATAATTTTGATTCAATGTTCATTAATGTAAATGCAGTCAGTCTTTCCTGGCATAATAGAGGACCTTAGTCTGTTAAGAATAATGTTGATTTGCAAAGCAACCATTACACGAAGACAAATAATTCTGGTAAGCTCTTTCAATTCACTTTTTGAATCTTTACCTTCTACATTTTCATCTCTTTCATCTTTACTATCACTGGACCACAGCATTCTCATGAACGCAATAAGACTTGTTTATTTACACCATGGAAATTTTGAGCATACTAATGGGCTCTTGCAGTATTTGAAGATGAACCTAAACAAGGCAATTTAGATATTATGGAAAAGGAACGGAGCTGTAAATTTTTGTCGATTCGAATTTCTTTGAAATTGCGCGTTACTCTCGCTGCCATGACCAAATCTATCTTTTGTTTATTGAAATGTTATCTCTATGATCTCTTATCGATTTTACTTGTTTGCACAATTAATTTTCATAATATAAGTATTAACAAAGAACGAACCCCGACGAAGCTATCTGTGTCGGGGCCCAGTGGTACAATGGACACTGTATAGAGTAATGATCAAGAAAAATAATATAATTTTCTTTGTAATATGAGAGTAGTACAGCGTGATCAGTATACTAGGTAACAAAAGGGGATTGTAGAAAGTCCATGCATTGAAATGCACTTGTCAAAATTTAAATCTCCTTTCGTATACGTGGGAGGTTCGAAAATATGAAATTGCTGAAGAATAAAGTATTACTTATTTTTCAAAATACACGAAAATATTATTTGGTAAAGTTGCTTAGAATTGAAATAGAGTGTCAAATTCCAGGTCACAGTCACCTATTTCGTAAACAATTTTCACTGATTTTTTCCATTTTTCACCACCCAGGGAAAATTGTTTTGCGAAGTAGGTGGTTGTGACTTGGTATTTGACACCGGCTTTCAATTCTAAGCAACTTTATACCATAACATGTTTCTGTATTTTGAAGAATAAAGGTACTTTATTCTTAAGCCATTTCATATTTTCAAACTTCCCTCGTATATGAAAGGAGATATTTAAATGTTGGCAAGTGCATTTTGAGTTTTAGAAGATGCAGTGACTTAACAAAAACAAAATGTTCTAATAAATGTATAATAAAAGTTACCCCTTTGTTACCAATTATTTTGATTACTCCTTATACAGGGTGTCTCCAAAAGATGGGACACCGATTGTTCGTAGATTATTTAGGTTAGTATAATAAACCGATTAAGCCAAATATGCCTTTAGTACAAAATTCCTCCAGTAAGATTTTTTTTATTTTTATGTTAATTTCCACAAATGTAAAGAATTTATTTGAATTTTTGTGCTCATGCTTATTATTATGTACTGCACTAACGGTAAAATTTCATGAACTAGACTCGACTGTAAAAGACACTTAACCTATCGTTGAATTTTTTTAGTTATAACTTTGTTATCAGTCACATTATTTTAAATTAAAGTTAGTATCTGAAAGGGGAATTAAAAAGCGATAAATAAAGTATCTTAGTTCATAACCGTAAAAGCAAACGTTTACCTTAAAATTGATTAAGACATGCATTACCAAGTAGCGATGATCAAAAAACAATGGGTAGTGATTGATATAGTAAACAGCAAAAATAACACATTGGTGACATTGAAATTTTGTCCGTTGTGTTTAATAAAATGCCGAGAAGTATCCAATGCTGAAATGTCCATCACCTCGCCGCACTTTCGTAGGTGTATTATTTTATGTTACCAACGTGATTAATTGATATATCATTGTCATTTACCAAGGCCACAATCACTACCCATTGCTTTTGTGATCAGGCTACGTGAAAATTGCACGTCTTAGAGACCAGCCAAAATCTTTGATGGGCATTTTAGGTAAACGGTTGCTTGTACGTTTTCTCAGATGACAATTTAAAATTTAAAAAAAATGTTACAGATAGGAAAGTTGGAGCTAAAAATATTTATCCAAGGTAGGTAGTGTCTCTTACAGTCAATTCTGGTTTATAAATCTTTCTTTGCAGTCAAAGTCAAGTCTAGTCCGTTAGTTCAGTATTGCCAAAATTCAAGTTTGTGAGAATAACATAAAAAATATAAAAATTAAAAAATATAAAAATTTATAAATAAAAATTGAAGGCCTATAACTTCTTACTGAAGGAACTTTGCACTAAGGTATATTGCATTAAATCGGTTTATTATAACTAAATAATCTATGACCATCGGTGTCGTCTTTTTTTGAGACACCGTGTATACAAACGATTTAATGTTCATATTTACTGAAAATGTGGAAGACCTTTTAAACCGTATTTGAAAATTTACCTAAATTTACCTGTAGTTTAAATATGTAAAATACTACATGCCATTATTATTGCATGACCGCTGGATAGCTATGCACAGGCAACCCATAGTGCACAAAGGTTGCCATTCAGTATTATATGTACTGCAGATTACTGTATATACACTAATCAATATGGACGGATTTTTAGGACGCTAAAATTGTAAAATAGGGTACCAAAGTTGGCAGGAAAATCTTTAAATACAGGCTAAAGAAATTGAAAAAATCAGTAAAATCTTCGAATAGGCAATATTTAGACATTTTTTCTGCCGGACGTCTTATTGTGAAAATGAAAATAGAATTTAGTTTAGTCAGGAAAAAGCTTTTATTTTCTTCCAAATTTACTACACTTTCAACAGGAACTGAAAATCTAAGTTTACATAAAATATAAATCATGCTAAATCATTTCATTATTATTATTAGTAGTATTATTTTTATTACTAGATTTTGGATTAGCATAAGAAACTAAAGTGTTTTCAATATTCTCAGTAGTAAATGCTTGTCGGTTGTCTGCCAGGCAATATAGAGAAAAAATACCTCTCTACAGCATACGATGCTATTGGTGCATATTTAAAATTGGGCACATCCTCAACAGAAATCGTTTGAGGTACTGGTACATATTTTTCTTCCAAAATGTTCTTTACATCAGGAAGAAACTGGAAGCCAGGTGCCAGTGCCAGTATTTTAAGTCAATATTGCTTAAACTTCGCAAATACTTTTTTTAATTTAAATTGTGGGATAAATCTTCTATAGGCAAGGGACATTAATTCAGTAAGTGGAAGACCTGTCTTTTCTAATTCCGTAAAAACCTACAATTCAGAATTAAAATTAAAAAAAATTTAGGCAGTCAAATTTAGGCAACAAAATGATAATTTTAGGCGCCGTTAGGCAGAATATGCAATTCACAATAAAAATAGACATTTAGGCGAAAAAAACTGTCTCAAAAACAGTTATTAAATAAATTTTAGTTAAATAATAGCACATTCTCTGTAGAATTCATCCTCTGCTAATCAAGTTAGTCAATGTAATCGTTCGAGTAGGTGCCTTTTCAAATGTAAATATAATTTTGGCTTAATAAGTAATAATTATAATTCTTTGAAAATTATGTTATAGTTATGTCGTATGTTTTGAAATCTAATTTTATTACAAAATTCTTTGACATTCCATGATATATGCCCAAACCTACATTCTCTTTTATTACAAAAACGCATTTTGAGCAAATTTATAATTAAAAATAATTTATGGATATTTCTTTACAAAAAAGTGGGAATTACAATTAGTAGGCGTAGGAAGGCAATTATGTATATTTTGTAACTAGGTTCCATTAGCTGTGCCTACCAATACAAATCAACTATAATTTTAAACGACTTAGTTCCGCTAGACAGGCTTTAAAATTGCAAAAAGTCGATCAGTTTTGTTCTTAAAAATGTGCCTACAGCGCAGTAATTATTTGTTCTAAGCCAGGCACATTTATTTCGTGTTTGCATAATAGAGCAATTTTTATGGTCTTGTTCCTTCTAGCTAGTTGGTAAATGAGATTTACAAAAAAGATGACATATTGCCCCATACCTAGCAATTTGTGAATTAGGGGCATTTAGCGAAAATAACATGAATTTCCCTAATAACCTGCGCTATTGCCTCATCTGCGACTGTTATTAAAGCCCAGGTTGCTGTATCAAGCAGCAGTTGCTCATTTTGTGATGCAAATTCGACCGGGAACGCTTAAAGTAAATCAGACCAGAAGTGATCGGACTGATCATGGTTCGTTGTGATGCAACGGTGCATGCTGTCGCATTGTGCAGGCATTTATGTTGCTCATTTTTGCAACCCATGGCGTCGCCCGTAAGTAAGACTCTCTAGGAGTGAAACTCCCGTGCCGACGATGTATAGCTGTCGCTCCAGGGCCAACTGCAGGGGGTTTTTCAACTACAATTATAAAGGTAGGTACATCTCTGTCAAAACCAACAGCCTCTTCCACCCAGCACTTCTGCGGCTCAAAACAGCCGTACGTCACGCGCCTCATCGCCCGGTTTGGGAAAACGCAAAAATCATATTTTGGGCCAATTGGGAATGATTTACGGCCGGCTTCTAGGCTGGAATATGTTGCGGCAACATTGCACCAAACCGGCAACCTTGGCCCGATAGAGCCGTTGTTTGCTTATTCTATCGGTACACAGGATGTAGATGCAGGTATACAGGTGAGCTGGAATGAATAGAATGCAAGATCCCTTTGTGGAAGACCAAACTGGATCGCTTTTGTTAAGGAACTCGCATGTTTGCGTTTCTCTGGCCAGGACTCACGATGTTCAAATTTGAGCAGGAGACTTGCATTCACAAATTAAAATGCCTGGCGTTTATCACGAATTTTATTTGTGTCTTGGGTCGTTCGTGTTTTTAGAAAATTAAAGAATGAAAAAATATCTCTCTAACATAGTACTTACATAGTGTGATTAGTTCATACAGTTTAAATGAACATTTATCACGGGTGCAACACAAAACTACTAGTAATACCGTTGCTGCTTTCAAATTATGTAAAATCAATGTCCACCCAGTATACAGGGTAATTCATAAGGATGACCATTAAATTAAATAAGTCTATACTGACGTCAGTAAAATTGCATAGCCTAAAAATTAATTTCTTACAGACAAAGATCGTATTAGGGTCTAGTACAACTTTTGAGAACCACTGACCAGATCACGTAAGAATACATTAACCTACGCACCCAGCGTAATTTAAATACCCAGACAAATGTTTTTTGCCTCTACATTTTATCCAAATTTTATCTTACCACCTGTGTGAAATTATATTTATATAAATTTAATTGACCGACAATCAGTTTAAGCAATAAATGTTTAATTTTTTGTGCGATTTTTATTAACTCGTGACGTATAGTAGTTTATTATGCAAAATTATTGTGTGTGATGTCCTCTAACTACCATTTTTCGCCCACACGTATGAATCACCCTGCATTATGTGGAAGCAAATGGTTTTAGGCAAACGAAATTAGGAAAAAACGCCCCCGGAAAACATGTCCCCGAAGAAATGCCTCTAGAAGGAGTCCTCCAATAAAACCAAACCTAAGTAGCAAATTTGACAGTAACGTAGACAAGAACGTTAATTTTGATTAATTTCACGTATAAATAAATTAAATTTTGCTTTAATATTATTTATTTTCACCAAACTGTAAAAATACGTAGAATTAATAACACGTCAAGCAAACAAAATCGATTGCCAATTGTTGCTATAAGTTACAATCATAATTACGAAGAAACAGAAAAACAGTTTTAAAGTAAAATAAAAATGTAATTATCTTTACAAAAGTTATATAGTGATAGAAGTTTTGTTTTCATAATAATATTTGTTGTTATTACTTCTTCACTTGGAAATACAAACGGAATAAATGTGTCCAATGGGTCACAAAACTACAAAAAAAAAATACATATAAGACGCAGAAACTGACACTTACTAACCTAATGTTATAACAACTTCTTAACGAATAGGGGATAATTCTTTCTTTGGTGCATTTTTTCCGGGACGTTTTTGCCGTTAGTCATTTTTCCATTCACGTAGCCAAATGGCCTCCGTCTATAGATCCTTCTATACTTCAAATTCAGTACGAGCAGCATAGAGCAATGTAATTATTATAGGAGTTTTCTGGTCGACGTTGTTACTTCTCCGCAGCGACCGACGGTCTAAGTTTGCTTGAAGTAATGCCATATGCGGATAAGACAAAGCAAGCTATTAGTAGTTAAGTGCCGCGGAATTTATTTATGATTGACAGGTGCGTATTAACTTCCATGAAGATTTGTGCTAAAATTTGGCAACGTCGTTCTGCATAAGACACTGTTCTGAATTTGAAGTATAGAACGATCTATAGCCAAGTGACTTCTGGCCCTGCAAATGCCACTGTTCTATGCTATGCCCAGGCAAATGCTATTCCTCTGATTTACTATTAGACATATTTTAGGCATTATTACAATAGGTAATTACAATATGATTTTACTAGTTCATAAATTGTGACTAGTGATGTGAGCTTGAAAAGTTTCATGAAAAGTTTCAGTGAAAAGTTTCAAATTTTCTGAAACTTTTCAAATTTATAAGTTTCACATGTTTCAAAAATTTCCAAAAGTTTCATAAGTTTCATAAGTTTCAAAAGTTTCTTATAAGTTTCAAGTCAGTATTACAGATTGCTAATGAAGTCAAAACAAAGCAACCTAAAATACATGAAATTGATGATGATGAATAAGAAGAACTTAGATTTACAGACTCGGAAGAGTCGGATGCTTCTCTATCTCAAGATGAGGAATTAATGAAAGACTATACGTTAAATATGGCAGAAGTTAGTAGTGACGAGGTAACAACTGATGACTATGGTTACACTGAATTAGAAAATAATGAATAAAAATAGGTTTAAATAGTAAATACTAATTTTACTTATATGTATATGTTATTTTTAAAAACTGTGTCTTGTAATTTCATAATTTCTAACCCCTTTTAAGTAAAATTAATGTTCTGTTTAATTAAAATGCTGAAAGCTACTTAAATGTACAGGAATTCTAAAAGTTTCACAAGTTTCATAAGTTTCAAGGTTTTCATGAAACTTTTCATGAAACTTTTCAAAATTATAAGTTTCATGAAACTTAACATCACTAATTGTGACTGAATCAGAAACAACTTTTAAGGTACAAAGTATACAAAACATAGTTGATAATACACAGTCCAAACAAGTTCTAGTGTACTCGCTTTACAGCAGAACCAATATTAATTCTTTTTTATTGCAACAGCAGAATTTAGTAAAAACCTTCACTAGAGAAGATTTATTTCCCAATGTTGCTATTTTAGCGTTAATAGCATTTCTCCAGACTTAAGTCATTTCGTTAAACAAAAGCCATTTGTCTAAAATGATCGTTTGCCTGCGATATAATATATACAACACTGATTACTGCCAGTAAAATGACATTTGCTCAAAATATGAAACAATAATATACGAACACATTGTTTCCATCACATTTTAAATAAAATTCCTTATTTTGGTGTGGATCTTAAAATTGCAAAAATTCTCTGGATCGAAACCTTCAGATTATAATACTACAGTAGAGTCCACCTATAATGGACTTGCTTATAATGGACTCTTATTTATAATTGACCTATTACCGAAGTCCCCACTAAAGAATTATTTAAACTTTACAAATGAAATCGGACTCGCTTATAATGGCCTTTCGCTTGTAATGGATTCGTTAAAATCCATTATATCCGAATCGAATTCCTTTGGGGGAGCCAGTTGAAGTAACTTTTTCAAATGCCTGAACATGTTTTCAAACAATAATATTTTCAGTAATGGGATGATGCAAGTGAAATTCTTCATAAAATAACAAAATACAAATTGTTTTAAATGACATGTAACAGCAAGTCATTCAAAGTAAAAACATGGATTCTTTTTAAAGTAATTTTATGTTTTTGTATTTTTTTATCTTGCTCGAACTTTTAATAAATGTGTTTACACTTTAAAAAATAAGATTCTAATGAGATGCATATTCGGTTATAATGGACTAATATTGACTGTGCTCTGAAGTTCATTATAAGCGAGGTCTACTATGTTTGTAATCGTAATTATACTGTAAATATTTTTGTTTTAAGCAACAGCCCTGGAATATTCTCATTTTACTTTCTACAAAAAAAAACAAGTAGTACATACATGATTTAAACTGAAGTGAAGACGTGAAGACAAAATAAAAAAATATATTAATTAATTTTATTTTACACCTTTAATAATGTTTTCTGGCAGTTGTTGACGAACAACTAACCTGCCAATCAGACTTCCAACACATTTTAAATACATATTCTGAATTATATATGCTAGTTCCAAATTCCTTCTATGTTGCGCGTTGTCTGTATATTAAAAAAATGTAAAATAATTATAATAATCTGGAGTGCATTAATAACAACGTTTTACGACACTTTTACAGAAATATTAAATATTTCTCACGTGTATTGTGCTTAGTTTATAATATAAGCTTGTATTTGTATGAATAAAATTTATTGTTTTCACAAGACATAGGTACAGTTTATCTTTTCCTAACTAACAAAATACCGAGATATACAATTTTAAAAATTCTAAAAATGACAATTGGCTCTAAATATTTATTACACGTAAAATTTGAAGCAAGTACAAAAATTGTGGACCAATACGGAAATGTTACATATTTTGCGAAAGTAGTTTCATCACAACATTCGGTTATAACAAATGTACTCGTTATAGTCAAATATTTAGCTTACCAATAACTCATAAAATAATTAGCATAAAATAAAATCTACATCGCCTCCAAAAATAATCATTTTCTCAATAAAAATGTTTATTTGAGTAATTTATCGTTAAACTTTTAAATACAATGCCCACGTCTGCACATTGTAAGTACAGTGAAACTAACAACAAAGTTTTAAATTTATACCTTTGATTTTAAATATCCATGACAGTCGACTTCGTTAATTGTACTAAAGAAATACATCTATATAGCCCATAGCCAAAATGTTTTGCACTACTCATATCTATCGGGAGTATATATAAAACATTTTTAATTGAAGTTTGCACGCAATACTGAAGTGGGTTTCCATTCCACATTTTACAACAGTAATAAATAAAAGAATACAGAATAGCATTTAAACTTGCCGTAGTGAGTGGTATTTAGTAAAACGTCAATTACAAAACGATTTTTTACATTCGCAACAAATTTTTACACGATGCCACCCATTAAATTATATCTGTCATAAATCGTACAGCATGAAACATTAACTCATTAAATCCACATTATATCCCCAGTAAAAGATCCTGCGTGAAATAAAAACCTAATTTATAACTAGCCAACCCAATTCTACACACATCAGTAGGTATGTTCGTCCTCCGATGAAATTAAGCAATTTGGATTAACTATGATTAAATGCATGACGGAATTCCAAAGCCATGAATATTCAATATGGAATTTTTGAATTTTCTTCTATTGTACAACATTTAATAATGATGTGGGTAGGCTCAAACTCTGAAATGTTACGTGTGATGACGTCCAAATTAATATTAATTTTTGTATAATGTTGTATAAACACCTATGTTGCTACAATTATTACCGGAAATGAGCAGCCTTTTCAATGCACATATTCCAACAAATTGCGAAGAAGAACCTCTGAATGAAATTAAATTGCTAACGAATTCAGTCGTAAAAATGTAAACATGCATCTGTGTACATATATAAATTTTTCGCACAATACGTTAATTTGTAGATTTAAAAATTATTCAAATTTTCACGTACACGAATTACCTTATTTAATGTTAATTTATTTTCACTGAACTTAATTAACATTGTGAAACTTATATAACCTTTTACCATGTAAAAGGTTGCCCAGAAAATTATTTTATATCCGTTTTCTTTGTATTTGTTATATTCTTTGATATTTTAGTCTGTTTGATTTTATACGCTTATACTTATACATCAATCTATTTTATTAATTTATATAGAACAATAATTAAGTGTGTATATGAATTGACAAGATTATTTATACAGTAATATATTACTAGTCGTAATTCATAATACAGGCATTGCCAATTTACTTACTTACATTTTGAAATTGCAAATGAGACATTTATTAATGGATTTTTCTAATTTTTCTAATTTGTAGTTTGAACTCACGACTCGACAGAACTATATAAAATCAAGGATTAAAATGTCAACATGTTAAATTACTAGCCAGGCCAAACAGATGCAATAACCATTAATAAATTAATTATTCCTATGAATAACTACATAATAAAACCGGTATACACGTACATATTATTGTATTAGAGGGAAAGTGACGCCTATTAGACTCCACGCCTATTACTATTAAAACTTAACCTCTAAAAATAAGAAATAAATGGATAAGCACATTTGTTGATAATTACAATGCAGAGTGTCTGCAATTGCAGGAGTTATAGACGACGAACGGGCTGCTAGATGACTAACCTTCTAATAGCACAGAAGGAACGAATTGTTGCTTCATTACTTAATATAATTAGAAGTCACCTGTACTGAATAGATTTACAACGGCGAAGTGCAGTCATGGGCGTTTTATTTACCTGCACCGCAAACAATTTGCATTTAAAGCAAATTGCCTCTTCGCTATGCCAGGCATTCTAGTGTGCATATTCACCACCTCGCGTTATTATCCATTTTTCATTATTTTTGTCTCTTGCATTGGCAATCTGCCTTTATTGGAGCCTAATGGAAAACGGTTTTAACACTCCCAGAGAAACTGCAACCACATAACGTTGTTTAAACTGCTGTTCGTTTACAAAGCTGTTGATTGAAATGTTGACATGTATTGCATTATCAGAAGTCGGAACCCTTTATTTGGTTTGACATACATTGTTATTGATATTATTTTTATTCGCCTTCCTGTCATGACAAGACGTAACTTGAATCAATGTTGCTTTCAATTCTTCCGCTCGAAATAACCAGTAATAAGTTTGATATTTTACTACACAGCAACGTTCTGAATTAAGGTCATCTTCGACAATGATATTTATTGGAAAAGGCATCAATAGAATCAATTTCCAACTGATTGCAACCAAGGTGGAATACTTGATACAAGTTAAAGAATTTCCATCTACTGAGTAAAAAATTACTTTTTAGACTGATAGTAATTTTGTAGGCTTTCACGGCCATTCTGCACTGATTGATGGGCTTTCTGGTAGTGCCGTGTTTGTTCGTTTTGTTTCGCTGTCTATACTGATAACTTCTTCAGAAATTATTTTAGAAACTGATGTCGCCCGCTGCCATAGTACTACTACTTTACTCAATAGCAACTAAGATGGCTTTTCTTAATTCCATTAATTTCTTACAATCCCATAGCTAAATACCCAAGACTAATTGCCTACAACTGTAACAAATGAAACACGTCTATAGTCAAACACTTCGTCAGCATCTACAAAACTTTAAATGCGTTGCTAATGGGAAGCTAACTCCAACTGTAAAGATATCTCCACGGAGATCTCAACGAGAGAAATTTAAACGGTGGGCCATAAAGGGTTGTAAAGCGTAGAAATTTAAAATTTGGGGATTTTGTGTGCAGGCTGAACCCCCGCCGAGCAGCTCTTTCAGCAGCAGCGTCCACGCGAAGTCACCTGCCGTTTACAATGCGGCAATAATTTATAGAGGGTCTGTAAAATATTTTATGCCGGCCTGTAAATAACTACAAGTTATATTTATGGCAGCTTCATCGTCTGCGTTACTTGGTTACCGGAGATAATCTGATAGCTTTATGACGGAATCTGCTCCTTCCTCCGTCTTATTGTTTTAATTTCAATAACCTAATAGCCTATTAAAATAAACCTCTATATTGTGGGGAATTCAAATAAAATTTAAAGTTCATAAACTGTAAAACGCTTAACTACTAGTATGGGCCATTACTATGGTAGAATGTGCACTCGTAAACTACCAGGTCTGTCCCAAGCTTATTAGCTTAATTTAACACCGGCTGCAGGCGCATTTCCATGGTGTATTACTAATTTAAATGTTTTACAATATAAAGCCTGAATGAACTCGACTAATTGCCGTGTGTTGCCAATATTTTTTGTACTTGTGATAGTAAAGTGTATCAACATGGAAAAGAGTTTAATGCAAAATTATTGTACTGTGTCGCTTAGCTTATAACGAAAAGACCTATCTATATTAATGTACTCTATAAAAACCATGGCAGAAAAAAATATTAAAAAAATTAAGTATTCCGAAGTTATTGCAGCAGTAGAAACGACAGAATAACTGGGGAGTGCATAGCTAATGAAAGAGGCACAATGTTTACACAAACTATCTTGAAAATCAGCCGTTATACGCCATGAATACCTTCTTCAAGAAAGTACACACATACAATGGACATGGATTATCCCCGACGCGGTGGGAGAACAAAAACTGCGATGGACTTTATACCATTTAATACCGAGCAAGTTAAGACAGGAATAAACACATTAAAAATACAAAGATTTCAATAGACATATACATATATACTCAAATAAAATAGAGAACCATATAAAGAAAAAATAAAACCCATCTACACGAACTTGAAGGCCAACAAGGCCCAAAACAACTAGAGAAAAAATATAAAAAAGACAACATAATCAACGAACAAAGAGAAAACTTTAATACAGGAATGAACAATATACAACAGAAGATGTCACAGAGAAAAACGAACCTAAATTGTCTAACAAAAAATAGGGAAAACGCCAAATCATAGGTCTTAAGGATTAAAATGGAATAGAAACCAAAATTGGAGAAAAAACTAACAAAAACAGAAAACTATTACGAGAATCTATATTTTACACAAAAGTAATCAAGAGACATAAATGCTAAAGCGGTAATATAGACTCTAAGGACATTCCCGAAATAAATGAAAAGGAAATTATATATGCCATACAAACATTAGAAAACAAGCTACTGGCCGACATGATCAAAGAAGCACAAGAAACAGTTATAGAGTTATACCAAAATTACAGCAAATATTCAACACCTATTTAGAACAACAAACCACACCTGAAAACTGGAACAACGCAATAATAACAATTATATACAAGAAGGGCGATAGAGAGCATCTAGTACATGCGACCGTTTCTTAACCAGAAAGATACTTACAGAAAAATCAGTAGAATATAATTTCCCACTATATTTTGCATGTAAGGACTATGAAAAGGCCTTTCTCAATAGAACACTAATACATAATAATGTGTTACAAAAAAACAAAATCAATAATCACACTACATGAAGACACAAAACAGATAGACGTAGATTAAAAGAAAAATTAGACACATGGACACACCCTGGCCCTAGAAGGAATTTTCAGGAAATAGGAATGGGGAAAACTGGGAATCACCATCAACGGTGATAGACTCAACCGCCTTAAGTTTTCCTCCCATACAGTTCTAATTACAGACATCAAAGAAGATCTCACAAACTGATACTAACAGAACTAAAAGAAGAATCAGAAAGCATCTGACTAAAAATTAATGTCAACAAGCCGAAACTAATGAGTCCCCAATATATACAAATAACAATCGATGGAATGGAAGTAAAATGGCAAAGAATATGTATATCTTGGCCAAAAATATAAAAACGAAAGGCAAACCAACACATAAAAATAGAACAAAGAAGAAGACTAGGATGGGCTGCGTTTGGTAAACTGGCATCTATCTTCAATAATTAAAAATACATCAGAACAAAAGTTTTTGACCAATGGTGACACATGAAGCACAGACATTGATCCTCACCAAGTAAATATAAAATAAGTTCAAATTAACATAAAGACGATGGACAGATCTAAAATAGCAATTTTCTTACAAAGGTAACTAACATCATATACAACCTAAATGCGACTTTGCTTATAGAAGATGACCGATGGAGACCATAGAGTGGAAGAGGAGAAAAATAAAGGGTAAACACAAGTTCTTCTTATTTCTCTTTCTTAGCCCTTTCTTATCCACTCCTGGATGTAGACCTCCCATCTCTGTTTCCACTCTTTCTTATCTTGTGCCACACGTTGCCAGTTTTTTCCAGCTCTTTCTGTGATGTCGTCAGTCCATCGTCTTTGTGGTCGTCCTATACTGCGTTTGTGTAGCCTTGGTCCTCACTGCAAAATATGTTTTGTCCATCGTGTCGTCTCGTGTCTTGCCACATGTCCTGCCCAGCTCCACTTTAACCTCGCTATTCTTTCTATGACGTCACGTCATTCGCCTTCTAATTTCATCATTTCTGACGTGGTCTCAGAGACTTATTACTAGCATGATACGCTCAATAGCTCTTTGGCTGGTTCTGAGTTTTTGCTGAGCTGACAGTTAGTGACATGGTCTCATACCATAAGTCATGCACATATTTTGTTTAATAAACACGTTGGTACGATGGAAAGAGTGAAGGGCTGGGATTGATACGAAATGCACAACATAGAAAACTGTAAACAGAGGGGAACACTTATGCTCAGTAGTGGGCGCAAAAAACTAGAAGAAGAAAAGGTATGGTCATACATGTTACGGAGTGAGTAAGAAACAGAATATTACGGTTGAATAGCCATATATCTGTTTGGAAAGTAATAGAATAGTACAAACGGTGAGGGACAAACATTGAACATTCGTACAAGAAATGCAAGGATAGCATAAAAATAGATATATCGAATAGAACAAGATTAGAGTGTCGAAGTAGAAGAAAAAGAAGAGTTTGTTGGTTTTGTCAAACCACTTTGTTAACTATGTAGGTCTTAAAACGCGATTCTTGACTTCACGGATAGAGATGTACATATATGATGAAAGTGAAGACCTGAGTATGATATACTACAATCGGTGGTATTAATATTAGTGGTGATACTGTAATATACATAAGAATGTGGTTTAAATTGCCATATATATTTTTTAATTTTAGAAATGTTACATAGGGTATTGTAATACATTTATGATTTATCATCTATACCAAAATCTCGCTCAGATTAGAAACA
This sequence comes from Agriotes lineatus, assembly GCA_940337035.1. Lineage (NCBI taxonomy): Eukaryota > Metazoa > Arthropoda > Insecta > Coleoptera > Elateridae > Agriotes > Agriotes lineatus. The sequence goes on from OW679195.1 coordinate 153,614,452, forward strand.
TTAGTAAATATGATCCTTTCAAAATCTAAATTTGATTGTTTTATGGCTTACCACATCTCATTAGATTTAGAGAATCTCTTTAATATGGTAAACTTAATAGCACGGGGTACCATATGACCGAATATTTTTATCCTCTGGATAGCTATGCAATTGCCTTTAACCTTTAATTATCACTGCCAACATAAATTCCATAGCCATCTGGAGGATAGAAGTATTGATTATATGGTATGTACTGTACTTTAGCGTAGTTGTGAAAGATTTGGGATAAAGAAGAGTTGAGCTGACATGAATTAAAATAAAATGCTACAACTTAAGGCTACTATTAAATTAGATAAAAATAAACGTCGTTTATTAGAAATTTTTAGAATTGTTACATGCGATATCGCAATTACGAAAAGAACTTGCGATTGAAGAACATGTATTTTAATACGACCAATAAATCTCTTTAAGGGTTTGGAGTTTAAAAGAGCTTCAGCGTATTATTCATCCTGAAACAACATACCACATACCCCGCATATGACTTACCCATAATGCATATTTTTGCATCAATGTGAAATAGTATTACGCCTGGTTCTGTTTGTTTCAACATTAACAACCAAGAATATGGACTTAGCGAAAGCAATAATCAATAAACTCGTTCTATGGCAGTAACCATAGCATAAATACTGTGAAACAATACATAGTAAATGTTTGCCTTTTACGCCACAAATGCAAAACGCCAGGTTTCTGTTTTTCATACGCAAATGACACAAATTACGAGGAGTAAAACCATCGCATTCATCCATCATGTATTGACGTTTTCTAACCTAACTTAATGGAATGCGGTTTTGGGAATGAATCTACGAGCACATTAAGTCGAAAAAATCTGTAAATTTCGGACCGCCAGCTGCTTCTGCCGCTATGCGGCTATGTCGCATTTTTTAACGGAGTTATTCGCTTTAATATTTAAATATTTGTTGGGAAACCAATGCTCGCTGCAAGAACGAACACAAACATCACGTGTCCCCATTATCCGGTGCAATTATGGTCCGGCTTCAAGCCGAGCGAACGAGAACGACATGTGGATTTCATTTGCAATTGAAAAACACCTACTCGTGAAACGCGAATGCATCTCGCAATGCAAACCGTTTTGGAATTTCGGTATAAATAATTGATTTAATTAGCGTGCGGGTTTGTGCGCCGCAAAAAAACTAGTGAACAACTACTGTACCGATACAACAACGAGTAGTTAATTAAGTTTTTATTCGCCGGCTGTGATTAAATTCTGGGACGCAGTCTGGCGTGGCGTTTATTTCTAATTTATATAGAACACGGCACAGAGCCCAGCGTACTTGGTATTTATTGAATAATAACTTTTTGATTAATCAACACTTAAAACCGGGACGCCGCACCGAGCGGCTCATCAAACGCGCTAAGGCCAGGTCACTTTAATCGACAACATTTTATTAACGGCCCATGTAAATGTTATCTCTGATTTACATGCATTCCACTGCGGTACCGCAGTATTTTTACTTCTTGCAATGAATTCGTTCTGCGTATTTATTTATATTTATTTAGCAATCGAGCGAGTTGTGGCAAAGAAGTACCTGCACAGGCACACCTTAGTCTCCAGTCATCCTATATTACAATAATGACAATCGGACATTTAGACGCTAGCAAACTATAAATTGAAGAACAATAGCACCAATTTCAGTCTTTTATAAATTTAGACACGAGTGTTGATATGTATAGCCTTTAAAGATCAACTCTACTTTACTTTGAAGAAGAATCTCTAAAAGTATATTCAACATTAAATTAGAGTTGGAAACTCTGAAAGTAAGTACTTGCAGAAACCAACAACAATAAAGAAGAAAGAAGAAAGACAAAGGCAGAACATACTCAGGACGTTAGAACTATGGCCCACACCTAATAGAATACCACCAGATACGGGTGTAACAACTGCAGAGGCATATATCTCTCTATGTTATTTACTAAATGTGTACCCAGAAGAAATACTAACCTAGTATCAGTCAGGTTTTAGAAAAGCAAGGTCAACCATATACCATATATTCACAATAAGAACAATTGTTTAAAATGCCATGGATACGATAGGATAGGATATAGATATCCATCAACTATACATACTCTACAAACAAGCATATGAAGGAATATATAGACTAGACAATAAAGAATTTGGAATCCGAGAAACCCCATACGAAACTAACAATATTACGTACAAAGAATAACATTTAAAAACAAGGAAACATATCCAAGTATTTGCAGGTCAAATAGGGGATCAAGTAATGATATTTAGCTTAGCATTGCTGTATAAAATAGATAAGATATAAATCCAAGACAAAATATGTATGTTAAGACCCAGATGCCGAATTCTGCAATTGAGCAAATTAATTCGACGAATTCATGTTCTATGCAGTTCTCGGTCTGAGCATTTCATTTTGGCAATTGACCGAATTCGGCAGCTGAGTCTAACATAATTATATACAGATTGTCTGCATGTACTTGGTACACACGGTAACTAGATACCGAGACGGAGACTGTATCTAGTTACCGAGTGTACCAAGTACCTGCAGACAATTGGTATAGTAGAAGTTGCTAATACCTTGCGTATGGAGACGACGTGGTTATCCTAGCAAAAAGATTAAAGGCCAGATTAAAAGTAAACGAAGAAAATTAAGGTACATGCTTATGACCACTATGACACGAGACATACGAAGAGAACAAAAGAATAGACAAACCCTTTGAGAAAAACTAAGAATTTAAATATCACAAAAATACACTCACGAGAAACGATATACGTGAAGAAAGAAAAACTAGACTAGCAGCGGGAAGTAGAAGCTGCTATTCACTGAAAACGTTACTCCATGCGCAAGCAAAACGTTAGTGCTAAATTTAAACACCATAGAAATCTACGTACCTTTGAAAGGAAAAGAATGGACTGAATCACAAACTGAGGAAACTATATGAAGAATCTCAGTTAAAGCACAACGACTAAGATCCAAAAATGACACACAACAGAAAACCAGAAGCAGGAAGCAAGATGGACCAAGGAAAAGATGGTAGAAGACAATAAAACATATTTTAAAGTGAGAAGATAGAAAATTAAAATCTTTGGACAGGTAGACTAGAAGAAAGTCGTTGAGGAGACCAAGATCCTACACGAACCGTAGAGCCAAGCAAGAGAGATAATTTAATACATCTACTGGTTTTAGTAACTTTGCCTATTGGCAAATAGAAACATTTGAAAGTCAAGGTAAAAAAACCAGAAAAAGTACCAGGAAACGGCGTAACGATGGAATGGAAGCCTATCTCAAAAACATAGCAGTGATTATGGCGAACATGAAGGGCGATTGTGGAGGAGGTAAAGCCGCACTTACCGATGCAAAGACCATATAGAAATAAAACGCCCTGAGCTTCAATAGTGTATATATAAGAATCGTCATATTCAATTTGGAGAAATATTTCAGAGTTATACCTTCTTTAATGTGGTAGTTCACAATTTCGTTGGTGAAAATCCTTTAAAAATCATTAATTATTTTTTATACAGTCCCTTATAACGGACTCGCTTTTAACGTACAGTCGTGTTCATTAAATTGTTGCACAGCATTTGTGGTTTGTGAATATAAATTACTTATACAAAGTTTAAAAAAGTGTTGTATATGTATACAAATATTTCGAAAGTATACATCTAGGTCCAACTAGTTAATGATACAGTGTGAGGCATTTTTGTAATACACAACCACCAATAAACTTACAACTGTTGCTGTATAACACATTTTTGAACACTACTGTACATTCGGTTATTACGCTGGAGAGATCAGTGCTGGCCAAAAGCCTAGTTTATTCGTTCATTTAAAATGTACTTTATTACTACGTCCTTCGTATACAGCGTACAAAAAATACGTTTTGTAACCTGCATATTTTCTTTTATAACGCACTTCACTGTTAACAAACATGCGAAATCAGCAAAATTCGCATACATTTTGGTTCACAGAGTAACACAATGCAGGTATTGTTACAGGCTCCGCAGATTTGTTAAAAAATGCAGCCCAAAACTTAATCGTTTGTTAACTTGTGCCACGTAGAAGCTGATATTGTCGTTTCTGAATCTATAGTCTACCAACATGCAAGAAGATCAAAGTTTGAAACTAAAGCGTAGAGCTTTATCGCTAGAAGAAAAACTTGAGCAGTTAATAAATTGTTGTTTCTGAATATTTGATTGTTTTTAGTTCAAATATAATTTTTTTTTCCAAATTCAGTGTATATTTTTTCAAACGTCTTCCTTTATAACGGACAGATTTTCATTATCCCAGCAGGTACGTTATATGCAAGTTATACTGTATACACATTTTTAGCGCAACTAACCAGTCCCTCAAATGCTTCCACATGATAGCACATAACCGCTTACTAAACTATTTTTACTTTCCCATACCCATAGGTATAGGGAAGTATTGGAATCATGAAAATTTTGGAAATCGAGATTTTCACAGAAATATCCGTTTTGGGACTCTAGGAACCCAAAAAAGTGGTTTTTAAAAAATGTCTGTCTGTGTGTGGGTGTGTGTGTGGGTGTGTGTGTGGGTGTGTGTGTGTGTGGGTGGGTGACGCTCCTACAGCCGAAAGTATTGCTCCGATTTTTATGCGCTTTGGAATGCGGGGGTGTATCGAAAATTCATCGACAAAATAAGCTTTTCAAAAAAATCTGAAACCGGAAGCGGAAGTTACGCATGTTTTTTTGGTATCACTGTTTTCGTGATTAAAATTTTGAAAATTTTATCGCGGATAACGATAGAGGGTCATAAGACAAATCTGTTAGTTTTTTTCCGAACTCGTTAGGTTTAAAATGAAGGGCGCTAGGATTTTTTGAAAATTTTGAGTTTAACGCCCTATTACTCAAAAACGGATGAATCGATTCAATTGATTTTTGTTTTCTGAATAGTATATGAAGGCTAACATGAGGTGATATAAAAAGTGTTTTGAAAAATATTAAGGGGCCTAAATTACAAATTTTCAAAATTTTGGAAATTTTCTAAAAATCATTTCTCAAAAACTGCCCACAGGAATTTGTTTAAACTTCATACACTGATAGACCCCGAAAAGGGCTATCGATCTGTTTTTTAAAGAATCTCATGAATTATCTGTGGCGCCCTCTACGAAGCTTTGAAGTTTGAAAATTTAAACCCCTTTAATTAATAAACAAAACAAGATAGGTAGCTGGGGTTTTCACTGGATTGTTCAGTGCATAATGGAGCATATGAATATGCAAAAAAATATTACACTCGTGGATATATGTAAGCGCACCGGCCCCCTCCCCCCTCTATTTTTGAAAAATAATTTTTTTATTCTAACGGTTGTTATATTTTTGCGTCAAAGAATCTTTTTCCGCGAAAATAAAAAAATCGATTTTGTATGCCCTAGAAAATATAATTTCCAGGTACTTAGAAAATTTCACCTCGGTGCTACAGCCGTTTTGAATAAAATAACACATAAATAGCACAGTGGCGGCTTGTCCACTTGGCGCCATCTACAGAAGCTCGGTGGTCACGTTTTGAACTACACATCTTATAACATAAAATCGTAGCTTTCTTTGTTTGCGTGTAACTATGTTTGTTCGCTATCTCCTCCGAAGATACTGGACCGATTAAGTTGTACGATGGCTTAAAAGTTTGCTAATTTTCAGACTTATTTAATTAACTTCTCTAGGCAGCAGTATAATTTAATTAACTTCTCTAGGCAGCAGAGCGGAGCGCCTATAGCTGTCTAGTATTAGCTCGGGTGCGCGCATTATTCAAACAGGAGAGTGTGGTTGTGCGGTAAGCGTGCTGGCCTATCACGCGGGAGCCCCGAGTTCGATCCCGTCGATGCATCTTTTTTTTTAATTTATATTAATGAATCTCTCTTAATTTTGCGAACCGAAACGTAGTTCGGGTGACTCACTAGTTCTTTTATATTTACCCGCAATTTACGTGAAAGTGTAAACGCTTATCACGGTGAAGACGTGAGTCATGGAGTTGAAATTTTGATATGTTGTAAAGACTGTTGAATAAAGACGATATGAACAGTTTCCAGTATGGGAAAGTCCAGGGAGGTAGTCACGTCCACTTTTTTAGATTTGCAAAACTACCACTATTTAGGCGAACCTAAGTTTCACATTACGAAGTCTGAAGTGATGGCAAAGTCCACTGCATTAATATTTAAGATGCTTATTTGTTCGATATGTCTGTCCTCTATTTCTAGTAGATTTTTGCAATGTCATTAGTCGGAAAAGTAAAACAACTTATAGATGTGCAAGCAAACCTAACTCACAGCAAGGAAATATAAATTTCTATACCATAAAATTATTATTTTTTTTATGTTATTCACAACTCAAAAACATACCTAATTAATTGCTATTCATTTGTCTACCAACAACAATGTCTACCTTATAACTACATACCGGGTGCAACACGATCATGGTAAGTACAGTCGTGTGCAAATAAATCTGGGACAGTGCTTTTTTCACATGCAGATTCAGTTAAGAATTGAAGAATATCTCCATGGATTTCCTGCTATCAGAAAGAGTTACATTAAACTTTAACAGGTACTGAAACCCGGAACTCTCTCTGATAAGAGGAAATCCATGGAAATATTCTTCAAATTCTTAACTGAATCTGCATGTGAAAAAAACACTGTCCCAGATTTATTTGCACACGACTGTACATCCTCTCTCTTCTGAATTTTTGAAACTTGGCACATCGTACATACAACGTCAATTTTTGACACATAAATGCAGTTCTTTTTCTGTTCCAGTATCAGCGGAAGTGATACACCAACTTTTGATTTTCAAATAGAACGTCTTGTATATTATTTCATTTTTTTTTATTTTACATAATTTTCTGAATCAAATGATCAATCGATCCACCACGTCCAAAATATTAAATTGTGTGACTTCTGAAATTTGAAAATTAAATGTTGGTATCACTTCCGCTGCAACTGGAAACGGAAAAGTATTTATTCGTACTTATGTCAAAAGTGAAGTATGTACGATGTGCCCAATTTTAAAAATGTCTATTCAAAAATAAATAAAAAATAGGGGTGTACCATGATCGATGATCGTGTTAAATATGGTATATTAAAAACAACAACAGATAAATTATGGCGCCGCTCTCACGTCACACCAAATTCCTGTTAAATTTATACTATTTCAAACAACACGAAACTCAATTTAAATTATATAGGCAATTTTTAAAATAATTTTTCACTGTTTTTAGTACTAATAATTTTTAACAATGATGTTATCGTTTTGTAGCGAATGATTTACGAACCAACTGTAATAATTCCCACGAAATTTAATATGACTCATTGTCCTTTGCGAAGACTAGAATTAACCATTCGGTTTTGGGAAAATTTCTCATAAAGCATTTTTCACAATAATTAACGAAATATTAGTTAATCAAATTCCTACCCGTTGCAATTCTAACTAAACGAAAACCCGGATTGGTGCAAGGAAATCGTTGTAAATTAATGTTTCCAGTACAAAATCACTGAAAATAGGAACGCGAACAAGAGAAAAACAATGATATGAACGGAGCAAGATTAACAGGTAAGATTAACCTAAAAAATGTCTAACTAACGAACAGTTTACGTGATCTATTATCAGGGCGGCAGTAAAAAGTGCTACTCTAAAACGATTAGACTTAACTACATTTTTAAGAGCAGGCTGCGTTTTTCTGTTTAAATTACAAAGCACCCTAAGCTAGAAGCCACCATAAGAAGGATATAGGTAATTAAGCCAAGTATTTTTGTACATATTGAATACAAAACAATATTTTATATAATTTATGTATAAACATAGGTGTGTTATATAAGTAGAATATTAAGGCATATTTTAATTATTTTTGGTGCGGTTGCAAAATTGAGTCCGCTTTAATATGCAACGAGTTTCTCCAACATTAAGGGTCGAAGAACAGAGGAGCTGGGCCGTTTGGGAGCAGGTAGTTATTACTAAAACAAAATTATTAAATTTCTAAAATACCGATGGAGGCAGCCAACTAATTACGGCAGGCTGACGTGCAGCACGCGGCCGAACGAAATCTTCGGCGGCAACGCAACTTGGAAAAGAAATCAACACACAACATCAGCGGCAAGACAAGAATCCGTCACTTCCTGACAATGCTGATGATGTATCTACTTTGGCTTACAGGACGCATTCAGTTCAGTGGCTGATGAATAATGCAGCCGGCGAAACTTGTCTCAGTCCGCCGCTGTAATTTACTGGCCCGAGTAATTAAAAGGTGACGATTAATGACAACAAGAAGCGATTGGCATGACAGTTAAGACGTGTCAGCTATTCGACCTCAAATAACAACCACCGGATAACGTTTGCGCGGATGTCGGATTAATTCTTGCCGTTCTGCCGGAAATGCAATCCGCTCGGCGCGAGTGGATCGCTGAAGTCTCTGATGTCAGATCAATTGGCACCTTTTTTCGGCTGTGACGGAGGCGATCATTAACATACATAAACATATTATTTGAAAGCCTAAAGACTTCATTTTGTTAGGCGATTACAGGACAAAGGCGCGGCTAGAACAAACGAATGCAAATGACGGTGCCACAACCGACTCGTTAGGCCACAATTACAAATTATATGAAAAATATAGTCTTTCAAAACATCCAATAGATGCCGAAATATGAATTCTTAATGGCAAGATTAATCAAAGTAATGAGTTATAAAAAACAGTAGCATTAAATAGAGAATCTGTAAAGGGTTTTACACAGAACTTCCCTCGCAAGTGCTGTTCGCGTCGATGCTGATGGCTGCACATTTGTATCCTTTTATGATGTTCACCCTGTTGGGTCCAAAATATGCCCATTTTCGTTATGGGTAAAAAGCTGAGCTATGTGCAAAATATTACTTTTACCTATGCCTGAGTTAAAGCAAAAAATAGACAACACTTATTTTTTTAAAGGTGCTCATCCTGTATATATTTTACCGAAAGTATCGCTTTAGAGCCAGACCGACAACAAGACATACAGACGGAATCGAGGAAACATGTTTTTTGTACTCTAAGCTATAACTTGGGCTAACAAAAACAATAATAAAATATAACTCCTCAATAAAGGCACACGTGCTTGGTATCTATCGCCTAGAAAGAGCTGCAAGCTCATGAGCATATTTCAAGATTTTTGGGTACCGCAAAGTTAATTAATTATTAATTAAGAATATTAAATTACGCACATGGTTAGAAATAAATAGACAGAAAGCCAAATAGGCCTTAGTAAAAAAACGAAAATATTTTTTCTGCAAATGTCTGTTTATTACCATTGTTGAAAAATTTACTTTTCTTTGATCAGAAGAAAAATTCAAAACTATTGGTCCTGAAATGGCTTAGGTTTAGCACTTCCAATCCGTTTAGTAAACTACGTTCCTCAGACCCACAATGCTGAGTGTGTTGGAGCTCTATTGTGTAGGTACACCCACAACTCTTAGCACTCTTTACTTTCGTTTTTCCTCGAAGAACAATAAATTACAGAGACCAAGCAAAAGGATATTAATAAAACGTTCCGTATATAATCCAGATTTATTCAGTAACAAATACGTATGTTCAGTAATCAACTAATTTTTGCAAAGTATAAAAACCTGCATGGTTAGTAAAATATTACAAATTGCACAATAAAAAATTAAAAGTGGCCAGTAAAATATATATGCACGGTATTTTATTACATTTTGTACAGTTTAAAACGCATATTAAAGTAATAGAAGATGCAAAGTAATTCATTTAAATTTGCACGGTAAAAATGATAATTTTCAGTAACAGCGACTTCCTTTACCGGCTTGATATTTGAGGTTAGGTTTCTGTTTGCATAGTTCTCTGACCACAGTATATCAACATATTATCCATTCACAAAACTCGTGAACTGTCAATGTCTAATTTTTTAAATATTTGTTGAGTGTACATGGAAACTACAGTTTTTTTGGGAATGCACTTCGAATCTAGTGATTTCTAGTAATATTACAGTTAGGTTATGTTAAATGTGTCAAAAGTTAAGCGAAGTTTTTCATTGTAATAATTAACTATAGCTTTTTTTCCTTTGCAATAATAAAACCCCCTTTAGTTTCTGTTCCATTGCGACAAAAATTAAAGAATTTTGGAGATTATTTCATTACAAGAAAGCGTGACATAAGTCAAGTTTTTAAATTGCAAAAATTTCAGTGCTGCCAAAATCAGCAAGCAGAAGTTCCAAACCAGAATTTAAACGAGGTACCAACTTGACAGCGTTTTGACAGTTCACGAGTTTTGTGAATAGATAGGACTGTGCTCTGACTGTAACTGAAACAAAGGAAGGTAAATGATGCAGTATTATCCAATCACAAAACTCATGAACTGTCAATGTCAAATTTTTAAAATATGAGTGTTCCTGGAAATTACAGTTTTTTTGGAAATGTATATCGGATCTAGTGATTTCTAGTAATAAAATTTAAAATTTAAAATTAAGATTATGTTACATGTGTCAAAAGTCAAAACTATTTTCTTCTATTTTTTCCTTATAATAATCAACTATAGCCTTTTTTCCCTTTTCAATAATAAAACTCTCTTTCGTCTCTGTTTCATAGCAATTGAATTGTATGCACAAAAATTAAAGAATTTGGGAGATTTTTTTTTTACAAAAAAGTTTGATATACTAAGCCAAGTTTTTAAATTTCAAACATGTCAGTGCTGCCAAAATCAGCAAGCAGAAGTTCCAAAACAGAATTTAAACAAGGTACCAACTTGACGGCGTTTTGACAGTTCACGAGTTTTGTGAATGGATAGTAAATGTGTGACAATTATGACGAAACTTCAAACTTTTATTTCATTAAACATTTTTTATGTTGCTGTCCCTTTATGGTATTTACTAGAAATTAGGTTTTTTACTCAACAAAATTACTCATGGTTTTAATATAATAATACACTTTTAATTTGTTGCCTTGCAAATTAAACTTCTTACTGTCCCTGTGATTTTTCGAATGAAACATTTATTATTTGTACTGAACACCATGTTTTTTCTGAACTTCTATAATTTTTACTGAAGATTTATTATTTTACTGGACGCTTATTGTTTTCTTACTGATTGTCTACTATTTTTACCAAAAGATTATTATTTTACTAAATATCTATTATTTTACTAAACATTTATTATTTTTACTGAATATATATTATCTTACAAAACATATATTAGTTTTACTCAACGTTTATTAGTTCCACTGAGCAAATGTACTTGATATTAATACTGTGCATTTAATTTGTTGCCCAAGCAAAATGATATGAAATATGTGTTTCTTGACACCTAAATAATATTCAAAATGATTATTTCTTGGTATACATTGATTTTTGAAGAATGGTACATCGATAAAAACACCATTCTCAGGTAAGTAGGTATGTTCAAGGTAATTTCAATTCCCCCAACTGGGGACGGGATTCTATAGGGACATTGCGTCTCTCTTCAGATAAGAACGGGAGTTATAGGATGGGTGAGAGAAAGGAGGGATGGATAATGGAAGAAAGGCCAGGGAAGGTGGAAAAATACTGTCCCAGCATTTGCCTCAGAGAAAGTACTCTGTTGACTCAGGAAAACCACAAAAAAACCTCAATCAGAGCAGACGACCACGGGAATCGAACCCATGACCTCCCGAATGCTAAGTAGCTAACCACTAAACTACAGAGCTCAGTCTCATCAAAATGCGCAGATACAGCCAAATACACCTTGAAAAAAAAACTTTAAGAAACTGAATTTTGAATTTTCTCCACAAGTCAAAACTAATTATTATTAATTTACTGAAATCATCTTGCAAATGAAATTACATGTGTACGAGGCGTTAGTTACCGTACTTCCACTTGATGTGAAAAGTGTTATTCCTTGCGTCCACATTTCAGTTATTGCAGGTGCAATAGAAATATCTTGCTATTTTAATATCAGCAAAAGAGTGGATATGTACAGTCGTGTGCAAATAAATCTGGGACAGTGTTTTTTTCACATGCAGATTCATTTAAGAATTGAAGAATATCTCCATGGATTTCCTGCTATCAGAAAGAGTTACATTAAACTTTAACAGGTACTGAAACCCGTAACTCTCTCTGATGAGAGGAAATCCATGGAAATATTCTTCAATTGTTAAATGAATCTGCATGTGAAAAAAACACTGTCCCAGATTTATTTGCACACGACTGTACAGTGTACATACTTGATTTGTATCGAAACGTTCAAAAATTGCAGAGATATTTACTTCTCAATGCACCCTACTGTCAACTTTGAGGACACATACGTTAAAAACTTATGGCCATGAGTTTCATGTTTCAATTAATCGATTTTGTCAAAAGAGCAATAAAACGCATGAGCGCAGTAAACATTTTGTTATCTTTTATATCCCAAATTGTAGAAACAATAAATACAGGGTATTTAGTACTAAGGTCAGAAAATCCTTTTGAATAAGTAGATTATAAACAAATAGTTCTATTTAAAATTAATATTTCCCACTACTAAATTAATTTTCTATTTAGTTGCTATCATATACTACCAAATTTGAAGAAATCGGCTTTAAATTAACTAAACAATTTCAAATTTTAAAACTATTCCGGGTAAAGCTATCTACAGCTTAGTGTGTCTCCTATGGAAGTTAATTGAAACAATTTAATATGTCAAACAACTAGTACAGTAAATAGAATAATTTAAAAATCACATTTTAGAAATGGTCAATATAAAACAATTTTCTTTTTCGGAAAAATTTACATTTGTCACCACACCGAAATGTCCTGCAAATTTAAAACTGCTTGCTTACAACCAATAATAATTGAGCATTAATTTCAGCCTGCAAGCTAACGAAACTTATTTTTGTACAATTACGTTAGTTAAGCTCAGCAGTCTTTCGCAACATCCTGAAAACTACAAAAATTAATGCCTCTGTGCAAAACAACATTATGGGCCTGTACGTGTTATAGCCACTATAAACCCAAGTCTGCCAGGCGTGAGCTAAAAGTGAAGTTTTATTTTAAAGTGGAACTTGACCACAACGAATGCGTTTTAAATGGGTCGCGAAGAAGATAGTAAAATAGCAGATATGCAACAAATACCTGGGGATTATTAGGCAACGCCTGAAAGCCCACGGACTCGACCAATTTTTGGCTGGTTATGTGCTACTCCTATCGCTATTAATTTATTTTTACGCCCGAAGGGCAAATAATGTTTAACTATTTAAAATTCTTTTAGAACGGCGTCTTGGAAGCAACTGCGGTTCATTTTGGCAAATTCGCAAGCTTTCGTATATTTAAAAAACTGCAATTAAAAAAACTTGGGAATTTCACGGCTGCGTTACGAAATAACGACAGGGCGGTCATGGTGATCAATATTAATGGAATGACGCAAAGTACAAGTTCTAGCTGCAGGGCTTTCAGGAATTACATATCTTCATTAGAATAACAGAAGCGATAAATCAGTCGATTAATCAATCAGAAAGGGGGTTACCGGCGCGATTAAATCACACACGAACCCTACATACCTACATATGTGAACTTTAGCGAGTAAACACAGCCTGTTTCACAATAGTTGCAGCAAAACATAACTAACGATTGCCAAGTATGGCCTCAACAAGGAGGTGTGGGTGATAGCATCGTCGTGTCTTTGATTTTTATGAGTGGCATGGCCTTGGAATGCAAGCACTATCGTGGTGAACGTTCTGTCATTATGATAGATAGATCTATGATACTATCACTAAAACCATAAAGAGTGAACTGTAGAAATTAATTAATATTTTTTTAGCTCGACTGATCGTTTATACAGAAGTCGGGACTTCGCTAATATGGTGAAAATAATATTATTTTAATATTTTAAAAGATCATGCGGTAAGCACATCTATATCATGATACGTAAAAACTAGGTTTTATATGGCTGTAATAAATGTTTATAATATTCAAGACCAATCAATACGACGTACTAATACTTAAAATCTATTTCAGAAATAAAAATAACCTAATGGTACAATCACCATACTTCTATCTCAGATTGATAACAAGAAAGCAGTAATTGGTAGCGTCCGTTTTATCATTAATATAAGTAATTTATTTTGTATATTCGCTCATCAACAATTGTTAAAAATAATGAACATCTGTAAATTCTGATATCATTGCTCCTTGTATATGTAATCTTCCTAAAATATTACCACATTAATTAGCTTAATTTTGCTATTTGTATTTCCTTCAATTAGTATATCGGGTAGTTGGTCATACCTCTGAACATAGGCAATTTAAGGTTATGCATATTCCTACTCACCATTTTTACGGAAAAAATGGAAAAAATGGTAGTGGTACTAAATTAAAATAAATAATTTTCCGCGTCGTTTAGTGTTAAAAACTTATTGGATAATGTTAATTGTGCATAAAAATATTAATGTTAAAATTTAGATATGTCCCTCACTTATATTTTGGAATATCTAAATTTTAAAATTATAATTTTTATACACAATTGACATTATCCAATAAGTTTTTAATACTAAACGACGCGGAAAATTATTCTGTTTAATTTAGTACCACTACCACTTTTTCCCATAAAAATGGTGAGCAGGAATATGCACAACCGTGATAAGGCATGTAAATTGCCTATGTTCAGAGGTATGACCAACCACTCCGGTATACAACACTACGACTTAAAGAGGATCGATAGATTCATCAAATTGTTGGTAAAACAATATGTGAATTGCTTAAGAATATTATTACTGCATTAACCATTTGTATCTCTTCAAATTGAACGATGGTACAGCAAGATTGTAACTTTGTCAGCTGTTAATAACACATCGTATAAAATGAATTACCACCTCTGAATATCTTATTAGACCTTAGACATTTGCGTCATTAGATTCTAGCTGACCTCTGGCTGTATTTCTGTCTCCAGAATATGATTAAATACGATTTTAGCCCCCATTTTTGAAAGGCGGCAAGGATTACAATCAGTTACATTTAAGCTGCGTTAAACTGTAGAACGATCTATACCACTGCCAATTTTTAAACCACAGAAAGTATCCTTTTGTAGAGGTATTTAAACTTCAATGTACATATGCAATATTTTTTTAAAGTAAATATATTTCCATTAATTTCAAAAATCACACACCTTTGTAAGTAATAAGCCAACACACGTTTTTACCAAAAGTCCGTCAATCCATGCAAATATCATTAATAGAGAATCTTTTATTGAAAATTTAAAAATCTGTTTTGTCTTCTATATGCAAATATATGGAAATTTATATGGGAAATTAAAACAGGTACGATCACTATTATTATCTAATGCCAGTTTTTGTATCATTCTGTTTAAATAATTTGTCTTAATAATGTGTTTAGCTTTAGCTTTTCCTCGAAACATGTGCTGTAATAAACCAATTTTCCGTAAGACCATACCAACTGAAAGAATTTAAAAGTCTAACTATATGACGGACAGTTTTATAAGAAAACAGAAAATAATAAACAAACTCTTGAAGTATTATATAAAGTTTTCTTTGAAAAACTACAGCCACACGAATAAATCAAAATGTATTTATTTGCTTTCAGAATCACTACAACCTAAGAATATTAGATTTCTCATGAAAATTTAGGTATGACGTCTATACCATAACAGGCTTATTAATTTATACTCATAAATACCAACTAATACTTCTAGTTGCGTCAACAAGATATTCAAAATATAGCACTACGCTAGTACTGAATCTCCTAATATTGTTCTGGTAATATACAAATAACATTAAAAACGACCGCACTTAGAGCAATAATTCCGTTAAAAAAACCTAATATGTTATTAGATAATGTTCGACATATATCACCAGTAGTTATGCCCCAGTTACAACAAAAGGAATTACTCAAATACAAGAACGTCTATTTATAGCAGCCTAGTTGTATTACTGACGAACACGACACATATCTAATAAAAAAAAATAATGATCTATACCGAAAATGTGATACATTCATCTTGCCTTACTGCTGTTCCTCTGGGAGCATTAAAGTGCTGTATAAATCAACTCACTGCAGTTTTATACTGTCATTAAATTGATTTTAATTATTATGATAGCAAACTATTCTTCAAATGCCCTCATTCATATCCACTTATGAAATGTCACAATTGATAATCCGTCCGCATGCGGGATTTATTCTAATACGTCTCTCTCATCGAACTTATTAAAATCATTGTAAAAATTATAATTTATTCCGGAAGCAGCCGGCGCACATATTCCATAATAAATGCCCAATAATTTGCACCTATTGCGCTAAACTCGTGTATTTCTTGTAATACGCAGCGCATATATTTATTAATGCATGATCCAGCTGGAAGGATGCCATTACGGGAAGTTACTTATTTATGGTGGGTACCTCTTGGCTACTATTTTGCGGAAATATTAAATAGCACAGCAAATTTGCAAATTACGGGGCATGCAAACGTTATGCAACTAATTAAATTTGCCATTTGTCAAACTTGAAGCCCTGGGGATTTCGTTAATTCAAAGATGAAGAAATGTTCAAATTGTACTTGCCCGCATACTTTTTCATGATTTAAGTATAGTAACTAGATTAATAAAAGATCTTTGAATATATTACCAATACCATTTTTTTTAATACTGCGAGACGAACTCGAGCATGCGATTGCGATACCAAATGCCAAAAGTGATGAAATATCTTCTGAAATTCTCAGATGTATTGGCGAAGATACCTTAGATATTATAATAAATCTTTTCAATCAAATGTAAACAAAACAACGAATGCAAGAGTGCTACTAATATAGGACCATATCTTTAATCAGGCATGAAGAACATTCTAAAAGTGATTCAGGCTAAACTGTATTGAAGATTAAAAAAAGAAATAAACGAAACCTAGTTTGGTTTCAGGAAAGTTTTATGAGACAAGGAAGCTTTATTTACTTTCAAGGTACTTCCACAACGTCGTTTTGATATGCATTATACCAAGTATACGCCTGTTTTGTAGACTTTGAAAGGGCATTATACACCTATACTGGCATCAAATAGTAGTAAAAGGATAAATAACCAAATAACAGATAGCATAGAAAGTAGAAGAAGAGTGAGATATATTACAACTATACAAACCGGTGTAATAATCAATAGTAGAATATTGAATAATCTCAGATTTAATATTTACAAATATAACATTCATACGTGGTAGCATCTAGTAGAATGAAGAAGTGCCTGCTCTAGACTTCACGAACTAAAAATAACTATAAACAAAACCCAATTTATGATTACTTTA
This sequence comes from Agriotes lineatus, assembly GCA_940337035.1. Classification (NCBI taxonomy): domain Eukaryota; kingdom Metazoa; phylum Arthropoda; class Insecta; order Coleoptera; family Elateridae; genus Agriotes; species Agriotes lineatus. The sequence continues at coordinate 153,631,701 of OW679195.1, forward strand.
AATTAAAGAATTAAAACATCAGAGACAATTTAACCATATCTGGAAGCCAAATGTTACAAGCTATAAGTATTTGGGGGACCTGGTTAAATGACGATATAAGTTCAACGAACTAAGAATTGGAATTGAATCTTCGAGACAGGCACTTGTAATGATAAACCTTATTATATGGTATGGAAGCCTGGACTATGAAGAAGCGCTACATCGACAGCCTGGAAGGTTTTGATATGGTAGGATCTTAAAGATTTCATGGTTCGACAGAACTACCAATGTTGAAGAAATTACTGAGAAGAATGGGATGTCGTAAAATAGAAGTAAGAAAGCTGCAATACCTGGTTCATATCACTCGATGACAAAAAAGTGAACTGCTTAAGGCTCCACATGTAGGAAAACAATATTGGTGGTAAAAGGATCGCATTTGAGTCATTTAGAGACAACCTCAGATAGAAGCTGGGATTGCAAGAAGGGAGGTTCTTTTGTTTATTTTTCACTCGACAATTGTTATAAGTTATAACGATGTATTTGAGTAGTCAAATACTACTAAAATAAGATTTAAATATTCAACAGTTGACGATCTGACACGTTCTTTCATAGGAACTCAATTAATTTCAATGGCATCTCTATACTAATCGCAACTAGAAAGCATATTTAAACAAACAAAAAATGCCAGAAAAAGTTAAAACTACTACCAATTTCAACATATTTACTCCTGATTGTATAAAAATTATAACCGCAGTACAAAAAAATTAAAATATTTTTTTCCTACGACCCCTACCAATAGCTTGTCGAACTAAAAATGACATATTATAGATCAGCTGATTTTGAATTTATGTCATTTAAACTGATAGCGAGGTTATAAAGTTACTTTATTGCTTCTTTCGTTAGAGGTAGAGTGTTTATAGATATTAACGATACAAGTTTGATTATGAAACATCTTAACGAAAGGAGTTTATTGCCAAAACGAGGCAGTGAGACGAGTTTTGGGGCAACGAAACGAGTTTTCGTTAAGTGCTATACGCAAACGTGTATTGTTCCATATTTTTATCTTCATCAATAAATTCTGATTCAATGTATTTTTTATATAAAAAGAGTACGGTAATGATGCTCTTAACGATACTAAAATTAATTTGGTTAATGAAGATGAAGATAAAAATAATTAAAGCGTTTAGATAAAAATTATTACTATAAATAATTCCTTTTGATAACTAACTTTGACAACTATCGGCTGTAAAAATAGGCAACGGTGTCGGCTACTTATCCACTGCCAATTTTTGTTATGACGTAAATTAATACTGTCAAAAATGTAAACCTTTGTTAAATCTATATTTATGAATTACTAACAGTAACTTTAAGGTCGTAGAAAAAATATTGTATGCAAACTCGTGCTAAGTGTTATTGCAGTTGACATGTTATGAAACTCAGCCGAAGGTTATGTTTCATAGTTTTCATGTCTCGTGCACTAAACAGGTACTTTTAACACTTGTATCATAAATAACTATTTTCTACTTTAGTGTTTTAATGTGGCTATTAAAACACTTCATTGTTGTTTTCATATGAAAAAGGTCGAAACGGCCTCCTTTATTTCAGACAACTGACATTTATGAAATGTCAAAATTCAAAGTTTTTGATTATTTTTTATGCAAAGTAAAATCTTGTATGATACGCGTTTTGACAAACCACCTGACCACGTCACATGCCTAAAACACTTCAATTTTGCAATTTTGTATCATAAATAACTATTTTGGCCTCGTGGCCTGTAAACTAACACATTCACACACAGTGCTTTGGCGTTTTGGACGCAGTGCAAAATTTACCGAAGGCAAGATGCTTAATGACAACGGTGGTTTTAAAATTCGGAAAGTAAACTCTGGGAATTTATATAAGAAAAGTTCTGTCGGCCAAAAAATTTTTGTACAATACCCATGCGTTAAATATTTTATTTTATCCTATTATGTTATTATGACAATAACTCCTTAGCAACGAGTTGCGTTAAGATGTATTTAACAGCACTTGTGTTGTTAAGAAAAATAACATAATGATACTTTATTAGCATTTAATCACATGTTGACAGCACTCAAGTGTATTGTCAGTCTATGTCAAATTCGATGTTAGTAGGTTAGGATTTGTTTGTTATTTGACACAAACTGACGCAAAACTTAACCTGAAAATCTCAAATTTAACATAACCTGACAGCGCTACCAACAATACAGTATTGAGTTTTTATCTTACTAGTGACACCACCACTCGCTGTTGTAAGTGTCATTAATAACCATTTTTCCTATTTTTTGAAAAAGATTAGTATTTTAGGATAAAATAAACCGTGTTACGATATACGTAACGTTATCTGCTTTCTACATTACTCGAGAATTTTAAAGAACTCGCTCCTAACGTCGCTCGTTCATTCAAACTATTCTCTCGTAATGTAAAAAGCTTGATAACGTTACTTGCATCGTAAATTACTATTACAACGTTCCGTTTTATTAAGGCACTCCGCTTCGCGTCGTGTTTCAAAAATTAAAACCTTCCCCTATAAAATGAAACCTACCGCACTCGCAACGTAATTTATTAATTTCTGGTTCGTTTATTTTTAATGTATTTTAAAGTGATATTGTACCACACCTTATTTTAAATATTGCATCCCCCCATAAAAACAGTTGAAATTCGGTATAGACTATAGCTCCTGGGAAAGTACATATACAGTTGCTCTAACTATGTTTCATTAAAATAACACTTTTATATCAAAACGTGAAGTAACGTTCTAATTACAAACTTTTCTTTAGTATACAAGGTGTTTTAAAACTGCGCGGTACTTTTCAGTGGACGTGTTCTCTAGACCAAATTATTGGTCCAAAATAATTTTTAAATTCCAGAATGTATTGGCAATTTGCACTAGTGCAATTGTTGATGCGATTGGCTGAAGCTGTCAAATTCTAACTCTCTAATTAGTAAAAGGTTTTTGAGGTAAATAGTAATTCCCCCAGAGAATGAGAAATTACTGATAATTTGTTTGTTATGAAAGACGAGTGCCTCTGCTGCTATAAGGATTGAGTAGGAATTGAACAGCAGTTACGAGTGCTTTACAGCACAAAATTATGCCATTTCTCAATCCGTGGGGTATTTTACAAGATAATTTACCGAATGAACGGTACAAATGAACGTTAACATATTAAAAATTATTTTTATGAATAGCAACAGGCATGTATATAATTTTCTCACTGATAAAATTACCGGGATAATTTTTGCAATCGGCATTTGATTGGTTAAATTTCAAGAAATAGAAGATTTACATTGGATGTAATTGTATTTAATTTACTCATTTTCATTGAAAACAATTTTACGACACTTCATGCGTCCACAATTTTATTGTTTAATGTTACTTAAATTCTGTAATCATAAACGGTGATGCCAATCTGGATTGACGTTGCTAACCGTCGTAAAGCTCCAAAGTAGTGACGCTATTTCAGACCATCTAGGCAAATTCAAATTTTGTACATTTAAAACATTTAATTAATTTTTCTCATTCTTCGTGCTCCTTTTACAAACTTTCAGTTCACATTCTGTAGCAATTACTGTATTTTTGCAGATGTGAGAAACCTTTACAAGAGGTATTAAAGGAACGCGTTTGGCGGAACAAAGTGGGCATCAAGAGCGGTAAACGGCAAAACAAACAACGGCTCAAAGCAGAACAAAAAATTAGGGCCGTAAAGCCATAGCATGCACTCGAAAGCATTTCACAAAAGCGCGCTCGATTTATCTTGCGCATTATTAGACGCATGATATTAATACATAGTACATTTTATGGTAATGATAATGCGAATGCAACCGGAATACGAGCGTTTCCCAGCGAGCTGTCGGACGAGCTTTGCTAGGAATGCGGTGCAGCTATGCAATCGAATATGTGGAACGGGATTTAAAAAGACATCCACGGCGATTCCATATAAATGGGCCTAATAAAGCTAAACAGTCCACTTCATTCCCTTGCGTAACCTGCGGGACGAAGAGAGCAAATCCTAGGAATTAAATCTGGCTATTAGAAAATTCCCACTTGAAGACGCATAATATCTATATTTATGTGGAAATTATTGGGCCGGAGATATATCATCGCGCACGTAAACAGTCCCGGAGAAGGGTCCCGGTCGTAAATCAAGCCCTGTGTCAGGTAGAAAGGTCCGGGCGGCCCGTTCAAAAAACTCCCTTCGCCTTCCCGTGCTCCCACTGCCAAATACTTATACGGGGGCGTATTAATAAATTCTCAGTCTACACTAGGAAGAAAACACATAAAAGACAACACATTTTTATTCAACATAATCCCCATTCATGTAAATACTGTTGCAATCATGCAATGTTACTAAACCCTTTAGAAGTAAATGGTGGACTGTGCTCTGGAAGCCGACGCAGTGAACACATCATCCTTCATACCGTTTTTGCATTTTCCGAACGTAGACAAGCAAAGTGATTCCACTTCCATAACTGGACCATTGTTAACTAGCTGAAATGCTCAACATTCTCTTCAAAATGAATGCAAAACGGTTTTCGTGTTGACACTTACTAGCTGCCAAACAACTACTTCCAGGTTTTTCCTAGTTTTGAAGATCAACTTTTTTAAATGCAGGAATCCAGTTCTTAATGATAGATTAGAACGAATCTCTTTACATTTCAACCATCTCACAAACTGGTCTTGGGTTTTCTCCATCTCTGTTATGCGATATTGCAATTATCTCTGCTATCATGCATAACTTCCAACATTTTCAGAGGTGGGAACATACATTACTCTCCCACGTCTCTTACATAGTCTTGAATATATCAGCTTTACTTCCTTTGAATACAGCAACCCATGTATTTCTAATCGTTTAGGATGAACAGCTATCTTCTAAAGTCGCCTCCACATCTTGATGAATCTTTTTCCATTTGAATAAATAGAGGTTTGAAGTGATACTGGTGTTCTTCATTTCTAAATTCCTGAACATGGTTATTTAAAATGTAGGGAACCAATGAAACTTTGTATGTCTATTTGACAGATTTACAAAACAATTTCACTTTTTATCAACACACCCTCGTATCACCCGTTCTGTAACAATGCGACCACGCACAGAGCGGGCGTTCATTTTCGTTTGCAAATAACGCAATCAGCGGCTGCAGCGGAACTGGGTAACCGAGTTAAACAATGTAGTAAAGAAAGAGCAATCATAAATCATGTGAAGAACTACCCTCGCCTCGAACTGAAACAATAATGCTGCGGCGCTCACGTGGGAATGCGCTAGCCACTAATTAAAACTGTTATTAAAATGCCACAAAATAACAGTCCTAATGGCCGGGTTTGCCACGGGCTCTCGCATTTTACAAATCCCTTATTGCCAGGCAATGGCGTTCTGAACTGCAATTACTACGCGAAATCTAAAGGATATTCACGTCGTTGTACTTTTAATGAAACGCCAAGCTCTTCTTCCACCCACGCTGCCTCTGGATTCGCTTTAATGCCCCCTAGACCGCCCTTAAAAGGACATCATATAATTGCTATACGACTTTTATTAATGTTGCGTAAACGGGTACGCATGGCATGAAATAATATTGCTATGGGCCCATATTAGAAGACCGCGAACAACCATGCCACTACCCTTGTTAGTATTATGCGTGGATCTATGAAATGTTTTAAAACACATTGTGAATGTTTAGAATAAATATGAAATAATGCTGTCTAAGTACCCTTATCCTCCATACTGTTGTAATATAATATTATACATTTATGAAGAATGTTCACAAGCCAATTATTTTGGAAATTTGGTCTATTAGTAGCAATTCTTAATACATATAGTTCTACTCAAAACAATTAATTTCCCACGTTAACATTATATTATTTGCTATTATATTAGATTAACGTCAAAGAAATACAGCAGCTACGCAGACAATTTATTGTACGGTTATCAGTTAGTTTGCATATTCAAAGTATATATCACTGTACTAAACATTTTACAAGCAGTGATAATTCTATAAATTATTCTTGTAACGTTGCCTAGTTCCATCGTCAACAGATGCAATTGAAGCAAAAGCGTAAAAATTTAAAAAATACGAAAGAATTTGTCGATATCCTCAATTTTTAAAATGAAATACGCTGCATAAGTTTCGGCAATATAATAATATTATGATTGCCATCTTCAGGTAAAAATCTACAATTGAAATTTTAAAATTTCCACATGGTGGACTCATGTTACATTTTTACTTTCCCATACCCATAGGTATAGGGAAGTCTTGGAATCATGAAAATTTTGGAAATCGAGATTTTCACAGAAATATCCGTTTTGGGCCTCTAGGAACCCAAAAGAGTGGTTTTTAAAAAATGTCTGTCTGTGTGTGGGTGTGTGGGTGGGTGACGCTCCTACAGCCGAAAGTATTGCTCCGATTTTGATGCGCTTTGGAATGCGGGGGTGTATCGAAAATTCATCGACAAAATAAGCTTTTCAAAAAAATCCGAAACCGGAAGCGGAAGTTACGCATGTTTTTTCGGTATCACTGTTTTCGTGATTAAAATTTTGAAAATTTTATCGCGGATAACGATAGAGGGTCATAAGACAAATCTGCTAGTTTTTTGCCGAACTCGCTAGGTTTAAAATGAAGGGCGCTATGATTTTTTGAAAATTTTGAGTTTAACGCCCTATTACTCAAAAACGGATGAATCGATTCAATTGATTTTTTTTTTGAATAGTATATGAAGGCTAACATGAGGTGATATAAAAAGTGTTTTGAAAAATATTAAGGGGCCTAAATTACAAATTTTCAAAATTTTGGAAATTTTCTAAAAATCATTTCCTCAAAAACTGCCACAGGAATTTGTTTAAACTTCATACACTGATAGACCCCGAAAAGGGCTATCGATCTGTTTTTTAAAGAATCTCATGAATTATCTGTGGCGCCTTCTACGAAGCTTTGAAGTTTGAAAATTTAAACCCCTTTAATTAATAAACAAAACAAGATAGGTAGCTGGGGTTTTCAATGAATTGCTCAGTGCATAATGGAGCATATGAATATGCAAAAAAAATATTACACTCGTGGATATATGTAAGCGCACCGGCCCCCTCCTCCCTCTATTTTTGAAAAATAATTTTTTTATTCTAACGGTTGTTATATTTTTGCGTCAAAGAATCTTTTTTCGCGAAAATAAAAAAATCGATTTTGTATGCCCTAGAAAATATAATTTCCAGGTACTTAGAAAATTTCACCTCGGTGCTACAGCCGTTTTGAGGAAAATAATACATAAACTAGCACAGTGGCGGCTTGTCCACTTGGAGCCATCTACAGAAGCTCGGTGGTCACGTTTTGAACTACACATCACTTATAATAATGCAGAAGACTAAAAGCCGTGTTTACACAACTAAAAGTACTATGGTTGCGTTCCACCATTTCTATTTTCGGATTTTTGTAAACAAACTTCCCTCAACTTTTAATAGCGATATTATCACAGAAAACAATTATTTATTATGCATATTTGTTGTGTTTTTTAAAACTATTGACTCAGCTTCGAAGGCAAGTCCACTTTGGTTAATTTTCATATCTGCTTATTGAACGTTCCCACAACCTAAGCCGTACTCAAACGCTATAAAGGCGTGTCCGTTACATCTTACTTAACAACATAACCTATATTTCTGAAAATTTGTATGCGTCGCCTTTCGTTTCTTCTAGCAGTTGCTACAAGTATTGATTCTGTTAAATGGTCTACTGTGCATCAGATAATTGTAGTACAAAGCAAGGTAAGGCATTAGCGTTGTTCAGATTTCCCAAAAATTTGCAATCACTTATAATAATGCAGAAGACTAAAAGCCGTGTTTACACAACTAAAAGTACTATGGTTGCGTTCCACCATTTCTATTTTCGGATTTTTGTAAACAAACTTCCCTCAACTTTTAATAGCGATATTATCACAGAAAACAATTATTTATTATGCATATTTGTTGTGTTTTTTAAAACTATTGACTCAGCTTCGAAGGCAAGTCCACTTTGGTTAATTTTCATATCTGCTTATTGAACGTTCCCACAACCTAAGCCGTACTCAAACGCTATAAAGGCGTGTCCGTTACATCTTACTTAACAACATAACCTATATTTCTGAAAATTTGTATGCGTCGCCTTTCGTTTCTTCTAGCAGTTGCTACAAGTATTGATTCTGTTAAATGGTCTACTGTGCATCAGATAATTGTAGTACAAAGCAAGGTAAGGCAATAGCGTTGTTCAGATTTCCCAAAAATTTGCAATCACTTATAATAATGCAGAAGACTAAAAGCCGTGTTTACACAACTAAAAGTACTATGGTTGCGTTCCACCATTTCTATTTTCGGATTTTTGTAAACAAACTTCCCTCAACTTTTAATAGCGATATTATCACAGAAAACAATTATTTATTATGCATATTTGTTGTGTTTTTTAAAACTATTGACTCAGCTTCGAAGGCAAGTCCACTTTGGTTAATTTTCATATCTGCTTATTGAACGTTCCCACAACCTAAGCCGTACTCAAACGCTATAAAGGCGTGTCCGTTACATCTTACTTAACAACATAACCTATATTTCTGAAAATTTGTATGCGTCGCCTTTCGTTTCTTCTAGCAGTTGCTACAAGTATTGATTCTGTTAAATGGTCTACTGTGCATCAGATAATTGTAGTACAAAGCAAGGTAAGGCATTAGCGTTGTTCAGATTTCCCAAAAATTTGCAACAATGGTCTAAATTGGACTCCCACTGATTCTTCAAGGTTATGTGAGGTAAGTAGTTTTGAATAAACTTGTACGTACAATCTTATTGCTTCTCTCTTCTGCAGGGTCACTTTGAAGTATAAGCTATTGATGTCGAAGCGATTGCAGAGAGGGTAGTTGAAAAACTGTTAGATTTCGATGCATTAACAAAGAAGCTTACTTCGATCATCAACGCTTCCCTGGAAACCGAGGTTGCTAAAATAGTGGAAAAGTACGAGCACAAAATCTCATCTTTGGAAATGCAACTCGAAAAACTGAAAGCCGAAACGGAAGATACAATGAACGCACATGAACAATACAGCCGTGTAAATAGTTTAAGAATATTCGGCGTTCCGCAAAAACCGAATGAAAATACCAGTGAAGTAGTGCGCAATTTATGCCACGAAAAGTTAGGTATTAACCTTGCCGAAAATGATATCGACATCTGCCATCGCCTTGGATCGAAAGAGGGAACTCACCGTCCAATTATTATAAAATTTGTGCGCCGCAGCATTAAAAAACTTATACCATAAACTAATTACTTGAACAAAAGGGATATGATATTTTAGCATTATCAGAAACGTGGTTAAAATCTGATATTACCCTTTCTCATTCGAAATATAACATTTTCCGGAAAGATCGAGACGCTCGAGGGGGTGGAGTTGCAATTTATGTAAAGAATCACTTGAATGTAAAAATTATTCAAACAAATGATAATATTGAGCAATTGTGCTGTCATTAAAAATCAATAATGAAAGTTATGTTTTCGGGTTTGTGTATAAACCACCTCAATTTAATTATATAGTTTTTGTAGATGAGGTTGAAGAATCCATTTGTTTGTATACTGAGGCTTCAGATAGGGTTATTTGTTTGGGTGATTTTAATATAAACGTGTTGGATTTTTCTGGTTCGGTTACGCAATACTTAAATTATATGTTAAATACATTATGTTTAAAACAAATTATTACAGAGCCTACTCGAATATCTGGAAATAGCATTACTTTGATAGATCTCATAATTACATCGGATACCAGCTGCATTAGTGAAACAGGGGTGTGTGAAAATGAGTTATCCGATCATGAGACAGTTTTTTGCAAAATATCAACTGGTGAGTTCGTCAAACTAAGTCCTACTATACGCACATTTCGGAATTTTAAATATTTTAATTTTAATGACTTACTGTGACCTACAGAAGTTACCTCTACATCAATTGTTTTATGAGCGGGATATTGATGCTAAATTAAACATTTTAAATTATTATATTACATCCATTTTTGACTTGCATGCCCCGTGGATAACCGTTAAAATGAAGAACAAACCAGCACCTTGGTTTACTGATAATGTTCAGTTACTGATAAATCTTAAAAATAAGACAAAATCAAAATATAAACAATCTAAGAACCCTGGGCACTGGGAATATTATAAAAGTTTGCGGAATTTTACCAATCTTGCAATTCAAAATGAAAAGAAAGCTTACTTCGAGCATAAAGTTGGGATTGGAGGCACAAATGCTATTTGGAAGGAGCTAAATTTAATAAATATAAACATTAAAAAACAAAATTCTATTCCGGAAACACTCAGTAATGTACAAGAAGTAAATGATTTTTCTGTAGACTCTATACCTCACAGCACTCCTGATCAAATGCTTCTAGATTTTTATCGTAATAACGAACTTACATCAGAAAAACTTTATTTCACGACTGTTGACGTTGAGGAAGTACAAAATTTAATTAGAAGTGTAAAAAGTAATGCAGGGGGTATAGACGGTATAACCATCAATATGATTAAACTGTGTTGTCCATACATATTACCGTTTATTACTCATATACTGAACTGCTGTTTATCAGAAAATGTTTTTCAAAATGTTGGAAAAATGCAATTGTGATTCCTTTCCCCAAAGTAAATAATGCTGCAGCCTATACAGATTTACAACCTATCAGTATATAGAAATAGAGTGTTAATTAACAACTGGTTATTTATTTAAATAAGACATTTTTTCTTATTGTATAGTTGTACATTACTATAAATGTTAGTTTAAATTTACTCAAATATTTGTTTTGTTAATTACAAAACTTAACAAGTTAATTACAAAACTTAACAAGTTAATAAATAAAAGTATTTACAAAAATATTGCTCTAACTGCTATCTAATAAAACATTTCTTATTAATAGTACAGCAATATCACGGAAACAAACGACGAACGTCATCAAATATTTAGTTATTCATTTAAAGTTACCGTTTGATTCCGTGATTTACCTATAGTTACAATAAATATGATTAACTATAGGTAAATCACGGAACCAAACGGTGCGCGTCATCAAACAGTAACTATAAATTAATAACTAAATATTTGATGACATGCACAGTTTGGTTCCGTGATTTTACTATATGTGTATTGCTTTCCAAGCTGGGATGAGCTCCATACTGAGCGCTGGGTTAGTCAACCGAGGTGCGAAGCACTGAGGTCAGCTAAAAGTACGAAGCTGGAATAAGCCTTCCCACGAGGTAGCTACATGCCTGGTCTGTAACTGATATATTATAATGGGCAAATAGTGCCAGTGCAGCAACATGATGACATGAAACTTGTCCACGAGGACATGTGCAAGAAGTTGAGGTTATGTTTTTGTCTTCATCGAAGAAGATCTACAAAGTAAAAATATATACTTAGTATATATTCGTTACTACTTAGAATACATCTGAAGCAGCAATCAGTATTTTAAATAATTATACTTTTTAAGCTAAAATTTATCTTACCTCAACATTGTATCACTTATCTTTCATGCTTGCCTGTACTGTACCATGTACCCAGGGGTGCCAGATCGTGTCAAGCTGAATTCGTTAGCTTCGTCGGAAAAAATCGTGAGATTTCGGAAATGGATGAGATTTGAAACTATGGATGCAAATTTTAAAAAAAGCTATTTTAAAATTAATAAAATATGGAATATATGCTGCAGATTTATTAAACATTGAGTACATAGGTTGTACATACATAAATGACTGCAAGAGAATTATAAACATTTTAAATAATTGCCATAAATAAAAAAATTAAATTAATATAAAGTAAATGTTAAATGAACTAAATATTTTATTATAGAAATAACACATGAATTCTAAAAATAAAAATATGGCTACATAGAATATAGTACATATACATAGACCTAAGTATGTATACAGAAAAAAAATTGTTCGACTACTCACAATCTGAAGAATCTGTGTCAGGGATGACTGGTTTGGAGGGATAAAGTACTTGACTATTAATTTTTTAAAATTAAATCTGTGCTTATCTTGAAATTATGTAAATACCTATTTCTTGAAAGAACATTTAAATCCGCTTTCAACCGCAACTTGCGACTTCTTTATGTGAACCATAGATAGCAGCAGTATTTGATGATAATGCGGGAAATGATAAAATCAGTGACAGCATACATTAAATCATGTATTAAGACTAACACACATTTTTTTCTATTTAATCATTTAGTGTTACAATTTTTTATACAATTATTTTAATTAGAATTGATACAAAAATCGTGAGATAAATAGTCCTTATCGTGAGATTTGCAATGAAATCGTGAGAACTCACGATAAATCGTGAGATCTGGCACCCCTGCATGTACCATTTAATACTGAACAGAAAAAAGAAGACACTATTCAATTCAACAGTATTGGCGGTATCCAATATGAAAGAAAGTTGCCCGGAGGCTATCCAAAAATGTCCATAAAACGCTTTCCAGAGGCGAGCGTTTCCTTTCCAGAGACTTTCCATTTAAAAATATATATTTTTTAACTTTTCCTTACTGCCAATCTCTAGCGTGTTTTTAAAACTTTATTTAGTGAAACAAAAGTTATTAAATCCGTCCTACATTTTAAGTGCGGCATATGCCGCGGGTTTCAGCTAGTTCTTTTATATTTACCCGCAATTTACGTGAAAGTGTAAACGCTTATCACGGTGAAGACGTGAGTCATCGAGTTGAAATTTTGATATGTTGTAAAGACTGTTGAATAAAGACGATATGAACAGTTTCCAGTATGGGAAAGTCCAGGCAGGTAGTCACGTCCACTTTTTTTATAGTTGTGTTCAGTCAACTTTGACAAATCATCAGGGAACGTTAAATCTTATAGAAACAGTTCGTATTTATTATCAAAATTTCTCTTTCCGTTCGAGCAACGTTCGGCGCTCTACGTGAAGTTTATGGTTTGTCAGACCACAACTTACCGAATTTTGCGTAAAAACTTAGGTCTTATCCTTACAAGATTTAATTCATCCAATAACTGAAGCTAAATGACCATTTTCAGAGTTGACAGTTCGCTGATTGGACTCTGAAATAGTTAGAAATCGATCTAGAATTTGGCAAAAAAGATCATATTTAGCGATGAGGCCTATTTTGGTTAAATGAATTCGTCAAAAAGTATATGTTGTTGAAGCCGTATAGCGGTCCACGATGATTTGTCAAAGTTGACTAAACACAACTGTGAACAAATTTAAGGCTCAACCAATCCAAGATGACTACAATTAGTTTTTAAAGTTCTGACGCCGTTATTGGAAAACCCTATATTATCTGATTCTACAGATTCTATCACCTGTCTATCGTCTGAAAATATACCTATCTTTTTCATCCTATTACTAATATTAACCTTATTATTACATAGCTCATATACATTATGGACGCGACCAGCTAACTGCCGAAATCCTACAAGCCGCAGGTACAATGGGGATTAAAATTATGCACTGCCTCTGCAATAGAATTTGGCATACATTGCAATGGCCAGAAGACTGGACAAGCTGTTCCATAATGCCCATCCACAAAAAGGGCTCCTTTCTCATATGCGATAACTACCGCACCATAACTTTGATTTCACATGCAAGCAAAGTGTTGCTGAACATTCTTAATGAAAGGCTAAAAGCATACATCCAACCGCAAATTTCATCTGAGCAGGCGGGATTCGTTAAGAGAAGAGGTACGAGAGAACAAATACTGAACATCAGCCAACTCATAGAGAAAGCCAGAGAATTCAACATCCCACTGTACATATGCTTTATAGATTATAACAATGCTTTCGATAAAGTTATATGGAATAAACTCTGGATGGTGCTAGATGAAATGGACGTCCCGCTACACTTGATATCCCTCATTATCAACTTATACTCCAACACAACACAACGCAAGTTGACCAAATATGTTCCGCAGACTTCCAATCTCAATGTGGTGTCCGTAAAGGATGCATACTTTCACCACAGCTATTTAATATCTACGGAGAATACGTAATGAGACAAGCACTAGAAAACTGGCAAAAAGGTGTCCCGGTTAATGGCCGAACATTTAATAACCTGCGATTCGCCGACGATACGGCACTTCTGGCAAACTCCGAAGAGGATCTGAGAGATCTCATAACACTAGTGGAAACGGAAAGCAGAATATCTCCAAAACAAAGATAATGATTGTTGTTAGACTGGCCAATTACAAGCCTGAAATAACGATAATGGGCCGTTTTAAGGTTGTAAATGAATATGTGCATCTGGGTTCCTTGATAAGCAACACTGGCTCTACGGAAGGTGAGGTCCGTCGTAGATGCGATCTTGCCGAGGTTGCAATGAAGAAATTAACAAAAATCTGGCGAGATAAACACATATCCATTGCAAACAAAAAGTGTTTGGTTCATTGCCTCGTTTTTCCCGTTCTAACCTACGCATCAGAATCATGGACTATGAGAATGAGTGAGAGGAGAAAAGTCGATGCGACAGAAATGTACTGCTGGAGTAGAATGCTTCGGATTCCATGGACTGCTCATCGATCGTACTAACGTATTTATATTACGAGACCTTAATGTACAGCAAAGACTCTCTGCAACTATTCAGAGTCGGTCACTGAGGTTCTTTGGACATGTTATGAGAAGAGAAGAAGGTATGGAAAAGCTCATAATACAAGGAAACGTTGAAGACAGAAGACCCCGAGGTCGCTCACCAACTCGTTGGACCGATCACATGGTTAAAATCACTTCCATACATTAGCAAATGAGGCGCGCGACAGGAAAGTATGGAAAAGCATAATAGACGACGCTCACGCAACACTGACCACCACATTCCGAGTGGGGAATAAGGACTGAGAAGAAGGATACATTATTTGTTACACTATTTTGTACACCTTGTATAAATTATAAAACGTGATCTGGTTCATGATAATGAGTAGACTGAGTAGTAATCGAACATTGAAGGATTTTCCAAGTAGTTCGACTTTCTAAATTGCATCGTCAACACAAATACACAGCTAGCAACATATCGATTATTTACAGATAACAAATGAACACGTCTCATCTCTAAAAATGTAGCACTATAACAATATTCTTAATTACTTAAAAATGACTCTTTCTCATATAGTACGTATATATGGCTATTTATGAAAATAACTCATCAAAAGCAAACAAAGAAGCTCTTTTTAACCATTTCATTGTTTTTTCACCTTAAGTTTGCTTTTAATAATGTGAAAGTTACTACTTGGCTCTTTAAAGTGTTGCAAAAACACTTTGGTTAATCGGCTTATAATGAAAATAAATCGAAAGCTCACCTCTTTCAATAACCTTTTTAAACCCA
This sequence comes from Agriotes lineatus, assembly GCA_940337035.1. Lineage (NCBI taxonomy): Eukaryota > Metazoa > Arthropoda > Insecta > Coleoptera > Elateridae > Agriotes > Agriotes lineatus. Next base: position 153,647,003 of record OW679195.1, read on the forward strand.
TCAAAATTTGAGCAAGCCCCATCACAGAAATAGTTCTTAAGGTGCTGTATACTTTCTTAATGTTATGGAATCTATCCAAAATTTTGAAAACACCAATAGTTTTTGCATGTTCTTTTTTTATGGCGCTAAACTTTTACATCTTTACAAGAGAGAACGGCCATTTAGTAAAGATATTCAAATTGTTAAAAACGCAGCGGTTTCAATTGTGATATAATTTACAAAGTATTTAATAAACACAACAGTCGTATGTTAAGGTCAATGTCGGCTAGTGTAAACTTTCGTTTTCACTGCATTAATGGTCATATAATAATATGAGTAGAGCAAGGTTTACTGACATAAACAAGTATAATAATTGTCCATACGACTGCGCTAACCACGTATATGCATATTCCTTTGTAGATACAGTGTGTAGAAACCACAAATAAGCAGCCCCAAGCAAATAGCGGCTAGCAGGACGAAGCGATCAACTCCTCTGAAAGGTTACCTCAAGAAATGTTTCAGAAGTCTCGTGACGGTGCTATCATATGGCGAGTATTTTCACAAGTACTCAAATATTCTCCTAGTAGAAGATGCTGTGTCATGTGAACAGGAACAGCTGAAAATTATGTTTCCAAGGATGAAGTATATACGTAAGGCAACGTAACAGCGGTGCAGAAGACAAAAGAAAACCACCGCACTATTTCAATTCCCAGGAAAATTATCTTCTTATTTCGCCGTTCCCTTGTTTCGAAGGTTGGCTACCATATGGGCTATCACAACTTTTGATGCACAGGCACGAAATAATTCGATTAATGACATGCTGAACCACTCTCTTAAATTTTCCAGCCATGAGATGGTCTTCCAACACAATGCTTACCTTGGATTTTGCCTTTCATGATAAATTGAAGCAGATCATATTTTTCGTTAAGCATTACATGGCCCAGGAACTGAAACTTGCGTTTTTTTAATAGTGAATATTGTGTGGCTCGCGTATTTACAAACATTTTTATTTCGACTTTTTTATTTTCAGGAAAGACAATAAAAACTCCAATTTTTATAAGTAGATGTATTTTTATATATTATAGTAGTTAACAAGTATGGAGGAGAAGATCTTACTGCGGAGGTATACGAATTAATCAAGAAAATCTGACAAAAAGAAAATATTCCAAAGGAGTGGACAGAGACAGTCAAAACCCTGATACATAAAAAAGGCAAAATAATTACAGGGGAATAGCCCTCTTAGATTGAACTTACAAAAGACTGGCGACACTAATAAGACTAAAGAAAAATCCCCACCTCTGGAAGGCTTAGCATTTCTACCTTACGTTAAAGGCTCGACTGATAAGATAGGACGTGTTCTGCAACGATGCAACATCAAAACTGTGTTCGCGAGCAAGGAACTTTGGGTAACGGCTTCAGATCGGTAAAAGACAAGATTGCAAGTTTAAAAACCGCTGGCGTATATCGCATGTTTTGTTCTTGCGGCTCGAGTTACATTGGACAGAGTGGTCGTTCAGTTGATCTAAGACTTCAAGAACATAAAGTCTATTGCAAACACAAACGCATCACAAAATCAGCCGTAGCTGAGCATACGTTTACAAATGGACACACTTTAAAATTTGAGCACGCCAGAGTACTTGCCAGAATGCCTCACTACTTCCCGCGAGTGATACGTGAAGCCATAGAAATAGAAAAACATCCAAATAATATCAACAGGGAAGATGGCTTTAAGCTTAGTAAAACGTGGACCCCTGTGATACACGATCAAAGCATTACAACCACTGTGCGTCATACGGTCACGCCTCACGGATTACGTTGCACTCGGACGACCAACCAGCGTTACGCCACTCCGCGCGCCTGGCACGGAGGACTATAAATAGCTCCACACCGACCTTCGGTTCTTAGTGCGACTTCCACGCTGATGATGCAGCTGCAAGGTCTTGCGAAACGTTAGTGAATATGGATGCACAAACAGCAAAACGGCCAAATCTGCCTAAGTATCCTCGTTCTCAAGATATTCAAACAACACGAGCCACCAAAGAGCATGACCATCGCGCGGGTTTTTGCTCGACTTCACAAGATGCAAGGCACATTAAGCCAGAAAATGCTGGGTGTTCATCTACAAATACTACGCGGTCTATGCCGAAATTCTATGTTAAGAAGAATAATTCGAGTAACCGCGAAAGCCTCAAACAGTATATGACACTAATAAGGAATAAATCACAAAGTTATACAGAAAGAGAACTATCTGAATATCAGGCAGGGCTTAGATCAGGTCGCTCAACTACGGACCAAATATTTGTACTTAAAGAAACCGTAGACAGATGCAGAGAATATAACAAAGAGATACATTTGGCATTTATCGACTTTCTAAAAGCATATGACAATTTAAAGAGGGAATCCTTACTCAAGGCTATGAAGAACCTAAAAATCCCGAGAAAACTAATTAAGCTAGTACAAATAACGCTGGAGAATTCAACGAGTAAGGTCAAATGGAAAGGGAGGAGAACGAAGAACTTCCAGGTCAAAAAGGTTTGAGACAGGGAGGCCCGCTCTCAACAGTATTATTTAACATAGTGCTTGAGGAAGTGATAAATGGAAGCAAAATAAACAGAACGGGCAGCATAATCAACAACAAATACCAATGCTTAGCCTACGCAGACGATCTGGTACTAATGGCAAATAATAAGGAAAACCTGGTTAAAATAATAAGGAAAGTTGGGGAAAAGCTGAAGAGGCCGGACTGCATATCAACGACGATAAGTCAAAATATATGGTAATGAAAAACTAGAACAGTCCCATAGAATATCAAAACCTAATATACAGCCAAGAAGGAGAAGAAGAGCGGGAGTTACAAAAAGTTAATGTGTTTACATACCTAGTAGTGCAAATCTCAGAGGACGGAAGAGAAGACGAAGAAATAAAAGCAAGACTGGTGAAAGGAAACAAAGCAGCGGGAGCAGTATCAACGTTGCTAAAATCAAAATTTATAAAGCGAAAAACAATAATCCAAATCTATAAAACTGTGCTAAAACCAACGGTAACATACTGGTGCGAGACCTGGAAACTGGGGGCAGTACGCCAACAAAACCTACTTGTATGGGAACAAAATATATTACGGAAAAGTTATGGAGGAATAGAGGAGGGTGAGGAGTGGAGGAGAAGGAGAATAAAGAACTGGAAAACCTATATAGAGAACCGACAATAGGGCAGTGTTTTAAACAACAACGAGTGAGGTGGTTGGGGCATGTGCAACGAATGAAGCATAACAGAGTGGCTAAAACAGTGCTGAGCATACACCCAGTGGGAACAAAAGCAAGAGGGAGACCGAGGAACAAATGTAAAGAAGAAGTTTTAAAGAACTTGAAAGAAATGAGAATAGATGACTGGAGAAGGAAAGCCCTAAACAGAGAAGAGTGGAGGAAGTGAACCCAGGCGATGGGCCGTAAAGCCCTGTAAAAGCCATATATTGTATTGTAAATAATTATAGATCTTAAACTAAAGCTTCTGTTTGATTTGAATAGGGTGTAATCCGATATCTTTGCAGCTGTTAGGATGTAATAAAATATCCTGGAGCATAATATAATGAGAGCCGAAAACTATGTTAAATTTATGACAGGGGGAAGGCGGGTTTGAAAGGGCCTGCCGTCGAATCAAATGTCCCAAACCGCCAACTAATTTCGTTTAAAATTTATTAGGTTGCGAATTCAATCCAAGGAAACTGTTGAAATCTACCATTTTACAACCTTTCCAACCCCCTCCCGCCTAAATCCGACGCGCGCTTTCGTGCAATTTTTTACCACTTACTAAGAAGGTACTCCCTTCTAAACAGTTTGCCGCTGGGTAGAATTTTCTTTTTTTGATGTTTTGGTTAAACCCCAGTTTTACTGTACTAAAACCTGGTACCAAGAATCGCCATCTTTGTGACGTCATAGCTCCTCACTCCACAGGCTGAGAAAGCGACAACAGCAGTTTTTCTACTGAGGAAACACCGCTGACTGCGATGGTATTACTTGTCGGTATAAACCTACTCAGTCCCACGAAAATAATTATTAATTCTCTTGGCCTCCCTACTAAGTAAGCTGTGATAGATAAATGAGCATTTTATAAAAATAAATTTTGAAATCAAAGATTTTAATTAGTTTATTAATTTTATTTATTATCCTTTTATATTATTGGACTTTGGACTTCAACTATAGTTTTAATGTAAACAGTTATTTTATTTTCCACCAACTCTGAAGCAAGACGTGATTACTACAATCAAGCAGTTACAACACGAAAAATTAAATATTTGTATATGTATAATCTGTAACCTCATTTACCTCGCGGTGTAGAGGCTGGTGCTTTATGCGCTGGCATCTGGCGGTACAATGCTCAACTTGCCCCGGATTCGGGATACAGAGTTGGAGCTCGCCTTTGGTGCTTTAGGTTGTTAATTAGTTTTTTCTTTCCATATCTGCAATACAAAACTGCTGAGAATTTTTCTAATTGCTATCAAGAAGCTTTCTCCCGTTAAGTTGGTTTATGGAACTTCTAGACCAAACCCATTGTTTACCGAGATAGCTAGATTCACCATCTGGTCGCCGTAGATCGGTAAACAACATCCACGCTGCACAACAACTCGTCATTAATTCTGAAAATGTTTACCCTTGAATGTGTTAATACGGTTAAATAGTTTCAACATCAAAAATAATTTAAAATAAGAAATGACATTTATAATTTTAAAGTTATTAATGTGGAGAAAATTAATGTCAAAAAAATTTGAAATTATGTGAAATTTCAACAATGCATGATTTTAATTATTTTTTGAAGAATAAAAAATCACAAGTCGTAAACATGTTTATTAATAAGTTAAAATTTTAAAACACAAAACGTTTCGCAATTTTAGGTTGCTTCATCAGTTGTACAAATTAGAAAATGTTGAGAATACTGGAATACATATATAAAATTAAATTGTAGGGTAGTACTTGAGTATGTTGAAGGTATTATATTATTGTAAATAAATTATTTGTAAAACACTTTAAAACTCATAACACATTGTTTAGTTACGCTGGTGACGAAGACAAATTTACAAATTAAAAAATTAATTGAAAACGGTAGCACTTGTAGATCAATTAAAAACGGTTTCACATAATTTCAAATTTTTTTGACATTAATTTTCTCCACATTAAAAATCAAAAATAATAAATATACAACTAATACGCCTATTTGAGGAGCCACAATCTTCCAGTTTGGAGGTTTCCCGGAGTGATCTTCCTCTTCCCACTTTCAAAGCATCCGCTTAGCTTGGCTTCCAAACATCACCCTGTACTTGAATGGTCTACACTTCAACAACAGACTGGATCCCACGCTGAACAACATGCCCCGTCCTCGACCTCGTTTAAAAATTCCTTTAAAAGCTGCTTCAGGAGATTAATGTGAACCCCGCTGACATCGATGCCGCTATGTACGTAGGGGATGGGGATGGGTTTCTGGGTGCCCACGTGATTTTTGACGAAAGACAAGGAAACGTTGTAGAAGAGTTCTTTAATGTGGGGGAATTCTCAAAAACATTTTTGGAGCAATTCGTTATGGCAGGGAAGGACGCACAAGTGCTGAAACAACTCGGAAAATAGGAAAAGCCTCAAGTTGAAGAGCCTTTGGAAGAAAGTTCTGTACGTCGGTTAAGACAGGGTTAAATCTATTACACAGGGTGTCCCAAAAAGAATGGAACACCGATTAGTCATAGATTCTCTCCTTCTTCTTCGTCTCATCGTGCCGTATCCGTTTCGGATGTTGGCGATTAACATGACAATTTTGACTCTATCGGTAGCTTTTCTAAATAGTTCTATGGAAGTTTGACCGAACCATTTTCTCAAGTTGTACAACCATGAATGTCTTCTCCTGCCTGGCCCTCTTCTTCCCTCTATCTTTCCCTGCAATATGTGGTATTTATCGTTCCTCATGACATGACTCCGTTTAATAGTGACTATAACTTCCTTATCTTTGCGCATGCTTCTCAGTATCTCTTCATTGTAACGTGGTCCGTCCAAGATATGGGAAGTCTCTCCAGTAACAAGTTATAGGGCCTTCAAGTTTATTTTAAAAATTAATTACAGCAAATCCAATGTGGGAAAAAGCCCTAAGATCCAAACAATTGAAATTAATAATAACACAAAACCTAACGACTGGGCAACAAAGATGGCCATTCTCAACTAACATTTCAAAGTAAACAAGTTAAAAACCAAAAAAGAAAATAACTACTAAACTATGAAAATAGGAATATATTAAAGGAGGGAAAAATATAAAAAAAATAGCCAAACTCGTTTCTAATATCTACACAGGTATAGTACTCTACAAAATTATAAATAAATATTTTATACAATAATTTTGAAAAATCCAGTGTCTATCAAAATTAATGACACACAAAATTACCTAATTAATAGATGTCAGTATATTGCTGAATACAATAAACAATTAGAAATTAATACAATCCAACTAAACAAATGGGTATCATTTTCCAGGTTCCCCGAAACTTTAACCACTATAACCTAACAAACAAAAATAAATCATGATAGGAATGCCATTAAATACTAATTGCATATATAGAAGATAAACCTCGAGGCCCAAATTGGAGTAACGCCAACACAAATGATGTTATATAAAATTACAAACATACCACTCCCACTAAACATCCAATATAAAACTGAAGAGGGAAAAATATTGTAAATTAATCTAAAAAACAACCTAGTAAGATTTTTAATTGTAATCAGAGCATCTCATTTTAATACAAAATAATTTTGTTCTAGATAATTACAAACAATGTTTACAAAAGAGGTGAAATCCAATTTTACTTAATTAACCAAGGTTCCTTTCTTTGTATAATAACAACATATCTCTACACCCTTAATTTAAAGGATTTAAATAAACATTAAAAACAAAGAAAAGAATACTAAAGGTAAAATTTTGAGAAGTTTATTAATTCACATATCTAATTTTTAATACTTATTTCTAGATTAATAATTTTTGTCTACTTTTTAATAGTGTGTGTCCCAAAATCTTTTAAAATGTATCAACAATTGTATAAAATGTCTGAAGAAGCTATATATTAAATAGCGAAACGTACCATTTATTTTGACTTTTACTTTTTAAATCACTAGAATATTTTGACACAACTAATGCGTTTATAAAAAAAACCATTAGTGGATGCAGATTTGAAAAACATAATTAGCTGAAAAAATCTTCTAAATTTTGGAAAGAAATTTGACAGACAATTGTCAAATTGTTCCTACTCTAAATTTATTTTTTAATTTTTTATTTTTATGAAGCGCTGTGAAATAAGACCATGAAAGACAAGTAAGTAAGGACAATATTTATTAAGTGACTTTAAATACAATAAGTGATTTTTAACGAGACGTGTGCGGCGGCAAACGTATCGAGACGCGAAATAGTGCGGTTGCCGTCGGGTGGGCGGCGATAAGCATTATCGAAGAGCAAGTCTTTATCACGTAAAAAGCAGAGAAAATAAGCATTCAGTAACAGCAACGTGCGGAGCATTAAAGCGAAAATTGCGTGCGTTGCGTTCGAACGAACAGGTGCACACAAACAGCAACGCCGGCGGCTGAGAGAAAAAACCCTACCGAAAATAACACGTGAGTGAATAAAACGGCGATCTAATAGTATATTATGTTATTAGGAGCAAAAGTTATACTTTATGTGGCGAGGCTGGACGGTTTATCTGCCGAGCTTGCGAGGCAGATAAGTACAGCCGAGCCACATAAAGATACTTTTGCTCCGAATAACATATAGTATTTTTTCTTCAAACGTTTTTATAACAAATTATTTACAACTTTTTGAACAAAATTCGAAGAAAATGACTTGATCTCGTCAGCGGCAGATAATATTATCTGCCGCTGACGAGCGGCAGATAAAGTGTTTTAGATGCCATGGCAATGAAGTGACAGTTTAGCATCATCAATTCAGCAGTATAATGGCACATTTTACTGCCGTTTGAAGAAAAAATTGTATATAGCTAGGTTAGCAACGTATATGCGATAAAACTAACGAAAATCCGTTTAAAACGAATTGCGACACTACCGGCTTTCTCTTAGAAACAAGGAAAAGTAAGAACAAGTTTCCGAACTGAAGTGGACGAGCTCTTGACGCTATTCGAAACACACGCCGAAATGACAGATAGTGAAGAAAACTGGGCAGGAGACCGCAAAAGAAAAGAGAGGGAATCACGTTCTCCATTCAAGAATAGTAAGAAAACCAAAAGATCACCAACGAAATATAGCAGTTATGAAGAAGCAGACCAAGAAGGTGAAGATGTCAAAACCCTACTAAAAACAGTCATCAAAGAGCTACGCGAAATTAGGAAACGATATAACAAATAAGGAATTGCGGAGAATGAGTGAGGAAAATGCCCAACTAAGAAAGGAATTAGGGGAAACCAAATTGAGAATAACTAATATGAAATAAGTCTAGAAAGATACGTGAAAGGAAATTAAAAAACAACATGGTACTAACTGGACTAAGGGCGATTTCTGAAGATGAAAACTTAAAGAGCAATGTAGAAAACTTCATAAAACAACACCTGGACGAAGACGTAGAAATTCTAAGCGCTGTTAAATTGGAACAGGAAACCTGCCTCGTCAAGATGAAAGATTTTAACCAGAAATTGAAAGTAATGAAAAACCCAAACTAAAGCTCTTAAAAGGAAAAAATATTTATGTAAACCATGATTTGAATAAAATAGAAAGAGAAGCACAGAATCAGATCAGAGAAAAAACAAAACAATGGAGACAAGAAAGGAAAACAACAAAAATGGGTTATAACAAGGTGACGGTAGATGGTATAGTGTGGAAATAGGACCGAACTGCCGAAACCGTAGTGGAACAAAAAAACCAGGGAAACTAATTCGTATAGTCAGGAAGAGGGAAATGGAAATCGATCTTTGGCTATGGATTAGGGCATGCGAAAATGGTAACGACTACAAATCTACATATAGAAAAAAATAAAAAAAAATAAAGAAGCAATACAATATTTAAAAATTTAACTAAAATAGGAACATGGAATGTAAGGACACTACATCAAGCAGTAATTTTGGCACAACTAATAAGAGAAGTGGAAAGATATAACATAGAAATTTTAGAAGTAAACGAAGTAAGACGGATTGGCCAAGGTGAGGTAAAACTGGTACCAATGAAGATGTAGGGGAACACAGGTGCGGAGTAGGCTTTGTATTAAACCAACGAGCAAATCAGTCTCTTATTGAGTGGGAGCCAATAGATGAGAGACTAATTAGAATAAGGTTAAAAACAAAAAGCAGGAAAATGACAATTATACAATGTTATGCACCCACTGAAGTATCGGAATATGAAGATAAGGAAATGTTCTATAGTAAACTATACAGGCTAATGAGAAGTGTCCCTAAAGAAGACATAACAACTTTGATGGGAGATCTCAATGCCCGAGTAGGAGTAGAAAACAATGGATATGAAAATAAAATGGGGGCAGAAAGGATTGGCAAAAGCAATAAAAACTGTGAACTGCTGTTAGAGTTATGCGGAATGTTCAACCCAAAAATAGGAGGTACAATGTTTACACACAAAACCTGCCATAAGGTCACATGGGTATCTCCAGATGGTAAGACCGAAAGTCAGATTGACCACATATGCATCTGACAAAAAGATACTAAAATCTTGTGGGATATTCGCAACCAGAGAGGAGCAGACATAAGATCAGACCACCACCTACTTATAGCCAAGTTAAATCTAAACATGGAAAAAACAAAGGCAAAATATCAAACATTCAAGCAACAGATTTACGATACCAGAAAAGCTAATAATGAACAAATTCGGCAAAAATATACACAAACACTGAGAGAGAAGTGCCCAACCATAGATTATAGCAAACCCATAGAGAATATATAGAAGATATGCAAAAATGGGTAGCGGGTAGGTACCACCAAACGACCCCGGGAAGGTGCAGACCTACTTCAGGGAGTGGTGACCCTGCCCACGCGAAACTCATGGTTTTTCTATGACCACCCTTCCCGAGAAAAACTATGTCCACATATCCTAAAAATCCTTCGCACCCTTACATTCTTTACTATCCCTAACCGTCTTCCAACCCGCCTGGCCAGCGTGGAAGACCAAGGCCAACAAACCTCCAATCATCATGGCGAATTTTAAAAACAGCGGAATTAGATCCCAGGTGGGTAGCTCTGATAAAGAGAAATCCCACACCTTTGATAAGGTCTGTCCCAGGGATTCTAGGAGGGGCAAAAATTCGCAAACAATACCAAAAGAAAAGATAAAAACTACAAAACTGAATATAGCAACATACAACGTAAGAACACTCAGAACAGAAGACAGAATCCTGCAATTAGAAGAAGAACTCGCTCACATAAAATGGGACATCGTGGGAATCAGTGAGTTGAAAAGAAAGGGAGAAGAACTGATTATACTGAAAACAAACAACATACTATACAGTACCAACAGAGACAACATAAGAGAAGGAGTGGGCTTCCTAATTCACAAAAAGTGGTCAAGTAATATCAAAGCCACTGTATCAATATCACCTAGGGTAGCATATATCATCCTTCAAATTTCAAAAAGGTATCAACTGAAAATAATTCAGACATACGCTCCAACAAGTGATCATGCCGACGAAGAAGTAGAAGAGATGTACGATGACATAAGAAAAGCATTAGAAGAAAACAAAACACAATACCATCTCATCATAGGAGACTTTAATGCAAAAATTGGAAGACACCAGGATGGAGAAACATGTACAGGCCAACACGGAATTGGAGACAGAAACGAGAGAGGACGGACGCTGGCAAATTTCCTAGAAGAACAACAATTGAAAATAATGAACACATTTTTTAGAAAGAAAGAATAGCGTAAGTGGACTTTGAGGAGCCCAAACAGCATAGTGAAGAATGAAATAGACTTTATTATAACAAATAATAGCAATATAATAAAAGATGTAATAGTCCTCAACACAATACAAATGTGCGACCATAGACTAGTGAGAACGAAGATAGTCATCAATACAAAACAAGAAAGAAGAAATTTGATAAAGTCACAAGTGAAAAGAAAAGACATAGAAGATCTTGAACAAATGCAAGAAAAGTTTGAAAAGAATCTAGGAAGTAAACTGAGAAAAAAACCAGAATCCTTCACCGACATAAATCAACTAAATGATTATACAAATATAAATATAAAAGACGCAGTGCAGAAAACGCTTAAAGAAATGACAACTAGCACGAAGAATAGTAAACTATCAGATAATACAAAGAAACTAATAGCAAATAGAAATAAACAGATAGGAAAAATATCAGAAGAAGAACTGAAAGAAAAAAATAAGGAGATTAGGAACGAAGTAAGAAAAGACGTTAGAGAATACAACGAGAAAATAATAAATAACGTCATAGAAAACAACAAAGGACCTAAAGTATTTAAGAAAATCCTCTCTCAAGGAAGGTCAGAAATAGTAACTCTAAAAGTCGAAAATGGCAACAAACTTGAAACTCGAGCAGAAATACTTCGATACATAGAAAGTTTTTACGGAGACCTATACTCAGAGAAAGTTTGCCAACAACCAAGAAACTCAAGAGACAAAAGATCAAAACTCAGCAAACATTATACAGAAGATTTACCGCCGATCAGTAAATACGAAATAAAAGCTGCAATAAAAAGCATGAAAAACAATAAATCACCAGGACCAGACGAGATTGTCAGAGAATACATAAAAATGGGAGGCCAGAAAATATTAGACTATTTAGAAAAATTAATGAACGAATGTCTAGAGAAAGGAGAAACACCAAAATCCTGGAAAAATGCAAACGTTGTTATTCTCTATAAAAAAGGGGACAGGGAAGACATCAGAAACTATAGACCTGTATCGGTACTCTCACATGTCTGCAAACTGCTAACAAAGATAATAACAAACAGGATCTCCAACAAACTCGACGAGTTTCAACCCGTGGAGCAGGCTGGCTTTCGAAAAGGATACAGCACTATAGACCACATACACACATTAAGACAGGCAATAGAAAAATTTCAAGAGTACAACAAACCAATGTACCTGGCTTTTATCGATTTTGAAAAGGCATTCGATACGATAGAAAAGTGGGCCTTTTTAAACTCCCTCAAAAGATGCCGCATTGATAGCAGATACATACAACTGATTAAAAACCTATATGACGAAGCAACAATGACAGTTCAAATCTTAGGCGGAACAGAGCCAATCAACATTAAAAGGGGAGTCCGACAAGGAGACACAATCTCGACCCAAAATATTCGCAAACGCATTAGAAGAAATTTTTAAGACATTAGAATGGGAAAACATCGGTATTAATATAAATGGTGAATATTTGAACAATCTTCGTTTCGCAGACGATATTGTGCCGCTCGCAGAAAATATGGAAGACCTGAAAAAAATGATACTAGATCTGAACAACTCGGCAAGAAGTTACGGCCTAAATATCAATGCGTCCAAAACGAATATTATGTCAAATATGAACGATGCTATGCCAATTATGCTTAATAACGAAAGGGAAGTGACAGTGGTCAACGAGTATACCTACTTAGGCCAAAAAATGTCCTTTGAGAAAAACAATCAGGAAATAGAAGTAAAAAGAAGAATACAATTGGGATGGGCAGCATTTGGAAAACTTAGTAGTGTTTTTAAATCCAACTTCCCACAACACCTCAAAACTCAAGTTTTTAACCAGTGTGTCTTACCAACTATGACTTATGCAGCAGAAACGTGGAGCTTAAATGAAGGAATAATGGAGAAATTAAGGATTGCACAGAGGAAAATGGAAAGATCGATGCTGAATGTAAGGCTGCAAGACAGAAAGGGGAACGAATGGATTAGAAGAAAAACAAGGGTGATAGACGTGGCAGAATATGTGGCAAAACAGAAGTGGAGATGGGCTGGACATTTGATGAGAACAGGAGACGGAAGATGGACCAGGAAGGTGACAGAGTGGAGACCACGGACAACCAAGAGGAACCCGGGAAGACCAAAAACACGATGGAAAGATGATGTCCAGAAAGTGGCGGGAGTGCAGTGGATGGCAAAAAAGAGCAATAGAAATGAGTGGAAAAATATTGGAGAGGCGTATATCCAGAGATGGAGTAAAACACGCTGAAATTGATGATGCAAAAATGCACTCTTAAAAACTGATAAGAAAGTATTGGGCTTGAAAACCCACAACAGAAAACCATGGATTACTGATCAGACATGGAGTATGATTAAAGAATAGAGAAGAGTAAAGCTGAGAAAGTTGCAAGAACGCAACGAAGACAGAATAAAAAGAATCCAAACGGAATACAACAAATTTGCGCTAGAAATAAAGAAAACATCAGAAGAGATAAAAGACAATGTATAGAAAAAGCAGCGGAAGAAGCGCAGAAAGCAGCTTCAATGGGAGACACAAGAACAGTCTATAATAAAATAAGAGAAATTGGAGGTAGAAGACGGCAGAACAACATTGTTAAAGATAAAGGTGGACAAATAATAAACGCACAAGATAAACAATTTCAAAGATGGGCTGAACATTTCAAAGAAATACTAAACATCGAGAGAATGGGAATAGTAAAAGTTCACGAAGAGGAGTAAATACCGGAACTAGACATTAAAACAGAACCTCTAATACAGGAAGAGATAATAGAGGCCATTAACAAACTCAAGAAAAAAAATCGCCAGGGATAGACGAGATCACGGGAGACTTGCTGAAGATAGATGTACCAAACACGGCGGAATGACTCTACCCAATATGGAAAGAAGAAAGATTCCCTGAAGATTGGAAGCGAGGCATAATAATCAAGATACCAAAAAAAGGAGACCTGAAAACATGCAGTAATTGGAAGGGAATTACCCTACTCAGCGTAGTAAATAAAATATTCTGTCGAATATTAGTAAACAGAATGAAATACGAGTTAGATAAAGGACTAAAGAAAGAACAACATGGATTTAGAGGCGGAAAATCTTGTATTGATTTAATAAACACACTAACTGCCGGTCTTATAAAGGCCACTAATCTGACGTTAACTTTAATTCGCTGTTAAAATAGACAAAAGCGCATCAAAACGTCAGTGCTTATGACATTTTATTCATTAGTAAACAAATTTTGATGCGCTTTTGTTTATTTTAACAGCGAATTAAAGTTAACGTCAGATTAGTGGCCTTTATAAGACTGGCTGTAAGGATACAGAACATTCAGCAGCAAATCAATCACCCCTATATCCCCTGTACGCATTCGTAAACTTCGAAAAGACCTTCGATTCGATAAACAGAAAAAACATGGACAATACTCAAAAATAGAGGAGTACCACAGAAATTAAATAACTTAATTAAAGAAGGTTACAACCAAAACACAAGTGTTGTCAAACATGAAAAGAAACTATCTCAAGTATTCGAAACAGAAGTGGGTGTGAAACAGGGGTTTGTACTTTCGCCACTGTTATTCATAGTAGTCTTAGACGAAGTCATGAGATTAGAGAGAAAAAGAGAGGTATAACTTGGAATATAATAACTTGAAGATTTAAACTTTGCAGATGACATTTGCTGATTATCCAACAACATCCAACATTTACAAGAAAATTTGAATAGCTTAAATAGAGAAGGCAAAAAAGTGGGACTGAAAATAAACACAAGTAAAACTAAAGCAATGTACTTAAATACAGAAAGAAATCAAGAAATAGTCCTAGAAAATAAAGTAATAGAAGAAGTGAAAGAATTCAACTACTTAGGAAGTATAATAGCAGAGAATGATAAAGTTCCAAAAGATATTGACAAAAGAATAAACAACGCTAGGAGTGTGCTTATGGCACTGAGCAGGAAATGGCTCTCAAATAACCAAACTATACAAACGAAAATCAAAGTATTCAACTCGATGGTAAAGCCTGTCTTACTCTGTGGCTCAGAAACCTGGACACTGACCAAAAAAATAGAGCAAACACTGAAAGTCTTTATAAATAGATGCCTAAGGAGCATATACTACAAATCTGGTGGCACAATAAGATAAGCAATGAAGACCTGTGGCAACGCACGGGGGAGAAGCAAATACGCACGCAGATAAAGAGAAGGAAGTTTAAATGGTTGTAACACACACTGAGGAAGGAGAGACACGGAATTCCTAGAAAAGTACTACAATGGTACCCAGAGGGAAAAAAGATCAGAACGGCCTAAAGAAACGTGGTCCAAAAAAACGCAGCAGAAGGCCAAGATGTCATTCGCAGCAATGGGCTGGCTGGCAAGGGATAGAAACAAATGGAAACAATTCACTACCATCCTATGTACCAAGCGGGAATAATGGGCTTACTACTACTACACATAACAAAGTTAGAGGTAAAAGAAGTTTTCAAGGGAATGTAAAATGCCTCTTACAGTCAAGTCTAGTTTAAGAAAATGTTGGTATGAGTGCAGTACATAACGGTAAGCAAGTGCACCAACCTTGAAATTGATATCTTTACATTTGTAAAAATTATCAAAAAAATAAAAAATAAAACTTTAAGGCTCTATAACTTCTTACTGGAGAGACTTTGTACTAAGGTATATTAGGTTTATCATAACCTAAGGAATCAATTACTAATTGGCGTCGCATTATTTTTGGGACACCCTGTATAGAACGCAATCAGGGGTGAGCCTAGATAGTAGACAACCCAATGGCACTGAACATGACGTTTTAAAATCGTAAGCGAAGCCTATCAGGTCTTCAATTACAACGTTTTCATGCTTCAAATTATCTTCTGGCATAGTAAATGTATTAGTTATATACTGTTTGAGGCTTTCGCGGTTACTCGAATTATTCTTCTTAACATAGAATTTCGGCGTAGACCACGTAGTACTTGTAGATGAACACCCAGCATTTTCTGGCTTAATGTACCTAGCACCTTGTAAAGTCGATCAAAAACCCGAGCGATGGACATGCTCTTTGGTGGCTCGTGTTGTTTGAGTATCTCGAGAACGAGGATACTTAGGCAGATTTGGCCTTTTTGCTGTTGGTGCATCCATATTCACTAACGTTTTGCAAGACCTTGCAGCTTGCATATCAGAGCGAAAGTCGCATTGTCGCATTTGTTTATCAAATTAATTGCACCAATTGTACTTCCACATACATTGGACAGACTAAACAATTACTGAAAACAGAATTAAACAACATAAATATTCAATCAAAATCAATAACGTATCCCCCCTCAAACAAAAAAACTGCTTTAACGGATCACGTCACTGAAAATTACCACAAATTTAACTTCAATAAACCAAAAATCTTACATAAGGAGCATAACTTAAAGAAACGGTTGGTTTTGGAAATAATTGAAATACAACGAAGTCTTACGGCTATAAATTATAGAACAGATATTGAAAACCTAAGCTCTATTTATCATAACCTATTTAAATATTATTAAAAATTTACAAGTAAATTATGTTTCTCATAATTTATGTTCTGCTATTAAAAAATTGAACTTTGCTTGATTTTGAAATTTCACATTTTAAATAAATGCGACCTTGAACATGTCAAATACAGATTCAAATTTTACACTCTGCGCATTACTGATAATAAATAAGAAACAACCTTGCATCCTCATATTTACGTGCGTGCCTTCAATATGTACTATTGCGGAAAAAATATTTCGCACGATACTTAATCTAGTTACTTCGTTTTATACCCAGTGGCTTAGTGTGTATCTGACTACTTGTCATTTTTCACATTTTGGGGTTATTGTCGAATTACTAGCTTTTTCAGGTTATGTTAAGAAATGGTTTTTCTTCCACAACCAACTTCGTCGGCCACACGTTGCAGTGACCATCCCTCTTCTAACTTTGCGATAACAAAGCCTTTTTCGGCCTCGCTTAGAACGTTATTCGGCATTTTAAGTTTTAATGGCAGAATGTCAGTTGTACAATTGACAATTCAGTGACTTTAGTCGACTTGATAAAACCATACATACACAAGGCAAACAAACCGTGCAAAATATTTTTTCCGCAATAGTACATGTACAATTCATAAAATTTTAATTATGGAATATGAAAATATTCCATTTATTTTCTGTTTTTAATATGAAATAACTATAAATGTCGTAATATACATTTCTGACCTTCATTACATCACAAGTAAGTACGCAAGTAAAGCATACTTTTATGTGTTCGCTTATCTAACGTGGTTTTTTCCTATTTCAGCTTTGTAAACTTGAATACTTTATATAATGTAACAAATTATTACTGAAGAAGCTAATACTATTGGCGAAACGTTTAATTAATTATTAAGTTATATATTGCGACAAAATGATTTTTTTATTGATACAACAAAAAGTCATGCTTTTCCTATAATGTTTTTTTAATAATATTGACATAATTATGCCCTTAAAGAATTGTAAACTTTTCAAAAATAGTTAATTGGAGAGTGGCGGTATAATTTTGGAAATAAAAATCATTTTAATATGACATGCATTTTTATCTAATAATAATATTTTCCGTTGATCGTTTATTTATGGGTTTCATTAATGTATAGAGAATCGTCTATTAATGACCCTTATTAATGAATGATTTTTTATTAATGAACGATTTTTAAAAATCTGTTTATGTTGTTGGCACTGTAAGTATATGTCAAATTCGAGGTTAGCAGAATTTGACACAAACTGACGCAAAATCTAACTTGCTAACCTCGAATTTGACACACACTTACCAACATAAACAGTGCCAACCTAAGAAAAAAAATCACAACCATTTATGGTCACCCGGTACCATTAATGTCAAAACTTTAAGTGTCAAATTCTTTTCATGGAATAAAATTAGATTTTCTTTAAATTAATAATATACGATTAACGGAAAAATACTGTAACGAACTCGTATGTTACGATTAGCATATCTACAATTAATGCGCGAGCGTCAGCGATTATTTATTAATCGCTCTCATTAACATACTTGTTTGTTAAATAACTCTACATGTTTACTATTAATTCCACAAAATTCAAATTAGAAAAGGGGCATTCACGAAATCGATTTGATCTATTGTAAGTTATGCAACAATACTTTAACTTGTTTTTATAATCCGACAACTAAGTATCAGCCATTATCAACTTATAGATTTTATTTATTTTCTAAATTTATGATCAGATTATCTCACTCCAACAAAAAAAAAACAGTTACGCATTCCTGCAAATCACGGCTTTGTGATATAGTGTAAGCCATATTCATTTATCAGACCGTAGTAATATCAATATTACGTCACAAGGAACTCGTTTCATCTGAGAGTCAAGGACAACACAAATCTCGACAGATTGGATTCACTTATTCCCACTTTTACGTTTCTGGTGACGAAGCACGTTTGCTAGGAAGAACTTGAAGTTCTCATATGGTTTCTGATCTTGAAAACTAGTAAGCTTTGGTATTTATTTATAGAGAGTGATTTATTCACAGTGGATATGGGACAGATAAATGGTTAGATGAGAAAACTACAGTTCCACAAGATTAACAACCTACAAATTTATCATTTTTGTGTTGTAATTTCTTTATTGCTTCATAAGTTCGTGGGAAATTAAACGAGTGTTTAAATTAAAAATATAATGTAAAAAGATAAACAATATTAATATATTAATTAAGTTTTAACTTCAACATTTACAAATAAAATATTTGTTTATCAGTCGCAATTTACTTATAAACTAATCTCGTTTTAGGTTTTTGCTTTACGCCCCTCGTTCTGTTATTCTTCAAATATAATGACACAATCGTATATCTCAGCACTAGCACAACAGTCGGCAGTAAATGTTGTTTCTAAGTCAAAATTCGAGCTGTTGTTGTTAAATAAATTAACCCGATGTGTCCCAACACGCATTCTACACAAAACACAGCCTTGTCCAATAGATTTATAGTTTCATCCTGGATAATTCTAGAACGAATTTTTACATTTTTCTCGTATTTAAAAACATCATCATTAATTCAACAAGAGATACGCACGTATGCCAAATATAAATATTCTGTGTCAAGGTATTCTTGATTAATTTAAATTTATTTCTTGGCGTTTAGGCGGCTGTAAGTCATCAAGGGTACAGCTTTGTACTAAGGTATGTGTGGATTAATCTTCCTATTTGACTCAAGAATTTAACCGTATCATTTTTTCACCTAATTATAAATCACCCTGTATGTAAACGCGTGTTCTATCAATTTTTATCCTCACCGATCGGAAGCACTCCGTCCACAATCGGCAACAGTTACCCATGCCGCCACCGCATCATTTGTAACGCAACGATAAACATGCGCATTTTTCTGGATAGTCCTGGTCTAGCGCATAAGGCGTTTGCCTGCAAATTAGATTTCCTCTGGGTTGAAATCCCACCCACTGCATAGTTTTTCTCCATTTGAAAATTAATTTAATTCAGATTACTAAGAGTTTCTTTTACTGTGTCGGTATTATCCGCAACGTTAAGATATATTTACCTATTTTGTACATAATTTTGAACATTCTGTACAATGCTGTATAAAAATTTTTCAAAGTGTATCAGTGGTTAGACTATTTCTGAATTCTGCCTGTCACTACAATGAGGGTCGAACGAATAATAATAAGTAGATTTTTGAAAAAAAATATTAAAAAATATAACCGTACCACTCTCGCTAAATAAACCCTCATTAAATACAATTACACATTACTTCGACACGAAGTGTACGAAGTATTGAAATTCCCTCATATCGAAAACCACTCTGAGTCAAATATCTCTAAAATTCGAGCCAACCGACTAATGAACCCACTATATCAAATCTCCGTCTCGGCGGTGCGGATCTTTTGGTGAAGATCCCAGCCCACTAGATCAATCCCCCGTATTGGGGGGTGCCTAAACGTGCTGTGCAGGGGATGTATGTTCGTATGTGTACACGATTCCGGTCGCCAGGAACCTTCCTGAAGTCTTGGATCGTTTTCAAACGATAGGTCCTCCGAAAATGAAGGCAACATCAACTTTTGAGCTATGGTGGTCGGCAAAAAAAATTTTTTGTTGTTTTTGTTTTTTTTTTGATAAATAACTGGTTCATAGCATTTCATTGTATTAACGAAACGGAGTGATACTGAGTATCGAAGTATTCTTGGAAACCACGGAAGGGCGCTTTTCTTGGGTGGGGGGTACCGTATATATTTTTAAATTGAAATAGTAGCCTCCAATGGTACTAATTTTGATTCTACCATCAAATAAATCGCCAAACAGAAAATAAGCAGAGAGTTTACAACTTAGTAGATAAATTATGTGTAGTCCTAGGCACTGCAGTGTACTTACTTTATTCAATTTTATTAGAATTTTACTGTTTTTCATTTTTTTTTGAATTCTTGACAATTTTTAATTAATTACTTATAATTCTAGAAGTACGAGCGAAATGTTGATTTCATACATACTGGGCGATTCTTAACTTATACGCATAATTGCGAGGACTGATAGTTCGTGATGTGTAGTGATGGGTAATTAAAAAAAGTGTAGTAAAAGTATTTTGTTAACGGAGATAACGAATTAATTATCTAACTTAAATTGGAGTATCACAACAATTGTTCAAAGTGATTTTCTTCGTTTTCGATTAACACTGAGCGCGTCGAATCCATGCTACACCACACTTACGTACTGGACAACAAGTAGAAAAGTTCTTCGACCCGGATGATATCTTTGAGAAAACCTTTGTGCATAAAGCCGAGTTGCAGCCACTGAATTTTGGTGTACTTCCCCGTACGTTAATACCAAGTCTAGGAGTTCTGCGTTGGTGAAGTTAGGTCCCATAATTTCTCTTTGACGAATAAAAGAAGCTCCAATTTGACAACTAGTGACGGAGAATGACAGATACAATTCAAGGTAAATGCGATAATTTTATATTTTACTAGTTCACCACTCTCAATATAATTAATTTATTATCTCCTTTAATAAAACACTTTTACTACACTTTTTTTAATTACCCATCACTACACATCACGAACTATCGGTTTATGCGTATAAGTCAAGAATCACCCTGTATACAACTACGATTATTATTTATAATGATGTTTATTTACTAGCAACATGATATTGTACATTTTCGTCATAGATACAAAATATGAAAAGCTTCTCATAACTCCCAAGAGACTTGTCAAATTATTTCTCCCTCAAACTCATGTTAACCATGCAACTATAGGCAATGTCTTAGCAACCATACATTGAGGCAATCCTTGATGTTACTTACTAATTCTAATTTTAAATGTCATGAAATTTTGAAATTTCATACAACTTTCACTAATACGCTAGTAAATAATAGTATATTATTATATGAGCGATTATGACAGCCATTATTCACGAAGATGACATTTGCGCCACGTGCCTTCGGCTTGTGGCGCAAGTCATCTGAGTGAATAATGGCCATAATCGCGAATGTAATATGATATTTTATCTACTCATATGCAATAGCAGTTTTGTGTTCATATTTCCGAATTATGACATTTGTGGCAGCTGTTAACTTCAAAAGTCATTTAATAATAAGAATGAATTTTGTGATTGACTACAACCTATTGAATAATGAAAATAGAATTTTCTGATTCGTTGCAACTTGCAAACTATTGAATTATGAAAATATAATTTTTTAATTGGCTTAAAACTGTGAATTATGAATCATAGTTCATGGCCATTATACAGTAGGAGTAGATAAAATATTGTATGCACCACGGGAGATATTCATGTTCTATACCTTTGGTTGTAACACATGTCAACCTCAGGGAAAAACATCTTCATATCTCGAATATTAATTTGGAGATGAGTAATGTCAAAAAGAATTCTTAAAAATCCTGTGTGTTACTTCATTGCGTGATTTTAATTATTTTTTTTTTTAAATAAAAAATCATTTGTCAAAAATCTTCATATCTCCCTTAATGCATAAATATCTATTAGTGCCACAGTGACTCGTTATTCGATTTCTAAATTTATGTCTTCAAATTTTGTTAAAGAAGGTTAATTGTAATGTAGTTATTATTATTGAAATTAACGAGATAAGTAGCTGCGTCATTCATATTAGGGTACCTACAATTTTAAATGAAATGATGGTGCGCCAGGAGCAGGCCGTGATGTCTGTATTTATTAAAAAAATATATCTTCATTAGTTAGTTATTCTAACTGAAGATTTGTGTATTGCACAGATATGATTCAACATTAAAATTAAATAATTTTGACCTTGCAATTGCCATAGTCAGTAAGCCTGAAATAAAAAGTGTAAAAAATTTATAATCAATTTCAGTAGCCAAATAACAGACTGCATTGTGCATTAGTTTTTTTTTGTATTTATTTTTTCGTCACGTGAAGGAACGCTAGCGAAGGGCAGAAGTTAAATAACTACCTTAAGGTTGGGTCGTTTCAGGGCGATGTGATTTTCTGTTGGGGAATTTTACGGCTTTTAAGTCACCTTCGGCAGTTTTCACCGAATACGTTCTCTTTACGTCCTGTTGGTATATTAAACAGAACTTCAATTTCGATACTATATCGGATATCGCACTGGAGTCTGCTACGTCTCTTGTGGTTTGCCAACACTTTTTACTGCATTAAACTAAGCCTATTTCTATTGTTGTTTAAATAATGCGTGCGAGTGTTAATGCTCAATTTGAATACAATAATAATTAAGCTGCATGTGTTTGAAATATTCTAAAAGTTGCCCGCTTAACAGACTTCAATTTTGAACGTATTCCTGTCTAGGGTGTGCAAATCGCTATTTGAAATCGGTGGCTGACTTTCAGCCATGTCCGTAGTCTGCATCCCGACGTGGTGTCAGGCGTTAGGCAATTTTAATCTGATTTATTACAGGTCCCGGCTTTCGAAGCTGCAACCGAGCAAAATTATACTTATTTTCATATCCCTAATATGCATGATCAGATTTTATACTGTTTGATTTCTTGTAAAGCAAAATACGCGATTTCGAAGAAAATGGAGGCACAGCAAGACACCTGCACGTTGGGCATCTAAGTCTCTCGACGCTTCGAAGTGGATTTTCCTGATGGACTCTTTATTACATCAACGCTAGAGAGATACCATGGTGACGCTCTAAACAATAACAAATATTTGTCTTCATATCTAATAATTTTATTATCATTCTGTTCTGTTGCTCGAAGACCCGTCTCTTCCCACTACCTAGTTGGGCAAACTTCAAGCTTTTTGGAAGTTGTAAATGAGGATTCAACTGTAGCAAGATATACGTCTGTTAAATTGGTGTTAGGATTTCAATCGAAGATTAGAAATTGATTACAGAGGCTGTCACATTTATGAAGTTTGCCCCCGTGTAAAGTATTGTTGAACATTTTACAATAATGTCAAATTTGTATCGCGCCACTTTCAAATACGTTTGGTCTTTCGCCGTGGATAGCACCAAGTAACCCCACTCTTCTGTCCTAATTCGGTTCTTCCAGATGAGCGAAGTGGAAGGGAGCCCAGAAGGGGTATAAAAGGGCGATGCCTGGCAGGTCGAAATCACTTGTGAGTCGAGCTCCACTTGGTGCAGCCCTAAGCTCGAGAGGGCTTAAGGCACGGCAAAATCAGCTTCGTTCAACAAGCGAGCTCTCGCCAGTTTGAAACCAACCGCAACCCGCGTCGCAGCAAACGAGGCAAACGTAAAAAATAATAGAATATTAGCATTTCAGTACAACCTAAAACTATCGATGCTAAACAACCATTTACCAATCTAAGACAGCAGATGATTAGCATGCAGTTTTCAAAGTCTGATTTTTAAACGAGCAGAGAAAAATAATAGAATGACGTCTATCTGCAATCTCAAACGAACAAAGTAACAAGAATCAGGAGATATTTTTAAAACGGTTACTAGCGGCGTTGTACAACAAAATTTAGTTTCTACGCCGGAGTTTACGAGATCCTACAACAAATCTACGAAAACAAAGTGAAAATAAGGAACAATATAATTGTAAACATGATGTTCGGAAGATAAAATTTTACTGCAAGGTTAGCATTTTTAAAATTTCAAATTATTATTTAACTGGTATAAACAGTAATTTACTACAGTGCTGCTCTATAAATTATATATCCAGGAATTTTCAGATTTTTTGAAAAATAGATATGTTTCTGACGTACATATTATCGCCACCTAATTTTCTGTGTTTCGTTCATGAATGTTTTGGGGCACACGTTATTTTCCTACACTTACTTCTTGATTATCTTTACATTACAAACGTAGAGCGATATTTTGATTTAAAAATTAAATAAATTGGACTGGCTTTGGAGTACAAGACTTTTCGCACAAGCGAGAGATACGAACCAATTTGAAGAAGTGATAATAAACATCTAATTACGTTTGCATCAGGAGAAGAAGACGCCCTTCATAGTTGCTGAATGTTGTTTATATTTTGGTTTTCTTCACATTCGGCAAAGTAGCGGGGCTCATTGCAATTATATCGTAATTAGTCAAGTGTTAATTTGTGAGAATTGTTTGCATGTCCATAGCATTGGCAACGAATACACATGCATTACATATCCGCAACATAATCTTTTGATTGAAATTTAGTAGCCTACTCACTTTGTTGACTAGGTGTTGACTAACAGTATAATTTAGTTTTATTCTCACAGTACATGCTTACCTAACAATAAAACCAGTAAAATAATTTTCAAAAACATATAGAAACAGCATTTACATAAAAAAGAAAAGCGCTTTCCAAACCCTAAAGCAGTTGATCTGGAAAAACATATATTCTTGGAAAATCAAGGAAATGAATTATTCAGTTGCTGAGCTCAACTAACGTTTAGGAATCGCAATTAGTTCTAGTTCTAGTGATTTTTTGAATATACGATTGTTAGGACTCGTAATATTAGTTAGGTTAGAATACAATTACTAATTAGTATTAAGACTGTATGCAATAGTATAGCAATGCATTCAAATTTATGGCTTTAATTTCTTTATTACACTAATTTATAACATTTTTTATTGCAATAAATGTATTTTTAATCCTTTTTTCGTTTAGCGTTTTTATCACAATTTCTTCGAGAACATATTAATTTCTTAAGAATAAGGTATGACGTAAACATAACAATTAGTGCTGTTATACACAAAAACAAAGCTACATCTAGCAGCAAATACTGGTACCATGCCAAATCCAGTGCAGCAGTTCTTAAGTGGGGAGCTCCTTTATGCCTTAAAACGTATTCCACCCAAAATATGCCCCTCTCCAAGGAGTCATTGGTTGATCGTGCATTATTTTGGAACGCATTTTTGCATTTTCTCGATATCTAATGTAAAACAAACAAGTTACCTTAATTTTATCAAAACTTAACAAATACTCACTTGGAATCCGTTAAAACTTCATTTAACCTAGATGTGAACAGTTCTTCAGTTAACAGGGAGTAAGGAACAGTCACTCCAATCCCGTTCAGTTCAGCATTCGCCATATTCATCTTTTGGTCTCCATAAATGGGAATGCCCAGCACTGGCACCCCTCGGTGCACCGTCTCGATTTGACTTTGCAACCCTCCATGAGTAATAAACAGCCTGACGTTGGGATGAGCTAAACCGGTTCAATTAAAAAATGCAAACCTGTAATCTAAGCCACTTACCTAAAATATCAGACTGAGGCAACCACTTTCCAATCTTCACATTAGAAGGCTTGCCTGGAAGGTTCTCGTCTTCCCATTTCCACAGAACGCGTTGCTTTAGCTTTCCTAACGCTTTCACGATGGCTTCACGCTTTTCTCGAGGAAGGTGAGTGCTTTTTAGATTAGACCCCATGCTGAAAAATATAACACCATTCTGAGCACTATCCAGGTACTCTTGAATGTCTTTAGGAAGCTGCTTCGGGTGTTCAACATGTATTCCTCCAACAGGTATTACATTGGGCACGTATGGGATAGCTTGGTGAAAGCTTTCATGGGAATTTACCAATAGCAGTGAGACATTGTAGTAAATCTCGCTGATATGGGGCGCTCCAGGTAAGTGCTTTTGAAGTATATCATTGTGTTGGGGAAGGAGATATATATTTTTAAATAACTGATAAAATATATATGTAAAGGAGCTGTATAATCTCTGGAAGAAGCTCATCGATCCTGCATACGACAAACTAAAGTCGATGGAATATGAGGGATTGAAAGGATTGCCAACCTGAGAACAGCTTATCTTACTTATTCCTATAGAACTCATCATAATTAAGGGCGCCTTAAAGCGGTGGGAAAATCCTTTAATAGCGTGTGCTGCAAAGTCTTCTACTATGACTACGTCAAACTCTTCTTTCGAATTCAACAGTTCCTGCACTTGGTCGCTTCTGAAGAACAGTGCCGTGGCATTCATCATAAATGTGTTTAAAAATATGTCGCCCATTATAGGGTTTGTTCCTTCTATTTCAAAAAAGTTTGTGTTGTCTGAAATTGGAAACAAATTTAAATGGTTGCAATAAAAACTAACACACAGATACTACCTTCTTTCATTGATTTAAAGAATGCGGACAGATCTATGTCGCGCAAGTTCTTCACTGGAGGCTTTTGGGGTAAGGAGGTGAGCACAGTGACTTGGTGCCCTCTATTTGCAAGCTCCACCAGCAGTGGCTTCGCTGCAGCATAGTGGCTGTACGAAGGCCAAGGAAATACTCCGAGAATTCTAGCGGACTCCGTCGTACAACACATTAAAAATACGCAACACAAAACTAAACGGTACATGTTGGTAAACGTCAAATCTACGCGCTAACTCAAACTGATCTGACCGACTGTATTTTTATACTCGCCGTTATCATGAAGTGGATTTATCAATTGTCCAGTTAAAATTGGGAGCAATTAAGCTTGCTAGTGCGGCCATGATGTGTTATTACATTATCTCACTATTAGAATGACAGAGCAAGTGCTGAAGTTTGATTGTCGTCTAACGTGTTACTCATCGTAGATGTTATTTTGAATAATATCTGCTTATCTGTTGAATTTAACGTTCTAATCATAGACTTTGATAGCTTGCTTAGTAAAATCAGTTACATAATATGTATTTTGCACTCCAAACAGAGTAGGAGATAATGATGTAACTAAATTAGGCTCTGTTGTATAAAGTTTCTATAATTGAAGACTTAGTTATCTGTCAGACAGATGTACCATTAAAGTGCATAGTACCGCTTTGACGAGTTAATATTTTAATATACCAAACGATTGCCTCAATATCACGAGTGAGTTCTTCGTGCACAAATTTGTGGATGCACTTGAAGCAAGTATTATTTCTAAATATTTATATTAAAGCTAAAAAATATTTATTCGAAAGCAAAAGAAAGCTAAAATAACAACAATTACTACTGTCAAACATGGATATTGTGGCAAAAAATGAAACAAAAATGACATCGAATTCGTGGTAGGCCTTAAATTGCCCCTCACGAGGAATAATGCTACGAATATAAAATGTGAGAAGCTATTGCATTGTAGGTAAAGCTCATAATGAGACACAGGAAATGGAAAGACTGGGCATAGAATTACTGGGAATTAACGAAGTAAGATGGAAGAGCTCTGGAGAATGCTAAATCAGGAATTGTGCCATGTACAATTATCCACAGAGCTAATGTCACCCCGAACGTCAGCTTGACTTTTTCGATAGGCAACACATTTAACGTCATTTAACCCAATTTTTTCTAGACGCTAATATACACAAAGCGTGACGTCGAAAAGCGATTAGGCAGAGAGAAAGTAGACATTTCAGAAGCAAATCCTTCCGTTTAATATTTGGGTGGTGAATCAGAGGGGGGTTACAGTTTATTTATATTAAGCAGGTTTTATTTCAGTGCTGTTGTTAATATGATTTGTTATTTGTATGATGTAGAAACAAGACATGAAGTAATTCTGGTTGAATATAAACTTTAACAGATATTGATTAATGAAATTGTTGAAGAGTTTAGAGATTTTCGTTTATTGTTAAACGTTTTAAGTGATTAAGGAATCACCATCGCTACCATCTTTCCGGAGTTTAATACAAAGTATAACAATTTAATTTATTATGTTTTTAAAAATTAAAGTCAAAATAGATTTTTCAACCGCTAAAAGCTCAACATTGAAAACCTAGATTTGACAAACATTTATCTTGTTTTCACAATTTAGGTACTGCAAACTGGAAAAATAATTTAAGTTGTTCTACCTGAGGAATGATTTAAAAAAAGTAACTAAAAGGTCCAAGAGTGATTTTTAACGTTACGTATTTTGTGGAATTTTAAGATAGGTAGAATTCAGCTGCTACACTCTATTTCAGGAGTACACAGCCATACGGTAGTCACTTGATGTAATTTTCAGAAGAACTTTAAAAAATACAAGCAAATTGTAGAAGATAAGAAAAAGCCTTTAACGCCATAATTAATAATAAAACCAAACAACATAAGTTACCCCAAAAACATGGAAGAAAGTTCAGAAGATAAAAGCAATTGATTACATTGTTTACAATTGTTACAGCTAGTAAGAATGTAATAGTTGAGTTTTATTGGTTAACAGCTCTAACCAATAAAGTTAAAATGATTAATATTTTGTACAGTACCCATTATTGCCAATACATTCTTGTAACCTCCGGCCCATCGCGTCAACTAATCTCTTACAAATTTGTGTTCTAAGAACATTCCAGGTTTGCATTACGTTCTCATGGAGTTCTACTTCGTTTCTGATATGCAAATCATCCACAAGTTTTCTATGGAGTTGAAGTCGGGAGATTGTGCTGGCCAATCCACCACAATTATATCGGGGTGCTGTCGAAACCACTCTTGGACTATCCTGGAGGTATGTATTTGGGAATTCCCTTGGACCAATACAATTGAACCTTCCGGATACAGTGCCCCCACGGACGGTAGCATCACATCTTCCAGGATAGTTATGTAATCAATGGAAGTAAATCTTGAATTTACTTCCACTAATTCTCCTGGACCTACTCGGCTCATCCAACCCCAGTACGCCCGAGTAATTCTCCCGCTTCGTTTCGTTGGTTGAATGTTTTGGATTTCAAACCTGGTGTTATTCCTTCTCCACAACGCCTTCCTAAAGTCATTAGACGAGTAAAAGTGTTTTTGTGTGTGAAAATAACAGTTTCCCAATTTCGCTGTAAATTTTCTTGAGCGAATTGCAAACGGCGCCCAGCGTTTTGTTGGTTGATCAGCCTATTCCTCGCGGAAATTCGCCGATGAAGTTGATTTTTGTGCAGCACTCGGCGTACCGTTCCGGTGCTGCATGGTAGATGCCGTTGATCCCGAATTGTTGTTGTTGTGGAAAATGGATGTTGTTCCGTTAGTTCAACAATATTTTCTTTTTGTTTTGTTTTAAGCGGTCGATTGTCATCCGCTCCTTTCTGTTCTCTCCATATCCAGCGGATAACTTGCCTTTTCTGCAAATAATGCCAATTAAATATCATGACAAATAAAGGTAATAACGAATGATTATTTATTACACAATGTGGTGCTAAAATATAGATGAAATTGTAATTAATATATTTTAGAAAATACGAGAATTCTGGAAAATTTTATTTTATTAATAAATTTAATTTTTTTTCAGTTTTTTGACTCCATTGCCTGCGGACTGCCACCGCCATCGTTTGTAATGTTTTTTTAAATAATTTATTTACTATTTTCAATCTGTATAATCATTACAATAAGCAAACGTGATGTGTAGATAATAATGACACGGATTTACATGATAGCTAAGGCCCAGTGACCTAAACCCCAAGTTTACTTAACATTACTAACTGCTTAAACTATAATTGAATTAATACTTATTTGTTACTTTCATATCTATGAGGCAAGTCTAAAGGTTTATATTTATTTAGTCGTTGAGTGTTTTCACTGTTGTCCAGGAGGCTGAGAGCTAATGAATTATAATGATGTTCCAAGTTGTTTAAATATTTTTCACTACACTTACTTATTGTTTGTCTCACTGTGTCAGTTTTAAGATCACTTAAAATGTCAACATTTCTTATGAAGTAAGGAGCGTTGCACATAGCACGTAGCACTTTTGCCTGGAATTTTTCTATGATTTCAATGTTTGTGTTGGCTGCCGTGCCCCACAGTTGTATGCCGTAGGTCCAGATTGGTTTAAACGCAGTATTGTAAACTAATATTTTATTGCTTAGGGATAATTTTTATTTTCTTCCAAGCAGCCAGTAATGTTTGCTGAATTTTACGCCACGCTGTTTCCTCTTACTTAATATGTGCTTTCTTCATGTTAGACCCTTATCCAGATGTATGCCTAGATATTTGACTTCTGTAGCCTGTGCTAGTGGTGTGTTATTCCTCTACATTTTGTAAAGGTAATGTGGATAGGTTTTGTTTCATTTAGTTTTATTCTCCACTTTTTACTCCACTTCCCTATATGATTTAGATGTGTTTGTAGCATAGTATTACGGGATCTTTGTCTCTGAACATGATTGCTTTGTCGTCAGCAAAGGTGGCTGTGAGCGATTGTTCATTGGTGGGCATGTTGGCTATGTAAAGACTATATAGAAGAGGTCCTAGGTTTGTAATGTGGCGTCATCTTTTTTTTTACTCGCATCCTATAATCTTTGGTAGTGCATTTATTGAACTCATAATTCTCGCTAATCACAAACACTTTGTAAAATACTTTTCAGATTCGGAAAAAATCATACTAAAGGTGAAGAAACTATGTTTTTCTAAGTGAGATAATTAAATGTAACAATAGAATTATCGCAATCAATATGTAAATGTATACTCATTAATAGTAGTGATACTTGATAGCCTAATAATCAGTTAATAATCAGTCCTGCAATCATTAGTGTCAGGGCAAAATGTTGGCTAACTATAAGATCACTGTGAAAGAAAGTTGTGTGCGTGTATCACACCAGATTTTTTATTAATACATTTATACCGTAAATAATAAAAATAGTAAATAGTAAAATTATTTACTTAAAATACATCTTAATTTAAGACAGATTCCAAAGTTCTGGTTTTGATAACTGCTTCGCTATTTTCTTTGGTCGGAACATACATAGTAGGTAATCTAAATAACGTAATTAGCTATTTCTTTATTTCGGTTTCTTAATGAGCTTATAAAATCAGTGAAAACAGTGCTTTAATAGAACCCGCTAACGCATTGTTTCTGTGGCATTAGTACTACTGACTCAAAATTGGCAGAATTTAACATAAAATATCATATTAAGTTGCTGATGATTTTTTCAAGAAAATAATAAAGAAGTCAAACACCCGAAATAGAACAAATAGTATAAAAAAGTAATTTCATAAGACTTATTAGGGCATACGTCTTTTGGAAAATATATGTTTACAACATGGACTTGTGCGATAAAAGTTACCTTATGGAACTGTTTTTTATATATTTACATAATGCACTACAAAATAAGGTTTATATATTAAACAAAATGTTAATGACGTCATATCTCAAATACTGATATTTCTAAAAGCAATAGTGCCAAAAGATGCCAAAAAAATTAAATTAATTTAAGTGTTATAGTTTTTTCCAGAATCTTCGTCCTGAAAACCCTGGTACGCTTAACTTTATTTCAATTTTTGTCATCGAAATTTATTTAAATCAAAACATGCTTTTTATAGAGAGTGTTCGAAATCGTACAATTGTATTTACAGCCATATAAATATTTTTTTCTTCAGACGGCAGTAAAATGTGGCATTATACTTTATGCCATGCGGCAGATAATATTATCTGCCGCTGACGAGTGGCAGATAAAGTTATTATCTGCCGCTGACGAGTGGCAGATAAAGTTATTATCTGCCGCTGACGAGATAGAGTAATTTTCTTCGGATTTTCTTATAAACGTTTGAAGAAAAATTACTGTATGTTATTCGGAGCAAAAGTATCCTTATGTGGCTCGGCTGTACTTATCTGCCTCGCAAGCTCGGCAGATAAACCGTCCAGCCACGCAACAGAATAAAAACTTTTGCTCCTAATAACATAATATATTAGTTTCTTCAAACGGCAGTAAAATGTGACATTATACTGCTTGATTGATGATGCTAAACTGTCACTTCATTGCCATGGCATCTAAAACACTTTATCTGCCGCTCGTCAGCGGCAGATAATATTATCTGCCGCTGACGAGATCAAGTAATTTTCTTCGAATTTTGTTCACAAAGTTGTAAATAATTTGTTATAAAAACGTTTGAAGAAAAAATACTATGTATTATTCGGAGCCAGAGTATCTTTATGTGGTTTGGCCACGCCACATAAAGTATAACTTTTGCTCCTAATAACATAATATACTTTTATGAAACACTTGTTGCAATATAAAAAAAGATACGGTTGAAAATTACCAAGAAGGTTATTCTAAGTGAAAATGAAAAGCAATGATGAAATTGTTACAATACATGTTTAAAATGTTTACTTTTTACTGTTTAATAAATGTACAAGACGGAAAAGTGTTGAACATTATCTATAATGTAGGATCTCATTTCCCATACTTCGTCACATGCGTGTATTGAAATTTGTTAAACCACCGCTTTTTAATAGCATTCATTATTTATTATTTTAGATACTGTTAGGGTATTAGTGGTCGTCAATTTACAGTAGGTTTATTGTTATTATTATTTTTCGTCACTTAAAATAAAATGATTTGTAGGTTTTAATCGCAATCTGCAGAGCCTTACAAGTGTATTTCATAAAAAGTTTTATATAAAAGTATAGCTAGAGCTTAAACAGTATTAAATACTGTATAAAATGTTTTATAAAAAAAAAAGTTTTTATAAAAAAAAGTTTCAATGGCGCCGTACTTTAAACATTGGTGATCACATTAAGCAGTTAATGGGGTCAAAAGAAGCAGTAAATTTATATAAATTCAGATGAAATAACTGTACAATAATGTGCTATTTTACTAAATTTAAAATCGTTTAATAAAGTGGCATTTCGGTGCATAGAAATGTCCCTTTACTATATGGTAATATCATTGTCAAATTCGAGATTATCAGGTTAGGTTTTGCGTCAGTCTGTGTCAAAACTGACGAAAAACCTAACCTGATAACCTCGAATTTGACATAGACTTACAGAGCCACTAACATATTATTCATACGTTTGAATTTCCACAGCCGCGTCTTATGAACTTTTTTAATAAAAACATGTGGAACCTATAATGCTTTTATATAAATGTTTGTTTATAAATACTAATACAAAATGCGAAAAGTAGTATACGCACTTCGTAAGAAAAGCAGTTTTACTAAACTAATATAGCTTTTTAAGTTACTCGCTCGCCAGCTCTCTCGTACTCAATCAAACTATATTCGTTCAGTAAAACTTTACTTTTCTAAACTTGTTTAATACACTATTTTTATTCAGCTAAGATATTCCATTAAATAAAATACAATTAAATTAAAGTAGCTAATTGGAGTAGTGTTGCACCCCAACTCGCTTTATTGTTGTTATGTTAATTATTACTTACCGATAAGTCAACCCTTGCCGCTATTTCCTCTTGTGAAATTCCTTGCTCCCAGATGGCAATAATTTTCCCCCCTGTTTCCAAGGTGAAATCGCTTTGGCCTGGATGCCTTGGCATAGTAAATCACAAATTAAACACTGAAAGATCTGAGGATGCACCAACACTAATGTTAAATTTACTGCAGAAAATGTAGATATTACAACTTTTACAAATAGCCTCCCCTCTTTATTTTATTCTAATACATTTTGGATTTTTTCTGGAAAACCAGAAAAGTTAATACGTTTTAATAACAGGTTCATTTAGATAAGAAAAAGCATTTTAGATTGAATTGCAGACCCATATAGATATCTAAGAAGTGGATTAAAAGTATTTAATCTTATGTGCTGAGAAGTCTTTAATTACCTACATTAGTGATTATTTTCAAGGAAAAGAAGCGATTTAGAAAGTTTACTTAACAACAATCACGCTTTGGATAATGGTAACATGCCTAGCGTAAGTATTAAGGTTGGAAATTTTAATTTAATTATAAAATTACCAATAAGGGAGGACGGTAGCAAAAGAATTTCTACATTTTTTAAACGGTTTTTTACCTTTGCTGGATGTTACTTTTAAAATAAAAAAAAGTCAAAAACAACACTTCTAAGCCGGTTTTTAAGTTTTTAGGTTACCTACTCTAGTAATTTTTATTTTTGGTTGATGTTTACTTCTTTTCATAATAAAGGAAGCATTGGATTTACCCCAAAAATTCGAAATTAAGATTTCAGACCTTCACCTTTTCGAGTCCTCTGAACCCAAAAAACATATTTTTGTTCATTGGTCTGTGTGTGTGTGTCTGTGAACAGAATATCTCAAAAACGAAAAGAGGTATGGTGTTGAAACTGCATGTAAAGTTTTGTGTACTATCTAGATGCGACAGCAAGCTTTTGAAGAAAATCGCATAACTGGAAGTATGGTATTTAATTTTTTCAAAAACGGCACTAACGATTTTTTTTTACTTTACATTTTTATTACATTTTTAATGTGTATCGATGTGTGATAGTTGATTATCCAGTTGAACACATCTAAAGTAGGTGTCTTTCGTTTTTTTCTTTTTTTATTAACGCTTATTTTAAATAGAACCCCCGGTATATTATTAGATTTTTTAATTCTGCTTAACTCACGCTCTATTTTGTACGGTTTCTGTAGAATTTCTAATTTTTGAAAAATTTTGACAAATGCTTAAAAATTTAATATCAAATGTTTGGCCAATTATAAGATCACTGGAAAAGGAAGTTGTGTGCGTGCATCACACCAGATTTTTGAGTAACTTTTAAGTTCCTGAATTTCTACATACAGTGGAACTTCTTAAGAAACTTCAGTTTCCATTTATCGTAAGTAAAATATGAACCAATTTTTGATGAAATTAAATGAAATACATTTTAAGGACTAGTCATGTAAAGATATAGAATAAATTGCTCACATAGATAAAATGCTGTTTGGAAAACAACCAGTTGCAGTTGTTCTCTGAATGATATCATTTCTGGCAATGGTCTATTATGATATGTTTTATCGGACTTGTTCCACTGTATAAGGTGTTTATCACACGAAGTTTCGGGAGTTTCATTTATTATGCCATTTTAAACGATTTTCTGTTTTACGAAATTTCCTTTTAATGTTTTTTTTCTTGAATTTAGCGAGTTCGTAAATAGAAGTTCCACTGTATATGTTTAAATTTTAAAACGTTTTAATAAATCTTTAGTTCTCAAAAATTTTCACATTCCTCAAGTAGAACAATTTAAATTATTTCTTATTTTTCAAGATTCTACTAAACTGTGTTTCAAATTATGAAAACAAGATAAATATTCGTTTGTCAAATCTAGGTTTCCAATGTTGTGTCTTTAGCGGTAAGAAAATTTATTTTAATTTTAAATTAAACCTCGGGAAGACGGTAGCAATGATGATTTCTCAATCACCTAAACGTTTAACAATAACCGAAAATCTCTAAACTCTTCAACAATTTCATTAATCAATATCTGTTAAAGTTTATATTCAACCAGAATTACTTCATGTCTTGTTTCTACGTCATACAAATAACAAATAATATTAACAACAGCAGTGAAATAAAACCTGCTTAATACAAATAAACTGTAACCCCATGTGATTCACCAACGAAATATAAAACGGAAGGATTTGCTTCTAAAATGTCTACTTTCTCTCTGCCTAATCGCTTTCCGGTGTCACGTTTTGTGTGTACTAGCATCTAGGAAACATTGGGTCAAGTGACGTTAAATGTGTTGCCTATCGAAATAGCCAAGCTGGCGTTCGGAGTGACATTAGTTCTGTGAGCAATTGTACGTATTATTCAGGCAATAACACAACAGAACATTTAAATGGGGTTGAAATTATACTCAATATGATTATTAAAAAAAGCAGTGGCAAACATTATGCCACGAATCAGACTGAACAACGTTGATACAGATAAATACAAAACTAAGAAGCTTAAATTCCATCCACATTTACTTTCCGACCGCTGACAAACCTGATGTAAATGTAGAGCAACACTTGAAATAGGCCCTGGTTTATTCAAAGTATTTCTATAGGTTTTTTATGGTGTTAGATTTTATATAGTATTTTAAGCATCAATGTTACGAAGGAAGATTTAAATTTCTGTTTGTGCTGCGATAAATGCAACATTCCAGCATGCAGCGGGGGTGAGGAGATTCTTAACACGAGCAGATTTCACAAACAAGCGTACGAAAGGTGCGGGTTTTTGCCCCAGTTCGTACGTGCCCATCGCCTGATGCAATAGCCGACAGCTAAGTGAATTTGTCGATGCCAACCTCGCAGTGAGTAAATTGTTCCATATTATTGTGCTGTTCACAAGGCAACGTTTGCTGGAGTAGACGCTCTCTGCAGTGTTTACATACCATTATTCAACGTGTACACGTAAGTACACCATTTGTACCATAGGTTAAGGGTAGCTACATTTAAAACTTTGGGAGATGCCAATTTAAGCTGCACATAAGGGAGCATTTAACACGTTCGAGTACGCCATGGCGTCAGATAACAGCAGTACATCGGGTATTCCCAGTATAAGGCCATCCTATAATTAGGGTGACGTAATCGAAAAGTGCCGTTTTCAAGGGTACAGCGCCGAA
Organism: Agriotes lineatus; assembly: GCA_940337035.1. Lineage (NCBI taxonomy): Eukaryota > Metazoa > Arthropoda > Insecta > Coleoptera > Elateridae > Agriotes > Agriotes lineatus. The sequence continues at coordinate 153,683,440 of OW679195.1, forward strand.
TTCCAGGTAAAATGTTTTGGGTCAGCGTGATAAGGTTGCTTTGAACTTAGAGCTTTTGCAAACGGGAAGAAATGTTTTATCACCGAGTATGTGTGTAGCTTGTACGTGAATTTAAACAGGGCTGGACTTAAAACGGTATCGACTTCAGGCAATTTAGACATTGCGGTTTCGTTAAAAGACATTTATTTTATCTGCATTTTAAAGACAATTATTTTAACTCTATTTTTTATTTGATTTTATGTGTTTGTTTCGAGTAGACCTAGCTGCATTGAGCGTAGATTTTATTAAGAGCTAATTCTACTTTGTATTTGATTTTCTTTAAGTTTTTATACGTTTATATTTGTGTTTTAAAGTCAATATATGGTATAAACAGATTGCATTTTCTTGTGCATTGTTTAAAGTCAAGTTTCAACCGACAACACTACAAGGGGAAATCAGACTTCTGTTTTGGCGTATATCGATCTAACTGATATATTACGAGAGCTTCATGTTCACTGAGCTAGCTAACTGGACAAAAAGAGAAAGGAATTCAAATATTAAGACGTGTGAGAGGTCTTGCTTACATTTAACGTACCTCCCCATGGTTGAACAAACGTCGCATTACACACTGCGCTGAGTAAAGCCACTAAAAATGCAAATTAAAATAGAGATACAATATTAATGATTGGGCACTTTAATGCAAATTTGGGAAAAGGTAAAGTGGAGGACATAGTTAACAAACGTTAATACAATTTTGTCAAGAAGAAAGCAGCAACGCCTGTTTCTACCAAGAATGCTGTATATATGGACATCTCCTCAGCACAATGAAAACCATACTGTAAGGAAATAGATTATATTGCAATTGATAAAAGATGCCGAAATGAGATGGATACCTGGTACAGATGTAGGTGCAGACCACAATTCGGTTGTTGAAAACATCAACATAAAGTTTAAAATCTGAAAATGTCTAATGAACAACAATTGATAGACAGTCGAAACAAGATGGAAGCGGTTTTTAAGTATACTCAATCTAGTACTTTAAATAACATCAAAATAGACAAAAGAAACCTTGAGTGACCACAGAAATACTCATTCTGATGGATGCAAATGCATTCGGAAAACTATTCAAAAAAGAAATCCGTGAAGCTTAAGAACGATGGGTGAATGAAGGATGCGACGAACTAGAAGAAGCACAAGAACAGCATGATCGTTTTAGAGGTATCACAGGTAACTAGGAAAAGGATATTGTCATGCATACAAACTTATATTAAAACCAAAAGGATTCAGCTAAGAAAACACAAGGTTTGTCAAGAACTTATATTCGGATCAGATCATAATAGTAAAAATCATGGAGGAACAACGCATGTCTCCCATCAGAAAGTTTCACGTGATAGGAAAAATTGCGTTTTACATATCGTTCTCCTACTCTTCTTTCAACTCAATCTCGACCATCGGTACCATGTAGACAGAATTCATCGGTACAGAGAATACAGGCAATCTGTGTAGAGCCGTCAGCACAGCCGTAGTTCACCGGGGAACAAATGAATCCAATGTTCGAGCTCGTGCGCAGGCACTAGTTCGAATCTCATTAAGGATAATATTTTTTTAAATTTAAAAATTTAGTTTAATATTATTAGAAACGTGAAGATATTTTTACCCACAGTTCGATTTTTAAAATTATTTAGTGTCACAACGCCCACTTGTTGTCTTTATGAAAGTATCCTTATAAAACTATAAACTAGCCCAGAACAATACCGCCTTGGCAATTGCATTTTCTTGCAAAAAGCGGACCGCTGGGCCCGTGCCCATCTGGAAATTTCCTGGTTTCTCGGTTGTCCCATCCGCCTCTAATTCTGAGTAACTCAAGATAGAATATTATGTCAAAAATATTAAAACATTGCGCTTAACCGTCATTTTGCTAAAGGAATATATGTTTATCGAAAATACAGCTTTGTTCAATTTTGTATCACAACGTCCACTACAAGAGAAGTTTTGAGTAAAGCCCTTTACAGATTTTTTTAGTTTTACTTTAGTGTTGTGACAGTCCTCCCGCTCTGACGTACCCCTCTTTTGTCCACACTCTAACCTTCTTCTAAAGAAACTTCTCTTCGAAGAATCCTCAAAATTTGTTACAAATATCTTTGAGATTCTTTGAGAATGTTAAGTAGAGATAAGGAAGTAATAAATACAGTAAAAGGAAAATATGTATACCTACAACAAGTTAATAATACAGTTACCTATGGAAGGCAAAATTGAAGGGGAGATCAAGAAGAAAGAAAGAATATTTAAGCCTGAGACGGAATGGACACTCATATCGTAATTTGAACAATTAGAAGCATGGAAGATTTCGTAATACTTGCCGCCGTGATAAAGAAGGCACTTTCAAAACAACAAGCATAAAAAACATTAAAAGTGTCGCACAGAAAAGTGCTTTAAATGAAGTTATTGATGCCATACAGCTATTATGTAGTTAGTGCTTAATATAATACGATAATTAATTACAGCAATTTTTTCTTCATCCTCTTCTGTCTCCTCTACCGTCTGACGGTATTGAGGTTTATTTCGTTTCACTTTACACTGTGACTTTTTGTCTAATTTTGTACAATGCTTTGTAGTCCGCTACCACCTTAAATTTTCTTCTCAACAAATACATTTTGAACTTCCTCAAAAACTTCACTGCATAATTTTTATACATTTAACCAAGACGCCGGTAAAGCCTGCAAATATTAGTAATGCTTTTTAATTTTTAAACATATGAGAACCGTCACTTGGTTTAATATTTTCCAGATCTATGTAAATTCTGTGTCCAAATACTCTAGCTACATTATAGCAAATTTTCTATTAAAGTTAAGCTAAGTTTAGTATCAATATTGTATTTCGTTTTTTGGTTTAGTTTCAAACTCCACGTAGATAACAATCTAGCACTCAAACTATGTACGTGAAAGAGATAATCGAGTTTAATTTTGTTCAAGAGCACTTGAACTGTTATATATGAAAAATGGGTATGCCATTCTTGTAGAAACATTACGTCATGTTTGAAATACAAGAAGAGCTGATGAGCATGCTAGAATCTGATGTTATCCCAAAACCTGACGCCTTCGCATACTAACATATTATAATTTGTTAGGATTTCTGTACACTCTCTCCTATTGGCAGTCACTTTGACTTTGTTAAAAAGTTTCCTAATTTGTACGTTATATTGGTAAAGGGCATTGTTTCACCAGGGAACACTTCTACCCTCCCTCTTAGCTGCCAGACGAGCGCAGTCTTCTTATGCTGTAGTGATTATGATTACATTATTTAACTGATTTGAAATATTTGGAAGGTTACTTTTAGTAAGATTATTATTATAAAGGTTTAGGTAGTTTCTGATAACGTTTTGCCAAGGAACTTTGTATATTCAACTGCATTTGGATCCAGGTGGAATAAACCATTTACAAGAGTTTCTGCTTTAAGGACGTTTATAGCCTTTTCTAAAATTGGAGCAAACGATAATTATCTAACTATTGCTTCTGAATGTTCTACGAACTTTTAATAGGTTTCAAAGCGGCAATATCAGTGGATTAAAAACTTGTGGTTACATTAGGAGCGAAAGCCAAAAATTTAATTTGCAAAATGTTGCATAAAATGCTTAATTTATAAGTTATGTCCGATTTATGGCCATCTACATATAGTATTACGGGAAGCTGAACTTTGTTCGTAGCGAGATAGGGATGAAATGCGTTCACTATAGACTAATAAAGCATTTTTACACAATTACTTTTGGTCAATCACTTATCTTAGCCATACCACAGCGAAAACATACTAGGTATATCCTTGGTAGCACGTGTTGCGGATGCCTCCTAAAAATCGCCTGACACTGCTTTCTATAACGGCTGGTTTTTGAACTAAAAATAACGTCAAATGGCTGCTTTGTTTACATTTATTGTCAAACAAATATTGGTGGTTCAGATGCTCCTCGAAGGTGAATGGGGTAGTACTAGTAGTAGACGGTTTCTGGGGTTATTCTTAGGTTAGGACCGCCGGAGCCCCGCGATAGGCTTAATTGTTACCTTGTAGAAGTCTGAGCGTAGAAAAGGTTTCTACAGGTTGGAGCATCGGGATCGGAGCAGTGGCTCTGGTTTTCTCTGCTGATGCCTTGGAACCTCACTGTGGGACTATAGAAGTGTCCTTGTATAGATAGGTCGTTCCCCTAATTAATTCTGGTGGTAAATTTGCGTTTTGCAGTGTCTATTATTGTCACTACTATGGCTCCGTTTTATAGTCGTGACCATTAGGGACACAGGAAAAGGTATCTCGACCTCAGGTGTTTTTAAGGAGGCATATTTAAGTGCTCACGCATTAAGTCACAAATGCAAGGTTAGGTTTGGGGTTCGGTGTCGGGAATTCTTAAAAGATATTTTTTGTGGGTCTGGGGGCTCGAGTGTCGTATGGTTCTGGACGGTTGCCTAAAACAAGTCTAGATATCGGATTAGGGGCTTTGTCTAAGCCCAGGGGGCTAGGAAGCTGCCGGTGTATCCAGCTAAAACTGGATGCCTTCGTTATATACCTTTCTAGGCCTTCTTAACTGAACTATTTTCTAGGACAATTTAACGAAATAGTAGGGTAGGTAATTCTCATACTTGCTAGGTGCCCCTTTTTGTGAATCTCGATAGAAACTAATGTGGTCCAGTTATTATTGTAAAAAAGTAGCTCAAACTGGATGCTGAAAAAGATTTATGAGCATGAATAATGCGCTATTAACTTGCGTACTTGTTATGAGCAATAATAATATAACAGATAAGGACACTAGATTCAACAACTTACGCTTTGTCAAACCAAGCGGAGCAGTCGGGTTATGACGTAAGACGGTTTGAGCACGACACATTACCCGTAAATTAAAATTTTTGATGTCGACATAGAGATCTAAAAGAAACTGAGGTTTCAGAAAAAATACAATCCGAGACGATTAAAGCATTAATATGATACTTTACGTATCCACGTTTTTTCTTTAGCAGTCAGTACGGTGAGTATCACATCCCACGTCGATATATCGGAGTAGTACCTAATGCACACTGAAAAGCGCATCGAACAGCAGATGAAGGAAAACGGTAGGAAAAGAAAAATATTATTCGATTGAGCACTGTCACGTGAAACAGGAGTAATTGTAAGTAGAGGGAAGTGGATGGTTCTGGAACCTCCCCTTACCACTTGACCTTGAGTTCAAGGCAAGGCCACGTTCAAGCCCAAGGTCACATGCAAGGCGAGGCCACGTGCAAGCCCAAGGTCATGTTTGAAGCGAGGCCATCAACAGTAACCTTGAAGACTGGGTATAACATGAGGTGTAGTTTTGTGTTCAGTAGTATATCGTGTGCTGTACTAGCAAAAACAATGGATGAGGTACAAAAGGTTGGTGAAACTGTGAAGGGGTCAAAGAAAAAAGTGAAACTGTTATATCCAGTATTGTTAAACGCAACAAGTTATCCGTTGAATAAGTCAAGAAATAAATCTGTGAGTTTGGGTTTGACCTGTTTTGGATCGTTTGTGCCGGGAGTGCTAATTAGTGGGATTAACAACAATTTTATACTGCTAGACGAAGGAGAGTGGCAAGTCTTTCTTAAAAATGAAGATGTGATAAACAGACATTTTAACTATGAAGATGGAGATTTAAAACCGGTGGATATAAGTCCAGGCAAACGAATATATTTCCAAAAAATCGGAAACAAAAAAGTGATTGTGCTGCAGGAACGTAAGCGATCCCAAGTGTATCTCGGAATGCAATCAGTAGCAGAGTTGTGGGATTTGTTGCCCCTGCTGAATTCTAAAGCTGAACTATTAAAAAGTCAAAATTTTGAAAATTTCTACAGTAGTATAATCCAAGGCGTTTGGAATTTACCCGGCGACTTTAAACGAAGCATTGAGGATGCGTTACCGCCAATAAAATCCGAAAATGTATACTGCATGCATGAAATGCTAAAGTATGCTTTGGACGTCATAAGATATGATATTGTGTTTAAACAATACGCCCAACAGCAAACGTTGGAACAATAAGTGTTTATCATGTAGTTATAACGATGTAATAAAAAAATTAAAAATTTTAAAACGTTTATTATATATTACAAACTAACTTACTAACTAACCTAACCTAGAAAGCTCTGGGTGGCCTCACATTTGCTGTAAAAAAGAACACTTAGTTTCTTCAAAGAAGCAAATCAACTTATACTTACGTAGATCACCCAGAGCATGTCATGCAAGTCGGGGTCCCTGTAGACCTTGTACCTACATCCCAGAAACCACCCCACCTCTAGCAGGGTGGCTTCCGGGATGTAGGTAGAGTTTTTCAGCAGAACTATGTCTTGCTAAAAAGAAATTTATTGTGAACCAGATTTATATATATATATTTTCTTACAGTGTCATATTTGTCCGAAACATGCATCACCAGTTGTAGTTCTAAAATGTTAAAAATGTATTACATCAAATATTAAAATTAACACAATATTACCGAACGCCGACATGGCAGCACCAAGAATTATAGAGTCGAGGAATTCTTCTGTAAATTTCTTATATGTATACTGTTTAGAATACAAAAAAAAATAAGCGTCTTACCCATTCTGTTTAATCTGAAAAATATTTTAGAATTTAGAATAGCGAAGTAACTGTACAATGCAAAAAATCCAATCAAATATTAATAATGATACGAGCATTTTATTTTGCTTAGAAACATTAGAAAAAATATTAGAAATGGTGTATATGGAAGTAGGCACAAAAGACGGGGATCAAATATTTTAATAAAAAGGGAGATGTGAGCATTTACATTAGAAAAGTAAAAAACTCTTTTTCAGAACTTTTCCTATTACATTTTTCAAAGACATAGACATATAAAATAAAACATATATACAAACATATCTTACCAAACGAGCAGCTGAAGAAAACTGTGAATTTGTCATGCAACAGCGACTGGTTTATATACAAATCTCTCCTACCTACATCTCGACTTGGAGGAAAGGGTTGACAAATTATGCTGCAGATTCTAATTTTGCGTTTATCTCAGTTATTTTAAATAATAGAACTTTTTTTGCGAAACCCTCATATTCCTCGTTAAAAAACGAACCGTTTGATACTAAACAGTAATACATTTGGCAGTTATTAGGGATGTATGCATAATTATAAATTTTTTTTACGTTTGCTACAGTATTAGAAAACCTAATAATGAAATAAACTAGAATTATAATTTTTCAAGTTAAATATATTTATATGAATAAACCGACATGTAGAAATAGAGCGAAGTATTCGAATGATCATTACAAAACAAATTGTTACAATTTCCCATAGATTGGTTGTCAATTAAAATCTAAATAAATATTTAATTTACTTTTTTTAAGTTATTAAATTATTGGAACAAGTCTTTCATTTCCAATACTGAGGTTGTGACGTCCAAATAATTAGAATAAAGAATCCGATAAGAAAATGACCAAATTTCAATTCTACAGGATAGCATCACCAGCTTGCTTTTACCTAGAGAAAACTGGGTCCTGATCAAAAGATGCAAATTTAGGATAGCTTCAAATACGCACTTTCTAAGATGAGCTAATGGGAGCATTTGACACATGAAATATTGAAATAAATACTGAAAAATAACAACGCACCACAAGGAAGATGAAGTCCTGGAAGGAGACGGGCGGAGCTCGAAGTATGAAGTAATAACAGGCACGTGTGAAAGATAAATAGAACAGGTAGGATTTTTAATAAATTGCATCGCATCAGTGCTTTACTTATGCGGACGATGTCATCATAATCGCACAAACAAAACTAAATGATGGAAAGATTACAAGAATAAGCACGAAGAATATGTTGACCTGAAGAAGAGCTGAAAAACACAGTCAATTAATAATTAACGACGACGGTACAATTTTAAAGAGAACACGTAATGATAGCAGTTTGAAAATTAAAGTGCGAATAATGCACACAAGTGAAGCTAATCTACGGAAGTTACTTCTGTCCAAAAGTTTATTTCGAAAAGTGAAACTGAGAGTGCACTAAACAGCAATTCGCCCAACTGCAATTTATGCAAGTGAGATTCATATACTGAATAAGAATAACAAGATTGGGTGTCAATCGTCTCGAACGAAAAATAAGTACTCAGAGCTCTACAATCGGAAGCTGATTAGGTGCAATAAGATATAGATGCAAACTAATAAACAAACAAATTTTTTGTTGATTTTGAGATGCTTCAATAATTTCACGATACCGCTGATTTGTCTAAAAATGGCAATAAAATTAGATGCGCTGTTTAAAATGTAAGCAATCGTAATGCATGCGCGCATTTCCTTGAATGACATTGCTGAATTTTTACATAACCAACTCGATTCTGATGTGGGTGTTAAACAGGTACTGCTACGCGGAAACAACAGCACCTTAAAAACCGAAATAAAGTCCACCGTTCCAATCGACTTTCAAAGCGACAATACTATCCGGGACATGTTAGGCTTTGAGAAAAAAGTTTATGCTGCAGATAGGTGGCACACAGCTGAACATGTTACGAAAATTTTGAACATCAACTCGATTCTTATTCATTGCAACATCTCCGTTGGTTCATATAAAAATGGTAAGCCCGGCCATATCATTCACCAATTCTTCCCCATAGTACCACCCGGGTACAAAATAGTGGAAACCCCTAACCCTGTCATCTATCTACCGATCAGCACGAAACAGATCACTAACTTGACTATTAAAATACTAGACCAATCGGATAATCCTGTCAGTTTTAGTAAGGAGACCGTTACGGTAACATTACATTTAAAGAAACTGTAATGGGTTTTCGATTCACCACTCCGTACTACCCCTGTATTACTTCCTATAAGAATCGTCGCCCACACCCTAGTAAGATCAGTACGGCTTCGTCCACCACGCAGCTAACTAAAGCAAACAGAGACTTCTTGCGGTTCTTAGGCTTTACAATAGTGTAATGAGTATTTTAAATATTGGAGAGCGAGTCCTCGTCGACACTTCTATCATTAGCAATCAATTGCACACACATCAACCGTATACAAACCGTTTTGACTATAACGATGAAATTCGAATTCCAATTCCCGAAGATATGTCAACTCTTCCCGGCCTGAGCTATCTATACCTAGAGGGAAAGTTGCGGAAGGAAAACGGTGAAGTTACAACGGCTAAATTCCTTAACAATGGTTTGGCTCACTTATTTAGCGAAATCCGATACGAAATCAATGGCGTCGTTGTCGACTCTGTCACCAAACCTGGTATTACGTCTACTCTTAAGGGATATGTGTCCTACAGTTTCGCTGACGTTAAAAAGCTTCAAAATGCAGGTTGGTTTGCCGGCGGCGATCCTCCCATTACCGATCAGGAAGGTAACTTTAGTGCCTGCATACCGTTGAGAATGCTGTTAGGATTCGCCGAAGATTATGGTAAAGTAATACTTAACATCCGACAAGAACTCGTATTAATTCGCAGCAATACCGATGCCGACGCCGTATTCAGTGCTACCGTAGGGGAGACGGCTAAAGTTACGATTGACAAACTATATTGGAAGGTTCCTCATATCACTCCAGGTCTTGCTCAAGAATTAGCCCTGACCAAATACATCGATAAAAATATTGACACTCAAGTCGCATTTCGCAGCTGGCAGCTTCATATCATACCCGGTGTTCATGCTGTGACTCAACATTCTCACGCTATCGCTACAAGCACAAAATTACAAACCCCCAGATATGTCATCGTAGGGTTTCAATCAGGTCGTTCGGGGCTAATCGCTAAAGACAATGCTAATTTCGATAAAATTGGTCTTACTAATTTCCGAGTTTATCTGAACACCGAACGATTCCCATACGACAATTTACATAACAATTATGCACTCAATCATTACGCAACATTATACGACATGTATTCCAAGTTTCAATCATCTTATTATAGCAAAATCGATGAGCCCTTCTTCTCCCGACATGACTTTGCAGACAAGGCGCCCATTGTTGTAATCGATTGTTCGCATCAAAAAGACTACCTTCATGCAAACGCTGTCGTTTTTCGTGTTGAATTTGAAACTTCCGCTAACGTACCAGCCAACACAACTGCGTATTGTCTCGTTCTTCACGATCGAGTTTTTACTTACAACGCATTGTCAAAAGCAGTTAAACAACTGTAATATCGCAAAACACTTCAGTTGCACCTCGACTTTTAGCGTAACTAGACCATGCTCTCTATACCTAATACGATGAAGATCATTATCGATATTCAAGGTTTTAAGACGTCCGATAAGCACTTTACCCCAAAAGAATTGGCCTCCTACGACGGTACCTCAGTATCTCACCACATTTTTAAACCCCCTTTCGCCCTCCATTCCTTAACACCTCATTTACAACAACAAGCCCACTGGGTAATGACTAATCACCATTGCATCGACTGGAATGAGGGATTTACTCCAGCATACATGTTTCCTGCAATCTTACGACGTCTTCTGCAAGGTGTCACCGAAATATATGTGAAAGGTCGAGAAAAGGCAACTTTTCTACGCCGCTTTACTACCATCCCAATCATCGAAGTGGAAGAAAGGCCGGCCCTCACCCCATCACAACCCGCTTGTTTATATCATTCCAAACCGATTTGTTATTGCGCTTTATCTAACGTGTATCATATTTATAATCACTACATAATGGAATAAAACAATCTTTTTAATTTTTATTGTTTTTATTTGTTTACAATATATACCGTTTAACTACACGGATTAAACATCTACGTACTAGTGGAAAAGCGCTCTACATAAATTGTTCGCCTATGTTCGGCGCACAAGACGTCTCGCAGTACTTCATCCATAGTAAGTATCCTCCGATGGAACCGCAACCTATCCACAGCTTCTCGTTCCCACCGTCCTCTCCGAGCTTCTCGAAACGCATACGTCCACGTATGCAAATTGTACATCTTATTCTTCGAGTCGTCAAACTGCACGCTCTTCTTCATTTTCCTTCCTCTCTATAAAGGCTTTTACTTCACACATATGCCATTTTAGGCCAAGACTATCCATTAAATCTACAAGGAGGCCTTCATTTATGGCTCCGTCTAAAAATAGTTGACCGACAGCTGCACCGTTTTTGTACTGTTTTTCTTTTTTATACAACTCTTCGTCACTGAATCCGGAACGTCCTAACCCATATACGACTTCGTGCGACGCTTCGAAAGCTAAATCCTTTAACGAACTCACTAATCGTTCAACCGCACTAGGTACGTCTCTTGCAGCCGGTCGAGCAGCCTCTCTATAATTCATCCACATGACTACACTGCCAACTGACGACTCAGGGCTTCCACTTCGATGTCGCACTTTACCATAGAACTTGCGAACGTTAGCACTTCCACCATACACGCAGTCTTTTCAGAGTTCTCCTCCAGCTGATCCACTACAGACCATACATTTACTAAACAGTCTCCACAAAGGTTTGCTACACCCTTCACTATTTCTTTATAGAAACTCTCAAAGTGTAACGCTTTTAATTGTGCGAATCGCGCTTCCACGAGTTTCTGCAAGCGCCACAATTCTTCTACAGTTTCGCTCGCTAAACGCACCTCTGACAAGCCCACTTCCTCCAATTTGATTATTTTCCTTGTCTGGATCGCTTCAAAAACAATGCTCTTCTTTCCTATTTCCAGAGCAGGCCACTCACCGTCGAGAGAATAGAAGTAGTTGGAAATCACTCCTTGATTTGCAATCAGGGCTGTCCACTCCCATTCATTTAACTGCACCCAGTCATTTTTGGCACCCCGTATTATAATACTTGGGTTAAATTGCGAACTCCAATCAAACCCTACACTGACGTACTTAGAACTTGATTTATTTAATTTGTACGTCCTACTATTCAGAAGTTCCGGACAGAACAGTGGTTGCGGCTTTCTTGCTTTATTACTCTGAACTACCTCAATAGCTTTCAACAAGGCTTCCATTTCTGCACGACTATCGGATGCTACTACCCTTGTCGACTCTTCTACGCGCTTTTATTTTCACATTTCCAAGGTTATATGTGGTAGGAGGTGACCGTAAACGCGACCTTGAAGTCATGTTTACTGCACTACCTTTTTGGACTCAACAATTATGGGAACCTTGAGTTGAAATTCCACATATAACATATTTGGCTTGACTGCCCAAAATTTTAGCATATCACCCTTTTTTAATGTCTTCCCGATCATTTCGCGTAAGTTATATGACCCCAACCTGTTGATATAAATTTCGGTATTTTCGGGATAAAGTAAGACGTTTGTTATTTCAGCTTCACGGAAGGGAATAGTATATTCGATGTCACCATGCGCTAGGATGTACCATCTATCATCATTGACGGCAATGGATACTAGTTGTAAATCTCGTTCATAATATAAAGGCTCGCTTAGCTCTTCAACCACAAACACCTGCGGGTGTGACGTGGAATTCGCATGCATATGTTTACCAAATTTATCGATAGGCATTGCTCAAGCGTCGAACTGGATATGAATACTGAAAGCGTGGGCTTCTACTTATAAAATATCAATAATCATAGACGTCGCTAGGAGTGCAATAAAACACAGACCCCTTTATATACATATATTTAATTAAGCCAACAATAAGTAATATACACTACATCCCCATCTGCTAGCCGAGCGAGAAAGCGCTGGATGGGGACCTCTACATGCCGCCGCCACCACAGGAATGGGTCACCCTCGTATGTGGTGGGTAGCGTCCTCAGGAGGGTCGACTGCCATAGGCGCTCGCTTCCAAGACTCATGGAATAGTCTATTGTTACGGCAGCCTGGAGTTGACGAGCTGATGGAGGTCTCGGTTCGGAGGTGATGAAGTATTCAAACTCCTTGTAAAATGTAGGAGCATCTTCAAAGAGCGCATCAACAACAATATCAGGCATGATGACTGGTAGCCGTGGTGGAAAAACGTTACGCTTTATATGTGAATCTCAAGGTAAGACCCTTGACCTTCTACGTTCCCATCCTTGACTACGCTCCTATATTAAGTTGCCTGTTTTCTGTAACAGTCATCATAATCCTCCAGCACCTACCATAATCATCAAGCAGCTATGGCAACTAACTTTAAGAATGCAGAACAATTTTACCGTCATTTTCGCCGGTTTTTGGCTAGTTGCCCTCCAGCATCCTCTCAACGGTCTCTCCAGGCAGTGGTCACAATGGAGTACGCCTTGAACCTACAAGGAGAGACCCTAGCGGAGACGACCACCTTACGGACGTGGCCTGCAGTCTTCGACGGATCGTCAGCTGTGTGGTGGCAGACCAACATCTTCAAGCCAGTGGACCGGTACCTAGGCCTACTGGAGGATGGGGAAGTTACATATATAACTTATACTTGGAAATAAATAAATATATTTAGAAATATTTCTGTGGTTTTATTTTAAAGTTTCGAGATTGTGACCTTGAATTGTAGAATATAAAACTTTCACAAACGTGTGCGTAGTTAGTTGCCATCATGAGCTCAGAACCTCGACATCCAGAATTTGGGAGCTACTCCAAACGGCTACGAACATTCGGCGATTGGAGTCGAGGTCAAACTCCAGAATCGCTAGCAGGTGCCGGTTTCTTTTGCATCAGCGACACGATTAATTGTGTACAGTGTTTCTACTGCGGAGTTCAAATTTCTGGTTGGGAGCGCAATGACAAACCCCTATCTGAACACCTCCGTTGGTCACCCAACTGCAAAATTGCCAAGGTCTACCAGCAATTACAAACCATCGAAGACTTGACTTATCAACTTTTCGATGCGTTGCATTTTTCCCCAGGAGTAGATGTGGCTGGCAACAATGGAACGGGTGCGGCCGACAAAACAAAAGGTTGCTGTTGTCATAAGTGATGCAAAGTGCGGCGCCAAACCATTCACTAGTTGCCATCGACTTGTTGAACATGCTACCAATACAATTTTTGGTTGCTCTCGCTGCAGTTCATGATGGGATTCTCTACGTCCTTCAACCGCCGCGGTGCAGTTCAGCTTCTTTCGCCTACAATGATGGAGTGCACAACGTGACGTGGCGTAAAATGGATACCAGTTCCTTGACAACTATTTCCGTTTTTAAAATACAAGTGAACAACTTTACTGAACATAACGTTTTAACGTTCAAGATAAAATACCATTTCCCTTCATATGCGGTAGATACGAATTGGCAAACGATTTTGCTAAAAAATAAACCTGATGTCTTGAAGAAGCTGCTCTCGCCCGCGGATAATTCCTGCTGTATATCTACTATTGTTTTAAGCACTATTTTATTCGCTCTAATGTGTATGTCTGTAACGTATTTCTTAATCTGTTGGTATTATAATCATTTAGTCTAGCCACTACTGTAATTACTCTTTGTATGTGCATCTTAAATATAACTTTTTTATTAAATTATGTGTATCTTTCACTCTACGAAGGTACTCTGGATGAGTAACCAAATATTCTATCCGACTCGATGGTCTAGAGGTAAAGATACCCTCGGCTGCAGATTGCAGATATACAGGGAGACCTAGGTTCGAATCCTAGTCGAGTCATAATTTAGACATGAAGTATCCTAGGCGTTTACTTCATGCCTAATTTTTTAAATAAATATGTTAAGCGCAGTCTGTTCTAAGCACTACTTAACTCTTTCTATGCCCTTGGCCGTAAACGCGATCTTGACCTTGAATTTTTTTAAAGTAGCCTCAACCTCGAACGCGGGTTTGACCTTGAACGTGGCCTCGCTCCGAACGTGGCCTCGCTTCGAACATGACCTTGGGCTTGCACGTGGCCTCGCCTTGCATGTGACCTTGAGCTTCAACGTGGCCTTGGGCTTGAACTCAAGGCCAAGTGGTGGGGGGAGGTTCCAGAACCATCCACTTCCCTCTACTATTGTATCCTATCTCAGATCGTAGTCGGCCAGCAGATATTTAGCTTCTGGAAAGATATATTGCAATGACCCTGACGTGATTTTTATTTTGGCACAAAATAAATATAAATTTAATTAGGGCAAATCACCACACAATTCTCAGGCTATTTTATATTGTGCTACCATTTGCCTATCAGTAATTTCCAGGCTAATTAAAAATAAACTGTATTTATTACTTTTCAAAATAAAATGATTAAATGCCCTTTCTTAATATTTTATTTAACTGCAATACTTTCTAGGCTAGTTCACGGCAAAACGCTAAAAACTCTTTTCTCAGGTGGGATTAGAATTTGGGTATATTCATAAATTATTTTAAATTTTAGACTAATCGTCCCAAAGTAGCTTATATGCGCGACTTTAACTACCTATTATTCGTAACCTCAATTTGACAACTGAACACAGAGTTTTTGCCAGTGCAATTAACGTTAACTTGAATGTTTAAATCATGACAGGAAGCAAGGAAACCTCAGGTAAATTGATTCAATTATCGCGCTTGGCAACAAACCGCCACGTATTTGTTTATAGGGGTGACGTAGATAGACGCCAACAATTACTTGTTTCTGGTGGCTTGGAAATTCTTGCAATATCGCAATTTCTGATGACGCTATGCAGATTATGATAATTGGAGCGTAGCTGGACGCTTGGAAATGCGATGTACTTCTTCTGCAGGGTTTGTTCTTGGAGTTCAACAGCTTTCCAGAACCACAACACTTGAATAATAAGCGAAATACCACCTCGTAACTTCTCTCCGAACTTGGCCGAAGCTGACCGCAGGTGACGCCGTTGGATTTGTGCCGTTGGAGACGCTTCCCTTGGCAGCAAATGTTCTTCCTGATGCTCTTGCAGACCCCGCTGACCTGTTGCAGTGCAGATCCCTGGCTTCTGCTGCTTAAATAGACCGGAATCGGTGCTTGAACTCTTCAGGTGCTCGTTGCCGTTCTTCCGTCGAAGATGAGTTGGAAAAATTATAAATTTTATGATGCAGAAACTGCTGCAAATACTCCCACAGCTTCCTGGGCACTTGCGCAATAAAACAGTATCCTTTTTATCTGGGTACAACAGTTTTATTTATTATAAAACATTAATTTAAGGGAGCACAAATTTGGGGGCAGCAAGCTTCTAATTTATTTGAATTGTTTTTTTCTTATTAACAAAAAAGCATCACGCTGCTATGATACCGTAATCTGCTTATGTTAAATGGAAATTAATTTTGATAACAGATGCACATAAACGGAGAAAAGTTTGATTACATGATTCTTAATATTAACATTTCCTTAAATTTAAAAATTGTCTTTATTACTTATAGCTAACATTGTTCTTTCTCGTTACACACACATGTTTTATAAATTACTGCTCTGCTTTTGCTCTTTGTTTTTATTAATGCACTGGTGTTCGAGTTCACAATTTTAACATGTCACTTCCTTTTCTTCTCTGCCGTTGCCTAATTCTTAATTGCTCTTTGCAATTTCTATTTTATCCTTATCTTGCTTTCATCTACCTTTTAGATTGCTTGCCTTTTCACTGGCCTTACTTTTATTAATAACTACGCTCATTTAGTATGCACATAACAAACCTTTTGTGTCATTTAATTTCGTTTGGTCTAGTTTTAATTATGCACAGACCTATCATTTTAATTATATTACTTCACTCAAACTTCAAATTCAAACCCTCTAAAATATGCTTTGCTTGTGCTGCCTTTATCGACTAATTACTGCTTCTTGCATCTCATTACCAATGCATTTAATACTTTTATTACTGTTTAAATTGCAATTACATAATAGTATATTATAATATCATGAGGGACTAAAGTGCACCATTTAATCCCGCGAGTGGAGTTTGTTGCCTCGAGGGCGAAGCCCGAGGGCAATAACCACTCAAGGGATTTAGGCACTTTAGTCCCGAGGTATATACGCTATTTTTTGCACTTTTGGGAACATTATCATCAAACATTTCCAAAATTTGGAATCTGTCAATTTGGAAACTGACAATTATAATTTATTACAAACTGAATTGCAGCAGGTCCTGGATAGCCTGAATCAGTTGGCAGTACTGAAGTGTATTGTCAGTATATGTCAAATTCGAGATTTGCAGGTTAAGTTTTACGTCAGTGTGTGTCAGATGACAAACAAAACCTAACCTACTAACCTCGTGTGTACATAAATTTACCATAGTTACGGTATCATTTTTACTTTAGTCCCTAGGGATTAAATGAGTTACTTTGGTCCCTAGGGATTAAATGATCTACTTTAGTCCCTGTTTACGGGGACTAAAGTATCAACTTTAGTCCCGGAAGTGCAAAAAATATCTTAACTCTGCTTTATTGACTTGGTTAAATATTTCGCACTGCAAACAAATCCAAATTGTGGGCTTAAAACCATTTCAATATATTGTTATGATATTGGTACAGGGGTCTAAAAATCAGATTAATGGGATTAAAGGATTACAGTAATTGGAAATTATAAAGATCAATTTAGATGTAAATTGGATATTAAAATTATTAAGATGCATTCAGTAAAGAAAGAAAATAGAATTTATAATTCAATAAAATTAAGCTCATTGAGAAACAGAAGGATTCTAATTTAATTTAATATCTAAAATGAATTTGGAAATTGATGACAAATACTTTTTCGAAGTAAACTATTCAACATAGTAGGTAGTAATCAAATAATAAAGCGTTTATAATGTGTTGGATTGAAAAAATAAGCTAGATCGCTAAGGAAATGTTTTTATTGATATATAAAATTTTGAAACGGAAAGATGTAACCGAATTGTGTAATTAGAAATTAATAAATAAAAGCTCTTAAAAAGTTTATAAAACATGTTTGGTATATGAAAGGGTTGGCGTTTAAGATAAAATTAGCCTGGTGTAAAAGAAATAAAATGAAATGTTAAAAGTAAGAAGGTGAGCAGACTAAATGGAGAAAGATAAAGAATATGGTGAGAATACCAAACTAATGCAGTCCTAATCTACAAAAGCAAATAAAAAGAAAGAAATACTAAATTAAGTTTATTGTGGGATTACATTTGGCATTGTGCATCGATTGAATTGGATTACAACGAACGATTTACAAGGGAAAAGAATCACAATGAAGTCATTGGTAGAGTGAGAAATGTTTATGGGACTTGTCAAGTGAGGTCTGGTAGCTTGTCTCTTGTCGGAATTCTTGGTGCTGAGCTGTAACGTACTTCAAATGAGTAATTTGGATTGAATATTAAAGAAAAACAACTACAACTGGGGTTTGCTTGGATATGTGCTATGATGGGGCGGTGTAAGCTGATTCCTTGAGCAAAATAGTTTCTTGGGTTAATTCGATTCTAGATTATGGACATTTTGGCAGTTTGATTGTCAGTTGAAGCATTCACCGTGGTTTTTAGTGGAGCAGTTGCAGAGTTGGACGAATTGGTTTCAGCAGAAGAGAGTGCTAAATTCAAATAAAGGTAAATGAATCCAGGTATTATATAAGAACTGAAATAAAATAAAGATTAAAGTGAATCAATTTAATTAAGGGAGTGCTTACTATTTGAGATTATCGTATGACCAATGTAACGATGAAGTATTTGTGATTGAATTTTCAAAAACGAGTTTGACGTACCATTTGACAGAAGTTTAGAATTGTCATATTTAAAATAGAAACATCAAATTTCATAATAAGCAATCTAGATAAAAAGAAGCTGCTCTGATGTTCAGTCAAGTGTATCTACAGGAGCTAGCAGAAATAATTTTAAATATTCAAATAAATAAATAGAGCAATTAAATTGATTAAAATTTAATTATAAACATAAACGTATAAGCAAAACAATGTGGAGCCTTAACTTTATCAATATCTTGAAGCAATCAGACGGCTTCAGGTATGGAACGACAAAACTAAATCGGGGATATCTTCGAGAAAACTCGCTAGCAAAGCATCACTGAAACAAAACCCCCCACAAACACCACGTCCTGTAATTCCGGATGCAATAGCAAAACATATCAACATTTCCGAAATGAAGAGGAAGATGGGAAAACTAACCCCTTTTTCGAAAAAAACGTAATTCGATGCTATTCTCGATATTTTCGTTCGTCTTCCTCAGTTCTTGTTGTTAACATCTTCCTGCTTGGTATCTATTTTGATATTCGTTATTAAACCAGCTTTTAATTCCTTTTGTTCCAGCACATCGTGCGTCTTCGTTTGGTCTTTCAGCTTTCCCACGTAGATTTCATTGTTTCTGTTTGCGCTTGATGTTTATTTTACTTGGTAATCTCTAATTGGTATTTGGTTTTCAGATTCATGTCCAGCAACCTTTCTGAATCAAGTAGTAGTTATTGGTTTTGTCTCGGAGAGCACAATTTCTAAATTAAAGAAAGACGGGACAGTACGACACAGAATTTACTGAAAATATGAGCTAGAAAGTGAAGAATGCAAAAACGGAAATCGACGAAGCAGTCAAGAACTCCATCAGGGATACTATATATAAAATGTGTGTAGCTAATGAATTTGTTAACATAAAAAGCTGAAAAAAAACGTTTGGTTGAAGAATCTGAAGGAGATTTTTCACATTCAGTTTCTTCCCTAAATATGGGGCAAGGAAATAGGCTTTAAATGGCAAAAATCTAGCAATAGGTTCTATCTTATGGTACAACCAAATATTGAACTTACAGAGAATCAAATTATTTAGAGAATATATAGCATTTTTAAATTTAGAATCTCCCATGCAACCCGTTTTTTTAGATGAGACATTTTTGGTAAAGGTTTATTTAGAAAAAGCTCGCAAGATGGTAGTTTACAAACAACATTCAAAAAAATCAGGGGTGAGATATAAATATATAATAGTTGTCCATGCAGGCAGTTCTGAAGGTTTTGTAGATAATTTTAGTTTAGTGTTTCTGTGCGGGACACAAAAAGGTGATTATCGTGTAATCATGAATAGGCACAAACAAGAACACAATATCAAAAACTAATATTGCTGAATAAATTGTTGAAAGTGTCCACCCTTGTTGTCAATGTATAACTAAGCTTTTCTCAGTGGATTATGTTGGCATCTGCGTAACATTTCAAGGGGTAATTTCCTGGGCTGCTAAACAAACTTTAAATTTTAGCTCGTCTAATGTATCTAATGTAAACTTTGTTTTTCAGAAAACACCAAACAGAAAAATCTAATATCGAAAGATCAGGTGTTTTCGGAGGCCATAAATGAGGCCCTTTATTCCCAATCTAGTTATTTACAAAGTGTTGGTTCAAAATAGCTAAAAGTGCTAAAAGTGGACGTTTATGCACGAGACATGAAAATTATGAAACGAAGCTTAAGACTGAGTTTCATAACATGTCTCGTGCATATGCACTTTTTCTGTGGCCTTAAATTTACTGTTATTAATCCATAAATGTCGATTTAACAAAGGTTTGCATTTATGACAGTTATAATTTATAGTAAAGAGATGGCCTTGACGAGCAGGTGACTGTTTCTGCAGCAGCTAGCTGTCTTAGTTAGTTATCAAAGGAAATTATAAATGTTCACATTTTATTTTATTCATTACATAAGGCTTTACTTATTTAAAAAACACTTTATCTCTAAAGAAAGAAGTAACTAGAATAACTTTATAACCTCACTTCCAGTTCGAAATTCTAAATTCAACAACAGCTGTTTATTTGATAACACATGTGCTAAAAGTAAACAGCTGATTTCACTTTTAACACGCTGGTTTATAAAACGTCATTTTTAGTGAAAAAAGCTAGCGCTAAAAGGCCTACTTTTAGTAGTGGTCGTAGAAAAAGTTTCTTACAACGCGTGCATTATGTGGTGGCGCCCCGTCATGTTGGAAACACATTTGTGCATGGAGAGCCGACGGCAGATCGTCTAGATATTCTTGTAATGCAGTTTGAAGAAAATTTAGGTACCCGTCTTGAGTAAGTGTTCCTTCATAAAAGTATGCACCTAGTAAATGATCCACTACTACACTTATGCATACGTTCGTAAAAAACGAACTTTCTGGCATGATTCTCTCACTCTTCGATGATTGACATCATCACAAAAATGAGTATTGTGTTTGTTAAAAACATCATTCCGATGAAAATTGCATTCATCTGTTCATAAAATAAATGGTAAGTACTGTCTACCTACATGCAATATCTAATTGCAAAAATGTATGGCCTTCTAGGAGTCAAGCAGCTGCATATTTTGTACCAAGAGTACTTTAAACGGCTTCATTTAATGTTTTTTAAGTACTTTCATTCTTTCGTAACTTAATGCCTAGGTCCTGCACAGCGTTGCGCGTGGAGGAGATTAGATTTGCTTTAAAATATGCCAAAATGTTTACTTCATAATTTTCTTCTGCATTTATAGTTCTACCATTTCTACGTCTTGGTAGTTTAAAACTTTCGTATCTTACCAATGAATTACATAAATTTAAAAATTTTCTATAATGTGATATAATCGGATATAATTCGGATATCGATTGCGATACAAATTTGTAGCTCCCCAACAATTATCGTATGCTAAATGATAGCAGAGTAACTCTTGTGTACTCACTAAACTACACAAACTTTACTACCTATAGATCAACGTGTTTTATTTCTCTCAGTCATCTGACAGTGGTTTAATAGATACATTTTGTTTTTAACGCAGCCACTTTTCAAAGCAAACTTAAATAACTTATTTTTGTTATTATTATGATGCTTCTATTGCTTAAATGAAAAAAGTAAAAGTGCGACTGTATTCCGAATCTTATAAGTTTATCAATTTTCAAATTAAATAGAGAGTGTTCCATTTAAAATATCATAATTGGGAATTGTTCCCAAAAACTAGTAGGTTATGAAAAATTACTATGTTCACTATGTTATCGATAAAACTTTTTCTTGCATCTCCAATATTACCAAAGATATAAGCTGTGTAAGGAAAAACCAACCAACCTGTATAGTTTTCTTTAAAAATCGCAAAATTAGATATTTACAAAAATCTTCTGAATGTTCAAAAATAATAGAACCAAAATTTTTAAAATCTGTTATATATTACGTAATTATCTATAACTTAGCCAAGGAAGTTATTTTGTAAGTAGTTTTTTTACCGGCAGTAAACGAAAGTCGTGTGGTAACCACATCTCAATTTTTAATTACTGGCTTTACCCTTACCTGATCTTCTACATATTCACTTTTATGACTATATATTTCTCCATTTTGGTTTTGCTCTTATGTGGCCTATTTTCTCTCCAAGGCGTCTATTCTTCATATATTCTTTTTTCTCCCTCCCATTGCGCTTCTCTTATACCATTTCCGCCTTCATTTTTCCAAATTCTTCATTATTTTTTCCTACTTTCTTCTTGAGGGTGCCCTTCATTCTTTCGTTGCATGTTTTCAATTCTTTTCTGGATTTTAACATTGTTATCGGAACCAACATTTATTGATATGATATGATATAAAATCTTTATTTGTTTATTACATTAGTTAGTATACAGGGTAAGTCATAATTAAAAGTAAAACATTTAATCAAAGCTTCGCCAGGCCGAAACAAAGCAATTAACCTAATACACCTTAGTACCAAATGATCGCTTAAAAAAATACAAGGTGTATTTGTGAGTATAACTTGAAAAGCAATTATCCGATTAATTTGAAAATACATTAGAATATACAGTAAATTAACAAAACGATGACTAAAAAATAGAAAACTCTAGCAAATCTTTAAAATGCTCCCCTGCAGCCGCAATACAGGTATGGCACCGTCGTACTAGCGGTACGGTATTAATTACCTGACCGTAAACCAGCTGTTTTAAAATCAGACTACTTGATTTTAGAAATGCAAATGAAGACGTTGCGGGAAGAACGATCTAAGTCCATTTTATTCAAATATTACAGTCCCTATATATATATACAGTCTGACTCCAGTAGCGGGTCAAAACCAGTTGCGGGGTTAGGATTGGAAATTGCTAATAGTTTAATTAAATAAATGCTCAGTGTAAGTAAATATATGACTAAACAGTAAACCAAACAATGTCGTATCAATGAGATATTATACATTATTATTTACAGTTAGTGCTCACATAAATAATAATAAATCTACAGAACTTAAAGTGATCCCAAAACTAATAAAACAGTGGATATATAGTCTAATACGCTTGAAATTACTATTTCATAACTTCCCACTTAATTTATCTAGCCTACATTGTTCATTGCCACAGATTTACAACTGTATTTACTTTGTTGTGTATTTTGCTTTTTCATTTCAGCTATTCTGATCTTTTATGTTATTCTAATATGCGCGATTAACCTATTTGGCTACAAGCCCCGCTATTTTTATTTTTAAGAAAGTTTGTCATCTTAATACCATGTTCAGATCTATTTCTGCATTCAAATGCACAAGACTCTATAGCTCCATACCTAACGTCAATAAAATCAGTTTTATATCATACTGATGTCAAAAATTACATTTTTCAGACTATTTATGGTACAAAAAATGGAACATTAAAGTCCTAGTACTTTAAAGTAAAATATTAAAGTTCAAGTACTTTAAAATTATATGTCAGTTGTTGGCATGTAATTTGAAATGATTTACAACTTTTTATTTAAAATTCATTAAACTTGCAGTATGAAATAAACCGTTGTATTCACCACGAACGAAAAGTGTTTTTTTTTAATTTACACAAAAAGGTATTTCGGCATCACAGGCCACTAATACCTTGATACATTAATAGTATTTACAATCACAGTTTCATCTAAATTATTAAGTTATAATAGAGCTTACAGTTTGTTAAGTAGACTGGTATGTATAAGGTAGCTTACTATATTTTTAATGTTTCCGGGTTCGTTTGCGAGTGCTTCTTTTAGGGTAGGTGGTATCTTATTTTTCTCCCTTTGTGCTGTGTACTCCCTGCAGTCGATTATAATATGTTGGACTGTTATCCGTGTATTGCAAGTGGCACATGTTGGGGTTTCGGTTTTTTGCATTAGGTGGCTGTGTGTTAAGCGTGTGTGGCCTATTCTCAGTCTCGTTAATGCTACTTGGATTTTTCTGCTTTCTATTGTGTGCCATCTTATAGTTTCTTCTTTTATTTTTCTTAGGTGGTTGTTATTTGGAGGGGTGTTCTTCCACTTATTCTGCCACTGTTTCTTTATTTTAGCTTTGATTTCGCTCTTAACGTCATTTACTGGTATGTATATTTGCTGTATATGTTCAGTAGTTGCCTCTTTTGCAGCTTTGTCCACTTCTTCATTGCTTCTTATCCCAACATGCGATGGTATCCAAACAATTCCTATTTGTTTTCCGGTTTCTAGGGCTTCGTTGATGTTTTCTTGAATGGATTGTATACTATGTTCCTTGGCATATATATCGAGCAAGCTGTGTACTACACTAAGAGAGTCGGTACATATGATAAATTTATGTTTTTCTGAAATATTTATAAATTCTGTAGCTTTCTTGATGCTGTAAGCTTCTGCCGTGAATATGCTACATGATGGTGGTAGTTGGTATTTATACTTGTCATTTCCTGTTACTACAGCTGCGCCGGAACGACCGTTGTGCCGAGATCCGTCGGTATATATGAAATTGTATTCTTTATATCTTTCTCTAATACTGTAGAAATATTTTCGGTAGAGGTCTGGTGGTGTTTGGGATTTGGGGTATTTTGTGAGGGATAAAATAATTTTTGGGCGTCGGAGTAACCATGGAGGATGTGTGTGCATGGATATTTTTTGGGTGTTTGGAAGCGTGAATTGAATTTCGTTTAAGTATGTTTTTATAGTTCTTTGTAAAGGTGTTGTATCTGGTATTTGTTGGTTATTTGTAAATATTTGATCATATGCTGGATTATTTGGGTTACTAGAGAGTTTGGTTATGTAGTTTATTGTTAATTGTTTTCTTCGGTCGTCTAGAGATAGTTCTCCCGCTTCTACTAAAATACTGTCAACAGGGCTTGTTCGGTATGCACCGGTAGCTATTCTTAGGACAGTGTTGTGTATGGAATTTAGTAATTTTAATTTCGAAGGTTTTGCCGTTGAATATGCCATGCACGCATAGTCAAGTTTTGACCTGATGAGGGCTCTGTACACGTTGATTATGTTATCTCTATGTGCTCCCCAGTTCAGATGCCCCAACGTCTTAATGATGTTTAGTTTTAATGAACATTCTTTCTTGAGATTTAGTAGGTGCGGAACCCAAGTCATTTTGGTATCTAATGTTACTCCTAAAAATTTTATTGAGGTAGAGAATGTGATTTGACTGTTGTTTATTTTTAGTATTGGATGTTCGTGATGCCTTCTAAGTCTGCAGAAGTGTATGGCTTGTGTTTTTGTTTCTGAAAACCGCAACCCTGTGGTGGCTGACCATTCTTCTAAGTTTTTAATTGAATTTTGTAGTTTTTCTTTTATCGTGTTTATGTTTTTCCCTTTGTAGTAAATCACTAAATCATCTGCGAATAGTGATAGTTTAGTGTTGTTCGAAACATTTTCTTTTAGTTTGTTCTTTGCAATTAAGAAAAGCGTTACACTTAGAACTTCACCTTGCGGTACTCCGTTATATTGTTTCTTTTCATGTGATAGACAGCCATTTATTTTTACTTTAAACTTCCTATTTTCGAGAAAATTGTAGATGTATTTTATGATGTTTCCGTTTAGTTTGTATTCTGTTAGCGTTTTGAGGATATAGTGTTTCCATGCTGAGTCATAGGCTTTGTGGATGTCGAAAAATATTGCAATTAAGTGTTATTTATTTTTGAACGATTTTTGTACTTCTGTTTGTAGTGCAATAATCTGGTCTATAGTGGATTTTCGTTCCCTAAACCCACACTGTTCATTTATTATAATATTATTGGTTTCTAGCGTCCAGCATAGCCTACGGTTGACCATCTTTTGTAGTATTTTGCTCATACAGTTTGCGAGAGCTATTGGCCTGTAGTTAGATGGATTTGTTTTGTCCTTATGTGGTTTAGGTACTGGGATTACAGTTACTTCTCTCCATTTATCTGGGTATACATTTTTGATCCATATGATATTATAGATTCTTAGTAGATGCTGTAGTGAAGTTTTGGATAAATTTGTTATCATTTTGTATGGGATTCCGTCAGGTCCAGGGCTACTCTTTCTTTTCATGTTTCTTAAAGCATGTTCTAGTTCGTCGAGAGTAAATGGCTTATTTATTGGTGGGTGTGTTGAACTTTCTGTCTCTATGCGTTCTTTTTCTGTTTCCATTTTTTTTTGTAGAAATTCCTTGGTATAACATAAGTCACTGGAGTTTTCTTCAAACTTATTGGCCAGTGTATCTGCTATTTCTTGGGTGTTTGTAATAATTTTATTTTCTGAGTTTAGCATTGTTATTTGTTGTAGTGGCTTTTCTCCTTTGATTGCTCTTATCTTGAAAAAAAGTGTTTTTAAAGGTCCTCGTAAGTAATTTTATCCTCAGCTGACACCTCGGCCACAAACAACTTTCTCGTTCTTTAAAATGTCACTTTTCGTTCTAGATAAATAAACTATTATTTTGGGCGTACTTAATACTTAAAAATAATAATTTCTGTCACGGTTAAAGACAATGGTATTTTCAATGGCTGTAGGCTCAGAAGCAGACGATGAAAAAGTAAATAATGTCGTCACAGTATTATCCTTAAGTCCTTTTTGCCATCAACTCGTGCTTTTTCAGACATACAATCTGCAAAATGCTTCTCACAAATTCTTGAATTACCATTAGGGTACCAATTTTCTCTATTCCTAGGAAAAGTTGAGAAAACTGCAGAATCCGGGGCCAATTCCCTATTATTAGTAATATTAATTATTATTAACCATGTTTCTCTAGTAACCATAACAAAATTTATAAGGGAAGCAAATAAAAAGAGGGGAATTGGCCCCGAATTCTGCAGTTTAGCTAAAACTTTTTAAATCGATAAATTTCTTTAAACCTTGTCAGCTTACCGTTAATAAAATGTAGATTTTCATGTTAAATAACTGGATATAATGATATAAGAAAGATGAACCTTCCTTTTCCTTCCGTTCGTACATTAAATTTTCATATTCAAAATTTGAGTTTTCAGTCAAGGATTTTAAGAGACGTTTTTAAATTATTTCAAATTAAACTTTCCGATTCTGTCACAAAATTTTAAAAAAAGTGTTTGCCTTAGATTAAATGGAATTTAAAAACATTGTGGATTTTTGCGTAGCTACGAATTCTTTTCTAGGAAGCATAACATTGCCAAACTATGAAAAAGCGTTAGCTTCCAAAGCTTTAGATTTCATGTTAGGTAGGAAAACTAGTTGATCTTAATTTTCTTTTTATTTCATTAATCCTTACTTTTAGGAGTTATTACAAGTAGATGGAAGCATGCCCGGTATAAAATGTTAAGATTAAAGCACTGTTTGGAGCCCTACATTTAAATCTTATTCAATCTATGTTCCTCATGTATAGATGTGAACTGCAAATGAATATAAAGTTGACTTGAGACCACTGTATTTACTAGTTAATAAATAATAGTTATTTACTATACAAGTGGGATAAGAGCATCATTAATATTATAATGGTATAATATACTCCACCACACCACGTTAATATTAATAATTTATTATTTAAGAATTTTCAAATATTGAACTGAGTAAAAATCAGATGGTTCTAATTTTATTGCTTCAAATTAAATTGTATTATGCCCTCTCTTTGATTTTATCTGACTGCAATTATCATTTAAAATATGCTAGCTCCGGTAAAGATTCAACACTCATCAAAGGGTGGCTTCATGACAATTTCACTATTAATTTATTTAAAACGGCACGCCACTGCGTTCCCATTCGATTTTACTACGCAGCCGCGCAACTATTAACTGGTATCAAATGTACAAAGGGGTTCCTAACCTCGCATAACATGTCGTTTGATTCGCAAATTCTAACTTTTGTGAACGTTAAATCAGGTAAATATTCAAATAAGGAATCTTATTTTGGCGGTTGTAACTTCTTTTGTTTTAGCCAAAACCGGACCTTGATTGTTAAACCGACGCCGCTTGGGCCAATTTCATTTGTTCTGGGCACTTAACCTCACAATTTGGCTTTTAATTATAATTACTGGCAAAATAATTCTGCTATCGGCTCGGATACGCCTGGCCTCTGCTGCTTTCGATGTTATCTCGCTGGTACGTAAATTTCCGGCTCCTCAAGCTATTATTTAAGTTGCTACAGTACCTTATATTGCATTTGTGAACGGTAGCTTCCTCGGACAGGCGCCTGAGTTGGAATTCCTTTGGAACTCGTTGTACCAGGTGTTGGGGTTGCTGGTCTCGCTGCTGCTGGTGCCCACGCTGCTCTGCAACGTCCACACGGTTCTGCTTATCCTTGGTTTAGCTGCCTCATCGGTGCCGATCCCAAGATCGGATGGCTCCACTTTGAAAACAACTTTGTGTAGTAGAAATGTTGCCCACACTTGTATAGAAACTTCAAATTGCGCTGATCACTGTGGTATGATTTATTTTCATGTAAGTTAATGATAAATAGGAGAAATCTTTAATTAAACACAGAGCAAATTTAGGTGTGACATCAAATAATTTATTCAACTGTTTCTTCTCCTATCAACGGTTATAAACAATTGCCTATCTACTAATAAATTTACAAAAACCGGATATTATCTTAGTTTAAATACAGTACATTTTATATTAATTATTATTAACAGTAACTAGAACTACACAATTCTTATAAACTAAATTACAATGCACATTGGTTTAGTCTTTAAATTGTCTGTTGACGCACTGCCCTTGTTATTAAATGTTCTTATTGTTTATTCACGTATGTTTATTGACTCACTTCCTTTTAGAATGTTTGAATCTCATGTTTGCTTTTCACCAAATTTTAACAACACTTAACTGTCTATTTTTCTTGCATATTTTGCCAAATAGAAATAAGGACTTGGTAATTTTTTCTTATAGTTATTAATTTGCCTTATTCATTTGCTCTATTGCAATATTATCATTCCTTCGCCTCATACCTTTTTATAATCGTTCACAAAATGTATTTTAAATTGGCTAACATGAATTCTATGTTTCATATCTGCACGTAGCAAACCTCTTTGTGTTAATTTCATTTTATTAGGCACTTTATTCTGCCAAATATAATAATTACTTTGCTTTAAACTCAGATTCCAACCCTGTGAAAAGCCGGCTGTCTCCTTAGCGTTTCTAAATTCCTTCATTTATTTAAACACAGGCATTTCAAACTTGTCAAATGCATCTACTGGATTATAATTATACTGATTTTAACATTGCGGCCAGATACAACATCTCTACTCTGTGCTTAATTTACTTTTTATATCGCACTGCAATCAGAGCAGGGGCGTAGGGCGCAATACCATCTCAATATAAGTGTCTGTGTAAATTACAAACGAGTGCGTAGCACGAGTTATGTAAGCATACAAGTATATTAATATGATGCATTATCACACATTTGTTGTACAAAATTGTATCTGTAATTGCCTGAAATTGTAAAAAGTACATTAAGACAAATGTCAGATCTATCATTTTCAAAAATGTTTTAGTAGGCAAATGTCATTCATTTCACACTATATCAGTTAGGTAATGGCTTCATTACCTAACTGAGTGGTATAATGGCTTCATTACCTCACGTAAATTGTGTCAAATGAGTGACGTAATGAGTAGATAAAACTCTTTTACATGGCGTAAAGCACATTTAGTTTCAACTTCTACCACGATCTTTTTTTTTAAATGTAATATCAATTTTTATTTGCAATCTATACAAGAGTACATTCAGCAAATGTTGTGATAAAGTTGGCTCAGTATGCTCAGTAGCATACTCCTGTAACACTAGGGGCCGGTTGCAGAAAGCAATGTTAAGTCTGGTGTTAGCTAACATCGCGTCAAAGTGAACAAAATCTCATCAAATTTTGTTTACTAATGTCTTAGTTACCATAAACATTTCAGATTTGATTCGTTTTTGTTCACTTTGATGCGATGTTAGCTAACACCAGACTTAACATTGCTTTCTGCAACCGGCCCTAGGATTTTTAATCCTTTTTTGGTTTTTGGATTAGATTTACAAACTAGATCTTAAAACGAAACTTAATTATTAACATTCAAAGCCTAGTGGGGAGATCGTTTGGCACTTGTCTTTGTAACCTCCTGTTATTAACAGGTTGGTTCATTAGGTTCACTACTAAATCATTTGGGTGTGCACTAAGACGAACACTATATTGTGAACTGTATCGGCGAATTTCCTCCTTGACGGTTGGTGTTTGGAGATCCCTTCTAATATGGGTGTTTGGCACGAACCACTGTGTATCCACTATCATCCGTAGCTCTTTCGATTGAAATCGTTCCAATATTTCTAAATTTCACGTGGAAGCTGTGCCCCAGAGCTGAACGCCGTAAGTCCAAATTGGCTTGATTAATACTTTATAGACCAGCAGTTTATTATTTAGGCTGAGTTGGGATTTACGTCCAAGTAACCACTACATTTTAGAGAGAATCATTCAAAGTTGTTTGCGCTTTGTGGAGATGTGCTTGCGCCAGGTAAGCCTTCTGTCAAGGTGCATCCCCAGATACTTTACTTCTTCTTGTTGTGGTAGTTGTCTGTTATTTATATGGACAGGGGGACAAGTTTCTCTTCGCGTGGTGAAGGTTATATGGACTGACTTGGTCTCATTTGCTTTTATTCTCCACATCTTTAACCATTTTTCAATTGCGAGTAAATTTGTTTGTAGTTTCTGTGAGGCAATGATGGGGTCACTATCAGCAGCTAGGGCTGCAATATCGTCTGCAAAGGTTGCTGTTAGTACTTCTGGTGTAGCCGGTAAGTCTGCAGTGTACAGCAGGTACAATAGTGGCCCAAGGACGCTGCCTTGGGGTACTCCTGCGTTTATTGGCAAGAGTTCTGTATATTCAGTTTTAACTTTTACCAGGAAGTGCCTATTTTGAAGATAAGATTTAAGGATTAGGAAGTAGTTCAACGGGATAAGCAAGCGTAATTTGTATAAGAGTCCGATATACCACACTTTATCGAACGCTTGTGTGATGTCCAAAAATGCTGCCGAACAATATTGTTTGTCTTCAAAGGTGTCATTGATCATCTGTACAACTCTATGGGTCTGTTCGATTGTGGAATGCATCTGTCTGAATCCAAACTGATGTTTAGGTATTGATTCGTTGTCTTCGAGTATTGGATGAAGCCTCTTTAATAATAGTTTTTCAAGGACTTTAGATACCATTGGTAGGAGTCTTATTGGTCTGTACGATTTCAACTCATTGGAAGGTTTACCTGGCTTTAAGAAAAGAATGATCTGTGCCACTTTCCACTGTGCCGGAAAGAGCCCTGTATGTAGTACTGCATTGAACAATTGAGTGAGATACCTTATACCAACGTTAGGCAATTCTTTAAGAACTTTGCCGGTAATTAAATCATAAGCCGGGGTTTTCTTAGGGTTTAGGGAGTTGATGACTTCTTGAACATACGCAGTTTTGAGGCGTTGCACTGTTGGTTCCAGCTGATAGGGTGTCTCTAGTGCTTTACTGAGGTCATCTTCCTCTTCAGGTTCATTTTCTGAGGGATGTGGTTGAAAGACTTCTGATAGATGTTCAGCGAAAGCGTGCGCTTTTTCTTTGTTGCTTCTTGCCCAGGTACCTTGTGGTGTCCTAATCGGCGGAGAGGCTTTTTTAACTTGTTTTTTTTCTGTTCTCTAGAGGGAATACTCAGTAGCTTCTGTAGGGGTAAGGCCTTTTAGGAATGTTTCAATACGTTCATTTTTGTTGTTATTGAGCATTTCTTTAAGCTCTCGAGTTGCCCTATTAAGTAGTAGTTTACTATCGGGTATTCTCAGTCTGTGCCACTGTCTTGCCAACCTTCGTTTTCCCTCAGTTTTGCACTTGATTAGTATAGGGAGATGTTGTTTTTTCTGGGGTAGCATTCCAGCCCGCCATTTGTATTGTGTCATTGAGGTGCTTAATGGCTTCTTCGATCTCTTCTTCAGTTTTTAGCGGAACTTTGAAGTTTAAGTTTTCATTTACAAGACGTCTGAATTCTTCCCAGATCGTATGTTTGTTACTTATGCTTGGTTCTTTCCTTTTGCTTACTGCTTTTATAGTTACTGTGATCAAGACTGGGGAATGATCTGATGATAGGTCAAAACATGATTGTGCTAGAGCACAGCCTTGCGGGATACCTTTTGTGATGCAAAAGTCAAGTAGGTCAAGCAGTTTGTTCCTGTCAGATTGCCAGTATGTGGGTTCTCCCGTCGATAGATGTTTCAGGTTGTTTTTTTCTAGTGTTTTGTACAGCTCCCGCCCTTTGGGTGTTATGAGTCTAGAACCCCAGATAGTGTGCTTGGCGTTATAGTCGCCTCCTGCTATAAACCGGCGTCCCAGGGTCCTGTAGAAGTTTTCGAACTGTTTCTGTTTCACTGTGTATCTAGGGGGGAAATGGTCATGTTGCCGTTTGAATCTCCTATTATTACATTGGTGGCTTGTAAAAAATCTTTGCTGTAGTCATTCGCTTGGTAATGCTTGATTGTATTTTTTATTATTACAGCGATGCCCCCTCGAGCAGTTCCTGCTGGATGGTTTGTGTTATATATTGAATAGTTAGGAATTCTTAGGTGACTTCTTTCTGTGTAGTGTGTCAATGTTATGGTTGGAGATAAATGGGTAACAGTTTAGTTTAGCATGAAACGCTAAAACCGAGTTTCTTTTTTGAAATCCCTATAGAAAAAGACCATGCAGAACAAAAAGTAAGTACAGAGAATTCGGCGGAAAGGCGCTTTTAACTACAAAACTTACAAAATCCATCAGAAATTCCGAAAAACACGAAAATCACCGGTGAAATGACTTAAAAACGTCATTTTATTTCGGTGCGCACGCAACGCAGATTGTAGCTCGAATATGTTACCAAAGCTCGCAAAACACCAGGGGCGGCACCCATTGATTTAAAATAAATAGATAGAATGAGGGAAAACTCCAGTATAGTGGATCACAACCTTTTAGTGGGTACTAAGTACACACAAATCTTAAACTGCAGCTAACCTAAAATAGCTCCTGTTCATGAGACAGAAGTTGTCTACGATACTGCATTTTAGCCAAAGTATTTACTAGAGGCCTTTATACTTTTATACTCGTTGGGGATGCGCCACACCGTTTAGGGTATTCTAACCTTTAACGACAGTTGGCAACGTAGCTATCGCTGGCAGTGTCAATTGTGTTAATTAATATACATTTTAGTTTGGTATTTACTTGGTGAAAAAATACATTTTTCGCCTCTTCCGACAACGGATTCAAGTTCAGCAGGCGGTAAACTATAGGAATAGTGCAATACCGCTCCCAAAAGTTGCAATTTAAGCGTTTCAAGCTAAAGTAAATATTTACCGATAAATGTTTTCAGTTCTTAGGCATGTTGTGATAGGCCATTGGCGTTCCATAGAGCAAGTTCTAGGGACTTGTCCATTAGTTGAGTTTAGTGATGACAGTTGTAAGGAGGTTTAGCATAGTCCCTATTTATTCTATCAGACCTTTCATCATTTTTTTCAAATCTTGCATGTCGTTGGATTGCTGGGAAGCTTGGTTTGTATTTGGCGTTTGTACTATGTTGTAGGAATTATGATTTTGTCCGCTTGTTGCTAGGGAGTAGGGCAGTCCAGGTTGAGTTTGTTGATAGCGTTTAATCTGTTCGGGAGGAGTATATTGTTTTTGTCTGAGTGGAGGATATTTCTTCTTCAGGAGTTTTTTGTATATGGTACACCCTTTGTAATTGGCAGGGTGATTTCCTCCACATACGACACATCGGACTTCACGGGATTTTTCTTTTCTTGGACATTGATTCGTAGAGTGGTCACTTGCGTATTTTACACATCTTGGTTTAAGGTGGCAAAAGTTTTTGGTGTACATTAGTAGAGGGAAGTGGATGGTTCTGGAACCTCCCCCCACCACTTGACCTTGAGTTCAAGGCAAGGCCACGTTCAAGCCCAAGGTCACATGCAAGGCGAGGCCACGTGCAAGCCCAAGGTCATGTTCGAAGCGAGGCCACGTTCGGAGCGAGGCCACCGACAGTAACCTTGAAGAATGAGTATAACAGGAGATGTAGTTTGTGTTCAGTAGTGTATCGTGTGCTGTACCAGCAAAAACAATGGAGCAAGTACAAAAGGTTGGTGAAACTGTGAAGCAGCGAGTGACAAACAAAAACGTGAAACTGTCATATCCAGTATTGTTAAACGCAACAACTTATCCGCTGAATAAGTCAAGAAATAAAACTGTGAGTTTGGGCTTGACCTGTTATGGATCGTTTGTGCCAGCAGTGGTAATTAGTGGGATTAACAAAGATTTTATACTGTTAGACGAAGGAGAGTGGCAGCTCTTTGTTGCAAATAAAGATGTGATAAATAGGCACTTTAACTATGAAGATGGAGAGCCGAAACCGGTGGATATAAGTCCTGGCAAAAGAATATATTTCCAAAAAATCGGAAACAAAAAAGTGATAGCGCTGCAGGAACGTAAGCGATCCCAAGTTTATCTCGGAAACAAGTCTGTAGCAGAATTGTGGGATTTGTTGTCGTTGCTGCAATCTAAAGCTGAACTAGTAAAAAGTCAGATGTTTGAACAATTTTACAGCAGTGTAATCGAAGGTGTTTGGAGGTTACCCGGCGACTTTAAAAGGAGTATTGAAGAGTCTTTGCCACCCATCCAATCCGAGAATGTTCGCTGCATGTATGAAATGCTAAAGTTTGCTTCAGACATCATTACATATGATATTGCATTCAAAAAATACGCACAACAACAATAAGTGTTTATCATGTAGTTATAACGATGTAATAAAAAATTAAAAATTTTAAAACGTTTATTATACAAATAACTTACTGACTAACTTAGAAACTAACCTAACCTAGGATGCTGTGGCCGGCCTCACAATAGCTGTAAAAAGAACACTTAGTTTCTTCAAAGAAGCAAATCAACTTATACTCACGTAGATCAGCCACAGCATGTCTGGTAATTCTAGGTCTCTATATACTTTAAACCTACATCCCAGAAACCACCCCGACTCTAGAAGGGTGGCTTCCGGGATGTAGGTTGAATTTTTAACCAAGGCTACGTCGTCCTAAAAATAAATGTATTGTGAACCAAATTTATAAATATTTTTTTTCTTACAGTCCCATATTTTTCGATGACGTGCTTCATAAGTTGTTTTTCTAAAAGTATAAAAATGTATTACATCAACTATTAAAATTAACTCAAAATTACCAAAAGATGACATGGGCGGTCCAATGACGATGGAGTTTAAAAATTCTTCTGTAAATTGCTTATATGTATACTGTTTAGAATACAAAAAAATAAGCGTCTTACCCATTATGTTTAATCTGAAAAATGTTAGAAATGTAGCAACATAATGCAAAAAATTCCGATAAAATATGTTAATAAACACGGGAGATATGAGCGTTTTTAAGATTTGAAAAAAAATTTTTTTAATGTAGTATATGACAGTAGCAATACAATGCAAAAAACTGCATTCAAATATCTTAATAAATATAGAAGATACAAGCATTTTAAGACACCATTAGAAAAATGTTAGAAATGTTTAAAATGTAGTACATGACGGTAGCAACATAATGCAAAAAATCCCGACGAAATATCTTAATAAACACCGGAGATATGAACGTTTTTAAGATTTGAAAAAAATAATTTTTTTTTAATGTAGTATATGACAGTAGCAATACAATGCAAAAAACTGCATTTAAATATCTTAATAAATATAGAAGATACAAGCATTTTAAGACACCATTAGAAAAATGTTAGAAATGTTTAAAATGTAGTACTTGACGGTAGGAACCCAATGCATAAAACGGCAAAGATATATCTCAATAGACAACGGAGATATGAGCATTTTAAGATTACATTAGAAAAGTATTAGAAAAAAAGAACTTTCGTGTGCGACATTTTGCCGTTGTTTTTGAGAAATTTTTCTTTTACTGAGTCCAAACGCATTTTCAAAGTACAGATATGGACATATAAGATAAAAAACATATATATTTACAAAGACATTTTCAAAGTACAGATATGGACATATAAGATAAAAACATATATTTACAACAATATCTTACCAGTGAAGTAGATTCGATTGAAGCAGACTGTGATTTTGCATTCAAAAGCGTGTTGGTTATATACCCAATCCCCCGGAGCACCTCAGGTTTTTAGAGAAAGGGATTGGAAATTTACTCTCAGAACCTAATTCTACGCATATTTAAGTTGTAATTAGAAATAGAAATCTATTTCTCACGCCGTTACATTGTATGCTAGAAAAGAAACATTTTAATACCACACAACGTAGTTTTTAGATGAAAATAGATAGTTATAGTTATTTGGTTGTTCTAATAATGCATCAGTTATTTTTTAATTATAGCGATAACTTCATAAGCTTTCAATTAGATTAATTAGACAGTCATTTAATAAGCAAGTAGATCTACTACACGTATTCCCTAGGTTTTCTTGGAATAGATGAATAGCAATGCGTTGTATGACGTAAAAAAGTTTGATAGTCATTTAGGTAACTCCAGCGTTTGCCACTAGTTTTAGATTATTAGACGACAATGGAAACTGATTTCTTATATTTGGAACAACAGGTTTTTTTTATTTCCCAAGTGTATTTATGCAGAAGTATTAACAATAAGACTCCCTTAAGTGTCGCTGTTTTTCATATAATTTAAAAGGGCGCAGCACATTGTGCTCCTAGATTTTTGCATTAGTGTTAGGAATATTAACCACATGCATTGTATATCTGTAGGGTTTAGAAGCGATGTGTAAGTTTTCCATTGAAAGTAAAAACCTCGATTTATTGTGGTGATGTTTTGTATGCATTCGATTTCACGATACTAAGCCAGAGTTAAAACAAACACGCCTTATTTTTTAATGTATGCGTAGAGTGTAGCATGCTACCACATTTTTGATTTGACGTTAGAAATAGAGCTGATATAATATCTAAATTTTTAGCGTAGTCAAGCAACG
Source organism: Agriotes lineatus (assembly GCA_940337035.1). Lineage (NCBI taxonomy): Eukaryota > Metazoa > Arthropoda > Insecta > Coleoptera > Elateridae > Agriotes > Agriotes lineatus. The sequence goes on from OW679195.1 coordinate 153,720,211, forward strand.
AATTATTGAAAGCATGTACGTGCAGAAAACAACTTTTCTTTGTTCCACTCTTCGCGAATCGAGGTCGCCAAGCCGACACTGTCGCTTGACCAAAACAGCATTCTATATTTGGAAATCCACGTTCACCTTATAAATTCAGATTAACTGAAAGTGACTTTCGAACGCGGCATTGAGATTGTGGATAAATAGCTTTTGCAGATGCTATTGTCATTAAAAATATTCCATTATTCAAACAAGGTATATTTCTAAATTAAAAATAGAAAGAAGTATTTGAATGATCATTTGATTATAAACAACAGTTTGTTAATTAAACGGTCTATAAAAGTAAACTCGATTCTTTGTTCCAGACAAGCAAGTTTTGCGATCGCAAAAATGCAGCAGCCGTTTCGTTGGAAACTATATTCCAGTGCATAATTAAACGGTCTATAAAAGTAAACTCGATTCTTTGTTCCAGACAAGCAAGTTTTGCTATCGCAAAAATGCAACAGCCGTTTCGTTGGAAACTATATTCCAGTGCATAATTTAAAATATAATTATGCTGACCTCACAATAATGTCAGCTTTTGAAACCATTGCTTCGGTTGGAGATGAATAACTTTTGCAGGCGTAAATTTGATTAAACCTATTCCATTGTTCAAAGCAGATACATATTTAAATTAAAAAATAGAACAGAGTATTCTCGAAAGCATTTAACTATATTGTAAAATTGGTAAACATTTAAAAAATATGGTTTGTAAAGCAGTGAAAGTTTCCCATACAGTATGCATTTAAATTCTCAATTTTAAATAGGTTTAATTGCATGTGACCCAGTATAGATTGCTAGATTACACTTATATGTTTTTGATAAATAAACAATTGTTTTCATGGTTGAAACTGAAACCTCGTGTTTTTATTTATCTGAATACAAATTCTAATATTAATTCAGTTAGTTAAGCCTATCACATGACCAACACTGCAGTATTTTATTAAGCTTTAATAATTAATATAGGAAATAAATATTTCTCATATACAGTATGCATTTTAAACTGCCAATTTTAAATAGATTTGATTTGCATGTTTTTTGATAAATAAAATTTTGTCTTTCATGTTTGAAACCTCACATTTTATTAATGTGAATACAAATTCACCTATCAAGCGACCAACGCTGCAGTATTTTTAATAAGCGCTAGTTATTAATAGGATATAAATATTTGCAACAGTGGCATAAAATTTGATTTTTAAACATTTCAACATGTTAGAACAACAAATAGCTGGTGTAGTAGTTTCATACTTTATATTATCTACGCAAACTGTCTGGAAAAATGTGTTTCAATGTTAACTTGAATTGCCGTCTGTAAAAATGTAGGCAACGAACTTAAAGATATTTCAAGGCTAACTTCCTTTGTGTGAGCCGAGGTAAGAAAAATGTAGATTGCAACGAACTCAATTTCAACTGGTTTGCGTGCGAAAGTCATCCTTCGCATGCAGTATAAATACACCTGGCTGAGGTGGGGGGCAACCATTATCTTGTGTTTACCATGGCTAGCAACAGCGTTTGCCCGATTTGCCAGGGTGCGGTTTTACCGAAAAAATTTTCAAAATTTAATAGGCTCAGTTTGAAAAAAACGGGTGCAGTTAAACTTTGCGCCTGCACGGAACCAAGCGGTTCCGTACAGATATCGCCGCAAGCAACCATAAAAGTTTTAAGTGACGCACTCGTTGCACCTGCTTTCGAAACCATATCTCAAAGTAGTAGTCAAGGTTCTAGCAAAATTTTAAAATCAGCTTTAAAGAAAAGTGTGAAAAAAAAAAGTCCTGGAAAATTTAATTTGGCGAAATATGTCAAGTGTATGAATGAGGAGACTGATGTTCCTGTGGCAAAAATCCAAAATATGTTACATGAGTCTTCTCATTTATCGCAAACGGAAATGTTTATGGAAACGTTCGATTTTGACGACATTCCATTGGAAAAGGTGGCTTCCGGCGACGGTGCGGCGCAAGAGTTTAGAGCCCTTGTAGATGGTTTGGAGATCGACTCCGGCTCAAGTCGACCGACCAGTCGAATTTCGAAGCAGCCAACAATCCAACCTTCGGAAAATGTGACCGCAGTGCCTTCTGTAATTGTGCAGTCTCCGGTTTCGGGCAATGCAGTCGTCATGTCGTCAGCCACTGGGAGTAACGTAGTCGACACTGTGGTGTCGATTACGTCTACCCCGCAGGAGGAAGACATTGATGACATGTCGCCATCCCAGTGTGCCGAACGTGAATACGTGTCTAATCGTAATGCAATAGATGCTAAAGCAGCCGATCTTCGCAGCGGTGAGCATTACATAAGGTATATTAGATATTAGATATTAGATATTAGATATTATTTTTCTACCCATATATGTTATTTAACATTGAAGGTGTTCAGAACGTGCTTTTCCCAGTTTAATAGCTTATATTGTTATTAGCTCCCTAGAAATTCGAGCCGCCAGGCTAGAAGCGACGATGCACGATGAGTACCTAAAAAGCATAGCTGCTTTACCTAAGATCCGCCACGGCCACAGCGCAACTAACATGGACATCTTTAAGAATGCTGCGTTAGCAAGGCTAGAGCTAATCCAAGATCTGTTAGCTGTGGAGGGTGCGATTCGTGCAAGACGTCAGGAGCTCGATAAAAAGGCTAAGTAACGAGTAGATAATCGTTTAACATATCATACGCCCCTAACACAAATAACCTCCCCCCCTATCCTCTCCAGGGTGTCCAAAGCGAATCCTCCCCGTGGTGACACCTGGGTATTCCGTTCGAGGTTTAATTTGTTAATCAGTGTTAATAAAGGTGTTCTTTTCGTTTGTGGATAGTAAGCCTCGAGCTGGGTAGCTAATCGCGCAATTAGTATATTAACCGATTGCGCGAGACTAATTTGCCATTATGTTCAGGTGCACTGCTTGTGGAAAGTCCTTCACCAGAGCTGACAATTTGTTTCGCCATCGAAGAGATAGCTGTCGCCACGAGGTTGGCCACCCATCGACGAGTGGTAAGTGGAAACGTGTTGATTGCTGCTGATTATATCAATTGTGCGTTTTCTAAAGGTGACGCTATGGAGGCTTCGGTAGCAGCTGGTGAGGGACCATCGGCGAGTAAACGCCCAAGACTTAATGACTCCAGCGGTGGTGAGTGTGTCTCTATTGTAGTGTTTCATGTTTTCTAACGTTTTTTTAACAGAACGGCTTCCCAGGACGCACTACTGCGACGTGTGTGATGAAAATGTTCCTCGGACTTGTTTCGTTGGACACCTGAGGAGCAATCGTCACACGAGGCGGTGTGATGTCGTCCACCTGGGGAAAGGAGTGGTGGCCCTTCCAAGCGCCTTCAAGTCCCGTGTTGCCAGCTACAGGGTGTCCACGGAAAATTATCATATAAGCGTTGTAGAATATATGACCGAATTGAAAGACAAAATTATAGGTCTTATAGAAGGTCAATTGACCAAATTAAACAGTATAAAATTCAATTTCGAACTTTTCGGGTATTTTATTTTGGAGACTCAAGATGTACAAGACGTAAAAAGTTTTAATACGACCAACGAGGTGGTCACTCGCGGTACAGACTTGAACGAATTATATGATAATTTAACGGGGATATTGGACCAGAAGGTGTCCGAATTTGAGGAACGCGATTCAGGTGTGTATTACAACTGTAATTCTTGTTAATGTTACTAACCGCAAAATGTTTACAGGGTGGATCTTGAAGCAGTTGCTGTACCTAGAATTAAATATAAATAAATTCAATCCGTTTCGGGCGTCTTCGTATATCCCGCTCCCGAAGAAGATTCAGTCCAAGAAAGCGATCGTGAACGTCCAAAACGTCGATGACGAGCGTTGTTTCGGGTGGGCGGTAACCTCGGCCATCTGCGAACCGGATGGACTGTCTAATCGAACGAGTTCGTATCCAGATTGCAACGAGTTTTTAAATTTTAAGGACATTGAATTCCCTGTTAGATTGCGCGATATTTCTAAATTTGAAAAAAATAACCCTCAACTTTCTATAAATGTATACGCGTTGGAAAAGACTTTTCAAAACGATATTACCATATATGAAGTTGTGGGACCTCTGTACTATTCGCCACGTATAAAAAACGGACATATAAATTTGTTGCTTCTAACAGACGGCGAAGGTAATAACCACTACTGTTGGATCACCAATTTGTCTAGGTTAGTTTCGCGGCAAATAACGGCTAGGGAAAATGCAAAACATTTTTGTAATGGTTGTCTAAATTACTTTCGCACCGATGCCCATCTGGAGAACCATAAGCTTTTTGACTGTAATCATGTGTGCACAAAGTTGCCTACGACAGAGCCGATCACGGATAAGTGTGGGGAGGTGAGGCCCCAGAACATTCTTAAATTTGATAATTATCATAAGCAATTGAAACTGCCCTATGTTTGCTACGCAGATTTCGAGACGGTTTTATTACCTGTCGATGGTGGGGATCAGGAGCCGGATCGCGAAAGACCATATACGATCAAAACGTGCGAGCACAAACCGTATTCTTTCGCGTATTATTTGAAATGTTCTTTTGATGATACTCTATCCAAATTCGAAATTTATAGGGGCGAGGATGCTGTGGACGTGTTTGTTGAGCGTCTAGACAGAGACGTTCGCGCCTTATATTCCAACAGTTTAAAGCATGTTGTACCCCTCAAGCCTCTGGTTCCGCAAGAAATTCAAAATTTTAAGGATGCTGCTTCATGTCATATTTGCAATCGTCCTTTTGGAGAGGGGGACGTAAAGGTTCGCGATCACGACCATTTGACTGGAGAATATCGGGGAGCTGCCCATTCCAATTGCAATCTGAATTATAAACTTCCAAATTTTATTCCCGTATTTTTTCACAATTTAAATTACGATTCCCACCTTTTTGTCAAACAGTTAGCTCAAAATAACGAGGAGCTTGATGTCATTCCGGAAAATAAGGAAAAATATATTTCATTTGGTAAACGTCTTTGGGTAGATGAAGTCGTTGTTGACGGAAAACGAAAAAACGTTTATATGCAAATTCGATTTTTAGATAGTTACAGATTTTTAAGTGCTTCTTTAGCATCGCTGGCCGCCACATTATCAGATGATCAGTGTGTTGAAATTCATAAGCAATTCGGACATGACATCAAATTCGAACTGATGAGACAGAAAGGTGTGTTTCCCTATTCGTATCTGGATTCATTTACAAAATTAGACGAGCCGGCGTTGCCCACAATCGCCCAGTTTTATGATCATTTAACCGAGACGCATATTACTGAGGTCGATTACGAGCGCGCCGTTAAGGTCTGGAAAACTTTCGAATGTCAAACGTTGGGCGACTATTCCGATGTTTACCTCAAATGTGACGTGTTTATATTGGCAGACGTTTTCGAAAACTTTCGAAATTTTTATTTGAATCAATATAATTTAGATCCGGCGCAGTACTTCACCGCCCCCGGTTTAAGTTGGGACGCCATGTTAAAATATACGGGGGTTGAGTTGGAGCTGTTGACGGATATGGATATGTTTCACTTTTTTAGAAAGGGTATTCGTGGAGGAGTCAGTACTTGTGTCGGGCGAAAGGCTATTGCCAACAATAAATTTGCGGGTAACTATGACGCTTTAAAACCCACTTCTTTTATTGTTCATTTAGATTCCACGAATTTGTATGGACATAGTATGAGACAGTTTCTACCGCAAGGTGGTTTTGTTTGGTTGACTGACGACGAAATTGATAGTTTTGACGTATTTCAAATTTTGGACGACTCAGATACTGGGTACGTGTTGGAAGTTGACTTGCGGTACCCCGAAAATTTACATGACGATCACAATGACTTCCCCTTTTGCCCCGAGCTATTGGTGCCTCCACAGGGAAAATTTAAAAATGCAAAATTAATTCCAAATTTGTATGACAAACACAATTATATTATTCACTACAGAAATTTGAGGCAATGCTTAGAGGCTGGTTTGATTTTGGTTAAAACACATAAAATACTTAAGTTTAGACAATCTCCTTGGCTCAGATCCTACATCGATTTAAACACAAATTTACGTAACAAGTCTGACAATGAATTTCATCGAAATTCATTCAAACTAGCTAACAATAGCGTCTTTGGTAAAACCATGGAAAACGTGGACAAAAGGGTTCTTGTAAAGTTAATTAGTCATTGGGAGAAAATTGGTAATAGAATGGGGGCAGAAGCTTTGATATCGAAACCTAACTTTAAAGATAGAATTCGGTTTGGGGAAAATTTAATAGCAGTGGAAATGAACAGAACATCGGTTTTATATAACAAACCCATTTATGTTGGTTTCTCAGTTTTAGATCTTTCGAAAACGGTAATGTACGAGTTTTATTACAAATTTTTGAAGCATAAATACGGCCGTAATGTGTCTCTACTGTATACAGACACGGATTCTTACATTTTGGAAATTTTTACTGAAAATTTTTACGCGGACATGCAAGAGCACCTTGATCTCTTTGATACATCAAATTACAAGAATGGTCTGCACGGAATTTCGAGAACCAAGTCCGTTGTTGGCAAATTTAAGGATGAGTACGCGGGGGTGGCTGTGTGTAGCTATTACGGGGTCGGTGCAAAAACATACTGTGTAAACGCTGTTGGTAAAGAAGCCAAAAAGGCGAAGGGAGTTAGAAAGAGTGCTGTTCGGAATCACCTCACCACCGAAATTTATAAATCTGTAGTCGAAAACAAGAGGGAAGTTGTATTTTGTCAGATGTATGTGTTTCGTTCCCGTTTACACACTATGTACACCGAATTAATGAATAAGGTTGCGCTTTCTTCGCGAGATGATAAACGCTTTCTTATTCCTAATACTACCAAAACCTTAGCGTGGGGTCACCGTGACATAGATGATTACAGTCGTCTAGACAACTTGCTGCGCATTGCCGAAACGATGGTGTAGCAATATGTTCGCGGAACAGTATTCGTTATTACTTAACAGCAGAGGTCCTACACGGCTTTCTTGTACTTTGTAGGTTTAGTTATTGTATATAGCAATTATAGTATAGGTTAAGAACACTAGCTTGTATAATAGAGGTAGTAAGTTAAATTTTACAAAAAATCTGATTGTTTGGGTCCGCATTATTAAGTATATTTGTTATTTAACACTGTAGTCACTCATGTTCAGCATTTACAATAATAAATTACTGTAAAACATAAAAAGTTTTTATTTAAAGAAAATAAATGGTAGTAAAACAAAAAAAGTGTTTTATTGAAAGAGTTCTATAGAATCATAATAAGTTATACAACATTGTTTTTGGATATCCAGGAATTGTGACGATTATCGAATCCCAACCACTTTACGTAAAGCTGATTACCCTTAATCTTCAACACCTTTTCTACCAGGTATACGTCAGAGTGTTTGGTTTTCTGTAATTCGTGCTCGTAAAATCCACCTTTGATTTCTTGCCCTTCCTGATCGGTGAGTCTGTAGGTGGTAGGATTTGTAAGTCGCACTGTGGCTATTTTGAATATTTCGTTGCTCCAGCTGGGTGTGTAGCCTTTGCTAAATATCGAGCGATATTTACTAATGCGTACAGAATCTCCTTTATGAAACTTTTGAGGTGTCGGATCTACAGTTTTTGTGTGGCTGTACACGGTGTGTAACAGACGTTTGGCATTTTTAAGATTAACTTCAGCCGGCCTCATACCTGTTGTGCTATGCCTGGTTGTGTTATATTTGCTTAAAAGTTGGGGCAGAATGTCCAACCATTTGTAGGACCCTTGCAAACTAAACTGCTTCCACATCATGTTCTTAAGGGTGCGGTTACATCTTTCTATGATGCTGCTTTTCATAGTTGAATACGTGCTGTAATGATTTATCTTGTAACGTCGCATCAATGCTTGAAAATCGCTGTTATAAAATTCTTTTCCCAAATCGGTTTGTACGTTTTTTGGAGATACCTTCATATTAGCAAGAACTTTTCGCATAGCTGCTGCTACATCTTTTCCCGTTTTCCGTTTTACCGGGAGAGCCCACAAGTATTTAGAAAACGCATTAATAACAGCTAAAATGTATCGATAACCTTTATTGCTTCGTGCATATGGTTGCATCTCCACCAAATCCGCTTGTAGTAAATCATGCAATCCTTTGAGAATCACCCGTCGTCTCTTGAAATTTCTTCGCGCTGGTTTGTGAAGTTCTGCAACTAGATCCTCCTTAGGACTCATTGCCGAATGTTGCTGTATCGACTGCTATGGGACATTTAAGCAGCAGTTGCACGTATAACTTAGTGTTTATGGATTCGAATTTCAGTTTATCTCCTCGCCGCAATGTCTTACCGACAAGCGTGTCGTGTTTGATGCCGTTGATGTGTGATACTACCAAAGGTCCGTTGACTTGAACACTTATGATCTCACCGATCGTTAAAGGAAAAATGTACTCATTATTACCGAAAATTTTGGAATATCCGCTTTCATCATAACCACGCCCCACTAGCAGCAGTGGTACCTCTATATGGAGTCGGTTTACATTTTGAACTTTCATAAAGATATGTTTGCGATGAGAACCGTAGCGCGCGCTATGGTAGTGGCGTCCAAATTTGTCTATGGGCATTACTCTATCGTCTAACACCTTCTGATCGTAATTCAATAGGTCCTCTGCTTTTGTACTCGTCTTAGTGAATTATTTTTGCTTCTCGTAGAGCTTGGGTGATGCTTACGATTTCGTTGGAATGGCCGGTGTGCCCCGCTACCTGAGAGGCTAGTAATATGCGCAGACGATCCACTAATGAATTTGGATCTTTCCAAGGAACAAATTCCACTTTTTTATTGGTTACTGTTAATAACCCCCTTCCGGTACGCTGCACTCTCGATGCGGCTCTGGTAGGTTGTCTAATGCCGGAGGAGGTAGCCAGGGGGCGTACTATTTTCATATATTTTGAGCCGGCGTTACCGCTTATCCCTTGGGTTGGATCGTAGTTCTTACGATTTGCGGCGGACCGGTTCACTATGTCATAGTAATTTTCATGGTCTTTTTTTGTATAAATTATCGGTTTCTTTAAGAACATTAATTCGTAAAAGCCGGGGGTGCCTTTGTATACTATTCTATTTCCGTGATCTGTAATAACCATGTCCTGACCCTCAAAAGTAAGCTGTTTATTTCCAATTGCAAATTTATCAGTGTCTATGTCCCATCGAACTCCATAATGGAGATCGTACTTGCTCTCTGTATCTCGTATCATTCCCTCGATATATTTTCTAGCTAACCCTGAGAACTGTTCCAGGTATTCCCCTAGAACTTCCGGTTCCATCATTTGTCGCACGGTTTCCCTAGCCTCTGCTACCGAAGTTTCAATTGCCGCTTCTTCTTGAGCCTCCACCTGTTGCTCCTCATCCGGTAAACTCTCATACAATACTTCTCTGTCAAGAAATCTAGGTGTGGATGTTACCAACGCTGAAGTCGATGGTCCGGGAATGGCAATGTCGGGGGTTGACGCTCGTACGGGGGTTTTACCATTTCTCGGACGGGGTAGGATAGATGGTGTGGACACTCGTCGTTTGATGGTTCTCAGCATAGGTCCTACTTCTTGCTGTATTGTTTGACCTCCTTCTTGCTTAATGGATGTTAGCAATTCCGTGAGTGGTTGGGAAATTGGTTTAAATTGCTCCGCAAGAGCCGTCTGCGATTCGGCGATATCCGCTTTTAAAGTTTCATATTTCCGCCTGACAGCCTTTCTAGCTTTAATAAGATCGCTTACTAACCGTTTGTCCATGTTGCTATTACTGTCGTTGTTCGTAGACTAATAATTTGTACAGCAGTGGTCCATGCCTATATAGTGAAATAACTGTCGAACCCTTTTCTATAACGACCGGCGTTGATTTCGCTTTCTTTGTCGATAACTAAAAATCCGTGATCTTTGATCCAACAGTGGGAACATAAGTTTTTAAACTTTTCGAATGACATGTCTGTGTTTACGTGATCATCGTAAATGTGTTTAAGATTGGTGTGGTCTTGCCGGAATACGATTATGATATTCGCATTATCTCGTACCAGTTGTTTCGGGATTGATGAGTAAGTCTGACAGAGGTAAAAACAATCTATATTTCGATGACGTCCGAAACTAAAATAATCTCTAATTATGCTTTGAGTGTCGCATGCCACATCATCAAACACAATAACAGAATTTTCTTTCGCCTCGTGTGGTTTGATAACCTCACACCCCTCGCTGAATTCGTAGAATCCGATTTCTTTTAGTGACTTCAGAAGTATCTTCAGAAATTTGTATTTAGGTTGCTCAAGGGTTTTCGAATACAAATACAAGTTGAGAAACCGCACCCCATTGCGGTGCAGCAAAAGACTGATCATCGCATTGGTTTTCCCAGAGCCGGAAGGACCAATGATCAAACCCCTTTTACATCCTATACCCAGTAAAGTGCCGTGTCGTCTGAACCTCTGTGACATGGAATTTACTGTATGATTTACTACCGGCAGCGAACATTTTTGTTTCACAAGTTTGACGTTCTTCATCGTTTTCGGACGGGGACGAACTAGCTTCTAACCGCGCTGTGCTAAGTATATATCTACCCCCTTTGAGCTTCACATCGTCAGTCGCTCTTCGACGAGCGTTTCTTTAAGATGAGTTATACTAGACGTAAAACTCGTAGTCGTCGTCGAATCGTAAGACGGAAAGGTCGCGGTTTGTTGAACACCCTTATTGACAAGTTACCCTTCGAATTACATATACCAGGTTACAAGTTTTGCGGACCTGGCACTCGTTTAAACAAACGGCTTTCTCGAGGTGATCGAGGAAGAAACCCTCTGGACGAGGCTTGCAAGCAACACGACATCGCATACTCACAATCTAGCAATCTTTCGACACGTCACGCGGCGGATAAAGTTCTTGCACAGAAAGCTTGGGAACGCGTTAAAGCAAAAGACTCTACTCTTGGAGAAAGAGCGGCAGCTCTTGCTGTTACAGGGATTATGAAAGGGAAAACCAAACTCGGCATGGGAGTCTCCCGGAAACGAAAGCGTACAGAACCCATTGCTGTTATGGAAACACCCCGGAAACGAAGACGTACACTACCTATTGCAGCGCAAAAATTTGGTACGGGGATATCTAGAAAACGGAAGCGTACACTACCCACTGCTGGTGTGACGGTCCCCCGAAAACGAAGGCGTATATTACCTATTGCCGCACAAAAATTTGGTACGGGAGTATCTAGAAAACGGAAGCGTACACAACCCACTGTTGGTGTAAGAGTCTCCCGGAAACGAAAGCGTGCACTACCTATTGTCGGTATTGCGCAAAAATTTGGTACGGGGGTATCTAGAAAACGGAAGCGTACAAGGTGTAGTAGGCGTAAACGTATTGGAGGCGCGGTCGTTTTTAAATCGCGAAGGAAACGCCGAATTCGTTCTAGAGTAGTACCTGTTCCCAAGAGAGGAGGTATATTGCCGCTTGTACCCATACTTGCTGCATTAGGAGCATTGGGGTCTCTCGGAGGCGGTGCTGCAGCAGTCGCTAAAGCGGTTGGCGACTCAAAGGCTTCTAAAAAGGATCTCCAGGAAAAAGAGCGACATAACAAAGCTATGGAATCCATTGCTCGAGGAAAAGGGCTATATCTACGACCGTATCAGTCAAAAAACTACCGTTGAAGCTACCACGCCGAGCGTTGACGAACATCGATATTGCACAGTACGTTAAACGCTTCGAAATTCCCCATTTTAGGGGGATATTTATGCGAGATGCTCTACCCGACAAAATTCGTCAACGAGAATGTGGTGTTACTAACTTAGACGATGATGTTGGACCTGGCACACATTGGACAGCCTACGTTAAAGCTGATCGATTTGTTCTGTATTTCGATAGCATAGGTCGCTTACAACCTCCTCCCGAATTAGTAAACTACTTTCGCAGCGATGGTAGCAACAACACAATTATGTACAACTCTAATAGATATCAAAAACTCGCATCATACACATGCGGACATTTGTGTCTCAAATTCTTATATAACTTTGCGAAACCGCTTTTGTCGTCAGTTTAAGTGCCGCGCTTCATCATGTCCAGTATATTCACTCTTACGGGAGATTCATCTGTTCTTACTGCAAATTTTGACCCTCCCATTTTCTTAGACGATGGTAGCGAATACGTCTTGGGATTGTTAAGTTTCGAAACCTACTATACTATTCCAAACGTTAGACCTCCCAACAATGAATTTCATCTTGTTGGAGAACCTCCTATTATTATACCGGAGGGAGCATATGAAATTACCGACATTGCTGAATTTTTACATAACCAACTCGATTCTGATGCGGGTGTTAAACAGGTACTGCTACGTGGAAACAACAGCACCTTAAAAACCGAAATAAAGTCCACCGTTCCAATCGACTTTCAAAGCGACAATACTATCCGGGACATGTTAGGCTTTGAGAAAAAAATTTATGCTGCAGATAGGTGGCACACAGCTGAACATGTTACGAAAATTTTGAACATCAACTCGATTCTTATTCATTGCAACATCTCCGTTGGTTCATATAAAAATGGTAAGCCCGGCCATATCATTCACCAATTCTTCCCCATAGTACCACCCGGGTACAAAATAGTGGAAACCCCTAACCCAGTCATCTATCTACCGATCAGCACGAAACAGATCACTAACTTAACTATTAAAATACTAGACCAATCGGATAATCCTGTCAGTTTTAGTAAGGAGACCGTTACGGTAACATTACATTTAAAGAAACTGTAATGGGTTTTCGATTCACCACTCCGTACCACCCCTGCTTTACTTCCTATAAGAATCGTCGCCCACACCCTCGTAAGATCAGTACGGCTTCGTCCACCACGCAGCTAACTAAAGCAAACAGAGACTTCTTGCGGTCCTTAGGCTTTACAATAGTGTAATGAGTATTTTAAATATTGGAGAGCGAGTCCTCGTCGACACTTCTATCATTAGCAATCAATTGCACACACATCAACCGTATACAAACCGTTTTGACTATAACGATGAAATTCGAATTCCAATTCCCGAAGATATGTCAACTCTTCCCGGCCTGAGCTATCTGTACCTAGAGGGAAAGTTGCGGAAGGAAAACGGTGAAGTTACAACGGCTAAATTCCTTAACAATGGTTTGGCTCACTTATTTAGCGAAATCCGATACGAAATCAATGGCGTCGTTGTCGACTCTGTCACCAAACCTGGTATTACGTCTACTCTTAAGGGATATGTGTCCTACAGTTCCGCTGACGTTAAAAAGCTTCAAAATGCAGGTTGGTTTGCCGGCGGCGACCCTGCCATTACCGATCAGGAAGGTAACTTTAGTGCCTGCATACCGTTGAGAATGCTGTTAGGATTCGCCGAAGATTATGGTAAAGTTATACTTAACATCCGACAAGAACTCGTATTAATTCGCAGCAATACCGATGCCGACGCCGTATTCAGTGCTACCGTAGGGGAGACGGCTAAAGTTACGATTGACAAACTATATTGGAAGGTTCCTCATATCACTCCAGGTCTTGCTCAAGAATTAGCCCTGACCAAATACATCGATAAAAATATTGACACTCAAGTCGCATTTCGCAGCTGGCAGCTTCATATCATACCCGGTGTTCATGCTGTGACTCAACATTCTCACGCTATCGCTACAAGCACAAAATTACAAACCCCCAGATATGTCATCGTAGGGTTTCAATCAGGTCGTTCGGGGCTAATCGCTAAGGACAATGCTAATTTCGATAAAATTGGTCTTACTAATTTCCGAGTTTATCTAAACACCGAACGATTCCCATACGACAATTTACATAACAATTATGCACTCAATCATTACGCAACATTATACGACATGTATTCCAAGTTTCAATCATCTTATTATAGCAAAATCGATGAGCCCTTCTTCTCCCGCCATGACTTTGCAGACAAGGCGCCCATTGTTGTAATCGATTGTTCCCATCAAAAAGACTACCTTCATGCAAACGCTGTCGTTTTTCGTGTTGAATTTGAAACTTCCGCTAACGTGCCAGCCAACACAACTGCGTATTGTCTCGTTCTTCACGATCGGGTTTTTACTTACAACGCATTGTCAAAAGCAGTTAAACAACTGTAATTTCGCAAAAATACTTCAGTTGCACCTCGACTTTTAGCGTAACTAGACCATGCTCTCTATACCTAATACGATGAAGATCATTATCGATATTCAAGGTTTTAAGACGTCCGATAAGCACTTTACCCCAAAAGAATTGGCCTCCTACGACGGTACCTCAGTATCTCACCACATTTTTAAACCCCCTTTCGCCCTCCATTCCTTAACACCTCATTTACAACAACAAGCCCACTGGGTAATGACTAATCACCATTGCATCGACTGGAATGAGGGATTTACTCCAGCATACATGTTTCCTGCAATCTTACGACGTCTTCTGCAAGGTGTCACCGAAATATATGTGAAAGGTCGAGAAAAGGCAACTTTTCTACGCCGCTTTACTACCATCCCAATCATCGAAGTGGAAGAAAGACCGGCCCTCACCCCATCACAACCCGCTTGTTTATATCATTCCAAACCGATTTGTTATTGCGCTTTATCTAACGTGTATCATATTTATAATCACTACATAATGGAATAAAACAATCTTTTTAATTTTTATTGTTTTTATTTGTTTACAATATATACCGTTTAACTACACGGATTAAACATCTACGTACTAGTGGAAAAGCGCTCTACATAAATTGTTCGCCTATGTTCGGCGCACAAGACGTCTCGCAGTACTTCATCCATAGTAAGTATCCTCCGATGGAACCGCAACCTATCCACAGCTTCTCGTTCCCACCGTCCTCTCCGAGCTTCTCGAAACGCATACGTCCACGTATGCAAATTGTACATCTTATTCTTCGAGTCGTCAAACTGCACGCTCTTCTTCATTTTCCTTCCTCTCTATAAAGGCTTTTACTTCACACATATGCCATTTTAGGCCAAGACTATCCATTAAATCTACAAGGAGGCCTTCATTTATGGCTCCGTCTAAAAATAGTTGACCGACAGCTGCACCGTTTTTGTACTGTTTTTCTTTTTTATACAACTCTTCGTCACTGAATCCGGAACGTCCTAACCCATATACGACTTCGTGCGACGCTTCGAAAGCTAAATCCTTTAACGAACTCACTAATCGTTCAACCGCACTAGGTACGTCTCTTGCAGCCGGTCGAGCAGCCTCTCTATAATTCATCCACATGACTACACTGCCAACTGACGACTCAGGGCTTCCACTTCGATGTCGCACTTTACCATAGAACTTGCGAACGTTAGCACTTCCACCATACACGCAGTCTTTTCAGAGTTCTCCTCCAGCTGATCCACTACAGACCATACATTTACTAAACAGTCTCCACAAAGGTTTGCTACACCCTTCACTATTTCTTTATAGAAACTCTCAAAGTGTAACGCTTTTAATTGTGCGAATCGCGCTTCCACGAGTTTCTGCAAGCGCCACAATTCTTCTACAGTTTCGCTCGCTAAACGCACCTCTGACAAGCCCACTTCCTCCAATTTGATTATTTTCCTTGTCTGGATCGCTTCAAATACAATGCTCTTCTTCCCTATTTCCAGAGCTGGCCACTCACCGTCGAGAGAATAGAAGTAGTTGGAAATCACTCCCTGATTTGCAATCAGGGCTGTCCACTCCCATTCATTTAACTGCACCCAGTCATTTTTGGCACCCCGTATTATAATACTTGGGTTAAATTGCGAACTCCAATCAAACCCTACACTCACGTACTTAGAACTTGATTTATTTAATTTGTACGTCCTACTATTCAGAAGTTCTGGACAGAACAGTGGTTGCGGCTTTCGTGCTTTATTACTCTGAACTACCTCGATAGCTTTCAACAAGGCTTCCATTTCTGCACGACTATCGGATGCTACTACCCTTGCAGACTCTTCTACGCGCTTTTATTTTCACATTTCCAAGGTTATATGTGGTAGGAGGTGAGCGTAAACGCAACCTTGAAGTCATGTTTACTGCACTACCTTTTTGGAATCAACAATTATGGGAACCTTGAGTTGAAATTCCACATATAACATATTTGGCTTGACTGCCCAAAATTTTAGCATATCACCCCTTTTTAATGTCATCCCAATCATTTCGCGAAAGTTATATGACCCCAACTTGTTGATATAAATTTCGGTATTTTCGGGATAAAGTAAGACGTTTGTTATTTCAGCTTCACGGAAGGGAATAGTATATTCGATGTCACCATGCGGTAGGATGTACCATCTATCATAATTGACGGCAATGGATACTAGTTGTAAATCTCGTTCATAATATAAAGGCTCGCTTAGCTCTTCAACCACAAACACCTGCGGGTGTGACGTGGAATTCGCATGCATATGTTTGCCAAATTTATCGATAGGCATTGCTCAAGCGTCGAACTGGATATGAATACTGAAATCGTGGGCTTCTACTTATAAAATATCAATAATCATAGACGTCGCTAGGAGTGCAATAAAAACACAGACACCTTTATATACATATATTTAATTAAACCAACAATAAGTAATATATACTACATCCCCATCTGCTAGCCGAGCGAGAAAGCGCTGGATGGGGACCTCTACATGCCGCCGCCACCACAGGAATGGGTCACCCTCGTATGTGGTGGGTAGCGTCCTCAGGAGGGTCGACTGCCATAGGCGCTCGCTTCCAAGACTCATGGAATAGTCTATTGTTACGGCAGCCTGGAGTTGACGAGCTGATGGAGGTCTCGGTTCGGAGGTGATGAAGTATTCAAACTCCTTGTAAAATGTAGGAGCATCTTCAAAGAGCGCATCAACAACAATATCAGGCATGATGACTGGTAGCCGTGGTGGAAAAACGTTACGCTTTATATGTGAATCTCAAGGTAAGACCCTTGACCTTCTACGTTCCCATCCTTGACTACGCTCCTATATTAAGTTGCCTGTTTTCTGTAACAGTCATCATAATCCTCCAGCACCTACCATAATCATCAAGCAGCTATGGCAACTAACTTTAAGAATGCAGAACAATTTTACCGTCATTTTCGCCGGTTTTTGGCTAGTTGCCCTCCAGCATCCTCTCAACGGTCTCTCCAGGCAGTGGTCACAATGGAGTACCCCTTGAACCTACAAGGAGAGACCCTAGCGGAGACGACCACCTTACGGACGTGGCCTGCAGTCTTCGACGGATCGTCAGCTGTGTGGTGGCAGACCAACATCTTCAAGCCAGTGGACCGGTACCTAGGCCTACTGGAGGATGGGGAAGTTACATATATAACTTATACTTGGAAATAAATAAATATATTTAGAAATATTTCTGTGGTTTTATTTTAAAGTTTCGAGATTGTGACCTTGAATTGTAGAATATAAAACTTTCACAAACGTGTGCGTAGTTAGTTGCCATCATGAGCTCAGAACCTCGACATCCAGAATTTGGGAGCTACTCCAAACGGCTACGAACATTCGGCGATTGGAGTCGAGGTCAAACTCCAGAATCGCTAGCAGGTGCCGGTTTCTTTTGCATCAGCGACACGATTAATTGCGTACAGTGTTTCCACTGCGGAGTTCAAATTTCTGGCTGGGAGCGCAATGACAAACCCCTATCTGAACACCTCCGTTGGTCACCCAACTGCAAAATTGCCAAGGTCTACCAGCAAATACAAACCATCGAAGACTTGACTTATCAACTTTTCGATGCGTTGCATTTATCCCGAGGAGTAGATGTGGCTGGCAACAATGGAACGGGTGTAGCCGACAAAACAAAAGGTTGCTGTTGTCATAAGTGATGCAAAGTGCGGCGCCAAACCATTCACTAGTTGCCATCGACTTGTTGAACATGCTACCAATACAATTTTTGGTTGCTCTCGCTGCAGTTCATGATGGGATTCTCTACGTCCTTCAACCGCCGCGGTGCAGTTCAGCTTCTTTCGCCTACAATGATGGAGTGCACAACGTGACGTGGCGTAAAATGGATACCAGTTCCTTGACAACTATTTCCGTTTTTAAAATACAAGTGAACAACTTTACTGAACATAACGTTTTAACGTTCAAGATAAAATACCATTTCCCTTCATATGCGGTAGATACGAATTGGCAAACGATTTTGCTAAAAAATAAACCTGATGTCTTGAAGAAGCTGCTCTCGCCCGCGGATAATTCCTGCTGTATATCTACTATTGTTTTAAGCACTATTTTATTCGCTCTAATGTGTATGTCTGTAACGTATTTCTTAATCTGTTGGTATTATAATCATTTAGTCTAGCCACTACTGTAATTACTCTTTGTATGTGCATCTTAAATATAACTTTTTTATTAAATTATGTGTATCTTTCACTCTACGAAGGTACTCTGGATGAGTAACCAAATATTCTATCCGACTCGATGGTCTAGAGGTAAAGATACCCTCGGCTGCAGATTGCAGATATACAGGGAGACCTAGGTTCGAATCCTAGTCGAGTCATAATTTAGACATGAAGTATCCTAGGCGTTTACTTCATGCCTAATTTTTTAAATAAATATGTTAAGCGCAGTCTGTTCTAAGCACTACTTAGCTCTTTCTATGCCCTTGGCCGTAAACGCGATCTTGACCTTGAATTTTTTTAAAGTAGCCTCAACCTCGAACGCGGGTTTGACCTTGAACGTGGCCTCGCTCCGAACGTGGCCTCGCTTCGAACATGACCTTGGGCTTGCACGTGGCCTCGCCTTGCATGTGACCTTGGGCTTGAACGTGGCCTTGGCCTTGAACTCAAGGCCAAGTGGTGGGGGGAGGTTCCAGAACCATCCACTTCCCTCTACTGGGGTGGAAATTACAGGTCACAGCTTAGGCTACTATCACCGGAGCATAATCATTGTGGAACAACACGTTTTGACTATTAGAGTTAAAGTGTACGTCTAGAAGTGTACATTATATCAGGATAAAACTTTAGCTCTTCTGACTTGGTCTGTACACATTGTTAACTATACAGGAAAGTAGGTAATATTCCATCTACTTTATAAACATTGAATACTGCAGTTGGTGCACTAATAGATACGGGACGCTGATAATAATATTTATAATAATAATAATAATTGTATACCAGGCGGTGAAAGTAAAAGATGGACACCTGAATTTATATAGTATGATCAAAAATTACTTTCATCTAGTATGGCCATGAAATCGTTCCTAATTTATGAATGCAACTATAAGTCACTTAAAAATCAAATGTCAAGTTTGACATTTAATTATAAACATAGTTGCATTCATAAATTAGTAACTATTTCATAGCCATAGTAGACGAAAATAATATTTGATTATACTTTATAAATATCAATGAACATTTAGTTTGTGGAACATGCTGGTAATTTGAATTATTTGAAGTGGGAAATTACCTCCACTTCCTTATTTTAAGTGAAGCACCCTCTATATTATTATTCGTTATACTAACGTTTGTCATTTAGACATTAAAAGGTATACCTCAAACAAAATTTATATACAAATTTTCCATGTTATAACTTGGTTAGAATAAATCTAAAGGAATATCATCGTTCCTTAAGACATGGATTTCAGATATTAAACGTTTATTTTGTTTAGAAAGGCTCCAAACATGCTTTTTTAAAAGTAAAATGATGGTGGGACACCTTACCATTTAAAACAGCGTTTTAAAGCATTGAAACACTGTCAATTACACAAGGTTTACTTAAAACTGTAATTTGCGAAATTGTAATTTTTACTTCTTTCGCTTTAAGAGAAGAGAGTACCCATTGTAATTGTGAAAATATCATCCTCCGAGATTGTTACAGATCTTTATGTTTCGGGGTCCTTCCATGACAAAAAACATGTGTTATAATTCTGTCGGTCTGCCTGTCTATTGCCACTCGAGCTCAAAAACTATTTCTTGGAGGAAGATGAGATTTTGCATGCATATTACATGTCTACCAGGCTCGAATCCGAATATGATTCCGGTCAAATATATACAGCGTGAGCACGTTAAAAAAATCAATTGTGCCTATTTTTGCTTTGATTGAAGTCATATTTTGCATACAGGGTGTCTCAAAATTGCTGGGCCATAGAGTTACCACGTATTGTAGAGGTCAAAATAAGACGATTGGACCCAATTTATATACAGTGTGGTCCATTAAGTGTGCAACAAATGGGAAATTTTTTTATTAGTTGTACAATCGAAATTTAAATATTGCCAAAAGTTAGTGCATGTTCGATAACCATATCAGATGCCCTTAGAATGGCTTCAAGTCAAACAATATACAGGGCAGGACAAAAAATTTGAAATTCGTTCAAGAACAAAGTTACCTTATTTCAAAAAATATAGCAAAATTTTATTGAGAAAAGTTGTTTAGAATTAAAAGTTATGCTCAAATACAAAGTCACGGCCTCCTATTCGAATTTTGATTCTTTTTTGGAAAATTTTGTATTACCCCCGTGTGATACATATTTTTATTATTTTGATTTTATATGTATTTAAAGTAGCCACAACCACATCCCTTTTAAATAACTTTTAACAACTTGAAGCGTATTTGTAAAATTTACTTGGATTTATATTTTTTTAGGTAAGCGTCCACTTCATGTTTGTTGCAACGATATTTAACAGAACTTTAGAATTTCGCAAATATTCTTTTTAACAAGGCAAATGCTTTACTAATAATAATTTACATATGAAAAACTCTTAATAAAATCATAATAATAAAAATATGTATCATACGGGGATAATACAAAATTTTACAAAAAAAGAATCAAAATTCGAATAGGAGGCCGTGACTTTGTATTTGACCATAACTTTTGATTCTAAACAACTTTTCTCAATAAAATTTTGCTATATTTTTTGAAATAAGGTAACTTTATTCTTGAACGAATTACATATTTTTTGTCCTGCCCTGTATATTGTTTGACTTGAAGCCATTCTAAGGGCATCTGATATGGTTATCGAACATGCACTAACTTTTAGCGGTATTTAAATTTCGGTTTTACAACTAATAAAAAAATGTCCCATTTGTTGCACACTTAATGGACCACACTGTATAGTACAGTGTGTCCCCGGATAGGTGAAACGACTCTTGTGAAAGGTAAAAAATTTTCGATTTAAATTTTCATTTTTTGGGGTTCAGCCCTGCTTGGTTAAAGGCGAATTTCTAACATAATTTCAGTTTTGAAAAATCAAGTATGCCTTGGAAATTTTTAAAAAACCTATTTTATCCGCAAACGTCACAAAAGTGACAACTTATTTGTCTTTATTGACAAGGTAAAAGTGTCACTTTATCTGCCTAAGCACACAAAATGGTTGCCTCTTTCTTTCTTTCTATGTTTGTTCGCTATCTCCTCCGAAGATACTGGACCGATTAAATTGTATGATGGCATAAAATTTTGATAATTTTTAGACTTCGATCGTAGGCCGGTTTTTATTTAAAAAAAAAGTACGAAAAAGTTTTAATTTAAATAAACCTTTAAGCAGCGGATCGGAGCATCTGTCGCCGTGGGTTATGGTGTGACAGCTGCTGTGGCCGTGTGCTATTAGCACGGGTGATTCAGTATGTTCATATATCATTACAGTTGCGCGTTATCTGAACAACAGAGGTTGGCGCAGGGGTACAGTGCTCGCCTGAAATTTACCTGAATACGTTTGCGGATAAAATAGTATATGTTATTCGGAGTAAAAGTGACTTTATGTGGCCTAGCTGAATTATTTTCCTCACTAACGTTCGGCTAAATAAACTTCAGCTTCGCTACATAAAGTATCACTTTTACTCCTAATAACATAATCTACTATTTCTGTAGAGTAAAGTGCCTTTTATGTGACAAATACGACAAAAAGTTATTAATAAAAGTTGTTTATAATCAACATCTACGCCCCTATACCAAATTTCAAAATCCTCAGCCAACTCTGATCTCGCACAATTTATTTTATGTTTAGATCCCAAATCAAAGAATTTTACTTTTAACAAATATTTTTATTGGAAAAACAAATAGTTTTAACAAAGTTTTTATTTCATAATAAAAAAACTTAAAAATAAAATTCTTTGAATTGGGAAATAAACTTGAAAGAAAATGTGAGAAATCAAAGCTGGCCGAGGATTTTGAAATTCGGTATAGGGGCCTAAATGTTGATTCTAAACAACTTTTATTTTTAACTTTTTGTCGTATTTGTCACATAAAAGACACTTTACCTTGCAGAAAAATGGGTTTTTTGAAAATTTCCAAGGCATACTTGATTTTTCCAAACTGAAATTATGTTAGAAATTCGCCTTTAAACAAAAAATAAAAATTTAAATGGAAAATGTTTTGCCTTTCACAAGAGTCATTTCACCTATCCGGGGACACACTGTATATACCAAAATGCACCGTTTGTCTGTGAGCAGAGTTCAAAGTTTACTTAAAAAATCATATTTTTTTTCTATAGCACATCTTAAAGTGTGCTTTTATCAACTCAAAACAAAAGGTCAAGTTTTACTTTAACAGCAAGGGTAGATAAAGTAGCACTTTAACATCAAGGATAGATAAAGTAATTTAATTTTCTAACTTTTGTTTAAATTAAATATGACAGCTTCGTATTATCGTAGCAACCCAATCTAGCTACTGACATTTTGAAATGTGATTGACTGTCATTATTTTCTTTTGAAATTGTTAAAGTTCTTGCTATAGAAAAAAATATTGTATTATACACGACGATAAAGTTATTTCTATCCACTCTTGAATCATTAACGTCTCGACTTCGTCTCGACGTTAAACGATTCACTCGTGGATACAATTTAACTTTATCGTCTTGTATAATAAATTACTATTGTACGCTGTTCAGAAATGCGTGAAACAAATTTAATGAAATTCGGCAAAAGTGCATTTTAGAGTATTACCCTACTTTCAGTAATCAAAGAAACCCAAAGAAAATTGTAGAAGGGTTAAAAGCATTCTCACCCCCTGGTAATTTTTTCAATTTTTTTTAGTAGTGGTAATACGGTTCTAAGACCTATTTAACGGGAAGGGTTACTCATTATATTCATTTTTGACTCTTGTAAAAACTCAGTATTTCGCATAGTTTCGAAGACAAAAAATGTTTTCTCAAAAACTGATAACCGATATTATCAGTACAAGTTTAATAAAATTGTAATACAAAATTTAGTTGGCGGTGGTGGACACAAAGACAAAACTTTTTATACAACAAGTGCTCAATGTGACCTCCACCTTCATTAATCCAGAGGTAAATTCGACGTAAAAAATTTAAATGCACCCTTCTTAGAACATCGTCGTTTTCTCGTAGTGCGTTTACAGCATTTTGAATTCTGCTCCACAGCTGTTCGGAATTATTAATTTGAACCTCGTACACTTGTGTTTTTAACGCTTCCCAGATGAAGAAGTCGCAAGGATTTAAATCTGGAGACCGCCGAGGCCATTGAATGAGTGCTTCTTGTCCCCTACCAATCCTCTAACAGCAAATTGTTCATTATGATATTCTCTTACGACACGTGCGAAATGAGGTGGTGCACCGTCGTGCATAAAGAACATGTGTCTACGCAAATTAAGGGGCAAGTCTTCTACTAATTTTGACAAAATTTCTTGAAGGAAACGAAGGTTACTACCGCCATCCAGACGATCAGGCAATCGGAACGGCCCAATTATAAAATTGTCAATAATTCCGACCCAGACATTAATTTTAAATTCTCGTTGATAAAATATAACTTTAATAGCATGTGGATTTTCATCTGCATAAATATGCTCATTGTGTAAGTTCGTCTCATCAGTAAACAAGATATTAGTGTGGAATCTGTTGTCGACTACTCTGCACTCCCGAACAATTTGTGAAAAATTTAAACGTGATCCGTGGTCACTTGGCAATAATTCTTGCACTGGCTGAATGTGGAATGGACGAATTCATTGTTCGCTAAAGATCCGACTGACAGTGCTTTTTGCAATCCCGGTCTCTCGTTGCAATTTTCTGCTACTAGTAAAGAACAGCTTCTTCCGCAATGGGTGTTCAGGCTTGGCGAGGTCTTCCAGCGTTAATTCTGACTGGCTTCAACCTTCCTGTTTCTCGAATACGTCTTTTGATTCGGGCAAAAGTTCTGTGATTTGGAATTCTCCGGTTTGGATACCTCTCTTGATACACGCGAACACTTTCGCGGCAGTTACCTTGGCAGTATCTAAGAACTAATAGCATGTCGGTCTGTTCATTAAAAAGGAAATCCATATTTGATAGCTGTTAAAGTAGCTGCAACAACAACTGCAATAGCAATTAAAGCAATAACGGTGATCGCGACAAAGTAAACAATACAAAAGCAACTAAAAGTGAACAAATTATTGAAACGTTTACTATCAACAGTAAACTGGGACGATTATGAATTTGTTTCCTGCCAAAATCATGAATTTTGTATTGCTTTTGTATCCACGGCCAACCAAATTTTGTACTACAATTAAACGTGTACTGAGAATATCGGTTATCAGAGCCAACACTTTTTTACTTCGAAACTATGCGAAATACCGAGTTTTACAAGAGTCAAAAAATGAATATGATCTTTAAGCCTTCCCGTTAAAAAAGTCATACAACCGTATTAAAACTCCTAAGAAAATTTTGAAAAAAATATCAGGGGGTGAGGGTGGTTCTAACCCTTCTACAATTTCCTTTGGGTTTCTTTGATTACTGAAAGTAATCCTCTAAAATGCATTTTTGGCAAATGTCATTAAATTTGTTTCACGCATTTCTGAACAGCGTAAAAAAATGTGATTTTTTCAGCAAACTTTGAACTCTTCTCGCGGACAATCGGTACATGTTGGTATGTATATAAATTGGGTCCAATCGTCTTATTTTGGCCTCTACAATACGTAGTAGCTCTATGTCCCAGCAATTTTGGGACACCCTGTATAGCTTAGAGGATTACATTTGATGAAAATATACGTATTTTGGATACCACAAATACCTGGTAAACACCGTAAAGAATAAATTTTGTTTTTCCAATTATTTAGAAACAAAGAATGTTGACGCTTCTGGTCTTTCTAAACGATCACCAAAAATTTAATCTTTGATATCTTTAAAACTTTTTTCATATAAAATTACATGCATTTAGATTAATTTCAACCAAGTATTTGGCCCTACATTTATAATTTATAAATGCTTTTTTTATTGTCAAAATGACAAAAATCAAAGAATAAGAAAAATTACCTGTCTATGTTACATACAATATCAGATTTTATTTTGATACATGTTTCATGGTCACCTTATAGTATTTGTAACCTAGAAGCCACAATATGGGTTGCTTTAGGTACATATGAATTTACATTCGCACACTTGCCTTGTGCTCCAATATTGAGACGTCAGTTTACACACATTTCTGGTAGAACTATTATTGTGCAATGGAGGTCACAATATCTATGCTCTAGGTATGAATTTACACTCGCACAATTTCTTTGTGGTCCAATACTCTGACCCCAGTTCACACATTGCTGGTGTAGAGCTATTAGTGTGACATAGAGATGTCACAATCGATGATACATAATATCTCCGCTCTCACGGAGTGTAAACGAAATCTAGTTGAATTGGCCTTCACGTCATGGACATGTGCTTCTATTGCGCATGGAGAGATCGTTGTGGTCACAATCGATGCACAGGATGGTGATGCCGCAAGAATGGTAATACCTGTATAGGTGTGTGTGTGTGTGTGTGTGTCTGTGTCTGTCTGTCTGTGAACAAAATATATTAAAAACGAAAAAAAGTATGGCGTTGAAACTTTATATATAAGTTTTGTGTACTATGTAGATGCGACAGCAAGCTTTTGAAGAAAATCGCATAACGGGAAGTAGGTGTTTCAGCTTTTTCGATTTTTTCAAAAACGGCTGTAACGACTTTTTTCAAACTTCACATTTTTATTACATTTTTAATGTGTATTGACGTGAGATAGGATATTTTCCAGTTTAATACTTCTAAAATGGGTTTCTTTTTTATTAACTCCTATTTTAAACAAAACACCCGGTATATTATTACATTTCTGAATTCAGATTAAAATTCTAGAGAAAATGTGTCTCCTTACCTAACGCTCTATTTTGTACCGTGTTTATAGAATTTGTAATTTTTGAAAATTTTTGACAAATGCTTAAAAATTTAAAATAAAATTTTTGGCTAATCATAAGATCACTGTAAAAGGAAGTTTGTGCGTGTATCACACCAGATTTTTATATTTAGGAAAAAGTCAAATGCTCGTTTATTTGAAAAGTGAAAACCAATAAAAACAATGAAGGTGACAAAAAAATCTCTAGATGAAAATGGTCTATCATAATTTCTAAAGTATGTATTGGTACAGAGTGAGATACAATATTGCAGCCAAAAAATGCAGCAGTGATTAGCAGAAACATCTTTCCTGTGCATAAATCGAGCATAAATTATCGAACTACTAAGGTAGTGTATTAATGAACAACACAGATGGGACCATAATTATATAACTTATAACAGCAATAACAAAACATGGACAACAAAATAGAACGCCTGAGTAAGAAAGAAATAACTATACGAAAAAATGATTTAGTAGGCGTGTTTAGTTGACATATGTCATAACTAAAATGAGCAAAACTAATAGAATATTTGCTACTATATTGATTTCGTTCTTATTCAAGCAATACTTGTTATTTTCTTGTTTATGTTATTTCATTGCTGTTATATATAATTTTGACCCCATAGATAGATACTTCATATGAATACCCCCCTGTATATTGTTGACCTTCTCGTTTCGATACAGGATGTATGCTCTGAACATAACTAGACTTATGTAATGTATCGCATAAGGTATTCGAAGGCTTTTTCGATCAGCTAGTCAGTGGCCAAGAAATAATCATTGTGGAAAAGTGCATAGCAAAGCGCTGCTTCTACTTCTTTGTCCACCCTCTATATAGAGGAGTGGTGACTAAACGGATATGATAATAAAAAAAAGTATTAAAACAGCATGATGTAGAGACGGCGGTCCAAGATAGGTATTAACAACATCTTTCTACTGGTTTCTATCTTCGGCTAATCTAGTACCAATTAATTGTTGCAGATGAACCAGTTAAAGTTTTAATTTGGTCTCACCAGCGGATTGGGGAGCGTCCTCTAGGTCGTTTACCTTCAATTTTACTTAGGATTATTAGTTTGTCTAAATTACCAGGAATTTGTCGTACTATACCGGGTAACAATGAGACCAAGGTCATGCCTTTATCTTCAGTTATGAATGAATTTTGATGATTTGTTACAAGGATACCTTTTCTTTCTTCCCTAAGCATTTCTACCGTTCCCCCTTGGAGTTGCCTTTCGGATTACATCAGGGGGTGCGGTCCGGTTTTACCGGAAATGACAATAACTTTGATTTTTTAAATGGATTACCCTATATATTTTATGTTTTTCAGAACCAAATCGATTCATAAACGAAGAAGATAGAAGCATGGCTCTGAATAAACGATTACGGATGTATAACTCGTTTAGAATGGAAGCGTTGGTTCGGTGTTCCGTCTAGGGACTTGGTAACATACGTCGCCAGCAGAACATCTCAAAAGAGTAAATGCCTCTCTTATCAGTTGATTTAACAACCTATGTTTCAGCAGCACAAAAGAATATCGAAAAAACTAGATTTCGCACCACAAACACTTTTGTTGTCTTTATATTTTGATCTTTCCACAATTTCGATACTTCATAATTGGCATTAAGAGACTATTCGACGATCTATTTCAGGTTCTGAACTTCCGTTATTAGTAATTGGTGATCCCAGGTATGCAAACCGATCAACAGCGCTGAATTTTGCTATATTCTTATGTTTTGGAAGGTTATTGTGAGCTGTCCACTGCCATCATTTCGGTTTTAGCAAAGTTAATGCGAAGACTATATTCTGCACTTCGTTTCGAAAACCTGTTAAGAGAAAAACAGTATCTAGTTCATAGGTGGGGGGGAAGAGTATTTGAGATTATTCAGTGATACTTCGTTAATAGACAACACTGCACAGAATGCTAATAGTATTCTGCTAACACAGACTGAAATACATTAATGACTTACCTCTTATTTCATCTTTTCCTTGATGGGCGAGGGCTATGACACAAGGCCCACTGGTCACAAACCCCAACTCAGAATTTGGTCATAACGCCCAACTTCGATTCTGGTCACAATGCCCAACTTGGTCACAACGCCCAATTTTGATTTTGGTCACAACGCCCAACTTGGTACAACTTCCACCGACGCCTCTTATAGGAGGCCACCGTTTTGGTCATAACGCCCAACTTCGATTTTGGTCACAACGCCCAATTTCGATTTTGGTCACAACGCCCAACTTGGCTACAACGCCCAATTTCGATTTTGGTCAGAACGCCCAACTTGGTCACAACGCCGAATTTCGATTTTGGTCACAACGCCCAACTTGGACACAACGCCCAACTTTGATTCTGGTCACAACGCCCAACTTGGTCACAACGCCCACTTTTGATTCTGGTCACAACGCTCAACTTGGCCATAACGCCCAAGTTTGATTTTGATCACAACGTCCAACTTTTTGTAAATTAAAAAAACATAGGAAATAACACAGTGTACTTTAGTAACTAACGATATCATTGTGTCAAACTGTCAAGTGTGAAGTTTTTTGGATATATTAAGTTCAAATTTTAATTAGGAAAAACCTCAATAATTGTCATGATTTGGAAAATGCTATTTTTGTAATAAGTGCGCGATATTAATGATTTTAGAACGTGAGAATGTTACTTCTTTTAACGAGGCGATAGCCGGGTCTAAGAGATATTGAGGAATTTGTGAAAATACATTTACCTTTTTTTACCCCCTTAAGTGTAAATTTTTCAAAATTCACCCCGGACACATATTTGCACCTTTCGGGGTTGATTAAAGCAAAATCCTGAAATACGTTTCTAAGCATTTGCATTGAAAATCTTTGCAAGTAAACACCGAGTGTAAGAGACATTAAAGAATTCGTAAAAATTCGTTTTACCCCTTTTCACCCTCTTAGTTACCATGCGTAACAAATTAAACCTTCCACCCAAATTTAAAGTTCCTAACGCATACAAAGCCCATAAACTGTATTGTAATTCATTTGCTTACCAATGTTCACATTTTCCACCACCTATGTGTATACAGATAACTAGCAATTTAACAAATTCCGTCATTTCAACCCAACGTGCCTTCCGCGAGAGAACATTAGAGGCATTAAAATTCCGACGGAAAACTCAATGGGTGGAAATTCAGAATACGTCATAGACGT
Source organism: Agriotes lineatus (assembly GCA_940337035.1). NCBI lineage: Eukaryota > Metazoa > Arthropoda > Insecta > Coleoptera > Elateridae > Agriotes > Agriotes lineatus. Next base: position 153,749,362 of record OW679195.1, read on the forward strand.
TACAAGACGTAACAAATTCTTAACATGCCGATAACTACAATAGCTAATTACCGTTTATTTTACTAAGCGGGTTCAAATTTATTTTCCTGAACAAACGCGGTCGCTGTCGCAGAGTGTACAGGTTGGGAAAATTTCGATGTTTTCATAGGGAATCTCGATAAGTATAGGAGATATGAAAAAATGGACCCCCATCCTCGATCTTTTTTCGAGAAAAACTTAATGGTGGAAACCAAAATGGGTTACCGTCTTTTGTTTTCGAGTTATAAACAAAAATTTAATTTTTGGTTTTGTGACCATATCTCGCTTATTTATAAAAATAGATAAAAGTAATTTGACGTTCTTCTGGTACTTTTTCGATACGAATACCATAAAGTTGTGTTTTTGTATATGGAACCCATAGTTGTATGTGGTATCATGAGGATTTTTTCCCATTCCAGTGATATATATCATAAAATACAGATTGGTGGAGGAAAATGTGGACATAGGTAATCAAATGTGCTAGAATACAGTTTATGGATTTTGTATGCGTTAGACTATGCGATTAACATCTAGCATCCGCAGAATCAAAAAGTTTTGTTTTTAGAAAACACTGAATTCTAGGATACTAGATTCTAAATCATATATGTCTACTTCTGTCTAACGCATACAAAGCCCATAAACTGTATTCTAGCCCAATGGACTGCCTATGTTTGCATTATCTACCACCAATCTCTATATTATTATATATACCGTCCCTCATAAATTTGTAACACATGGATTATTTTATCATCCATTTATCATTAAATTTTTCCTGATACAAGTTTCTACATCTCAAACTAAAAATGCACTTGCCAAAATGTAAATGTATTCTTTCGTATATGAGGGAGGTTCAAAAATATGAAAATGGTTCAAGAATAAAGTACCCTTATTTTTCAAAATAAACAAAAATGTTATTTGAAGAAGAATTAAAACTAGGTGTCAAATATAAAATCACAGTTACTTGCTTCGAAAAAAATTTTTCTGGTTTCTCCTATTTTTTCTTACCACCCTGTGTATTACCAAATGAAATACTTTAAAGTTAACTTATCAGCGGATACGATAAACGTGTACGGTCAAACCTGAGTTACCCCTCACTTAGCAACCAAGATATTACGTGATTCGAAATTAGTACTAACAAATTTCATTTTTGTGTCAAATTTTTAAATAATTTAATAACAGGCGGACCAAATAACAATTTAAAATCAATTATAATTTTTAATAGATATGTTATAACAAATACTTCCAATTAACACGTCTGTATTTTGAAAAATATGGGTATTTATTTTTCAATCATTTTCATATTTTCGAACCTACCTCGTATAAGAAGTAGGATATTTAAATTTTTGTAAATGCATTTTTAATTTGAGAAGCTGCAGAGATTTTAATGGACAATATTGTTCTGATAAATGGATGTATGAAGGACAATATAATATTATAAGCAACAATCAAACGTGATTAATTCTGTCAATCAAACGGTGGTATTGCAACAACGCAAAAACTTTGTTTAATCACTTATATTATAAATGGCACAAGTCTTCAACTAGAAAACGACGAAATATTAAAAATTGTGAATTGTTACTATAAAGTAGTGAAAATGAATAAATCGATCACATGCGACATATGTCACTGATATGGGAAAAAAATTTCTCTTTCTCATAATGTTACAGCTAACTATGTTTTCCAAAGAAAAAATACAACTTTATGTTATAATCTTAATTTAGAAACTCTTTTGGACAACTGAATTATTATCAAAAATAAATAATATTAATACTACTTACGGGAACTTGAAAATTTTGCTACCTCACCCTAAAAGTTTATTATTATTCATTTTAGATACACGTTTTTCGTACTTTCTGTGGCGCCTGGGCTATATGACCAAAATCAAAGTTGGGCGTTGTGACCAAAATCAAACTTGGGCGTTACAACCAAGTTGAGCGTTGTGACCAGAATCAAAAGTGGGCGTTGTGACCAAGTTGGGTGTTGTGTCCAGAATCAAAGTTGGGCGTTGTGACCAAGTTGGGCGTTCTGACCAAAATCGAAATTGGGCGTCGTGACCAAGTTGGGCGTTCTGACCAAAAGTGAAATTGGGCGTTGTGACCAAGTTGGGCGTTCTGACTAAAATCGAAATTGGGCGTTGTGACCAAGTTGGGCGTTGTGACCAAAATCGAAGTTGGGCGTTATGACCAAAAAGGTGGTTTCAGTGGAGTTGACAGCTCTCTCCTATAACAGGCATCGGTGGGCGTTGTGACCAATATTAGTTTTTGGGCGTTATGACCAAGTTGGGCGTTGTGACCAAAATCAAAATTGGAGGTTGTGACCAAGTTGGGCATTGTGACCAGAATCGAAGGTGGGCGTTATGATCAAATTCTGAGTTGGGGTTTGTGACCAGTGGGTGTTGTGTCCAGGCCCCTTTTCAACTGGTTTTATATCCAAAAGTACCTTCTTCACCATGACCAACATTACAGTCGCATAGTATATGTACGGCAATTTTGTCTAAATTAACGCTAAAGTTAATAATAATAGTAGTTAAAGAATCCGTAGAATCAATTGGTTTACGTTAGTTCAATGAAGAAGTAAGTTTAACTCTTTTGCTCTACGGTTCTCTCTAAAATTAAATCTTTCGTCATTTGGAATTCTTTGTTTATCGATATTTAAAAATGTTTCATACACCGGTTCTTATTTTTGTATCGACTAACCTTGTCCTAAAGGGCCGCTTATTGTTGGTAACTGCTAAAGAAACAGAAAGAATTCAAGATAACGAGGAGATGTGTTCTTTCTATTGCAGCACAACTATTAGACCCAATTGGATTAATCTGTTCTCAACTTGATGATACACAAAGTGGTTTTACAACAAATCATAGGACAGAGAACCGCATCTTCACACCCAGATTAATAAGCGAAAACATTATTAAGTACAATTGAACTGCCTACACTTGTTTCATACACTTGAAAAGATCTTACAAGATATATAAGTAAAAAAAATAATAACTGCGACAAACACTACTAAGCATGAGAAATGCGGGAATTTAGTGAGAACAGGGAACGCAAAGTTTCAAACCGTCAAAACCACCAAAGGTGTAGAACAAGGTGTAGTTCTCACTCTGTTGTTCAGTATATTAATGGACGACATAATAAACGAGCGCAGTAAGAAAAGAGACAAATTCCAAGTAGATATCAAGAGTATGCAACAAGTAAAAATATCAGAATGTACATTTGCGGATAACATTGTCTTGCTAGCAGGGTCAAAGATGTCCTCCGGGGAAGCTTGCTTATATGGAGTACAGTATTGGAGGCAAGAAAAAATAATGGTTAGAAACGAGATGATCGAACAGGTAAACACATTTAACTACTTTGGTGCATGGATAAGAAAGAAAGGATAGTACGAAACAAATATAAGCAAAAAACTTAGTACAACGGTAAAATTATTCCACATCATGAGCAAAGGTTTCATCAACAAGAAGGAGATTCCGAAAGCAACAAAGTTAAGGGTTTTCAGTGCTCTATATATCCCAATACAGAAGCAAAATGAAGACCTTATGGAAATCAAGAGAATACTTGATCTATGACAGTACTGAGAAGATCAAAAAATGGCAGTAACAATGGTGGGACACCTAAATAGAATGAACAATTGAAAACAAATGAAGAAGGTTGGGAATGCCAGAGCAATCTTAAAAGAGTCAAGAGGAAGACCATCTAAAGATTGAAACACCGCAGTGGTGGTGGCTACTGAGAAAGGACCCAGAGGAAGGAACCTTCACAAAGCAAATCGGAGTGGCGAAAATTGATTAAGGCAGAAGGGTCATAGTAAAGTAGAGATGAACAAACCTCGGTACCTTAGGGTAGAATTGGAGCCGACTATGAGTGTACGAAACCATGTATTCTGCAACAAGAGAAAAAGAATTGTTATGATACATCGTTTACTTTAGACCTGCTGGGGTTGAAAACCCCAGCGATAAGCGGTGTTGACGGTCTCTCGATCCTTGCAGACCCACAAAAAAAAACGATGCCATACTGGAACGCAAATTGATCAATGTAAGGTAATTCCTTAATTGCTCCAAAATATGCATGCGGTTTCCATCAATCTCTGTAAGCGCATTAGGTACTTAATGAACCTGTTTCCTCGTTGTAGAAAGCCTTCTCACTTAATTGGATGCCAAAAAGTGCTACCTGGACGTTCACAGCATCCGTTGGCAGTGCCATCAGTTTATCAGGTGTCCTGAGACTCTTGGGGCTGGCAAACTATGATGAACTGGCTGTAAACACCAATTATTGAAGAAGTAACGTTATTTTAACGCCTTACACTTAAATTCATTTCTGCTTAGTTCGTCGCGCTACTTTTCAGCGACAAAAGAAACCACATGCTCATTCAGATCTTGCACCGCCAATGAGGCACTTCTTTCCCGCATATTTTGCATTGAGTATTCCGTTTTCACTTCTTTTGTTTGTTTCCGGCGAAACTTGCAAAAACTGCACGTTTAACCTCGCGCGTTGCCACTGATGGAAATGCTCCTGCACTGGCGCTTTGAGTTATTTGAATTTTTATTACATAATACACATACTTTAACAAATTGACTATATATCGGAGAATTATTAATTATTGTGCTGAACTGTTAAAGCAGGGCATTGTGGCCTTCAATGATATGCACGAAGAAGGATTGGATATTCTTAGAAGAATCCAGCAAGGGAACTACCCATCCCAGTCCCAATTTGAGCATATAAATGTAGAAATGGGAAAAGGTAGATGACTGCATGTAAAATGCCGACTCACATGGAAAAGGTGACTTATTGTTCAAGTTCTGCATTGTGTTACCAGGCAATGGTCTCATTGTAAAGCAATTAATTGACTTTGTTTACAATTGACATTTCCATGCAGGAATTAAATTTGTTCTTGGAAAGTTAAGACAACGTTATTGGAGAATCCAAGGAAGGACGACGATAAGAACTGCAATCAGGATTGCCCAAATAATTGAATGCGAATATGCATTTCCAAGAACTAGAATTAACTCAGCCGGTTCTCTTTATCTGACAGGCGGAAAGCAAGAAGAAATTGTGCTTTACACCTGTACACTTTACATATGAGTTGACTCCCTAAGCTCTGAATACTTTTTAATTATCTTTATAAGTTTACATACATTTCAACTGCTTTGCTGCTCAGTAGTAATGACACTAACTTCGTGAAAGTTCGAATTTTGATTGATACTGTCACGTAGCAGTAATTGGAAGATAAGTTCGGTATCAAGCAAATCAAGTGGAGGTTTCACCAGCCCTTGTGTCGTGGTGGGAAATATTCTGGAAATGCATAACTCTAACCATTAGACTAAGTCAAAATAATTTCAGCTAAATTGACGATAGAGGGACTACAAACCTACATGTGTAAAATAAATTACGCCATCAATGATCTATTACAACTACCAGGAAAGATCAAAATGACTTAATTCCCCTGTTCCCGTCCATGTTTATGAATTATGTGTATCTCTGGATTCTTAAATTGAATGAGATCAAACCATCATCAGCAAGTGCTAGGTACCCAAACTGATTACCATCAAGAAAGGACTCAAGGGAACATTCCAGCAAAAATTCCTTTAAAATCTCATTCTAAAGAAAACTGAGAAATCGACAAAAGAACCAAAAGTTGGAGACTGCTTTTATTGGAGCTGATAACAAAATGATATTTATATGGGCGCTTGAAAAACCATCGATTTCACACCTAGAATAGGCAACTAAATCCGTTTAGCGTCATCTTTAACGACTGTTACATGAACACGATTTTTTGGGTCTTAAAGCACTTTGGGAGAGTCTAAATGGGTCGTTAGGACACGTTAATTTTCAAAAAAGCAAATCTCACTCTAATCACTCTGCAACTTGCTGTAAGAGATGGTTACCTGACTATTTGCTCAGGGAGAAGGGGATACGAATCACCACGACGTATTTTTGTGCAAAATGCTGCCACAACCCACACTTCAAAGGTCTGGTACAACGTTCCGACTGCTTGGGGCCTACCTCTGCTGATATGTTAGCTTCACCGGTTACCTCGCAATTAATCATCTAAGAAAGCATAACACGTGCACATTAACACCTATAAGTATCATACATACAAATCCAGGAAGTTAAATACGAATGCAAATCTATTAACATTTAAGTATTCCGGTAAATATTTGATATGAATAGTTGTAAAGGCGGTTAGGAACTCTAGAATCTACTTAACAATGATAGGTATGACACAGAAAGTACATTGGCCACTTATACAGTTACGTCACTTTAGTGTCAACGCAAGTGCGTCGCACAGACGCTCTAGAGTACACAGGAAATAAAAGCAGTAAGCCACAACACTTGAATGATGTCCAGCGATGTTGCTGATTGATACAGCTGAAGGGCCTCACCGTCTCGTCGCATTTTCTGTAGATGGTTGAAGAACAGCGCAGAGTGCTAGCCGTCGAAATGACGTTATCAAACAAACTCCCAAAAGGCTGGGCTTTGCATGAAGATCCTTGTAGCAACAAGTATTGGAAAGCGGGAAAATGACACCTAATTACCACAGCTTCCCAGATTTGGCACGTCGGGAAACATCTCGTAGAAATCCGCCAAAACGTTGATTGCACACCCAGTGCTACAATGCAACGGGGAAGAATTGTTCGGCCATAACACACACCCGCCAAGATAAGTAAAGCCGCACACAACCGTACTGTACTAGCTTCAGACCATCAGTCTCTTACAATGAAAAGCAAACGAAAAGCATACGCACAACGGCTTTATATTAATTTTGAAGATATCCCACGGCGCCCGCAGCCCGTGTGGGGTTGACACAGCTTATCCACTTCATTGCGCTGCCACTGGGTTAATACCTCAAGACGCGGTAGGAAGAAAGAAGGGTATGCGGCGCTTTAGCTTGTTTTTCCCGTCCCTCTCATGCAACCGATTTACTCCAACACAGTATTACAACCACTTCTTCGAGAAAAAAAAACGGTACGTCGTGATAAACATAGGAGGCTTACATTACCAGACTCGGTTTTACGACGTGACGTCAGAGGCCATCTGGGCCGAGTCGCACACGTGCCAGCGATCAAAACTGTAATGTACTAGAACCAACGGGAAGCTGTGCTAGTCCGAAGAAAAGGGTGGGTTGATACTAAAATGATAAAAACCAAATCCGTGCGCCACTAACTTGATTGCTCGACAAGTCGTAAATCTAAGTTGGAAGATTCCTCGTTGATGTGATAATAGCATGACGGGAGATACTTCAAAATTAAATTTAGCGGTAGCAAGGTCTTTCATAAGGTATCATTTGTTATAGAAAGAAGACATAAAAGCGATGCATATAAGTGCTGTTTATTTTCAACTAGCTGACCCGGCAAACGTTGTTTTGGATTATGACATGATGGGGAAAACCCTTCAAACCATTAAGCACAGAATCATACAAGTATGACTGCAAATAAAAAGTCGTACACTGAATAGAAAAACACACTTTCGATAATTTCCAATTTTCCGGCTTTCCCTTTAGACTTTTCCAAATTTTCTTTTTTGCTAAACCACCTCGGGGGTAAGACAAACAAAACAAAAAAATCATCCAAATCGGTCAAGTCGTTCTCGAGTTTTTGCGTTACTAACACACTGCGGTTGATTTATATATATATATATATATATATATATATATATATATATATAGATAAATGCAGATAAATAAAATAAGACAGCAGTACCTCTTACCGATATAAATTATTTAATCTATGTTTCCTTACGGTACGTAAATAATTGGGGGAATTCCATACCATACCCGCGAAGTGTACATGATGTAACATAGATACGTAACTTTTAATTTCAATTGCAAGTTTAACGTACAAATTAGCACAGCGTTAGTTACACACGAACCAGCCATAAACACAAACATTTTAATATCGTTAGTTCATAAACTTATATATAATTTTAAATTGCGGAAGAAATATTTAGTTAGAGAACAATGTTGTAGTTTATCTGTTGAATCCAGCGTCCGTCAAGGAAACTGATATGGCTTCAATATCGCATAGCTTCTGAATAAAATGGTATCAACGTAGGAAAATTGTACAGACTACGAAAACAGCCATAGCGGAGCAATACGAACAACCCAGTCCATAAACCGGAAAATCCAACGAATTTACTTTGTCCATGTTTCAAAACTTGTGGGTTACCCTAAATTTCTTCAATAAAAATTGTCACCCTTAATTTTGGTGAAATGACTGGTTACAATTCTTATTAGAAAATTCAGATACCCACGTCTATAAATACGAAGATACTAAAATCCGAACTTTATCCAAAAAGGAAAAACCGTTAGGTATAAATACGAAAAGTAAGAACAGCCCTGTAATAAGAAAACACAACATTGGCGTATTGACGCGGAACGCCTTTGGGAATACTTATATTAGGTGTACAACATCTTAGTCCCCCAATCTCAAAAAGGTGTTGTTGATTTATCGAAAACCATCAAGAATTGAATAAAATTCCAACATGAGCTTTTATGGCACGACTTATCAAAACCGCTATCTCCATCGACATGGTGTAATTACTAGATTTTACAACTAAGAATTGGGAAAAATAAAGAAGCGCCGCTACCACCAAATCCCTAAAATCTCTTGTAACTGCGAGACGCGGGTCTTTGTCAATTTCAGGATTTGTTTCTACGAATTTTGCCGAAAGTTGTTAAATTGCAAGACAAAATAAAGCAGATAAGCTGTTTTACTACTACAGAGAGACTAAATATTACTAGAAAAATCTGCTCCTAGAAGGAAGTTTCTAAGCGTCCGCGCTACGTCTCGCAGCGACAATACGATAAATTCGCGAAATAGTGAAGACGCTACGCCAAAATCCAATAAAAAACGTCTAAAAAGCTAAAGCAGTATGAGACACTACGCGGATACGAGCAGATAAGCTAAATAATGTAAAACTGATAATGACAATGCAAATAAATTCACACCAGTGGTACAAGAGACACCGCCCCTTTACAATCTGCTGCAGGCATAAAAATTTGATAAATACATAAAAAATCACCAAGGGTATTTACTTCCAAAGCGTCAAAACAGACACTTGATCTTACAGGTAAATATTGGGTTGTCATATCAAATGAAACGAAATAATATTTTTAGAAAGGCGTAGTATATCTAATTAGAAGTCACCGTAATCGAGAAGGTAGAATGCGAAACCCAAACCAAAACTATGTCTGTATTTACCACATAACATTAACGGTGGCAGATAAAACCATATCTGTCTTTTTAAATTTACGTAGCATTTAAATAGCTTTTAGCAAAAACTAATGCGAGGTAGAGCATTGAGGTTATCGTTAGTAAATAAAACAAAAATAGATCAGAATGAGTATAACAATCTCCACTGCACAAATTAATTTATGTTAATTTAGTAAAAAATTAAGTTCAACCCTTTTACTCTAAGGTTTTCTCTAAATCAAACACACAACTCTTATAGATCACACATTGTTTTCTGTCATTAAGATACGAGCTGAAAAATTGACTTAATCGAGAAGAAAATTCGACAGCTATCAATTTCGTGATTAAAATTTTGTGATCAACTTTATCGAAAGCCTTGGCGAAGTCAGTATATATGACATCTACCTGTAAGTTATCGTCTAAGGCTTTCGATATCTGCTGTGTAAATGACTATAAAGTTGTAGCGGTTGATCTATTGGGCATAAAACCATTCTGTGTGTTCGAAATTTGCTGTTCTACATAAGAAAACGTGTTTTTGAATAAAACAGTTTCAAAAATTTGAGATGTTGATTGAATAATAGAGATAGGTCTATCATTGATTATATGGTTTTGTCCCCACTTTTATAAACTGGGCAGACTTTACTGATTTTCCATTTTGCAGGATAGGTGATAGTTTGCAAAGAGAGATTGAATAATCTTGTCAAAGGAGCCGCCAAAAACTCTGAGCACGCCTTGTATATATATATCGGAATTCCATCAGAACCAACAGCTCTTTTAGGTTTCACAGAACGTAGAGCTGAGGCTGTATCCTCCTCAGTTATATAGTCAATATTAAACATATTCCCGTTGACTTCTTCCTCGAAGTCCAAATTCGCATCACTACTGGTAATGTTGCCACTATAATAAATGAAGCATGGACATACCTAGTGGTTGAAGAATACCTATATGTAATAACAGAGATCTGTATAACATTTGTACTAATGCTAGGTGGTTGGAGTTAAACAGATCAGTTATAACTGAACATGAGAATAAATAATTTTCAAATTAAAAAACCTTCAACATATATTATTTGTTGTTAATTAGGTTAGTAGTATTAATTTGTTCCTGGTAATGTTATGTAATAGACTAAAAAGCATCAATCAACGGAACATCCGAGAAGATAAACTAAAATATTCATTTAATAAAATTTCGAAATTCAGTTTATAAAAATATTAATTGGTCTCGTGATCCCAAGGCCGTAAAATTAAATTTTTTCGGCTGACTTATTCGTAATTCCTTGTAACTAAGGCCAAGCAGACGCAACTACGATGACACGGGAGACAAATTACCAGTACGCGGGTGGTAATACCAAACATTTTGGTGTATAAATCATTTTGTAGCGGTCGCAGTGACCCGTACATGTATATTTTAATTTCCTGTATTGTGATTCCATTAAAGTTTACACGTAGCCGACTGTGACGTCAGAGTTCGATTGATTCTGTCCACTAGTCATTTCCGGTTGGGTTCGCGACTGTGCAATTTCAATTTCAACTTGTCTCATTCTCTACTGCACCAACAGCTGATTTTAGAACAGAAACCCCTGAAATCAATACATCAATTTCTTCTTCTTTCTAAGGTTTCAAATGGCACATGAAAAGGCTTGATATGTGTCGGTCATTTGGTTAGTTTTCTCTACGAGCTCAAAGTTTCCCCTTAACTGTTCAACGCCGTTTATCAAAATTTCCATGCATTTAACATCTAGTGCCGTTGTAAGTGGCATTCATGAATTTGTGTCGGCAAATCATATTCCGTCGCGTTTTATCATCTCCATATCGGCAAAACAAGCAGCTACAAACCAGAAATAAATATTGTAATCTCGGCTATAATCAAGTGGGCGAGCCGGGAGTGTTTTAAAATTCAAATAGGGCTGTTCGTCTTTGTAAAAATGTCGGGGTGAATACGTTAAATTTCCTGCTGAAATGTTTTGATTTATCTAGTTAAATTTTAAAAACCGCTCTAGATTTGGCCCAATCACGGGCATCTTAATTTGCGGCGTCTGAATAAATCATCCCACATCCCGGGGATATTTTGGATCCCCAGAAGCATCTGGGCGACATTAAAATTTTCTCGCTATAAATAGGATGCTCGCGACTCTAATCCTGAATTATGATGGAAAGGAAAAATAAGGATATTTGCGTTATGTATTCCAAGACATTTGTTACTTTATTTAGTAGGGAAAAGTGTGGGATTTCCTGTAACACGTATGAATACTTAGTTCTTTGTGCGGATCCCGCTAAGGTCGCCCGGGATTTATTACCCCCGAGTGCTTAGAATTCTGCAACTGCTTTTATTGGCTATGAACTCGGGCTTCAAAATTAATTTCTTTGATTGAAATATATTTTATTGGTTTTCAAAGTGTTGGCAGTAAATTCTCGAATAAATTTATCGAACGATTTCGGTTTAAATTGAAATGCTTGTTCTATTTTCGAGTCGTCCTTAAGTTGAGCAACGGCGAACAAGATTTAATAAATTTCCCGGGCGTGCATTTTATTAACGCCAGTACCAGCAATGGCATATATCTGGGTGTTCATTTCATTTTATTATAATTTTGTGAGAGATTTGATTTCATCAAAAAGTCTGCACATTGCTTTGTCAAACGTTAACGCAGGTACTTTATTTTGAAATGAAATTTAACTCATGAGACTAAAGTCGTTCCAGAAAAGAATGGAGCTGAAACCATATTAACCAACTTACTTGAAAAACTGCTTTTCTGAACCAATAGTTTCTGTAGAAGGAATTTGGTCTAATGTAGCTTCACTTTGTTCCAATTCATATTAAAAAGAAATGGAATCTTAGTAAGCAGTTATACAGAGCAGATAAAGTCAATTTAATCATATAATTCATCTGAAGAGTGTGTGATCGAATTATTTTGGTTAAACCCGCAAGCAAAATATTATTCCGGTCAAAATAGACATTCAAGGTTACAATAATTCGCAAGAAGCTGAATATTGGTACAAAAAAAATTAATAAAAAGTAGCTGTTAATTTGTAAATTATTTTATTACAGATGTTATATAATTTTTAAAATGTACTGAAGAAGGGCCAAGAAGCCTGAAATATATTTATATTGAATACCACAACGGCTACCAATGACTCCTATACCTAGGATCTAATAACAATGTAAACCTCTAGCTGAAGCTCCTTAGGCAACACATTGGTACAATTGTTGAGAACACCATCATAACCAAATTGTGAAAAATCCCGATCGATACCAGGTGTGAAAAAATTTATTCAAGGTCAAAGTTCGCAAAAATGGGTTTTTTTATTTTTCAGCCAAACTGTCACTTTTATCATAAAAATACGTCAGACAAAAATTGTAAATCATGCAATTATCTATAAAAATTCTTCTTGCACTTTTTTTCCCAAGAATTGCCATTTCTGAGATATAGCGATTCTAAAAGTTGAAAAAGTCGTGTTCTCCATAATATGCACACCTTTCCACGCCATCTGTGAGGTAGTGTAATTGGCTCGTTTTTTTGAACGTGGTTTCCCCAGTAGGCCTATTGCACGATCTAATTATCTAATGGAACTTCAAGTGTTGTCTTCTCTTTCTTTTCATTCTCCTTCTTCTTCTTTTTCTCATTCTTGTAGTATTGAGGAGATTTTCTGGTGCAGGTGGAAGTAAAGTCTGGATTGGTTCCAACGTATCGTTAGTTAACTTGCAACCCCAGTCTTCTGGGTTCAGTTGATTAATTATTATTATTCGTAGCGATCTCAACCAATCAGAAGACTGGATTTAGTTAACTTATCTTGTATAATTTCAATTATACAAAATCGATTATACTAGAGTAACTTCACTAGGCAACGCAATACATACCTTTTGTCAACTTGATATTGTTTTCATGGAAATTACTTTCAGCTAGGTTAATACAAACAAATCGAGCTGCCAATAAAATATTTATTTGATTCTAATATTAAAATTTACTCAAAAGATAATCAAATCGAATACATGCGTACTTCGATCAAGTTATACTTCTCAAACTTCCTGCACAATAACAAATCGTGTCAGTTTGACAGAATAATCTTCCTGCTGACGCTGTCGGACTATTTAACCTGTCAAACTGACACTATTTTATTACTGTGCAACAAGTTATCGACATATAACCGGATAATATCGAATTACTTATAGTATTACTTTTGATAATATACTACATAAAGATGTTGATGAGCAGAAGCAGAGGTTGGGGATAGACAAGCTAATTGTACTCGTTTCTTGTTACGAGTCTGCTTTACAAAAGATTTATATTGAAACTTATCTAAGCAGGTAATTTTTTTTAAGCTCCATATATAGAAAGAAGGAAGCGAATTCTGGTGGTGATTAAAGCTTCTGGAGTAGAGTTAATTTCTTCGACAATATCCCTTATGCAAATTTAGTTAGAAATTTGCCATGGTAACGGCGAAAATTGATAATCGGAAATTTACCGGAAAATTTCCACTTATGTCACTGTCATCACAAAAAACCGTAAACTATTAGTACTTAGATATTAGTTTCGTAATTTTTTTAATAAAAATGTTTTCTTTACTGTGTTTTTTCATTCGTGATATTTTCTATCAAAATATAACGCGTGCTTAAAAAATTTCCCTATGGAAATATTTGGAAATATGTTATGCAGCTATTTTTTTTCAACAAAAGCATTCGTGCATGCGAACTGAAAAAATCCCTCCTTCTTCGGAGTCGGGATTTTTTCAGTTGGCATGCACTCATGCACTTATTGAAAAAATAGCTGCAGAACATATTTCCAAATATTTCCGGAAATTTTTCAAGCACTTGTTATATTTCTACTGAAAATTTTAGCAGAATCAACTAAGTTTTGTGTTACAAATAATTTAAAAACTTTTGTTTTACCCCTCCTGTAAATTGCTGATGTCAGCCAGTAATTGCATGCAAACATTTCTGGTCTTTCAAGTATTCAGAAAATCCATCATCTCTTTCAACACTTGCATCAATTATCGTCTTCATGTCACGATCAACATTAACAATTTCACTTTCAGTCAAATGTTTATTACAAATGAAGCAAAATTTCGATTTTTTTTAACTAAAAACGGCACAAACTTTAATAGGTTATATGTTTTAGAAATAACCACGTGTTTTCACTACGAAGGAACGCTCAAGACTAATATAATAGTATTTCGTTTAGGCTTTTGAAAAAAGAGCAGGTATACGAGCGTCGCCACACGGACAATTGAATAGCAGACAGATGTTGTTCAAGGCTATATGGACATGTAAAATGAGGGATCGGGTTTCTTTTGATTTTCTATTCTTAGAATCATATAATTTATATTTATAAGTTACACAGATCAATATTTTAACTTATACTACGGGTCCCGTAATGTATATAGGCGGCGTACTCCTGCATATTATGGAGAACACGACTTTTTCAACTTTTAGAACAAAAGTTCAACAACAATTTTTATAGATAATTGCATGATCTACAATTTTTGGTCTGACGTATTTTTATGATAAAACTGACCTTTTGGCTGAGAAATGCAAAAAACCCATTTTTGCGAACTTTGACCTTGAATAAATTGTTTTGCACACTTGGGATCGATGGGGATTTTTCACAATCTGTTTATGATGGTGCTCTCAACATTTGTACCAATATTCAGCTTCTTGGGAATTTTTGTAAGCCTACCACTAGTTTTCGAGCTAACTTGACCGGATTATATTAGAAGCGAACTGTACAAAAAGGGAATATTGCTAAGACATTAGAAACACAAATTAGAGAAGAATTACGGTAAAGCCATTTTATATTTATATTATAGAGATCTAGAGTTAGATGTAGATTTGAATTCGTATAATTACTTTAATATTTACTTAAAATTTATATAATATTGTAGTGACTCCACGTTGTAACGCCTATTTAATGTTATAATTGACTTTTATACTTAATTTTATTCACAATAAAACAATTTTAAATTGAATTTTAATTAACTGATTTTCCCTTTTATATTATGGATTATCAAGATTATGAAATCGCTAACTCCGGTAGAAACATTTTACGCTTACTGAAACATAGGTAGGGTTCACTCATAATCTAGACTGCTCCTATTCCTGAAATTTGATTCTCTTATTTCATGACAACTTAAACGTCTGTCACCTGTCACTTTGAATTATACAAGTGCAAAATCAATTACAAATACTTTCTCGTTATATTTACTTGTCACTCAACAAATACCAAATAGTAAGTACTCCCCTAATTAAAGTTACCTCACTTCACTCTTTCTATCGTTTTCTTTTAGTTTTTTTTTATTTAAATACTTGTATTCTGTCATCCGTTCATGGACTCGATATACTGCTTTATCAAGCCAAACGCATCCAGCAATCTCACAAAGATCTCCCAACGTCCAAACAAATCCCAGTCCGAACTCCGCCAAAAACACCTGGATCCACAAAGACCTCCTGGCCAAACACGAGAAGGCACCTACCAACTTTCTCCAGTAGTACTATCATCAGCAAACACTATCCACGTCGTCCTACCAAAATCCTCAAGCCTCCGACGACCTAGTATGACGAACCTCGATTAGATGCAAGTTATAAGATGTCACTTCTATGACAATCTTGTCGAATTAGAACTCCTTTAGATGAAAACATCCTATCCATCCCATTAAACGCTCACTCTGCTAACAATCTCGATGTAAACCACTTCCAGTAAAAACTATTTCTTGTTATCCAAATTCGTATGATGCAATGTAATTTGACAATAAACTCAGTTCAGGATCCACTTCCAGAAATTTGATTTTATAGATTATAACTGTGTTACTTAGGCATTCTCACCACATCCATTTATTTTAATCCTCTTTTTCTTCATATTTTTAAATCTTTTAAAATGTTACTTTTATTTTCACCACGCCCATTTTTATCAATTCACAACCCATTTATACACCAAACAGCTTTTAAACTTTTATAAAGGGTTTATTTTCATAATTTTAACCGCTTACAAATTTTATTACATGTTTTTGCACCAAATTATTTTTACAAACTGATAAATAAAATACATCCTTCTTGATTTAGTTTAGCATATATTTCATAGTCCAATACACTATAGAAACTTTATTATATTTATCTAACACCCACTATGTTGAATGGTATATCTCGAATAAGTATTTGTCATTAATTCCCCACTCCATTTCAGATAATACTTAAATTATGTTAGAATGTTTCTTATGTAGCTTCATTCAATTGAATTTTAAATTCTATTTCCTTTCTTTATCGTATTTTTAATAATTTTGACATGCTTTTTATACTTAAATTCATGTTTGTAATTCTTAATACTGTATTCTTTTAACCTTATTAATTTGATATTAAACCCTTATACTAAAGACTATAACAATATATAATATATGCCTTTCGCAGTAAATTTGAATATGCTAAATTTTCCTATATTATTTTATCTTAAAAATAATTACATTAAACATTGTTTGAGGGTAACTAAAATTACACTTTATTTGCACTAACGTGTATAGTTCATTTTCATTCAGGAGCGCAAGTTTAACCGCCTGAAGGACTACTTTGAGCGCAGCAAAGTAGAATAGAAGAAAATAGAATACTGCTAGTTTTAACGTAATGCACACCTGCAAAGTTAATGTGATATTTGATTAAAAAATCAGTAAAAGCCTTTACTCAGAACTTCCCTCGCAAGTGGACGTTGTGGCACTACACAATTTTATAGAGAAAGGAAACTATGCGTAAAAATTTCTTAAGATTCTCAATAATACTGCAACAATAAATGGAAACGTTTGGTAGTGCGAATTGCATCAATGTTCAAATAACAAAAAACATTACCGCTTGCGGGATTCGAACTTCATCGTCTGCCAATACGATTTCAACGCCGCCCGTTTGTTGAACGCGGCCACTAAGGACCGTCGCGCACCCTGAATCTGTTGATCCCATTTTCGTTATGGATGAAGCCTAAACTATGTACAAATTATTAGGTACTTTTATTCCTTCCTCAGTTAAAGCAAACATAAACAACATTTTATCTTTTTAGGTGCTCACCCTGTATATGTTGGGTATAAAATGTGTCTTTTTTCGTTAAGGGTAAAACCGTAACCTTTGTTCAAAATATTACTTTCAGTTGTAATATAACAAGTGGAATGATTATCATCGATCATTAATCATTACACGAATTATATTTGGAAAGAGAATATATTGAATGAAATGCAAAATATCAAATATTTACTTTTTGTTCTTAGGTTGGCACAGTTAATGTTGGTTACCCTGCTGACAACTTTAAGTCTATGTCAAATTCGAGGTTAGCAGGTTAGATTTTCCGTCAATTTTGACACAAACTGACACAAAACCTAACCTGCTAACGGCGAATTTGACACGGACTTAAAATTGACAGCAGGGTAACCAACACTAACAGTGCCAATCTAAGAAAAAAATCACAACCATTTATGATCACCCCTAAAAACAATTACGAAAATAAATTACTACCGCTGCGCTGTGATAATGTGTAACTAGGCATTTGCATGCACCTCATTGGATGAAATAGCGTCACGTGATACATGAATTATATTCTCAGTTGTAATATAACAAGTGGAATGATTATTATCGATGATTTTTTCCGAGTTAAAACCGGAACCTAAATTTAACGAGTGCGTAGCACGAGTTAAATTTGCTGTTTCGGTTTTAACGAGTAAAAAATCATCGATCATTAATCATTACACGAATTATATTTGGAAAGAGAATATATTGAATGAAATGCAAAATATCATTTTTTTAGGCTGGCACTGTTAATGTTGGTAACCCTGCTGTCAATTTTAAGTATATGTCAAATTCGAAGTTAGCAGGTTAGGTTTTGTGTCAGTTTGTGTCAAAACTGACGGAAAACCTAACCTGCTAACCTCATATTTGACCTAGACTTAAAATTGACAGCAGGGTAACCAACATTAACAGTGCCAACCTAAGAAAAAAATCACAACCATTTAGGATCACTCGTAAAAACAATTACGAAAATAAATTACTACCGCTGTGATAATGTGTAACTAGGCATTTGCATGCATCTCATTGGTTGAAATAGCGTCACGTGATACATGAATTATATTCTCATTTAAGTAGTAGTTCTTGAGCTAAAACAGCAAAAGCCGGAATTTTATTTTTTATGATGGTCAATCTCTCTCCAGCAAAAAGTTTTCGAGTTGTAGGGCCAACAGACGTTTAGTCGTTATATTATCGGACTTCGTGTTGTCTAAGGCCTGAAGCACTGTTTTGGTCAGAGCTTAAAGTAGAATGGTATAGAATTCCAAGGCCAGCTTCACGGTATTTCATGCCTCTAAGTGAATGTAGTATTTGATTAAAAAGTGATATTTTGAGATCTAGAACTTGCTACCTAAGTCTTCTGGTCATTTGATCTTTATATTCTACGAATAGGTGCCGTTTTGGGCCTGATTGGGTAAAGTTAAAGTAGAATATTATTGAACAGAGATCAAAGGTTCTAAGACTAAGATGTAGTAGTTGATTAAACCTAATACTTGTTTTGAAAGTATCGGGGTGTCGCAATGCACTTAATGCCTGTTCGAGATATAGTTCAAGAAATGGGACGAAAATAAGGGGTCTACCACGCAAAAGGTCGTAACCAAATGAAATTTGGTAGGATCGTAAAATTTACTGTCCTGATTATAACCCTGAGTCTTCGACCTTATGCGAAGGCCGCTCGCGCCGCCATCTTGAAGAAATGGCGGTCAAAATCAGTTTTTTGCAAATATTTATCTTAGTTTCTATTGGTCCTACGAAAAAAAGTGAAATAATAAATTGACGAGTATAAAATTTTACATAAAATATGTTGTATTAATTTTTCTGTTAGACCAATAATTTTCAAGATACAGGGCGCCAAACGCAAGAAAATAATGGTAATGTAGCGGTAGAGCATTTTTTTCTGCATCTGTCTGCTTAAATGTGAGCTAAGTGATACGTGCAAAGTATTTTCCACATAAATATCTATTATTATCAGATGCATTTGCACAGTTTTCTGCATTATATTTTGTACGGGCACTTCTGATCCACCGCTACATTACCATTACTCGCTTCCGTTTGGCGCGCTGTATCTGAAAAACTATTAAACTGATGAAAAAAAAATATAGAACATATTTTATGTAAAATTTATTGCTTTTCAATTCATAACTGTACTTTTTTTCGTAGGACCACTAGGAACGGAGATATTTACAAAAAACTGATTTTGGTCGCTATCTATACAAGATGGCAGCGCGAGCGGTCTTCGCACAAGGTCGAAAACTCAGAGTTCTGATCAGGACAGTAAATTTTACAATCCCACCAAATTTCATTTGGTTACAACCTTTTGCGTGGTAAAACTACCCATTGCCTGGACTAATACGTTAAACGGCAGTTCAGCATTATATTAATTTAATTACATATAATAGAACGGTTAAAAAAGTCATTATTGTGTATATAACTGGTGATCAAGTAGTCTTTCAGAAGTGGGCGGCTATGGTATAGTTCCTAATTTATGACTGCAGCTATAAGTCACATAAAAATCAAATGTAAAGTTTGATATGTAAGTATAAACGTACCTCTAGTCTAGGTTAAATAGCCTAATATCAGTTAAAATTCCTTAGAACAAAGTATAGAGCTAAAAATGTTGACTACGCTGATTCTGAATATCTAGTGTTACGGGATGTGCGGGGGGAGGGGGATGCGCAAATAAGCAAATGACGCCACACAGTGGATACAATTCCAGAAAAGTTGGCCAAAACTTCAAATGAAAGACTATATAGCAAAAATGCTCATGCTACATAATTAATTTTATAACATTTACTTATTGCTCCCGTAACGAGTAGTTTGTAAATATGAAAAGTTGTTAATAACAAAAAAAATTGGAGTACCTCTACCATTTATTGTAGTTCTTCTTGCTTTTACTAAATGAATACTTTCTTCAGTAAACTGAAAAAAAGACTATGGACTTGCAAAGTCCAGGTAAATGAGTAAGAAATGCAATAGATTAAATTATATCGAATAACAAAATATAGTTATGGACACAATTAATACAGTGAATCTAGGTAGCGATCATCGAAGCGTGTATATGAACATAATACAAGAACAAAGAAAACCAGCAACAAGTAATCCCCACTTGCAACGCTTCCTGGTGTATTTATTTAATAATAGCATTAATTAATCTTGAGCTTATAAATGGTAGCCCGGAATAGGCGAGGTCCGCTTTATATTTATACCTTGACTGATTTAAAGAATATCAAATAACAGAAATTACATTTATTCAACACTGTGTACATATAAAACCTTAATTTTAAAAATAAGTCAATATATAAATTATTCCAAATCGTAAGCATAAAATAAAATTTAATTCGGTGCCCGTTATGGTCACGCCAACCAAATAGCAGGTGCGTTTCGACTCTCAACTGTTTGACAGTCGCTGGAACTTCCCAGGATGATTGGCAGAAGTTGGCAGTACTGCGAATGTAAACAAATGTCAGTTCCTTAAGTTAATGAAAGCACTAGATTATCAGTGATTTTATTTAATGAAAGCAAATCAGTTTTCAAATACCACCTGGATGGACTTTCTCTCACGTCCTACCAGCGTAACCGCAGAATGTGACTTATTGATATCAATAGGTGATGAAAGGTTATCGAGACTGATAATAGATAGATCGCGCGTGCCGAGGTCGAATAACCACGAAGCTTGACCTGGGGGATTGACTATTATGCCGGAAATATTACTGCGGCGCCGAGTTCCGGGCACCTGCTTATAACGGCGGCGAAGCTATAGAATTTTGAATTGGGGAAATTTACTATTATGAGGAAAATTTTACTGCGGCGTCGAGTTCCGAGCACTTGTTTATAACGGCGGCGAAGTTATAAGGAAGTTTCGGGACTTCGAATTATTTACAATAATACAGCCCGATCTTAGGTTCGCTTTGTTTTGTATTAATAAATTAGGGAAGCTTTGGGAATGGGAATCTAAAACAGCACAACCCGATCTCAGGTTTGTGTTATTTCAAACTAGTGAATTGAGAACACTACGCGACTTTGAATTATTGAAAACGGAATTATTTCAAATCCATATATTTCAAATCGCTCCACCCGATCTCAGGTTTGCGCTATTTGAAACGAATAAACTACAGGACTTTTAATTATTTCAAAGTAGCGTAGACCGATCTCAGGTTTACGCTATTTGAAATTATGTGGTGCAGCTTCGTGAAGGTGAGCTAGCTATTATCGACGCGCCCCGAATTCCAGGTACGCGTCGATTTAATTTAAACATTTATGAACTTCATGGAACGAGTCGGGGATGTCGTTCAGGGAGTTGTATCTGAATTTTCTAGAGAATTCTGGCGGCCCGACCGGGACGCGAACGGGTCCCCGCGGCCGAGGCCACAGGATTCGGTCGAACGGCCGGGAATAATTCTGGTGTTGGGAAGGGATAAAATTTGATTTTATACCTTGTTATCAAATTCTCTTCTTCAGCATCAAAGCAGAAACGGAAATGCTCAGCAGGAGCTTTCTCGCGTACAACGGCGAACTTGCAACCTGAAGCGCACTGGAACTTTTATATTGTTGAAAAATGCGAAATTTTAAATGCCCATAATATTTGATTATGACTAATTTGCACTTAAAATCGGAGCGAAACTTTACCCACTAAATTAACGTAGAATAGCTGTAAAAGAAATCTACCGAATACCAGAAGAAAATTTAAAAGTGCATGGTATCGAAGAATAAAAAAGACGCTCTGGATGACTGTAATGCAGAAATAGTAGATGTCATAGCAGAAGCATCTCAAATGACAGTAACCAAACAGGTACAACGAAAGAAAGAAAAATTAATCAAAGAAACGTTTGCTTTTTGTTATGGGTGAGTGTAAAAAGTCACCAATTTTATTCTCAAAGTGACGTCAATTAATATTTAGAAGCCTTCCCATAACGGGCATTTATTTTCAACATGCTTCTATTGGTATCCTTATACATAAACGCGTGTTGTATCTGCCTGGGTGCGTGTGTCACGTATTCGTCGGCACCGATCGAATGAACTCGGCCCTATCTCCACCTAGAGCTTACAATACCGGGATTTCGGGATCCCGAATACCGGTATTTCGGTATTAACATATTCCTAAAACTTACAACCTTTTGCTGATGCATCTTTAAAACTTACGATGGAGGCTCTTTCCCAACAAAAATATCCAATAGCTTTAAAATTACTGGATGCTTTAAAATTTGGAATTTTACAGCGACGAACAGATTTGTCACAGATACTTCAGTACCTACAAAAGGGGAAAATTACTATTTGATGGACAACTTTAATTAATGTGTGAATTGGTTTATTAGGTTACACATAAAAAACTTATTTTTGTTATACTTACAGAATGTATTATTTGTTATATTTTTCACCTACGGTATTTATTTATCTACTTATAAAGAAAAAAATTTAAGTTAATCGAATTCACTTTGTATGAGACCTTAATTTTAAAAATAAATTTTTATTGGTTTTTGGATAATATTTTAATTATCTCATAACTATGTAAAGATCTAATAAGTGAATTTTCTAATAGTAATATCGGGGTTAATACCGGTATCCCGGTATTAAAAATTTAGAATACCGAATACAAGTATTATGCTTCATAATGTAACGGTGAGGAAGTACGTAGGGCAGCTTTCGATAGCCGAGCGGGTAGAGTGTTAAACTAGCAATCAGCTTACTAATGGCTATGGCAGATTCAGGATTTAGCAATTGCATTTTTTCCTTTGCGAGTTTATGTCATTCACGTTGTTTATTGTTTTCTTTAACTTCACATTAAGATAGTGTTACCTATTTTGTACATATTTTTTAATACTTTTCAATCGTCATTCAATCTGACAAAAGCTGTTACCTTGCTTTCTTTATTAAATGCATAAAGATAGTTTTTTCTGTACCTTATTGAATTGTGTTAATTACAGTCCACATACGAGATGAGCTAATAAGCTAATATCTAAAAATTTTCGAATATACCTTTCATTCTTAAATTTTAACATAAAATTGTCTCCTCCAAATTACATAATCTAATTATTTCCAAGATGGCGGCCACATCCCACCGCACAAGTGCTGCAACACCACAGATTCTCATTCAGTAGGTCATAAAGTACCATTACATCAATTTTTAACTTTGCAGTTTATTTTTAGATAAATGAATTGTACTAGTAGTTGCATTCATAAATCAGGAACTATACCATAGCCTCCCGGGACTGAAGGACTTTTTGATAGCCAGTTAGTTAGTAAAGTAGTACATCTTTTTCTAGAGAAAGCTATTATGGGACAGAGCTTTAAATTATGAAGATTCTGACCTACGCATATATAAAAATTGCCTAAAGTATAACATCTTTCTCAGAAAATTATTATAGTTCATTCGCTGTTAGTAAAAGCAAATCACACTTTTCATTCCGGTTAATTTGGCGGGTGTAATTATTTAAATACACCCAGTCGCTTTCAAAATTGGGTACCGAAACCACATTTGTGGAAGTAGGGAAAGTAAAGCAGCCGTCGAAGGCGTGATGCTAACCACATCATCCAGTACGCCGTTAACGTGTGCCAAATTGACTGGGTTTCGGAAAGACATATTTCGGCTATCCTGACTCGCCTTGTTTCAGGCTATGTTTCTACACGGAATGAAGTGTCGAAATTTTTTTTAAAGATAAAGTATTTTCAAGTCACTAAAAGTGGCAGTCAAAGTAGCCTCTGAATGGCAATCTTGTTGTATTTTCTTTATCTATGTATTTTATAACGATCAAATCTCAAATAGTAATGGCATTGCAAATAAGGAAACGTGAATAAAGAATTTATAATAAAATTAATAGTTGGCTGACCGAACACGTTAATAAAATGCTTAATTTGTGTATTATCTTATCAGTTCTTATCTTCATTGCATTTCCTTACCGTTTGAATAAAATAATTACTTAAATAATAAGTAAAACTAGGATAAGCATTTGAGAATTAATATTTAATAAATCAGTTATAATTATGAGTAAGCCTTGATCCTCAAGATTAAACGAAAAACACCTGGAAAACAACCCACACCATCGTCTTTAATTTTACGATAATTAACGAGTTGTTTGTGCAAGCGAACGGGAAATTCCTCTTAATTGTAATCGGCTGTGTACTTAAAGACATCGCCGTTAAGCCTTCTTTTTTCAAGCCCAATTCTATCGCTGTCATCAGCAGGTGCAATAAATATCCGAGTTAGAGGTGGCAATTTATAATAATTATTGTCCATTTATCTATTACGTGTTGACAGGGTAATCCTTTGAGGTGGGGCATTGTTTATACGTCCTGGGCCAAGACATCTCACTTGTTATAATATCCTTGCTAAGCCGGCGTCTTACCGTCGCTCTGACGTCATAACTCACGCTTAATGTCACACCGCTTCCGCCGGAAATGTTCAGACACACCTTAACGGTACTCGTATTCACACATTATCCTATTATCTCTCCGTACTTGGAGGAATTCCCGGGGAAAAAGAAATTCCAGTTATCAAAAAGAAAAATTGCTTATTCTAATTTTAAATTTGCGCAACCCCTAATTATGTTGAATTCCGGCGTTTCATACGAGCCGCGCTGCGGAATTTATGTACAGAAAAAGCACCTAATTTAGTATTTCTGGTAGATGATATCTGAGCATGCTGTGCGTGGTAATCAACGTTTTGCATGGAACGCCAACAACAAGAATCAAGCGCCGAAATAATATTATATTTGTAATGAGCGGATATAAAATAACCGCGAATAATGGGAGTCATTTCGGCGGATTGAATTAGAGCGATCATAGATAATCGAGTTATTAAGAACATGGTATAAAGTTAAATGGAATAGAATCAAAGAAAGCTCGCATAAAGCACGATAATAAACACTGTCTGCTGAGATTATAATGCTTCCTCGTTTGGAAACAAACGGAATCGGGGTGTTCGTTGATGATTGCGCAAGTTTGCTGAAGTTTGTTAGATCTGAATTATATGCTCCTGAAGGTTTGCAAGTTTTGTTGTATTATTCGAATTATAATCCTGGATTACGATGTCATCAGCACGAACGACAAGAATTTGCTGAATGGAATCACCACTAGTTGCTCATTAGCCATTACTCAATTCTCCTGGGGAAACGATTAATTTATTTAACCACCCATTTGTAGTTCCTTACAATATAGATTGCACTATATCGAACTACACTATTTATCATCTATGCATCTGCAATGGAATAAACCTGGTTCATAGTTCAATGTTTATTACGGAATTCAAAGTGATAAAAAAGAACGAGTTAATTTGTTTGAATTATGTTCCTCATTCTCTTTCGAATGAGTTTTTCGAGCAATTTTGATGACAGGGGAACATTTTCGGGCTTATCAAGTTTGAAATCACCATTACTTCTGCTACTTTCCGAAGTAATAGTACGTACTTGAGTCTAAACTTGACCTTTTCTTCAAGATTTCCCCCGTAATTAAGTAAACATCTCAAATACCGGAGCACTCTTTGTGTTGAAGTTATTTTATTATCTTTGCCGCTTTCTGAGGTGTGGCTAGTTCTATGCCTTCTTCATCAGCTATCCTTCTTTCTATTTCCCCAGCAAGCTCTATTTATTCTTCGTTGAGTTGAAGAGCGTCTTCTGAATATGACGTGAATGTCCCATTTTCTTTAAGTATGGGAAGAGAGTAGCTGACTGGTCTCTTCTTAACTACTTACCAGTGTTGCAGCCATCAGTTAATTCTCTAACAGACTGATTCAATTTCAGCATATTGCTTTCTCCCATTAGCTGTTGTATTATAGCATTCAGCTTTTTCTTGTCTGCAGCTCTTATTGTATTAAACCATTTTTATGGATTTAATATTATCAATTCAGTTATTTCGTTTGGGTAGTAATTATTAACCAAAGTTGTTCTCATTAATTGCGAGGTATTATTCCGGATTGATTACTGAATGTTTAGCTTAAGCTGTTCTGACTCTTGTTCTAGCCTGCCTGTGTTATTAACATGTGGCGATGCTTCCACTACTGCGTCAATCGATGATACGGCTGCTTTCCTTTTTGGCTTTCTATCCAACATATCGTGAAACTGGGATATTTTCAAAACTTCGGCGCCTCTCAGAAGCTGACGGGCTGCTATTTCAACGATTTTCTGGTTGCAGCCTCCACGAAATGCAGAAACCTCGGCTTTACCTGGCGCTAGGATACACCTTACTACACTTGCTCGCCCTCCGTTCACTTATGCTCGCGAACGCGGCATCTTCCTTGGCGAGAACGCATCGGCCATATTGGCGCAAA
Source organism: Agriotes lineatus (assembly GCA_940337035.1). NCBI lineage: Eukaryota > Metazoa > Arthropoda > Insecta > Coleoptera > Elateridae > Agriotes > Agriotes lineatus. The sequence goes on from OW679195.1 coordinate 153,775,846, forward strand.
ATTTACAAAACGCATTGGAGCGTTCTAACGCTAACTACAGAAGTCTAATTCTGAATAAATTTACCAACAATCAATAAAGAACGTATATGCGTTGCGAGGTTAGCATAGCTCTGGAAGTGGGAAAGAGGCACCGACATTCGTGCTGAGCAGTGCGAAGGACTGGGGCAAAGACGAAATTGTAAACAGTTTTGGAGTGGTGCAAGCTGCAGGCGGCGTTCGAAAAGGTATCTGGCTTCTCACAGCAGGCCAACGGAGAGAGAGGAGCTCCTGTCCGTAGTGCGACTTGCTATGGGTGCACCCGGTGTCCTATTTTGCATCACGGAAGCTAAATAAGGGTAGAAAGTTATCCTAAACATAGAATTTGGTGAAATTTTTTAAGTGGCGTCGGTTTTTGCACATTTCACGAAGAAGCGCATCGGAGTGTTTTGTGGTGGCGTCTATTTACTTATGTTTCGAAAATCGATTAGGTAAAGCATTCTTATATAATCACTAATGTAATTATTTCTACGAAGTCAACTGGTTTTGATAAATTGTGAGGTTGGAGCGCCATGTTTGTAAAGTTGTTCCCATCAGTTAAATTATCTAATTTCTTAGCAGTCCCATTGGATAACCGAGAGGTGGCAAAAGCGATTACTTTTAAAAATCACAAAAACCACGGTAACTATGTTAATACCAAATGTATTTTCTATAATTATACATTCAACCTTACACTTTGCGATGATAGAGTATTTATTTAAATAAAAATCTAGTAATATCTATAGTTATTAAGGTACCAAGGGCATTATGAGTAAAATAAGAGCCCAAGATTGTTAGTGTACTAACCGAGGGCTTTGGCCCTAGGTGTGTACAACAATCGCGGGCTCTTAGCTCATAATGCCCGTGGTGTCTTCAAGGTTTTATGTCCTACCAATTTTCTTACCTAATTCATATTCATATTCAATTCATATAATTACTATGATATAGAATTTAAGATTGATCTAGTTAGCTGATCTAAGTTAGATTTGTGACATTATCTGAGCTGTCATTAATTTTCATTGTGACAGTGGTGCATAATAAAGTTGTATCCATGGAAACAAATACTGTTAATTTTTCATAATAACCCTAGTGTTCTTATGAAGAAAATAATTGCCCTGGAGCGTTATTTTGTATCTAAGATACCTTAAAATAGAGTCATTAATTTCAATTAATGTACTGGTAGGACATAAATAATATTAAGTCATAAACACATCATAACAATATATACATTTTCCAGTTGAATGCCAAGGGCAGTTCAGTTTTCTAATTACTTTACATAGTTCATGTCCTTTAGCTGTGCCTAACCTTGACCCCAAGGTCAGTACATATATCAACCTTGGAAATATAGGTCATCCCATTAATTCCCACTATGTAGTGGGCACGAAAATGGCGGGAAATTTAAATCTAGCAGTGTACTAATAAATGTTGAACCCAAATTTTTCGTCTCTTTTGGTTAGCAGAAAAACCAAATAAATGAAACCCACGTCTTGAATGGTTAGTGTAAGTCAAAAAATCACGTCCTGACATTTTCAAACCATCTAACTTCAACCGTTTAGCTGACAAGCTGTGACGTTTCTCAGTCTAGTCACGACAGCTTTTCCACGAATTCATTGTCAGTGGGCAAGAAAATGGCGGTTATTGAGATGACCTATTCTTCCAAGCTTGCTGTATATACGGATTTTGCCTTGAGCCTCACTGTCTATTCTTGGCATTGTATGCGCCTACCATACATTCCTCTCCTAGAATTTGGAGGAAATTAATATAGCATTTTTGTTCGAGATTATGTCTAGCTGGGAATTATTCTGCAGGAACCGTTAGTGTACATTCTTGGGTGTTAATGCATATAATTATGTTCGATGCTATAGAGAACTTGTTTTTTTCAATAAATTTTATTAAACTCTGAATTCTACAAGTTACAAAGTTACGAACTAAATATAAGCTAACTAAACCGAAGCTTAATCTCAACTGACTTTGTGTGCCTTTGATAAGATAATCCTAAATAGTAAATAACATGAATAATTTCCATTAATACATAACAATGTCTTTTAACATAATACCTGCCCCCTTAGCTAAGAACGTCCTCGTTCTTGTGATCTCTTGGATTTGGAAATAATGTCATCTGGATAGCCTCTTCTTTTACCTCATAGTTAAATATTACCGTCTTATATTTATACATAATGATACAGGCAACTATTAATGCAACAATTACAATGGTAGTTATTGAAAAATGAATAAAATGTAAAGATGGATGTAAATTAAATTGTTCTTAACGTTTCGGCCTCTTGTTTTAGTTTATCTAAATTATCTGATCTAACTTTAATTTTATGCTTTTGCTAGCTATGTAATTGGATTTTATAAGAGGAACATGGAATGTAAAATTTTCACTATCGGTATTTCCGAAAACCTGATATTCTATTATTAATTTACAAGATTTTTCGGCGGACAAAATGCCATTGTTCATGATAACAAAGTAACTCATTTTACCATTACATTCTTCCATTAAATTTATATTGCGTTTTGAGGAGATTAACAATTTCTTATTAGTAATCTGCGTATACAGTTTATAGTCATTATTCAGTGTTTGCATAAACACATTCACTAAGTTTTTTAAGAACACATCTATCGATTTTTCCAGGTTCAATGCACACTACACTTTCGTCTATCATCTTACATTTATCATTTGTCCACAGTTCACCTTTAACGTTCAGGAGGTGATATTTGAACGGTGGTATCAGCACTCTGTCTTGCGAATCGGGAATAGGGTATAATTTGGTATATCGGAGGATTAAGGAATTAAGGATGGGTATCTGTAATACACAAGTGATCATCTTACCAGCAGAAAGAACTTGAAATTGTGAGAACTTCAGAATTTTGAAAATGTGTATCGTGTCTAATTCTAGCAGTTCCTCCCTTTTATAGATAACTTTTAAATAGTCTATCATTTGTGACAATTCTACAACAGTTATAACCTCTAAATTTATAATTTCTGAGAAAGTTAAAGAAATGGTTCTCTTGCTAGTACTAACTATTCTTAATAATCTTTCAGCCAAAGGATTATTGTATTGGATTATTAAGTAAGTTTCAAAAATGCGATTATTTTTATTCATAGCCTTTTCAAGAGAATAAATGTCTTTTTTAATAACTTTTAGGTCTTTAGAATACCTATCTGTGATGTGATTTGCGAAGGAGGTATAGATGTTCATTTGTTTAATAACAACTTTTTGTTCCTTGAAAAGTGATTGTAGGTTCTTATGTAACTCTGTTAAATCTTTTTTATTCGGATTACCTGTTATAAATTTTAAACCTTTTCCTAGAAAATTAAATAATCCACGTTTTTCTCTATGATTGAATTTTGACAGCCTAATCTGAATTTCGTGGCAATAATCCTTTAATACAGACAATTGAGGGTAAGTAATATTATTTGGTTTTTTAATCGCGATCAAATTTAGAATGTTTAATAATTGTTGATAACTTAAGCCTAATTTTGTCATGTTAAAATATAATAGAATTTGTGATAATGACTTATAGTCTTTACATTTCCTAAGTCTACTTCAAAGTACCCATTCGTTTTAATTTTATCTATCTTAAGGCCCAGGATCTGGCTGGCAGGAGAATCCTGTAAAGAAAACTACTTTCTTATCGTTTAATTTTCAGGTTATTAATGTTAGTTTTTCTATTTGATCTTTCCCATGTTCCCTCAACTTTGTTCCCTTGAATAGAGGTCACATTGACTTTATCGAAAAGCGGATCAGTTTTTCTCATACGTTGGCGAGTGAAATAAGCTGGTACCGGTTCGTTCATGACTACGTCGGTTTCTTTATTTTGATTCTTTTTTTCTAAAATATTACTACCTTTGTTAAGTTGTTTTTGGTATATTGTCTCGTAGAACGGCAAAATGTCGGTTTTTCTGTTGTCATTATATGCTTCAAATATAGTTATGTCTAATTCGACCTCGTGGGCATTTAAGTTTTCGTATGGGCTGTACAATAAAGTAAAAGGGGTAAAACCTGTCATGGAATGGACGGACTGGTTATAAATCAAAATTGCGGAAGTCATAAGATTCGAGTGTGTTTCGTTTTGATCCTGATTCTTTAATACTCTAATTTTTCTAGAAGGGTTGAATGAACTCTTTCTATCGGTGAATTCGAACAGCTGTTATTATTGGTGGTAAAATGTAAGTCTATTTTGAATAATTTACAATATTCCTGAAAAACATGATTTTTAAATTCTTTTCCTTCGTCGCAGACCAATCTTCTTGGAAAACCATGATGTGCAAAGTAGTGTCTTAATTTGTTTAATATAGCTATTCCCGTTACGTTATTTATATAATAAGCTTGCGTATATTTGGAAAAGAGGTCAATTATGGTCAAGAACTTACTGCCCTCGAAACTAAAGGTATCTATGTGAACCACATCAAATGGTCTTTTTGCTACTAAGGGTCCTGAAAACGGGATTCTATAGGCGTTTCTTTCATACTTATTAGTTTATTACTAAGGCACGTATCGCATTCCTTTATTAATTTATTTATTCTAGTTTTCATATCGGGCCAGTAGTACCTACATATCAGATGTTCGTACGTTTCCGTTATGCCGTTGTGATTTTCTGAATGGTATTCGTTAATTACTTTTACTTGCTCTTCCGGGTTTTCTACGTCTAATGGTAAAATGTTACTCTTTGTAATATTAATTTTGCTATTAAATAAGTGTCGACAAATTTCTAAAAGTTTTGGTTCAAGTTCTTTATCCTTAAAGTGGATACCATATCGATTGCTTGGATTTATGAACTGCTTGATAAATTTTGAAAAATCTTCTAATTCGTTTCCTCTTCTGATGATCACTAATAGGTGTTCTTTGGGGTATTTTAATGGTTGTGTAGAATTTAGCTATTATGCGGTTTTTGGATTGATTTATTGGTTTTTCGGTAATTTGCATCGTAAATACTGGGTTCTCTACTGACGTATGCTGAGTATTTATGGTATAGCTTTGTTGTTCGTCAATCCTAACGTCATTATTAGTAATGCATACTTATACCTCATCGTCTCTATGTTCGGGAGAATTGACAATAAATCTAAATCTAACTCGGGGTCTAATACTTTCTTGAGGTTTATTTCTATGCTTAAAAGAGCATCGGCTACTAAGTTTTCCTTTCCTTTCCTATACTTCACTTTATAATCAAATTCCTCTAATCTCAAGCGCCATTTAATTAATCTAGAATTCGGTGTTTTGAGAGAAAATAACCATACAAAGAATTTATGGTCTGTTTCAATTATAAATTGTTTTCCAAAAAGTTAAAGTCTAAAATGCTTAGTTTTTTACTATTGATAACAATTCACGCTCTATGGTGGAATAGTTTTTCTCCGCACTGTTTAATGTTCTCGAATAAAAGGCTATAGGTTTGTTATTTTGGGATAAAACACCCCCCAAAGCTACGTTAGAGGCGTCAGTCGTTAAGCAGAAAGTCTTATCGAAGTCAGGGTAACTTAATATGGGAGCGTTGACTAGCAATTCTTTACAGTGATGAAATGCTTGCAAGTAATTGGAGCGTCAGCATTAATTTTGGCAACTTTTTTCAAACATTTCGTAAATGGTTATACAATCCTAGCAAAATTACAAATAAAACGCCCATAATAACCTACCAAACCTGAAACGGCTCTAATCTCTTTGACGGTCTTCGGTAGAGGGTAAATTTTTATAGCTTTTTATTTTATCAGGGTTAGGTTTGATTCCATTGGGAGTAACGACATGTCCCAAAAATCCAACCTCTTTGCGTAAAAACTCTGATTTATCTAGCTAAAATTTTAAGTTATAATGTCTTAATTTTTCAAAGATCTTCTTGACGTGCAACATATGTTCCTGAAGGGATTTTGAAAAGATGACTACGTCATCCATTTAAAAAAACAAAATTCATGTAAATACTCCCTCAATACATTATCCACACCCATTGAAACGTACTAGGCTTTTAAGACCAAAGGGCATACGATCGTATTCCTAATGACCGTTATCTACTGTAAAAGCCGTTTTTTTCAATAGATTGGGGAACCCTTGCGTGAGATATAAAGTAGAAAAGTAAGTACATTTCCCTAAATTATCAAGAATTTCTTCAATTCTTGGTATCGGGTACTTGTCCTCTATAGTCTTTTCATTTATTTTCCTAAAATCAATGACTAAACACCATTTTTTCTTTCGACTAGCGTCAGCTTTTTTTTATAACCATACAGGTGAGCTATATGGAGATATACTAGGTCTAATTATTTTATTATCTAAGAGTTTTTTATTTGGTTTTGGATTTCAAAGAATTTTTCGCTTTGCTGTATGAAATACGATAAATTCCTAATACCGCCCTCATATTGAGGAATCATTTCCTTAGCTAAATAGATTTCAGTAAAATTTACAGCCATTTTTGTTTTACTTGGATTTTCTAAGACCACTTCAAAAGAATTTAGACCGCTTGAATTAGTACGGCTCAAAGGTGATCTTGAACGACCTCTATCCTTATTCATAAAAAGGATTTAAACAATCACTTGTATATCATTAGATTAAAAGTTTTTTTTTTCACTTACAAGACTAGAGTTGCCAATAGCATTGTCCAGATGTCGGGATGCCTAGCGGGTTACCGGGTGAAGTTCCACAGCGGTGTTGGTCCTTCTGGTATAGATAAATGAAGCTGCTTCCTCGTTGCTCTACTAGTGTTAGTTTGTATGTGAGGTCCGTCGATGGTCGAAGTAACTCAGCAAACTTGGAATCACAATGTTGAAGTCTTCAAAAATCTTCGTAGGTTTCGGGATGCGCAATTAAGATTTAAAAATCAACGAAACTTTGTATAAGAGTCGTTTGAGCATCCTGTTCGCAGCGCCAATTATGTTTAATGCTATAGACATAGAGAACTTGTTTTTTTTTCAATAAGTTTTATTAAACTTTGAATTCTGCAAGTTAGAAAGTTACGAACTAAATATGAGCTAACCAAACCGAAGCTTAATAGGGAGGTGATCCATCATGCTGATAGTGGAGGTGTCTTAATGAGAAGCAATAAAACGCAGTAGTCTTCTCCACGTACATTTACTAAAAAGGCGACATGTTTCGAAGCCAAACTGGCTTCATCTTCAGGCCAAAATAATCATTGGTTATAAAACAGGTAAAACCACGTGTTCCAAATTATAGGTTAAATTGAGGTTAAGCGCTGAAGGCGAGGTAGTAATAAAAATTCACAAAGAACACCACATTGGAGAAGAAAATTAATTCAACAGCCAGTAAACTACGTTATAAAGATCGTTGTACTGGTTATTACATCAAATTTAACAAATTAAAAAACGGCAAGTAAAATAGCGACCATTCTCTGACGGAGAAGGCACTAGTGTGTACGTGACTGACTTTCAGCATGACAAGTCTGCTCCATGAAACCATCTAAGGCCAGAGAGCAAAAGTGTTTTGGAAAGTTTATGAATCGCAAACAATATTTCCTAGCATGAGGCATTCTAAAGTGTGACTTTGATAAGATAATCCTAAGTAGTAAATAATATGAGTAATTTCCATTAATACATAAACATGCCATTTGACATAATAATATGCTGGCTGGTGGTACTTCATCTGAATTCGTAATGTTTGGCTATTTCTACCGTTCCACCCCCTAGTTCGATTAGCCAGTGATAACTTCTCATGTTGATATATGACTGATTAGTAAAATACGTTTCTGAAATCGGTGTTTCTAGTTTCTAGTGTTGCTAATAATTCTTGCTGGTGTGGCAAGAGCGTCTTGAAATTCCACTGTAAGACCTTTATTTCAGTCATTATTATACTTCCTATTAAACCAATTCGTTAGTCTTACTATTCTCTCAAAGACTGCTTTATTAAATTCTTCTTGATCTTTTTCTTTTTTTTCAGTTGATCTATCAGTTCCAGGAGCATTCGTTCAACAGAATTTCCTTTGTTATTTTATTTCTGCTGTCTATAGTTACTTGTGCGTCTAAGATAGCAGCTTCACCCATACATGTATAAGCAAACTTGTAGTTCATACCATGCCAATTTAAATAATAATGTGTTACAGATAGTAGCAGGTAACAACTTACTATATTTTATCTACGACCACTACTAAAAGTAGGCCTTTTAGCGCTAGCTTGTTTCACTAAAAGTGACGTTTTATAGTTTACCGTGGTTAAAGAAAATCATCTGTTTACTTTTAGCACATGGGCTAAAAGTGAAGTGAGGTTGTAAAACTACAATTTAGAACTGGAAGTGAAGTTGTAAAGTTAATCTAGTTGCTTCTTGCGTTACAGGTAAAGTGTTTTTGAAATAACTAAAACATTATGTAATGAATACAGTCAGATGTGGAGTATCAATAATTACATTTCGTAATCACCTTGACAGTACTGGCGTGGCAGACAATCGCCCGCGCGGCGTGGCCTACTGTTTATTATGACATAAATTAAAAGTGTCGCAGATGCAAACCTTTGTTAAATCGATATTTATGGATTAATAACGGTAAAATTCAAGTCGTAGATAAAATATTGTATGCAACGCGTGCTAAAAGTCGTTTATGCACGAGAGATGTTATGAAACTCAGCCTTCGGCTTCGTTTCATAACTTTCATGTCTCGTGCATAAACGTCGACTTTTAGCACGTGTTGCATAAATAGCTATTAATCAATAGCTTCTTATTTCGTAAAACACATTTGCAGTAAAATATCGTTCTCTTGTTTGCGGCGCTTTCTTTGCATTGAATACAATTGTCTTTCTTGTCTCCTTGATCTCTGTGGAGTCCACATGTGAAAGCAATACCTTGCCAAGGGTAATGCGAGGATGGCAAGTTCGGCATTGACTACCGCTCAGTGCATTTGGATAAATATGTACATATTGTCGCTATAGAAGGTCTCTCGGCCCTTTCCCATTTCTTGATCTTTTCCCAACTGCTTTAGGTTGAGACAATGTTTCTTCTGTAAACATATTTTGTTCATTGCTTTTCGGATTCTTTCTCCCCAAAGTGTACTCGTTCCTCCTCCCCCTCTTTATTCTTTTCTATAAAATGTATTCCATAACAGCTTTTGGTAGTCTTCCTTCTCTCATTCTCCTTAGATGTTCGCAGCAGGTAAGTAGTTCGTTGATTACATCATCGATTATGGCCAACTCCATTTCTTATATTCCAGGTCGTCTTTATATTCGGAAATGAGGGCTTGGTCGACTGCAAAATGTAAACTGTAGACATAGTTATTTAGTTCTATTTGCATATCTATCTACATCTTTGGTTCCATTGTTGTCGTTTCTCTTCTAGTACTAATCCTTTTATAATTTTTATGTTTTAGACATGATTATTTTTGTCTCTCTTCGTTCTTCTTAGTACTTATCAATTTCAGGTATAAATTTCCTTTGCACTTATTTCTGTCTCTATGTTATGAAGTCTCCATATTTTTTCCCTGTTTTCATGATTTATACCTTAGAGCTAGTTGTTCCTTATCTGTTTGATGGATTGATCTTTTTATATGCCCGTGTACGTTCTTTGTTGTGCCTTCTCCAATTTTCACTGCTACGGATTTTTTCTATTCCCCTTTTTCAGTCATCCAGAGTTTTACATGGGATTCCATCTTTTCCATCCCCAATTGCTTCTGGTCGTTTTGATAACTGAATTCCGCTTTCAGGTTTTATATGAAAACACCAGTAGGTGAGGATTGGAACTACAATCGGTTTCACGCTACCTGATGATTTCTGTTCTATGACAGATTTAACTTGTGTGACTCCGAACCCGGTTGTTACGTTCTACGCGTCAGTAGTAATGCGGCATGGAAACTAGAGCACCTGTCAATCAAACGATTAAATTAATTGACCTAATTAAATCCGCGAATTAAATCCGCGAATTAAATCCGCGATTTGATCTAATTAATTCCGCGGTTTGACCCAATTAATTTCGCGGTTTGCTCTAATTAATTTTCATATGTGCTACTGATTAAATTACGCGGCGGCCATTTTTAATTTGCTTCCGGAGACGCGGTGGCCATTTTCACTTTTCGCGCGAATATTTGAATATGAAATTTTTCAGATTTTCCATTTTTTAAATTTAAACTTTCCGGGTGTCGTCCATCTTTGTTTTCTGCGTGCGCACTTCTCGCGGCTGTCGTTTTAATTTGAAATTTTTCAGATTTTTTTAAGTTCAATTTTTTTAATTTAAACTTCCCGGGGTGTCGGCCATCTTAGTTTTCTGCGCGCGCACTTCTCGTGCTGTCCCTTTTAATTTCAATTTAGCGACCGTTTTGAATTTCAAATTGATAAATCTGTCTCTCTCTGGTACTCATGGGGCGTTGGTTATGTCTCTTGCATTCACAGGATGGATGTTTAATTTAAAAAATGTCTGGCGGACTTGGATTTGAACGCTCTACGTCCGTGTTCACAAATTAGGTGCAACCGTCAATGCCTCAGCACCACGGCGACGCTGCAGATTTTATGTGTATAGCGGAAAGCCATATCACTGTTCTGACGTCACGCGCACAGATTTTAAAACAAACTATTTTGTCAAAAATATAAATGATAAGAATGGAATTGTGTAGCCTATTGTGTTTAAAGGTTGATACAATTTTTTAAAAATTGACTTTGTAACTGGTTTTCATGGAAATAATTTTTATTTTATAATTTGAGTGACTCTCATGAATGGATTATCGAGATTTCCATTGTCCCTGCCTACTATATAGCTGGAAATTTTCGCTCGACCGTCGAAAATTTGAAAGCTGAAAAATTTCAAATTCAAATATTCGCGCGAAAATTGAAAATGGCCGCCCCGTAACTCCGGAAGCAAATTAAAAATGGCCGCCACGTAATTTAATCACTAGCACATGTGAAAATTAATTAGAGAAAACCGCGAAATTAATTGGGTCAAACCGCGGAATTAATTAGATCAAATCGCGGATTTAATTAGGTCAATTAATTTAATCGTTTGATTGACAGGTGCTATAGTTTCCATGCCGCATTACTACTCGGGTGTCAGTAGGTATACAAATAAAGTCGCTGTTAACAGCAGATGAGAAAGAAGACTGTTAAATAAAACACAAACTCATTTTCTAAGTAAGAGCATCTTTATTTCATGTAAAAAATGAAACTACTTATCAACCCAGTTGTTAAAATTCTGATTGCACCCTTGTGGCGCTTGTTCTACACAATTAAGTTAAATAATAGCTTCTATTGCAACATGTTACTATAATTACAATATACAAAAGGAAGGTTTTTAATTTGTGAAGATTTCTTCCATTTCCTACATAATAAACTGTGGAACTAGAAAATTCGATTTAGCTATGAACATTTAACTGTAAATTTCATTACTGACCAGAGGCAATGTTAAAAATTGTTGAATTCTGCCTAAAAGTGTATATCTATTACTTATGCCCTGAAATTCCATGGAAATAAATGTCATGATCCTCAGTTTACAATTTTCGGGGTACTGCCTTCAAATACTCAAAATTAAGCAAACCACGACGCTGCTACGCATGTGACCCGTCTCTGTCAGCATTCGCCGGCAAGATATTGTAATACGATTAAAATATTTTCCATTCAACAGATTAAAAAGTTTCTTGAAGAGATTTATGAATCCCTGCACTTTTATGGACGTCCATAAACGCCTCGAAAAAAGTTGCCGTTTACAATCCAACGAGTTTATAGATGTTCCTAAAAAGTTTATATTAATCCACTTTAACGCGTGGGAACGATATAAATATGGAAGTTAGTGTGGGTTTGTCTATGGTTACGTGATTATAGGAACAATGACGAATTATATGTGGAATTTTATATAGACACATGCGTATGAAATGTGTGTCTAGCATACAATTCGCCAATCATTCAAAAACATGTAATGCATAACGTAGTGGTTCTACGAAATGAGTCACCCTTAACATCCGTAACTCAATCTTTATATCGGCATAGAAAGAACAATCATCTCAACACATCCATATGAATGTGCTTGCCGGAAAATATTTTCAAAAATAGGTACCTCGCTACAGTCCACACTCAACACTCAATTTTGTCATATTTTTAGGTACTTAGGGTCGTTAGGTACAGCTGATTGCAAATAAAAGTGGGACAAGTCTTGAGACTACCTTTTGCGTTTTTAATAACGTGTGAAACAGGCTCTAACTTATATTTCCGTAGATGAATACATAAAACATTATTAAAAATAGAAGCATAAGAAAAGGCAACATAATTACGAGTATTTAATATTTTATTGTATATCATATTACATATTACATATTAGCTGTCCCAGTTTTACTTGCAATCAGCTGTACTCTATAGCATACGTATACAGAAACATTAAAAGACAGATTGACAATATAGTTTTAGATGCTAAAACTAAGGACAAAGTGTCTAATAAAAACTTCCCACCAAAGTAATGGCTTCAATTTAAAGTCTTATTTTTTAGCGTCATACATTTTAGATATTACGTTTTCAGCACTGTAGTGGAAATCAATATTTTTATGATTCTGAATATTGAGCGTATCCAATAAAGTATCTACCTGAATTAGAAATTGTTAAGGTTATTGCTCTTATTAAAATTTGAAACAATCGACTGAAAACTACTTACAATAAAATGTATAGGCAACAATAGAAACACCAATTTGTTTGTGTTCGAACTGGAATGAGTACCTAATACTTGTGATTCTTTTCGTATCTATGACTAAGCTAGTTTAGAATTTCCTTGCCTATATTGAACGAATGCACTTTCTCCAAAACATAAACAAAATACTTTTATTACCTTACCAATTTTTTCAAAGTTGGTGCAGTAGTTGACCACCTAGGTCGATTTTTGAAATATTACTAGTTCATTACAATGCAGTTTCAGAAACATGTTTCACTGTTGCTCCCTTATATCGTATAAAAATAAGGACATTGAGTCAAGCAATTCCAAGCATTGCCTGGATGCCATACATTTTATGAAAATCTTATAATTATTGTAGAAAGCTATTTCATATCTGGAATACACTATATTTACGATTTTTGATAATTTTAAAATATAATGAAACACTCCGCTCTGACTAGAAATGAAAAGATATTTAATGGCAATGCTAACCAGCTATGATAGTTACACATCATTTGTTAAATGCATGGCCGTTGGACAAAAATAATTTCTACTGCATAAACTGCTTCGTCAGTATTATATGAGCAGGAATTAGTGTATAGGAATCTGAAATGCAGTGCTAATGTTGTTTTCCCTTATTAAATGTGTCGCGAAGTTATGAAGACATGTACAATATATTGCAATGCTTCTGTTCTTCAGCATATTATATTAACTTCATCTGCAATTCAAATTTGGTTTAGTTCATTATGTTCCGTATCTTTTCAATATTTTATTTAAATAAGAAATCAATATTTGTATCAAAATGTTTAGGATCTCAGAACGAAAACACATATTTTGTTTAATAATCTGCTTTGTGTGGAATACGATAGCATTACGCTAACAGAAACCTGGCTAGACTCTGATATCAGCTGTAATAGTGAATTACTTGATGGCCGCTATAATGTGAACAGGTGTGATAGAAATAACATGTTGACAACTAAAAAACATGGCGGTGGTGTGCTGATTCCGATTAATAACGGCACAAATGTTAATAAGTATTAATTAAAAGCACCATTGCTTCTTTAATAGTGAATTGTAATATGCATAGTAAAAAAAATCATAATAAGTGCAGTATATTTTTCTCGGTACTCCTATAGAAATAAATATTTGGAATATTTTGAGGAATTTGAAAATAAGGAGGAGTAGTTTGGAAAGAAGCTTATAGTGGTAACGATTTTAATATACTTTATATTGACAGAACTAGTATTACATGTGAAAATAGTAATGAATTAGCTAAAGCTTTATAAGCATTTATATTTTTTTATATGTGGATTCATATGAATTGTTATAAAACAACGTAAAAAACATGCAAAATAAAACTTTAGATCTTGTTTTAAGTAATATTAATCTACAAGTAGAAAAAGAATTTGAGTTACCTGGCCATTGTTTTAAGTAATGTAAATTACTGTGGTAGTGATGGTTACACATCGACTGTGTTAAATGTAATTCTCTGAAGGAAGTAGATAGGAACTGTTGAAAAATTTTATTTATATAAATGAAGCTACTAAAAATGTAAGAATTGCTCTACGCTTTTGTAGATCATTGTGTGCCAAAACATATCTCTACAAGATCTAAACGATACTCGTGAAATTATAAACGATTTAAATAAAAACAACTACTTTCATAAAATTACGAATAAATCTGATTGACATTTGTAAGAATTTAAACGACTGAGGCAATTAAATAAAAAATACTTCATAGCAGTTAAAAACTATATTGAGTCTTTCGAATTTCAGATTGTGATAACACTTGCAACTATATTAACAATAAAAAAGATGTAAATGTTCAGCCAAATTGTTACTACCTCAAACACAAATCATCAGGTACAGGTAATACTGTTAGATTTTCTGCCCAATATTTTCCCTATGTTTATAATAGTTACCCAAGTTATGATATGCACAAGATGGTGTCTGAATCCAATTGCAGTGCTACGAATATGTTTGAGATGCATGCAGTTTACGTGAAATATGTTAGTGAAGCCCTTGAGCAATTAAAAGGGAAACATTCGCTCGTCCTGATTTAATACCTACTTACATATACCGGGTGTCCCATTAAGGTCGGCCAGTGGCTGTATTCGTATACGCAGTATTCCAAACGTTCGTAAAAAATCGCCAGCTAAAGTGACCACGAAGAATTCAGTAAATATAATTACATAAAAATGTTTGAAACCCGAAGACACTAACTTTTTATAAGGGATGTTACCCACTAAAAACTGAAAATGCACTTTTTTCTATTTTCTAAAGGTTAACATCCGGTGTTTAAAAATACTCAGCATTCATTCGCACAAAAATCGATAAGCAGAATGAAAATATATTTAAAAATCATAAAAGTTACCATTGCAACCTAACTTTGTACCAAGACACTGAATTACAATAAATAATTAAAATAAGCTGCAAACATTGCTTTAACTTAAATACTTTCTGCACGAACATCTTGTTTCTGTACCTAGAAGATGGCCATTTATGGTTACAGGATTAAATTATACAGGAAAAAATTACACGATAAAATTATACTGCGGAAATTACACATGGACAGAATTATACAGGGAGTAAATTACACATGAAAAAATCACACAAAGAAAAAATTTCACAATTCAATTTTTATTAAGTTTTCTTTACAAAACTACATTGAAATTAAGTTGAAACCGTTACAGACATTAAATTGATAATTAATTATAAAACATAAAACAAATAACACTAAGCCATATGCGCTATACAACGCAAAAAATCTAATCACCTATTAGAGTCATAATTCTGTATAATATTTGAAATACGTTGTTTCAAAGAAATTTACCTAACACGTCCAGGTTTTCGTTGGCCAGTTAAGCACTGTAAATAGTTTGAATGTTGTAAGGATTATACCACTCCCTCTAACGTCAACCAATGAAAAACATCAAAATGCATAATTAAGCATGTACTAACTTTTGATAAAGTATTGATTAGCTTAAATGAGACTTTAAACAGTTACATTTACTGTAACATTTTTGTTTTATAGCAACGTCTAAGCAAGTTGATGATTCAGCTAGAAATACCTAGCGAATTACATATTAAGGCAGTCACATTTACAACAGATCATATTAACTGTCCCAGTTTTTTGGTCTTAGGCATAGTACATAGCACAGCAACTGTGATAATCACATACCTTCCTGACTAATAAGTGATAGTCACATACCTTCACAAACATCTCGTTATCTGCTGTCAGTACAATTGTCATAACATCCACATTAACTGTATTTTTAATATTTATAAATAAACTGTCCAAACGTTATTTATTGATTCGTGATATACTCGTAATGTAGCCGAATGCAACTCGCGTCTTCTTTATTATCAAATCATTTCTGTTTCCACTCCCTCCACTTCTTCAGACTCGCGTGATTGCCAAACAATATATCTCGTGTAAGCAGAAATGATTATTTGATAATCAAGAACCCACTAGTTGCATTATATATGATAATTCTTTCACAATGTTATCCAAAAATTTCCAAACAGTTGGATAGGAACATTGACTGAAGTCCGTAATGCCATCCTTAAATGCAATTTGTAGTTCTTGCTATACAGTTGGCTGAAGATTGACCATGGTTCCAAATAGTTATATTAAATAGTGGTGGTTTGTAACTGCCGTTTTTGTATTGTCGACCCCAAACATACTACGGTGACTATATACAAGACAGTGTGGCCATACGATTGTTGGCCGCCATTTTCAGGCAAATTTGAGCGTAGAGATATACAGTGCCTTTAGAAATAATCGAACGTTTTTGAGTGGTCATTATTTTGGCGCTAGTTATTTTAACTAGTTGATGTTAGCTACACGTGGAGTGTTATGTATGGACATTGACATTTTTCATTGGCGTTCGTTAGTGGTGCTTTAGGGTGTTGCATGAAGTTTACAACCGGTTTCAGTTATGGTAGTTTACAATACAGCTAAATGCCGTCTTCCTGTTCCCTGTCTCCAAACCTCCCTGTCCTGTGCTTGGTCTTCTTCCAGGTTCCTCTCCTACATGACTCTCCGAATACCCTCATTCCACGGTTTGTGTGGTCTACCTCTTTTTTCCTTACCCGGCGGCAACCATTTAAAGATTGGCTATGAACCGGCGACGAAGTTAGACGTGTTCGAGTGTGTGTCTTGCAAATTCCGATATCCGAATTCTAAAATCCGATATACCTGCTTAAACTAATAAATCAACAATATTCAGTGGCTTTCTCGTTGCTAAGTGGATATAACGCAATGGTTTTTACACAGAATCAACTTACTGATATTAAAAACCAAGCTAAACACAGCATTGAAGAATATTTTAAGGACACGAACAATTTAAAAGATTTAGCAGAAAAACTAGCGGATACCGTAGTGAAAAAACTAGAAGATAAGTTTGATAAGGTGGTAGAAGCATGTGATAAATTACAAGTGCGCGTTACTGAACTTGAGAAGGAAAATGCTGAGTTATACAAAAAAATCGATGGATTGGAACAATACAGCAGGCGCAACAACATTAGAATCTTTGGCGTAAAGGAGCAGAAAAATGAAGATGTGGAGAAGGTCGTACTCGATATTTTTAATGAGAAGCTCGGTATGCAGCTTACTGCGGACCACATAGATAGATGCCACAGAGTTGGAGCTTTTCCGTCTAAGTCAACTAAGCACCGTGGTATTATAGTGAAATTTGTCAGCTATAGATACCGAAATTCGGTAATAAGAAATAGAAAAAACCTCCGTGGGTCATCAATAGTCATAAAAGAGGACCTTTCCAAAGCCAGGATGGATATTGTTTCTTGTGCAGCTGAAAAATTTGGTCACAGAAAAGTCTGGACTAACGACGGAACAATTTTTGTCGATAAAAATGGAAAGAAACTGCCTGTGCGTGATATGGTCGAATTGGAAAAAATATGTGAAGGTTAAATACAAAATGTGTCGTTTATTGTTTGTTTATTGGCAAGGCACCGCTTAGTTTACCGCTTAGATTAGCGTTAATTTTTATAAATTTATTTAGTAACTTGTTGCATTGCTTCAATTTTTGTTTTTTGCTGCTTAATTAGTTTTTTTTTTCTGAAATTGCTTTGTTTCTTTTATAATTGCAAGAATTGCTGCATTTAGTTATCTTGTGTGTACCTGTAATATTGTATGTAGGGGAATTTGCTAATCCCTACTTATCTAGGTTTTGAATCTGATACTTATTTTGTTCTAGTGCTTAATCGTCTTTGTTGCAGATGGGAAGTACTAACCTGAGATTGGTGCATCAGAATGTTCGCTCATTGTCTGCAAATTTTAATGAATTTCGTGAACACGTTATTCATAATTCTTATGACGTTGTTGCTGTAGGTGAGACCAGGCTTTGTAATAATATACCTAGTAAGAATGTTAATATAACTGAATATTCTTTAATTCGAAGAGATCGTAATTCGCGTGGAGGCGGGGTAGCTTTTTATATTAAAAACTCTATCAAGTATAGCGTAATTAAAATACATTCTAATAGTGAACAGCTCTGGGTTAATTTAAAACTACCAAGCTTATCTTTAGCATTAGGTGTAATTTACTATCCTCCAAATTCATTTATTAAAATAGACGAATTTGTAAAGGAATTTGAAGAATCGCTCATGACCATATTACCCATGTGCGACAATTTAATCGTCATGGGAGATCTAAATTTGAATTTTTTTAAATCAACTGATTGTAGTGTTAATCGTTTTACCGCCTTGCTTAAAACTTTTGGCCTTACTCAAATTATTGATAAGCCAACTAGAATTACGGCAACTTCTGCTACGCTTATTGATTTAATAATTACTAATAATCTAGATATTGTGAACGACTCTGGTGTTACTGACTTTCAAGTTGCTGATCATTTTCTTGTATATTGTGACGTCAATGTCCCAGCTGACAAACCACGAACGCTATACAAAACTTACCGTGATTTTAAATATTTCAATTTTGATAACTTTTCTGCTGATATGCAAGTAATTCCTTGGCAAACTATATTTTATCATGACGATGTAGACGCTAAAGTAAAATTTTTAAACGACAACTTAATCGCGTTATTTGACAAACATTCGCCTTTTATTACCTCGCGTATTACCAAACCCAAAGCACCGTGGTTAACCGACAATCTAAAATTGTTGATGTCTTTGCGTGACAAAGCTTTAATTAAATTCAAGAAAACTAGAGAAATAGCCCATTGGAATTATTATAAAACTCTACGCAATCATGCTACATATGTTGTTAGACTGGAAAAGAAAAATTATCTGAAACATTTAGCAAGCTCTTCCAATTCCAAAACATTTTGGAGAACTCTCAAAGACATGAATATTTGCAGTAACCCGAGGGTTTATAGCATTCCAGAGAATTTGTCAAATGTAAATGATATAAATGATTATTTTATTGATTGCATTCCTAATAATAGCACTCCCCCTCTAAATTGCATCTCATTTTACAAAAATAATATAAAACCTGAGGTGGCCAACACATTCAAATTTTCTTCAGTGTCACCTACGGTAGTCCTTGAAACTTTTTCTGCTCTTACTTCCAATTCTACTGGATTGGATCAGCTAAATATTAGATTATTGCGTTTATGTTTTCCCTTTTTGCTCCCTTATATTTGTCACATTATAAATTTTTGCTTTGAAAATAGCATCTTCCCCGCCTGCTGGAAGCAAGCCTTTATCATTCCTTTGCCTAAAGTTAGTAATCCTACTCAACTTAAAGATTTACGGCCTATCAGTATTTTGCCGGTTTTATCCAAAGTTATGGAAAAAATCATGAATTCTCAAATTAAACTGCATTTGAATAAATATAAAATTCTTCCAGATACTCAATCTGGATTTCGATCTGGACATAGTTGTACAACGGCTCTTTTAAATATTACAGACGACATAATTTCTGAAGTTGATAAAAATAAACTAACTATTGTTGTATTACTAGATTACACAAAAGCATTTGATACTATAAATCATGACATACTGTTGGCTATTCTTTCCTTTATTGGGTTCACTTCTAACGCTGCACTATTAATTAATAATTATTTGTCTCACAGATCACAACGTGTTCGCTTATCAGATGAATTTTCCAATGCGAGGGAATTAATAAGAGGAGTGCCACAAGGTTCTATTCTAGGGCCTCTTCTGTTTTCCATATACATTTCTAATTTGCCTAATTCCATTAATAATTGTCAATCTCATTTTTACGCAGATGATACCCAGTTGTATTATTCATTTGAACCAACTAATATTTGTGTAGCAAATGCTTTAGTTAATGCTGATCTTATGTCACTTGTTGATATCTCTAAAGATCACGCTTTGAAAATTAATCCCAGTAAGTCTGCCGTTCTTCTTTTTGGGAGGCCAAAAGTTAGAGATGAAATTCTCTCTCATGTAAATATTAAAATTGATGGCATGACATTACCAGTGTACAGCGAATCTAAAAATTTAGGAATCGTTATTGATTCTAATCTCCGATTTAAAACTTATATTAATAACCTAATTCAAAAATCTTTCGCTAATATTAAACTTTTATATTCTAACAGACACTTTTTAGATTTTCGCACTAAGGTTATGCTGTGTAATTCACTAGTGCTTTCCTTGTTCAGCTACGGAGATGCAGTGTATGGTCCGTGCATCGATAAAAATTATTCTTATAAAATTCAAAAAATACAAAATGCATGTATTCGGCTAATATACGGTATTAGAAAATTTGAACACGTGTCGCATAAGCTCTGCATTCTTAATTGGCTGAACATGGAAAATCGTCGGTTATTACATCAGGCTTGTCTCTTTCATAACGTAATGTTTTTTAAAACTCCTGCTTATCTATATAGAAAAATCAGATATAGAACTGACATTCATAACCTTAATTTACGGCACCGCGGTCTGTTAGCACTACAATCACACAGTACTCAATTCTTTGAAAGGTCCTTTTCATATGGTGTTGCATCTATCTACAATAAACTACCAAACTATCTTAAAGCCTACCCCCCTTCGCGATTTAAGAAGCACCGTAAGCTGTACTTGCTTGGTTTGCAGAACAGTGGTAGAGGATTCTGATGTGCCACGCTCTTAATTATTTATGTTTTCTTCCTTGTTTTTGTAGAATCGCCGTTCATGTTTATCAAATTTATATATTGGGTTTTTTTTGGGTTAAGTGGAGGAGCAGATGGTTCTTTTGATGAGCCAATCTGAACTTCGCCCTTGCACTTAATTCTCATTTTTGTTTCATTTGTGTAGTACTATGTAGTATATTATGTGCAATAAAGACTATTATTATTATTATTATTATTATTATCTTCATAGGCCACGTCGTCTCCTCCATTCTCATCAGATGACCAAACCAGTTTAACGCTTTCCGTTCAGTTTTGTCCACAACTCATTCTGGTGCCTCCATTCTGCGTCTTATTTCCTCTTTCGTCACTCTATCTCGTCTCGATACCTTTCCGCTTTTTCGTCCATTTGAACTGTGTCTAGTCTTTGTTTTATTTCCGCTGTTACAGTCCATACCTCACTGCCATAACATTGTATCGACTCTACCATTACTTCACCTATTCTTTTTTTTTGTTATAGAGATAGTATTGTCCCATCAAATTGATTTCAAGCATCCCGTTGTCTTCTTACTTTGTACTATTCGAGTTTTGATCTCTTCTGTTTCCAAACCTTTTTCATCGATTGTATTGTAGCACCGAGGTATTTAAACCTTTCTACTTGTCTTACTACGACATCTTCATTTATTAAGACTTCATATTGTGCTTTCGAGTTGATTACTAAATAGATACTCCGTTTTCTCTAAACTTATGCTAAAGCCCCATTCATCGTAGCACCGATGTAATCTCTTTATCATACATTCCAAGTCGAACGCATCTTGTGCTATTAGGTACAACAATAGCACAATTCTAAATTGTCACATTTAAATACTGTGCAGAATATTAGTTTTTCAGGGCAATAGATGATAAAATTTCACCCGCTTGCGACGCTAATGAATTATTTGACACTGACAATTTACAATTGTCAGATTTGAAAGGTTTTATTTTCTTCCATAACCAAATGAACAGGTTCTACCAACCTCTTTGAGAACAACTTAGAAGTAACTAAATATTTTGCCCGTTAATGGCGGATATTCGCGTCGACCAATAGCGGCGAAGACATCCCTATGGCCACACTGTTTTGTATAAAGCCACTGTAAAACATACAGGCTACAGAATCTAGATTGAGACGCGGTGAAAATCGGAACTAATGTTAGAATCTAGTAATTTCCAAGTTTGGTATTGGTAACATTTTTACATTTATCATATTGACATTAAATTGTTAACCTTATTTAAGCTAAATGACACAATAAATCAGAGGCATACGCAACATTGGGGCATGGTGTATTATCAGTTCTTGAATGTTAAAAGGATTGCGGAAATAATGGTGTTCAGTTGAACAACCAGGCTCTGCTAAACCTTCTATCACAGCAACAGCAATTTAAACACTTTAAAACACAAAAAATCTGTCATATGACGTTAGTCACCGCGCAAACGAAATCCCTCTACCCACCGTTACTGATTACTTGTCATTTAAAATGTAACCAAACTTTGTATGTTTGACAACTTTCCACATACTACCAATTCATCAAATATGACCACAGCGCCTTTCATGACCTACCTTGAGACTCAATCTAGTTTCTGTGACCTGTATTTAAGTTCGAAATAAAAGAGAATTTTCTCGATTTGTTCTTTGTATTCATCTAAATCAGAGAACAAATCAGCAACTTCCGAAAATACTTCCAAAATCTCTTCTTCTTGTATCAAAGCAAGTGATAACAGCATTTTAATGTGTATCGCAAATGACTGATTAGATCTATGTACCTATATATTTCAATCCACATTCATTTACTTTATGCAGAATAGGTTGTGATAAATGAAAAAAACATCCTCCAATTTCGATATTTTCAAATACGGTACGGAAAGCTTTCATTGCTGCAGTTTCAAAATCAGTCAACATTTTACGTGGCCGGCCTTGGCAAAGTAGGCAGTAGACATGGAAAAGTTATGCCTGATTCGTATTGGACATGGATACTGTATAACTGGTACCATATTTCTGGAACGACTTTAACTGCACCATCTGCTAGCCAAATATCATTAAACAGAAGAAAATCTAGAAATGTTTTATGACCAATAAGTATTATGCGCTCCGGGTTATCTCCGCTGGAATGATGAATAACCCAATTTGCATACTTTTCTGGTATTTCGAATTTTTTTTTATTTGGATTTGTCGGAACGTTCCCAAGTGTCCTAGCTTTGGATACATTAATTTAAGCGCCTTGTCAATAAACTTTCCTTTGCTAGACAAATTTTTATCCCATCTGATACATTCATTAAATTGCCAGCTGTAGCAGTTTCACGATGACGAAGAAACTCAAATCCTTTGTAAATAATAGTTATATATTCAAAATTATCCACGACAAAATACAAAATTATTGTAGTACACTGGAACAATTATTGCACACTGTATAACTGTAGCGGGTCTTTGATGAAAACGAACACTTTCCCGAATAAAAGACAAAATTGTCAAATCTCCCTGGGAGCAAAAACAAAGCTCGCTCTCGCGGACCCAAGGCATCTGTCTCTTAAATTCACTCCACGGAACGTACAGCAACATGCAGCAATTTGCCTCGCAGACGAATTGATATTTTAATATGCGCTTTTCCTAGCGCTCCAACAGATCGGAACCGTGATACACAAAATGAGTGCTTTCAGAAACTGAAACATTTTTTTGGCTCAGCTTAATATATTATTTGAATTATAAATCCTTTGCATTTCGAATTCTTATATTTTGCAAAGCAGCTTATTTTGTACTTGGATCGAGTTCCTTTCGTTCGCCCGATGCACTTTTGACCCGTGCTATCTGTTATCGCAGGCCGTTGTAATGCGAGCTTTCCTTTGGAAACGAAATTTTCGTCCGAGCACTTGCTGTTCTCTCCTGCGCCCGCCGTCACCGGCGCGGCTGAGGTTTGATTTTAATTAATTTCTTCTTAGCTCTTTATTAACAGTTTCATCCAGGAGTTTATCTCGAAGGCCACGTTATTAGCCTAATCGCATTTTCGACACCTGTTGGCGTTCTGGTATTTGCTGCCATTTGAGGGTGCTTCCGCTGCAATCACCGGTGCATCCACGGCGATTTCAACAATGTGTGTAGCCGTTCACGTCCAGCATATGTTTCGAGGTTAGTTAGTGCTACTCCGGGATTAAATATCAACTTATCTTCAATACCAGGAATTCACATCTGTGCATTTTAAACCCGCCAGTATTTGGAATTTAAATTCATACTTTTTGCAATGATTAACATGTAATGTTCAATTTCATGCATGCTCTTGTTTTTACATTTAAAATCTTATGCCTATACTTAATTATGCTCAGTATTTAAAGCTACAATTTTGATGTGTATTGACCCTCTGTATAAGGTAGAGTCACGCTTTTATATTTCAATAGCCTAAACAGAAGGAATTATTAAATAAATAAGGTATGCATATTCCATGAATAATTTGAATTCACAGTTATTAGAATAACTCGAAAGAGGTTTTTTGATTTTATGCGTGTCGCAATCTTCACTTAACGTACACAACTTTGTTATCACATTATTTGCATTTTAATTATCCTGATTATTTATTACTGACACTTCAAGACTTCTTATTATTTACTAATTAAACGCTAGTCACTTGTAGTTTATTTTTTCTATTATTTGAAATCTTTTGATTTCTGGCGCCCATTTCCTTTCCTTTTTTGAAGACATTCCAGGGTACACAGCTGATGATTTGAACCTACGACCCAAGGCCGCCAAAATTTGGGTTAGCTCGGCCATCGCGGTAAGTAAAGAGTTTTCAGAGCTGCCGTGGTGTATAAACTGTAGGGGGGTTGATCTGCGATTTTTACTGCCATCGATCAATTTTATTAATTAATCGCAGGTCGGCTTCTTTATCGTTTCAAAACGTTGGTTAATAACACAGCTGTGTGCGTTATAGAATGCCACTGAATGTCTGAACAAAACTTGATATGCCCAAATTCAGGCGGAATAATTCGAAAAACCCATATACAAGTGGGGTCCTAATTTAGAAAACAACGTTTGTTAGCCGTAGCTATGTTGATAGGAAACTAAAAATGACCTCACAGATACTGCAAAATATAATCGCATAGATATTGCTAATTAGTTTCTTCGTCACTTATCATGTTTGAATTTTCGTATAATTTCTTTTCGGTGGTTTCTAGTAATATTCAACGACCTGTATATCATAAATTTTCAACTAATTTTCAGAAAATTGCCCTTTGTTTATCTTCGGCCTCGTTAATCTTGTGTGTGAAATAGAAACAGACCAAAAGATTTACAAAATCATCGCGGCAGAAAAGTCGATATAGCTGTATTCGCAGAAACGAAGTGGTAGTGAAGATAATAAAGATAGTTATATATATATTGTAATGGTATTAAGCCCACGACTTGGCTCTGCTAGCAGTGCAACATAATTCACCGATTAAATAAGCACAGGGTGTTTTATGTAACTGCAACGTTAAACTAAAATTAAAATATTAAATGCATTCACAATGAGATGCGAGAAATAGTAAAGTAGTTGAGTAAGGAACGCAAAGGCAGAGCTTTTTTTCACAGGGGTCGAAATTGACTTTTAACTAAATAAAAGTAATAGGTTTGTGCATAATATGAAGCCGAACCGAAAGAAATCAATAGACACAAACAGGTTTGCTATGTGCATGTTAAAAGAAACGTAGTTTTCAATAAAGCCAAGCAAAGTGAAAATTGTGAGGAATCTAAAAAGTGTAAAGTAAGCAAGAATTAAATAACACGACATTGCAAAGATCAATTAGAGAAACAGGCAACAAACTAAAATATTAAAACGTTCGTGAGTGTAACGCTATAAGACATTATTAATTATAAGACAATATTTTAGAATTTAAGGAATTTGTAAATATTAATTAAGTAATCAAATTTTCTCCCATTTTGTACCATTCTTTGTCAAACCTTACTTCCGTTAATACTGTTACTTAGCAACTAGATGCGATATTGTTACTTGGCAGTTTGTTAAAATTTGTGCTCCACTTTTAATACAGAGTTTTTATAATAAACGTGTTTACCAGTTACAAAAAGTGTACCATTTTATTCCCCAAGTGTAAAAGTATATTCACATATATTTTCCTAAAGTTCCGCAACGAAAATTGTAAGAATTCGACAATCTCATCTAAGAAGACATCGGTGCAGCACAATTCTTCCGTCTTCTACTACGGCCACAATCAGTATCGGAGCCAAGATATTAGCAGTCCAGGGCATACCACGAGTCTGCAAGAACGTCTCCACTAGATTTGGCAGCGGAAGAAGCATTGGTGCAGTTCGACCAGATTTTCTAAGGTACGAAATTAGCCTAAAAATAAGTGTCAGCGTGCGGAAAACGAGTTGCATACAAGATCAAACCTTCCCAAAGACGTCCAGCGTATCTCCAAGGCCTCATTTGCATCGGTTTTCCAGTATTTAGCAAGGCGTTATCAAAATCCGTGGTTTAGCGGAAGTTCGGGCTGTTACAGGAAACGACCAGAAACAATTGCATTTAGTCGGCGTCTGTCTACGTAACGTAATACGCCACTGTTAAAACAAAAAGTTGTTATTTGTCGCCAAGCACGAATAATTTGAATATTTACCTTGCCCATTTTCATATTTACACGAGTATTTAAACTTTCAAAGGTCCGCTGTTTGCGCGAGACAACCATTTTGTGATTTGAGAGATTGTGGACATTGAACTAACGCGTATTTGAACTACTGGCTTAAAATTGCCGTTTACAGTATAATTCAGATCAATTTTAAATTACAGTCGACTTAGGAACCCACCCTGAACAGGAGCTTATGTTACCGAGAGCTAGCGTTTTTAAATAATTGCAGTTAAATAAAATATAGAGAGGGGCACACAACCATTTATTTTGTGCAGTAAATAAGTAAATTTCATATTTTAACCAGCCTAGTAATTTACTGACAGGCAAAGATTGGAGAGCTCAGGGCGGTCATACTGATTTGTGTTTGTATAAAAGTTGACAAAAGTATATGAAATAATGCGTGCCACTTATCGAATGAATTATGAACTTGGCGGTTCAAATCAGAGGAAGAATAATTACAATCTTAGGATTACACTATGCTTAAATGTTTATGCGACTGTCAAACGAAAAACTAGCTACAAATAATTCCTAAGCAACTTCGTCGAACAAATCGCCAATTATCACAAAGTCGTTATAGAGACTTGAACGGCAGAGTCTTAAAAAAATATAGATAGTTCTGCAGTAGGAATGCACGCAAGGAAATCTTAAATAATAACGACGAAAGGCTGATAAGTGTAAGTCAATAATTTGATTTAAAAATAATGAACACATTTTCGCTCATAAAAGCATATAGAACAGCACACAAAAAGGCTCAAATAATGGATTACTACCTTATAGTACGGTAGTATTCCGGTATAAAAGTCCAGGATATATGAGTTAAAAGTTGAACCGACTGTGGATCTCATATAAAAAGGTGCATTGCAGAAGCAAAGCAAAGAAAAGCTATTGGTGCGATAGCAAAGTTGAAAGGCAAATGGAAGGGAAGAAACAATTTATAGAACACTTAGAAAGCACGACAGAACGACTAAGGCATTATTATTAGAAAAAAGAATGCAGAGTGGCTTAATGATGTGATTTTATGCATTATATACGGCTACTTGCGGCCATTTGCGCCCAGCGCCATAATCGGCCAATTTGCCTCCCGGCTTGCAACACATTAGTCACCAGGACACCCGAACTTGGCCGACTAGTGCGGCGATCTTCTACCTGCAAATTATTTATTATAAAAACCTTACAATTTTACAATTTTCAGCTTAGCTGCCCTAACTTCTGTGTTTCTGTTGGTACTTTAATGTTTGTGTTTATTTGAGATTTATTTTAAAATTTTAGTAAGAGTTGTTACACTGGTATCAAATTTATTGATTAATAATTCAGATTATTGTACAGATTAGCGCATTTTATTTGCGTGTCAGTAAAACCTTATTTTAAAAAAATGTTATAGGAATTAAACAATAGTATATTAACTAACTTTTTATACTCGTATTTTATATAGTTCTCCATCCACTTTTAGAAAATAAAGTGGACCCGTTGCAAAATATTTTGCGAATTACAAAACTTCTTTGTAACCTGTGGCAGGATCCATTAGGTAAAATTTAGATTTATAAAGTTTTTAAAACTACTCGCACGCGATATTGCTGCGTATACTTAACCATGCCTAAATACTGGTTGTGGCAAATACGATATATTCCCACTCTACCCACAGTTTGTTTTTGTGATTTATTAATCGTCATCGAAAATGATGGACGCACAGAAAAATGTCTTTTCCGAAGTCAAAAAGATACTGCAATATTAGAATGTGTTAATCTATACGCAGTAATAATACTCTTCTGAATAGCTTGTAGCTTGTCCATTTAATACCAAATCTTAGCAGTTCTCAAACCAATTGCGTACCATTAATCTTATCTAAGCTATTAAGCCAGTAGACACATTTAAAATGTTCAAGGTAATATCTACTGATCCCGTTAAGCAATGTGGATATATTCCACTAAAATTTTACGAATCTAGCAATCTATAAAATACTAGCTGTTAACCGCGACTTCGTTCGCGCGAGGTTCGTTATTTGTGTATTAAATAATGACTAATTATTTTCTGTCCTCCCATCCCATCCTATCCCCGTCCCCGTCCCTTTCTCCGTCCCCGTCTCAGTACCGTCCCATCCCGTCCCGTCCAGTCCCCTCCCCTTCCATGCCACCCCTTCCCTTTCCGTCCCGTCTCGTTTCGTCCCGCCCCGTCCCGTCTTGTCCCTTCCCGTCCCGTCCTGTCTCGCCCCTTCCCTTCCCGTCCAGTCCGGTCCTATCCAGTCCCGTCCCGTCCAGTCCCGTCCCATCCCGTCCTTTCCCGACCCGTCCCGTCCCGTCCCCTCCCCTTCCATCTCATCCCTTCCCTTTCCGTCCCGTCCCGTTCCGTCCCGCCCCGTCCCGCCTCGTCCCGTCCCGTCCCTTCCCGTCCAGTCCAGTCCAGTCCAGTTCAGTCCCGTCCCGTCCCTTCCCGTACCTTTCTTTCCTGTCCAGTCCAGTCCCGTCCCATACCGTCCCGTCCCTTATGTCATGTCCACCATCTTGGATTTAAAAATTAATGCCATTTTCGCAATCAACGTCCCAAAAATCCTCATTAACAACACCCATATCGTATTTTAGGCTTGTTTGCCCCATTTCACCCCCTAAGGGGTTGATTTTCGGAAAATCACGAAATACGGGTTTGCTTATTTGTTTTTAGAAGTACTCCTACGAAGTTTCAAGTCGAAATGTTTATTTAATATTATTTCTCTATTCAAAAGTAGAACCCCCATTTTACCCCTTTAGGGGTTGAATTTCGAAATATCCTTCTTTATTCCTTGTATACATCATAAAGGGAACCTCTGTGCAAAATTTTCCCTTACACAATTGTATACACACTCAATATTGTTTTTCATATTCAGGCAAAAGAGATATAAGTTTGTTGTCGACTTCATCGCAATATTCGTTTTTTTGGGCTAAAATTAAAAATTTTGAAGCTCGTTGGTAAAGTAGAAACGGCTAGAAAATCGCTTAAATAAGCGACATGCGCTTCAAGCGAGAGCGGACAAAACTTCAAAATAACTCGCCCCAAGAATATGGGCCATGTGCACGGAATTTTTGTTTTGCAGAAGCTTGTTTGCAGCAAACTCCGCCAATTGGCGCGGGCTTAAATGTTTAAATATTCACTTCTACACCAAAACTCCGCCAAACGGTGTGGGACACACAAATAATCAAAAGTAGACTAACTCCCCCATCAGATTATAGAAAAACCATGCAAGATGCTAGCTTCGCTGTGAAAATAAAACAAGGGCCAAAGCGCAATGAGTTTGCAAAATCCAATCACCACCAAAAAAAGTAATCGCCAAGCTAACGAATTCCGATGCGCGCGAACCGAATATCGGCACTAAAGGTTTGTTCACAGAGTACCAACCGCTAAGAGAGCATCTATACCATAACACCCTTTGGTGGTGAATTCCAAAAATCCCTGAAAGTGGTTTGGCCTGTTTGTAAGACGATCTAATATGCCAAATTTCAACTTCCTATCTGTAGTAGTTGGCTCGTTAAGGCAATCTTTAAAAAAACAGATCTATATCATTTAACTCTTTTGAGTAGATGCATTCTGCAAATCCCTGAAAATTGTTTGACTTGATTTGTAAAACGAACTAATTGGCGAGATAGATACAGGTAGGAACTGTATCTACCTCGTGACGATCTTTAGAAAAACACATCTATCCTATTTAATCCCTTTGAGAGGAAATACATTCCGTAAACCCTGGAAATTACTTAATTCGATGTGTAACACGAACTACTGTGCCGAATCAACTTTCTACCTATAGCAGTTACAGTATTATAGCGATCTTTAGAAAAACACATCTACCCCATTTAACCCTTTCGGGAGTTATTTTTGAAAAAGCCTGAAATTGATTTGACCTCATTTATAAAACGATGTAATATGCCGAATTTGAATTTCCGGCCTCTAGTAGATCATTTCCGGTTATTTTTAGAAAAACACTTCTGGCCTATTTAACCAGTTTGAGGAAATGTATTTCGAAAAACCCTAAAAATAATTTCCGATTAGTAAAACGATCTAAAATGCCTAATTTCAGCTTCCCACCTGTAGTATTTTCCTCGTTGTAGATATTTAGAAAAACATGTATCAGACAGTTCCTTTGGAGGAATGAATTTCGAAAAGCCCTGAAAATGATTTGACCCTATTTGTAAAAAGAAGTAATATGACGAATTGCAACTTTTTACTTTCCCCAGATTCTGTTATGAAACGATCTGTGAAGTAAAAGTCAATCTCGTCGAATAGAGGGTTAAACAACTTTGTAGACGATATTGTTTAGTATAGTACAGTTTTCCCTTCTGGTTTGAGCACCATCAAGTTTTTTGGAGAACTGACCCCTAAACAGTCCAGATAAAGTTGTCCGAGAGAAAAAGTCTTTCCTCAAGTCGACCTCAGCTCGATTCAGCGACTGTCTCTGGACTTTGTCGATTGTCATGGCAAATCAGGTTTTGACGGGAAATTGCAGTTTCTTAAATTGAAAAGAATAGTCTGATAGAATAATGGTATTCGAGGAATGAAGACTGTCACTCCTCCAAAACCTATGATAATTGCTGCCTCAGTGACGTTTTGATGTGGAGCTTGTTACAGTATTAAATTGATCTTACGACACTCACGAATGAGTGAGTGACAGTTACTTAATCAAGTCCGGGAAACGTACACACTTACCCTGGGAATCGTAGGAAACCGGCTAAAGGCCGCGGCTCAAATACGCTCAAGGAGATGGGCGTGGTTCGAAACGGTACGCCACAGGGCAAACGTGTCGATATGTATATAGGGTGTTGCTAAATAAAAGGGCGCCACACGATCCAAGTAGAGGAGACCCACCTTCAATCGGGCCTTGAGGGTCAAGCGGGGTGTGATAAGAGTACTCGGCCTCACAAACCTCGTCGCTGCCACGGCGAGCGTCGGCTAATTTACCTGTGACGCTTTAACGCTCAGGCTTCGCTGTACATACATCTTTACAATTCAACTTGAAAAAGGCATGCAGAGATTCGTCAATTATAACGCCTCAGTTTAAATAACAGTCTATTAGGAAGATTAACGATACATGTAACCATAAGGAGGTCGATACACACACAAATGGACCAGTAAAAAGAGGGCCCAGCTGGAAGTCACGCTATCACTAGTTATAGCTAAAGGGTTGTCTTAATTCTTAAATATACTACAAGCCTTGGTACGCCATACCAAAGTTACTCATACAGAAGGATCTCGAGGGCCGTCAAGATAGTGAAACATACAACGGGCTTTGGTACGCCGTACTAAAGTTAATCAAGTGGCCAAAACCCTCAAACCAGCCACCTCGGATAAGCAAAATTGACTAGGTATGACAGCGGTCAAATTATACTACACTTGCGTCAGATATGAACAAAACCAGGCTAATTTAAACAAGCAAAATGAGCTGTGTATGTCCGCGAGCAAATTACATTACATTGGCGACGTATATGAACGGCACCAGGCTAATTTGAGCAAGCAAAATGAGCTGTGTATGACAGCGATCAAATTATATTACATTGGCGGCGTATAAGAACGACACTAGAACTAGGCTAATTTAAGCAAGCAAAATGAGCTGTGTATGACAGCGATCAAATTATATTACATGGGTGGCGTATATGAACGACACTAGTTAACTACTAGGCTAATTTACACATATTATACTTTTGTAGCGAAGCACCAAGCGTCGGGTAAGGTGATAGCCGGCGGTCCGATGGCTGCAATGTTGATTCGAACGAAAGCGTAGGAGTTAATGGTAACACTAGTGGAAGTTCCGCTAACGTGGCGAAAAAAGTAGGTCACCTCAAGACAAAATAACGATGAGACCGAAATGGTACAACCCTGCCGTTGAGAACCCTGATTCTGGGAAAAAGGCTTAGCTTAGCCCTTCGAAATATTGCAAGGTGTGGCGGTCATCCATGGTCATTAGAACTCACACCTGCACAACATGGCACCAGCCACTCGAAAAACGCACCTCTCGCCTCTACGACTGGAGAGCAAGTCCTCAACAATTAAATGTAATGGCACAATGCGGAAACAACCCACACAAGATTGCTGTAACGGCACTAACATGGGACGCCGTGCCCGGAGGCAAACGACGTCCCTTAAGTGCCAACGCTCGCAGACCAAGCGCCTCATATAACGGCCGGAAATCAACTGCTTAAAAAGCAAAGCGAAGCCACTTTTAGGCGGCAAGGCGCCTGACCCTGTCTGCCGTACAGCCAATCAACGTACAGACCGTTTGGTATGATGAGCTCACGGCCCGTCCGCGCGAGAGAGATATCTCGCTTGCTCTTAAGGCTTGTGTTTTTAAATAAGCAGAAATCGGGCCCTTCTGCCTGCAATAAAATAGCCAGTTGCGCTCACCACGATGTAAAGGGAGTAACGACATTGAATTATTGTGCTTGATGCTAAACGCTGCAGTATTATAAGATACAATATTGCCAAACGGACTGGATATACAGGAAAATTCGCCAACTTGAACCAAATTATACGAAAGGGTTACGGACCTCTTATGAACAGAAAATGGCCTGACAAGCTTTCACTTGCAGTCGAGTTTGAGAGTCTTCACGTTTCTCAGTAGTATAATGGGTGCTCTAACTTTCAAAGGCAGGCGATTTGGAAGAAGTCCGGGAGGGTCGAGACTGTGGAAAAACTCAAGGTGGTAGTGCACCTTGTCATGTGCCTCCAGCACAGTGTTAATCGACTGATAGATCTTATTCTCGGAATGAAAGGCTCCGAGGTGTGTGTTGTTGATTTCTATTGCCTTACCATTCTTCAGAGTGATAATCGCCCTTTTTCGAAGCCAGGACACAGGTTTTGCTGTTATGTTCTTGATGTCGGAATATATTATGTTAGCGAGGTTGGCGATATATGTCACGGCTTGACATAGGTTTTCGTTGCCCAGTTTCAAGAGAAGTTTGGAAAACTATTCGGCCTTGGAATATCCTCTCATGTAAACCCTTATGTAAATTCAAGACAATATGTCCTTATTGTACTGATACTGCATTTGGAAAAATCACTGTTATAACCTTTTTTGTGTTGAGAGCAACTGCCATTTAAATATCATCGTTGAGCGGATAAAACCACAGTAAATAAAAAACCACCCATTGCAAAATATTTTGCAACTTATAACACTTCTTTGTAGACAATGTTTAACGTGTGGCACGATCCATTAGGTAAAATTTAAATTTTTAAGTTTTTAAAACAACGCACATGTGACATTGACTATGTCTAAATACTGGTTGTGGCAAATGCATTTCTACTCTATATAGAGTTTGTCCTTGTGATTTATTAATTGTCATCGCAAATGCTAGGCGCACAGAAAACTGCCTCCGACGAAAGCCAAAAGGTAATGTAATATCAGAAGGTATTAAATCTTTTGAAAATGGGTTTCTTTGTATTCGGGAAACGTGAAAGTCAAAAATTCGCGGTCAGATTTCTACATGATGAAAATACCTTCCTTGCCTGTTCAAAATTAAATGTGCACTATTGCTATCTCTGTTGTTATTATAGCTACGAAGTTCGTTAAATTAGTAAAATAGTAGCATATTTCGTACCGATTAAAATGGCGCAAACAAAAAACAATTGAGCGTCGGGTTTTTGACATGTCAAAAATGCATATTTTTTAATAGAACCCCCTGTATATTTTGACCTCAATCGATAGCCAATCTTCTTCTGAACAAAAAACGTCTTATATCCTACTATTCTCAAGTTAATAACAATGGAGATATACCCCTGTTCAAAATTAAATGTGCACTATTGCTAACTTGTTTATTATGGGAGCACAAAGTCGGTTAAATGGTAGTAGTATTTTTTACGTAAATTACGGGTGTAATTATAAAAAAAATGAACATCGCATTTTTGAGATATTTAGCAAAACTTTTATTTATTGGAACACCCTATACATTTTAACATATTTTGAAATGAAATTACATTCTCTAAAAACAAGTTTAAATGAGTTGCTACAAAAAAAAATGAAAATTAAAACAGTTATTTAAATTGAAATGTTTTGCGAAAACGTTAAATAAAATGGTTAGGCAGCCATGAAAAAGCACAAAGTTTTATTTAACTAAACAAAAGATGACAGGTTTGTTTTCAACCTGTCAGATTAAAGACGCAAGAGTTATTTCTTTAAAATAATTGTGATTTACTCAGTGGTGAAAAATGGTTTTTACACATTTGGAAAAGTATATGTTGGAAGCGTACATAATATTTAGAAAAAATCTGGTGTGATACACTCACACAACTTCCTTTTACAGTGATCTTATAATTAGTCAAAAATTTAATTTTAAATTTTTAAGCATTTGTCAAACATTTTCAAAAATTACAAATTCTACAAAAACGGTACAAAATAGAGCGTTAGTTGAAGAGACAAATTTTCTCTAAGATTTTAAGCAGAATTCAAAAATGTAATAATATACCGGGTGTTCTATTTAAAATAGGAGTTAATAAAAAAATAGAAAGGAAAACAAAAGAAACCCACTTTAGAAGTATTCAACTGGAAAATTACCTATCTCACGTCAATGCACATTAAAAATGTAATAAAAATGTAAAGTTTGAAAAAAATCGTTTGAGCCGTTTTTAAAAAAATCGAAAAAAAACTGAAAAATTACAAGAGTAAACACCTACTTCCGGTTATGCGATTTTCTTCAAAAGCTTGCTGTCTCATCTACATAGTATACAAAACTTATATGTGACGTTTCAACGCCATACCTCTTTTCGTTTTTGAGATATTCTGTTCACAGACAGACACACAGACAGACACACAGACAGACACACAGCAGACTCACAGACAGACAGACCAATGGAAAAAAAAATTTTTTGGGATCAGGGGACTATAAAACGTGAAGATCTGTTGAAAACTCAATTTCGAATTTTTGGGGTGAATCCAATACTTCCTTTATCGTAAAAGGAAGTAAAAATTCAAGTACCACCCGAGATTATTATAGCCAGACATTTCCTGATCGTAAGATCCCCGACCGTCGATATTTTTTGAAATATTATAGAAAACTTACAGAAAATGAAGTAGTTTTTGCCAAAAAAAGAAACAAGAAACTATTTATTATAAATTAGAAAACGGAGATTCATGTCCTAGCATACTTAGAGGCCAATCCAAATAATTCCGTACGAGATTTGTCAAAAGAATCACATATTTCTCTAGGTAGTATTCAGAATATTTTAAGAAAATAAATATGTTCCATATAAATATTGACCTATCCAGACTTTACACCCGGGAGATTACGCTAGAAGACTGAACTTTTCTCGTTGGCTTATTAACGCAAGGCAGGATTATCCAAATATTTTAAAACATATTTTATGGAGTGACTAATGTAATTTTTCCAATAATGCAATGTTTAATAGAAAAAATCAACACTATTGGAGTCGTGAAAACCCCTTTATGGTCCATCCGCATAATCCGCAAAATCGTTTTAGTGTGAATGTTTGGTGTGGAATAATAGGTTCCAGAATATTGGGACCTTTTTTATCATGGTAATTTATCGGTACAACGCTACGTAGAATTGATGACAAACATTTTTGAAAATTTTCTGGATGACTTACATTTGATAGACCGGAAATTACTCTATTTCCAACAAGATTGAGCAGCAGCCCATAATTACCATGGTACCAATGAACTATTGGGAAGGTTACTTTGAGATCGTTGGATTGTTACAAATGGACCTATTCAATGGCCCCCGCGGTCGCCAGACATGACGCCATTAGATTTCCTTTTATGGGGTCATGTGAAAAATGAAGTGTACAGAATACAATATGCAACTTTAGAGGAACTGACAGAAGGTATTACCACGATTATCAAGAATATTGATGGTAGATCTATTTTGAAGGAAATACTCAGTGTTCGCAATAGACTAATTAAGTGTATGGAACAAGAAGGAAATATTGTTGAACATTTGCTTTTATTATTTTGCTTTCATATTTTGTTTAGTTAAATAAAACTTTGTTTTTTTATGGTTACCTTTTGTAGCAACTCGTTTAAACTTGTTGGTAGAGAATATAATTTTATTTCCAAATATGTTAAAATGTACAGGGTGTTCCATTAAAAAAAGGTTTTGCTAAATATCTCCAAATGCGATGTTCAATTGTTTTTTTTTTATAGTTACCCCCGTAATTCACGTAAAAAACACTACTACCATTTAACCGACGTTGCAGCTCCCATAATAAATAAGTTAGCAATAGTGCACATTTAATTTTGAACCGGCGTATTGTTACGGTACTTTTGTAGCGGCCCCTGTATTAGTAAAAATTTGCTAGTTGAATTTTTATCCCGAAGTATTAATAGATGGCTTTTCGGTAATATTGCATGCATTAGAGTAGGTCTAGTTAGTTGTATTTTAGTTTTCAAAAATTTCATTATAATGAATAAGTAGCTTCGTATGCACCTCGCCTAGTAATTAACTAGATTTCATTATTTAAATTTATTATGGCTCCATTTCTACAAATATTTGAACCTGGCGGTCAGGCAACCGTAAGCACAATAATTATAAAGTATTCCCTGGCCTGATTTGTTGCTAGAACAATGTTGTTGGCTCATGCTGCAGTCACATTTTTTGTGGATCCCTTTGCCCAAATTTTTGGAAGAATTTTAATATATTGAAGTTTGTAGACACATGATGGCCTCCTCATTTTCATTTTCCCATTTTAAATTTGGTGTAAGCTGCCTGTGCCCCGGCTCTGTGCTTCATTTGTAAGCTAACTGGTTTAGCTCCGCTCCGTTTCGTTGTTACGGAGGACCTACAAGCACAGGTGCCCTTTTTAAGACGTTTTCGTAATTGATTTGTTAGTACTTACGTCGCGTCGTTCGCGATTGCGGATTCGTTTGGGGCCAGCATTATTCTTGCACTTCCACATGGCTACCCATTATCGAAGGTTTATCTGGGACTTCTTGTGCGTTTTTAGCCATCTCCTGTTGGGATTAACCATCTCCCGTTGAGATTTACTTTGCTGGAATCCAATCTGTCGATCGGAGCTCCTAAAACTGACAAATTTCCTGTGTATTTCGTAACCCCAGTGGACTACGCTAGAGAATAAGCGTCCGCACTACACTTACCTGCCGGCTCTGTGCTTCATTTGTAAGCTAACTGGTTTAGCTCCGCTCCGTTTCGTTGTTACGGAGGACCTACAAGCACAGGTGCCCTTTTTAAGACGTTTTCGTAATTGATTTGTTAGTACTTACGTCGTTCGCGATTGCGGATTCGTTTGGGGCCAGCATTATTCTTGCACTTTCACATGGCTACCCATTATCGAAGGTTTATCTGGGACTTTTTGTACGTTTTTAGCCATCTCCTGTTGGAATTAACCATCTCCCGTTGAGATTTACTTTGCTGGAATCCAATCTGTCGATCGGAGCTTCTAAAACTGACAAATTTCCTGTGTATTTCGTAACCCCAGTGGACTACGCTAGAGAATAAGCGTCCGCACTACACTTACCTGCAAGGCACCCGCGGCCTTCATAGCTTGCACCGCTATTAGCAGCTGTTGCCGCGACCTTCACCTATCTGATGCCGTCAGGTGCGCCAGACTGCCAAGGAAGCAAACGGAAAGCTTAGATCTGGATGTGTGCTCCTGCAGGTAAGGCACTAGTATAGTTATTAATCGTTGCGCCTGGTGTATTTTGTATTACGGTAGGGGCGGGCTTCGTACAGCTAAAAACTAGGGCATACTTTACAAATCATAACCCCTTGTGTACTTTTGCTTACGTTATGCGAATCGTTAGCACAGATCGTGCGAGGGTAGGTTATATGCCTCGTCCTTTTTCCTTTTGTAAGTGTTCTCGTTTAAATATATGTTAGGGCTTGCCGCAAAAGTCGTGCGGCCACTTTTTGCAAACTATTGAAGAAAGTTAACTAGGTTTAGCAGAGTTTTGTCGGCCTCGAGATCGGTTCTTCGGCTCGAGTGTGTGGGAGCTATCGGTTATATTTAGCCCCAATCGTTGCTTCACAGCGGGGCCTGCTACAAATTACAGATTAGGGTTACATAGAGCTTCGAGCTTTGATAGCATTTTATTCGAACGGTGCTTTTTACTTACCCGATAGCAAGTGATAGCCGTGTTTGACGGCTTAACGCGATAATCACTCGGCCCCTTCTTATGTTTTGGAAGCTTGTACTCCGCCATATGCGTTCAAAATTTACAACGTGAAGTTAGTCAGCTATACGACGGTTGTGGCTCGTGGACCGATCACGGGAGCCGCTTGTTAAAATAGAAGTTTCCGCAAACCGGTTACGCAACTTTGCTTTACGCCTGTCTCAAACTTGGCAAGAGCAGATTCAAGTGCTTGCTATAGTATTCATGGATACCCTGATGCCTTTCTTTTACTAGGAACTTCGACGTTATCGTATGGCCATACTAAACGCACGATGCTTCCGACAGCTAGAAATTTTTGAGTGTCGCCTTAACGTCAATTAGAGCTAACATTCGGGGCTAAACGTTAGCCAGAACAAACTTGCATTGCTCTGTACCCGCGTACTACTTGTTGTGCCCGCTGTGCGACCTATACATGTATAACTATTGTTTTTTATTGCCGCTGCGGCGGCCGTTCGTAATTTTAAAGCGCTTGTTTTGTCCACCGTATACCTGCCTAAATTTATTTATATTTATACTCATATTTATACCTGCAAGCTCGTGTATTGCACTATAGTACTCACAATTAAATAAAGCTGTGATAATTTATTGGTCGTTACTATTCTGTTTGTTCTGCTGGATTTATCTTCTCGCCTTGTTGTGATCCGAAGCAAGAAGTAGACAACGTCGAGGATCTGGCGCCCTCTCCATTTGTATTCTTTTTCAGAGTAGCTGGAACCCCGACCCTTCTCGGCGAGTTAGCCCAATTAGGCCGATATTTACCAGGCGGAAAAATACCTACTATAACTTTCGCCAACAGATAAGGCCAAAACCTTTATCCTTCCTCACAGTATATCTAGATTGTTATTAACTTTATGATAGTAAGGTATCAGAAGTTTTATGTTCAGAAGAAGATTGCCTATCGATTGACGTCAAAATATACAGGTGGTTCCATTTTAAAAAATGCATTTTTCACATATGTCAATAACCCGACACTCAATTGTTTTTTTGTTTGCGCCATTTTAATCGGCACGAAATATGCTACTATTAATTTAACAAACTTCGTAGCTATAATAGCAACCGAGATAGCAATAGCGCACACTTAATTTTGAGCAGGCTGTATACCTTATACACACATAGTAATATATTGGGTAGGATATAAAAAGAAAGTAAAAAGATTAATATTCTTCCCTAAATTTGAATGTTAACTTCCCTTGGCACTTTATCCAGGCTTAGGACTGGCAGCTAATTGAGCATACTTTTGTTATGCTGGCGTGTTTAAAAGTTGTGGAACTGCAAAGCTGAAACTTGCCATGTATTTCATTTTTTATTGGTGTTTTTTGTTTTTCTTTTAATTTGTTGTGTTTATTTTTTTTTATTTTACATTTTAGATGAAGTGCTACGCTGTTTATATAAACACTTGTACAGAGTTTCCATACTGAAGTTAATCTAGTTTTTGTATGTACGATAAAGTGGGTAGACATTTTCCTAACTCGCCAGTATGGCAAGAGTCAGCTTCACTGTTTCACAACTTTTAAACACGCCAGCATAAAAAAGTATGCTTCGTTAGCTGCCAGTCCTAGGTCTGGATAAAGTGCCAAGGAAAGTTAACATTTGAATTTAGGGAAAAATATTAATCTTTTTACTTTCCTTTTATATCCTACCCAATATATTAATTACTATGTGTGTATAAGATATATAGTACAAGGAAGGTATTTTGATCATGTAAAAATCAGACCGCGAATTTTTAACCTTTCTTCACGTTCCCCGAATACAAAAAAGACCCACTTTAAAAAAAGATATAGGTGTTTATGTAGGCTGTTTCCGTTTGGCTCGGATTTTGTTCCGCAGATTGACACAAAACTACGGTAATTACCGATTTTAACAAAATCGTTTGGATCCTAACTTAGACCTTATCAGATTTCGGAAGTAATTAAAAAACTGTAAGGCCAACAACAGTAGCGTCAAAATCTAAACAAAAGCATAGAATAAATTTCGGTTAGATTTTTTATTAAAAACTGAACCACACATTCTTGGGACGCTGTATTGTCTGTTACGAATAATAGCGACTTTAAAGCTTTTAGTAATTTTTTCCAGATTCAATAAACAAGAGTATTTAATAATAATATTGTCTTTATTCTACCAAATAAACTATACATTATTTTCATACTAAATGAAACAAATACGAAGGTTAGCTTGATAATAAAATTATCAGCTGATCTAGTACCTACACTACCCGCAAATATTTTTTTAATATATAAGATATTGTGATTAAATGAAATACAGTTCCGACATAACAGCCGCATCAGCCTGAATAAAATAGAAAAACCTTAGTTGACAATAACTATTAAAAAATGTTATAAATTGTAGTTAACTTATCCGCCATGTCCTCTACTAAGTAACTCCCTCATTTATTTTCTAAAAGTGGATAGAGAACCATATAAAATACGAGTATAAAAGTTAATTAGTATATTGTTTAATTCCTATAACATTTTGTTTAAAAGCCAGGTGTCACTGACAAGCTGGTAATATGCGCTAATCAGTACAATAATCTGAATTATTAATCAATAAATTTGATACCAATGTAACAACTCTTACTAAAATTTTAAAATAAATCTCAAATAAACACAAACATTAAAGTACCAACAGAAACGCATAGAAGTTAGGGCAGCTAAGCTAAAAATTGTAAAATTGTAAGGTTTATGTAATAACTAATTTGCAGGTAGAAGACCGCTGCACTAGTCGGCCAAGTTCGGGTATCCTGATAACTAATGAGATGCAAGCCTGGAGGCAAATGAAACCTTAATTACCGTTGACATTCTTCTGGGGCGCAAATGAGCCGATTATGGCACTGGGCGCAAATGGGCCGGGCGCAAGTAGGCTGACACCTTATGCATTAGCATCTAGGCGGCGCTTTAAGCTCTGAATCATGGAAAGCAATAAAATCATTAAGAACGAATAAACAAACAACAAACATAAGCAGAATATTTTAACAGCGATTGGATGAGATGTTTACGAGATCTCTTAGAAGAGAGAGACCTAATTTCAAGAATGAAGATCAAATACTCAGAAATAGAATCGAAGTATAGACAGACCAAGTTAACGAAGCCAATAGAACTATTAACTAAAAAATATCCCCAGTCACTGGGAAAACTTATCTTAGGCTTGTGTAAAATATCTTAGATGTCTCATAAAAGAGAGGAAGT
Source organism: Agriotes lineatus (assembly GCA_940337035.1). Classification (NCBI taxonomy): domain Eukaryota; kingdom Metazoa; phylum Arthropoda; class Insecta; order Coleoptera; family Elateridae; genus Agriotes; species Agriotes lineatus. The sequence goes on from OW679195.1 coordinate 153,817,375, forward strand.
TTAGGTGCATAAATGAAGACAAAGATCAAATAATCGGTAATAGAATAGACCTTCAAATATATACATACAATAAATAAGCCGTTTAATCATACTACATTATAAAAATTTCAAGAACTGGGTGGATTTATCCTGAGCCTGAGTAAGATATTATGAAATCTCTTAAAAGAGAGAACACCTAAGTTCATGAATGAAGACGACGGTCAAATAATCGGGAATAGAATAGAACCGCAGACAGAACAAGTTAAAGAAGTCAATAGAACTATCACAATAAAAAAATCATCAAGCACCGGATGAACTATTCTGAGATTGAGTGAGATATTTTAGAGATCTCTTAAAATGGAGGAGGCCTAAGTGCACGAATGAAGTCCAAGGCAAAATAATCGGGAATAGAATAGAACTACAAATAAACTAAGTTAAAAAGCCAATAGAACTATCAAATTATATCCAGGTACTGGGTGAATTTACTCTGAACCTGAGTGAAATGCTTTGCCGATTTAATAAAAGAAGAAAGGCCTAAGTGCACGAATGAAAATGAACATTATATAATCTGGAATGGAATAGAGTTACAGCTACACCAGTTTAAAGAAGCCGACAGAACCATGAGATTAACAGAATTCCCAAGTACTGCGTGGATTCATCCGGAGCTCGAGTGAGATATTTTAGAGATTTCTTAAAAGAGACGATACCCAAGTGTACAAATGACGACCAAGATCAAATTATCTGTAATAGAACAGAACTGCAGCCTGACCAAGTTAAGGAAGCCCATAGAACTATTAGATTAAACAGTTCCTTATGCAATGACTAGATTTATCTTGAGCTTGCGAGAGATATTATAGAGATACCTTAAAAGAAAAGAAGCCTACGTTCCTGATTGAAGACAAAGATCGAATAATTGGAAATAAAATAGAGCTGCAGATTCAACAAGTTACAAAAACTGCAGAATGGGTGGATTAATTCTAAGCTTGTCTGAGATATTTCAGAGATTTTTTATTAATAGAAGAGAGTGTATAAATACACACACAGATAAAATACTCCTACATAGAATAAAACTACAGACCGACCAAGATACAGAGGCCAATAGAAATATTAAATTAAGAACATCCCCAGGCACTGGGTGAAATTATTTTAAGCTTGCGTATTGCGTAAGATAATTAGAGGTCTCTTCACGGAGAGGAAGTTTAGGTGCATAAATAAAGGCGAAGAACAAATAATTGGAAATAGAATAAAATTGCAGTTATACCAGGTTATATAAGCCAATACAAATATAAGTTAAGTAGATCGCCATGCACTGAGAGGAATAAACTTGAGCTTGGCTAGGTTATTTTAAAAATATCTTAAAGGAGAGGACACTTAAGCTCATAAATGAAGGCGAGGATCAAATAATCGAGAATAAAATATAAATGCAGATAGACCAATTTAAAGAACTAATAAAAATATAAAATTATCATAATCCCCGAGGACTGGGTCCAATTATCCGAAATTTAACTGCATAAACGAAGACGAATATCAAATAATCAGGAATAGAATAGAACTCCAAGAGTTAAAGAAGCCAAAAAAAAGGATAGAAAATTAAAAAAATCTGCAAGAACTGGGTGGAAATCCTGAGCTTAGGTAGGTTATTTGAAATTATTAATGCATTTAAAAAGAGTACACTTAAGTTCATGAATAAAGACAGAGAATAGAATACAACTGCAGATAGATCAGGTTGATGAAGCCAATACAAATATTAAATTAAGAAACGCAACAAGCATTGGTTGGATTAATATTAAACTTGGATAGGTTGTTTTAGAGATTTGCTAAAGAGAGTGCACTAAAGGCATGTATGAACACAAATACCAAATACTCGGTAAGAGAATAGAACTGCAGATAGACCAAGTTAAAGAAGCTATTAAAACTATTAAATTAAGAAATTATGAGACACTGGGTTAAGATTTGCCCTGAGCTTCCGTGAGATGTTTTACAAATATCTTCAAAGAGTGAGACTTAAACTCATGAATAAAGATTACGATCAAATAAGCGTAAATAGAATAGAACTGCAGGTAGGTCAAAATAAAGAAGCCAATAGAACGTTCCAAGTTAAAAAGTTACCAGACTCTAAAATTTATCTTGCGTGAGATGTTTTGGAGATCTCTTAAAAGAGAGAATAATTAAGCTTATAAATAAATATGGCGATCAAATCAGTGAAAATAGAATAAAACTGCAGGTGGGCCAGGTTAAAGAAGAATCAAATTAAAAATTACCATGCATTTGGTAGCGATTTATCCGGAGCTTGGATGAAATGCTTTATAGATCTCTTAAAAAAGAGGCGAGTTAAGGCGTTGAACGAAAATCAACATCAAATAAACGGGAATAGAATACAGCTGTAGGTAGGCCACGTTAAAGCAGCTAATAAAACTAGCAAATTAAGAAAATACTTATACATTTATTCTGAAGTTATTAGGTATTAGTAAACCTAATGGATTTAACAAAATCTATACGAAAGATGTCTAAATGGAAAATCTGACTCAATAGAATAGAAAACATCTTATATAACAACTACCCATAGGAAGTGAGGAAGTGAAACAAAAAAAGCGAAAGGTTGAAAAAAAGAGTCTCACAACTAGAAAATTAGAGGCTGGAGACAGACAGGCGGCGACATGTGTAAAGAATCTATTGTATATAGGCAATGTTTCACTTTTTTCTGTTCGTTATTTTTACTACATATAAACTACCAGAAAAAGTAAAACTAGCTGTGAAAAAATCCTTCAAAATAAAATTACTCTACTGTAAAATTGGCCAAAATTATACGGAGTGACACAACTGTGAAGGGAAAATCCAATTCGTTGAATGGATGGCCATAATACCTGGCCGTGACGTACATTTCAGTAGATAAAGGGCTCTTATTAGTGCCCCTTAAATTTCTCATTTGTTTCATATTCGTGTTAAATCGTATGGCGAAAATCGCGCCCACTCCTGCAGATCTCCGTTGGTTAATCTGCAAGAGGTGGCACTTAATTCCGAAGTGATGCGCCTTATTAAATTATGAGATAGCATCTTAGGATTAGATTGTTCACTCGTTTTGTTTGCGAAGTTGTAAGGTGTAGATTTCATTAAGTGCTGGGTAAACTAATAATGCGGACTGGGATAAATTACTAAATACACAACATTAACTATATTTGCTTACATACTTAGCTGAACTTGATATTGGTAGCGTTGGGCGTGCAGAAACTAACAGAACGTTGCGATGCTCAGACAATATAGAATTACAAGCACATGTTCTAGTCTAGCGAATATTAAATCCAAGACGACGGGGCGGAAATAAATTTCGAAATCTTCAAAAAGCGGTGCGCACATATGAAATTCCGTTCATGCTCGCTAGGAACGACTTTCATAAACGAGCTTTTGATTTCTAACTGCTCGGGGATTCAAAAAATAAACGGTTTATACCCTGCAGGGAAATCCATCAGAGGGTTGTAATTACTTCGCGCTCCCTTATTACCTCAGATTCCCTCTCTGCTAATAAAACAACCTACGATTCGTTTCTTACCTATCAACAATCTTGTGTGTGTAGTCAATTTTTCCATCTTCTGTGCGGAGTTATGGCCCTCGCGGGTGAGAAGGCCCTGCAGAAGGCCGTAAAACAAAATAGGCTCCCTCTTCGATGATACTTCCTCTTTGTGCGCCTCCATATTTTTGTGATTTTTACTTTGCCGAAATCTATTCAAATTTTATTGCGAGACATTTGTTACTTTCGCCAGCCGATTGTTTCGATTTTACGGTGCGAGATAAACATACAACGAGTAGGGCCCTTCGTGGCAAGATCGATGATGTAATGAAGGATCGCCTGTGGTTGCGCGATGACTGAATGGTTTAATATTTACATTGGCGTATTTAGTGGCACAACTAAAGTTGTAAAATATTTGATGTTGCGACATTATTAGTTTACTGTCGAAATACTGCCAACTTGTTGACATTTTCGAAGAACTTGTTGACAGTTTAACAACATTTAAACAAGCTTCCCCAAAATGTACGAACAGCTTTGAAGATAGAATTTCCATGAGTAAAAACTGTAAATACGCTGATAACTTTTCAGAAATTTGCAAAACCAATCACTTTACGCAAACTTAGAATTAACTGTGAACTTGTTAATTTGGAACAAGCTGAATGGAACAAGAAAGCTACTGAAAATAACTTCCTTACAAACTTATTACAACTAACAGGTTGCCAAATGTAGTCATTTGTTTTTTAGCGTTGTGGGTCCATGGTTTCGACGCCTTATCTAAATACAGTAATAATAATAATAAATTTAATACAAACGTATTTAAAACTGACTATAAACTTGTTGATAATTTGTTGCAAGCTGGATGAAAGTATACAGAAAATCTACTGAAAACATAATAAAGACGTTTAGATTATTTGAACTCTCTTTTTCAAAATTTACTACCGTGTGCTACCGAGTCACTGCAATTTGTTCAAAAATTATCAAGCATTCCTGGTAAACTTACTCAAAACTGAGTATAAGCATCCAGTTCAATTAGCGCAAGCAGCTTGAAAGTATACTACAGAAAAACTACTGCGACGAGAATAGGAACCTTTGGAAATTTGCTAAAAAAATTCTAAAAAACGTATTAGAAAGTTTTAACGAGGCGTTGCAATTTGCTTAAAAATTATTAAGCATTTTATAAAAGCTTACTCAAAACTGACTATAAACGTGCCAATAAAGTGCCGCAAACTGGCTGTATACAGAAAAGCTACTGAAAACAAAATAAAAGCTTCTACAGATTTCCCAAATATTTTTTGCGTACTTTTTGCAATGTTCTGAAGAGTTGCTGAAAAATTATCAAACAATTAATACAAAATTTCTAAAAATTTACTAAAGACTTGCTGATAACTTGGCATAAGCAGTCTAAAAACATCAGTAAGTCACTGAAAGCAGAATAGAAGCTTTCAGAGGTTTTATACAGATTTCTTGCAAACTTACTAATACAATATATTGTAGAGTTGCGGCAATTTTCTGACAAATTATACAGCATATAACGCAAACCTACTGAATATTAACTGAAAACCTGCTAATCGATTGTCATAAACCAATTTAGAGTATACAAGAAAGCTACAGAATACCGAAAACAGCACAAAAAACGTTTGGACATTTCCTATAACTTTCTTGCAAACTTACTACGTTGTTCTAATAGGTGATATTCCCTGAAAATTATCAAGCATTTAATGCCAAGTTGCAGAGAAGAATTTAAAAAATTGTTATTCTTGCTGCTATATCTGCGCTAAATAGGTCGCGGCGAAAAATGCTCGACCATCATTCAGAAAATTTGCTGCAAAGTTGCTGAAAATTTATAGAGATGCTACTTAAAATGGAGTAAAAGCTTGTAACGATGCAAAAAATCCGTAAACCTTTCAAATTGATAGAAAATTTCTGCAAAAGCATCCAATACTTACTGCAACGGTGCTGAACATGTATTGCAAATACCCAACACTTGCGAAGGAATTGATACAAATCTGTTGTACGTTTTAAATATTTATTGTGGACCTGAAACGTCTGCTGCAAACATTTTTTGAAGAAAATCGCTATAGTAAATGCAACCCTTTTAATGGTTTGCTGGAAATATGATCAGAATTTATTGCAAATTTATTTCTTTTGCCACATTAACCTGTTACACGTCCGATGTGAATTTGCGACATTCTTGTTGACATATTGCAAGAAATTTGCTGAAAATTAGCAAGTATTTAATAGAAAATTGCTACTGATTTACTGAAAGCTTGTTGATAACTTCCTAATTTGGAGTAAAGTTTAGAGAAAGGCTGGTGGAATTTAAATACGAATTGTTAGAAATTTTATAAAAATTTGATGCGTATTTACTAAATAATTATTGCAAGTTTACTGAGAATTTGTTGAAAAGTAATCAAAACCATTCAGAACTATTTAAAAATGCATTTAAAACTTTCGGAAGGTTGCGAATATATTATTGCACATTGATGAAAATATGTGGAAACCTGGTTAACATTTTTAGAATACTTACTAAAAAATTGGGAAACAACTATTAACAATTTGCTCCAGAGTTATCTCCCACTATCGAATATTTTGCAAGACGAGTTAAAAGGTCGCTGCGACCTTGGTGAAATGTGTTGTTGGCTTTTTGCTGAACGATGTTGGCAACATATTATTTGATAAACATTTACGGTAAGGTCGTTGCAAGTATAGAAGGAAGTTGGTGAAAGTAAAGGAAAAAATATTCGCTAAAACTGAAAATTTACTATAAAATTACTACAAATAAGAATTTTGAATTCATTGAATTCGTTTTCCTTAACTATACCAGTGAAATATTTCAAACAAGCTTAATATTTACTCGGGATGTGTTAACAACTTGCTATAAGCTTAATAACATTTTATTACAAACTTGAAACATTTTACTATAAATTTGCAAACTCCTTGACAGTGTATGGGTGTTTTACTAAAACCTCGCTGAAATCTTGCTATAAATTGGAGCAGACGTACATAATACGTATTTACCGAAAGTTGTTGCAAACTAAAGAATTTCTTTGGAAGCTTGGTGAAATATGCAAAAAATATGCTAAATATACCTTGTTCACAAGGAAGTTGCTGAAAAACGAATGCAAAGTTGTTGAATATTTGTTGCTAATAATTTATTATCAAGAAACACCTTTAAAAACTTTAAATTTATTAAATTCATTTGGTACGAATATGCCAAAAGATTATCAAAAAGTTCCTCAGTACTTCAAATATGTCATATGTCAACAACTTGATTAATTATTCCACATTTGATAAAATTATACGGCAATAGCACCAAAAATGTATGGCAAGGTTTTTAGAAATTAACTACGAACGTAGCGCGAGCTTAATGTGGATTGTAAAACATGTTTAAAACATTATCTATTGTATAACTGATATATTTGCTTAAAATGGGGCTTAATTATTTTCAAATTGGAAATTACTATTAGCACTGCCTCTACATTCCGCTCCAGTTGTTTCTGAATAGGGATTGTCCATGAATATTTTCTTTTATGGATGTAAACTGGATGGCTTCTTGTGCGAATTTGATTTGTAATATAATTTATCGCATCTTAGATTTGAGGTTATGGAGGATATGGTAACAGTTCAGCAAATTCTTTTATACAGTGTACCGCTTTTCAGCAAAATGTGTACACAACCCGTACTAGCTCCTACCCTCTCGGCGATGGTTATCGTGGGTATGGATCAAGCAATGATCCTTAAGGTTGATAAATTGAGTAAAATGGAGCAAAATAGTAAAGTAGTATATAGTATAGTATAGTATAATAAGGTATTATAAGGTAATAACACTTCCAAAGGCTTACTGCAAGGATGTCCAACTTCGCCGAATCTATTTCAAATATATCTAGAACGCGCACTTCAAAAATGGAACAGTAAATGTGAATGAATGGGAATACCCATAAGAAACAAACATTTATACACCCTATGATTTGCAGATGACCAGATAATATTGGCACAAGACGAAGAATATATTAGTTATATGGTCAGAAAGCTTAAAGAAGAGTATGAGAACGTAGTCCTAGAAATAACTGTGGAAAAAACTATGTACATTTCAACAGAAGATGAAGCCATAAAGAACCTAGAAATAGATAAAAATACAGAAATCAAAGGGACAAACAAATTTAAATATTTAGCCTTTACAATATCTAAAACAACAACAACAGAGGAAGAGATAATGATTAGATTAGGCCAGACAAGAACATGTATAAAACAGCTACTTACACTAATCTGGAATAGAAATATTACAAAGAAAACAAAAACATTAATATACAACTCGATACTCCTAGCAACCGAAATGGAATATTGGAGGAGGTGCTGTGGACGGACAAGAAAAGACAGAGTAAGAAACGAAGAAATTAGAAAAAGAATTGAAGTGGAAGCAGATATAATAAAATACATAGAAGACAAAAGACTGAGATGATATGGACATGTTAGAAGAAGAAAATGGGGACGACCTAGAAGATCCAGGCGTGATGAGATAAACAGCTCGATGCGGAGCAAGGGACTACAGGATGGCGAATGGGAACAACGAGATCTATGGAGAAACCGTTTGATAGAAGGAAAGCAGCAACAGTTGTATAAACCTTAATATACATAAAACAGTAAATGGCATCAGTCATCGACCACGAAAAAAACGGTCAAACTCGCAGTCTAAAGAAAACTCGCTTACCGTGTACCGCTTCGAGCTGGCACTAACCGATAACTACAGTAGCACAGAGAATGAGGAGGAAACTTTAATAACTTTTCTGTTTGAATAGTTATATAAAATAATCGCATCAAACTAAATACCGTCATGGACGCATACAAATTATACCATGCTCGTCGATTCAAAAAGAAAACCAGAGGATACACGTGACAATTCAAAAATAATGAGTACAATAGTTAAACTAGGTCGCTGAAAGCAAAGCGACCCCAAGAGTTGCATGTTAATAAAACAAAAAACCTATGTTACTCATAAAGCAATAAAAGGGTCAAAATTAAATATAAACTCAAATTATTAAAATTTTGGGCCAAAGATGAATTGCGGATTTAATATTTAGTATCAAGAATTATAGTCACAATACAGTTACGCGTAAGTGTCAGCGAGAACTCATCCTATTTGACTACTGTCTGTAAGGGCTGGCAAAAACTTAAGAAAGAAAAAGTAAGTCTGTCGATAGGCCTTCGAAAACTTGTTAATATAAAAACACAGCATGTACCAACAAAATAACATAAATATCTTTAGCTGGCTGACTTAGGCGATAAAAAGGAAACTTTCCTTGTTGCTATAGTACCTATAAGACTTAATTAATTTTAAAATTGTAAATAGAGCTAATGCCTTACCATGGTTTTAG
>OW679195.1:153826330-153930262 GCA_940337035.1 Agriotes lineatus
TAAGAAAAACAATAAAAAAGATTGCGAAAACTATAGAGGTATTAATAGATTTTACAAGAAAATAATAAAACAAACAGTGGAACAGTGAAGTGCGTAAATTATAAATATAAATGTCATATAAGAGCTGTACAAAAATAATAAGTGTGATAATAAGTAGATCAATATTTTTACAAGAATTTATGGTAAATAAAGGACTTGGACAGGGTTGTTGCATATCATCAATTTAAAATTTATCTTGAACAAGCGTTGTAGACGTGGAATAAAAAGTGTGAAAAGGCGGGAATACAAATAGTTAGAACAAGAAAGTAACAACTCATTCTGCTATTTGCAGAAGAGGAAGAAGGTATACACTATATGACCAGAAAACTGATAGAAGAACTCGACAACTGGGGATTGGAAATAAACACACAAAAATAGTAGTTAACAAAAGAACCGAAATAGGAACAAGTAAAGGCCCACTCGAATTAACGCAAAAATATATGTATTTCGAGTAACTTTAACAGGCAGTGGTATGGCTGAAACAGACATATTAGATAACATTAAGAAGAGCAAAGTAATCACGAGACAACTACATTCAGTGATGTGGAATAAAAATATACAAAATAAAATGTTTCTCTGTAAGGATCTGAAGTGTGGGTTAAAAACAAGAAGATAGAGCAAGGACTGGATGCCATGGAAATGGCATTTTAGAGAAGGTGTTGTGAGGTTACACTTTTCGATAGAATACGAAATGAAACAATCCGAGAAAACATGCAAGTAGATGCAACTATCAAAGACGATACAGAATAATGTAAATTGCAATGGTAGCATGTGTAGGATGGGAGAAGAAAGACTGTCACTAAAATGTCTGGAAGCCGAAAGGAAGAAGAAAACCAGGACACCGTAGAACACAATTGCACCAACAAATAGAACATGCAATGCAGAAATGAAACCTACAAGAAGACGACGTACATATTAAACAAAAATGGCGAACGGGATGCGGTAAATGACCAATAATGGTTGTATCATGTGTGGACTGTGTGGACTCGCATAGCAACGTTGTTTGCTTTTATGTCCGCGCAACGAGGGAAAATCTTAGGGGAAAGAGAGATGCGAGCGATTCGTGTTATACGTTTTGCAGTACTGAAGGATATTGTTGGTGGCAATGGCAGTCTATGTCAAATTTCCATTTACACCCTGTATATACATACAAAGAAAAGTGACCGTTTTTGCCCTAAAGCTTTTCAGTTCTTTACATTAATATGTATTTCACGAAAACTGGCAAAGAAACCATCTTAATAGATTATGTCGTTCTCTTGTTATTATAGTGTGATATACTGGAGTTTCCTTAATTTTTCGACTTTCCTTTAACATCATAGCGATTGTTGTATTCACAAAAGTTATGTAGTTTTATGAGACGTAAGGAAGTTGAAAAAACCTATAGTATATTACATACCGAGGTGGAAAGTGTTTCATTCCTGTCGAGAGATTAAGTAGTTAACCGAGACGCGTAGCGTCGAGGTCAACTTTATCTCGAGACAGGAATGAAACTTTTCACTGTGGTATGTATACTATTTTATTCGCAACCGCTTTATTCTAAACAATAATTGGAAAAATGATTATATTATGATACGACAGGTTGTGACGCGCATGAATGGATGAACGAGATTCCCAGTGTCCCTACCTACACAGCGGTCGGGAATGGATTCATTTCCAACCGCTACGACGGCAATCACTTTTCCGTTGGAAAGTTACAGGTTGGGAATAGCTCATTTTCTAACTTTTTAAAAGTCAGTAATGATCTTATTACATATATGGTTGCGAATAAAAATATTTCCGATATTACAATTTAGTACATGTATTTTCCGTTTACATTAAAATAGACTAATTAAAGAAAATACCAGTTGGTCCATCATTTTTAATTCTGGAGTATACTATTACTTAATAAAGAAGAGACGGGAGGGAGTGTCCTGAAAATATAGGTAAAGCTGCAAAAAAATTAAAATATTAACTTTATACTCAACCTATTATTTTTTACTAAAGGTAGACCTCTAAAACTAACAATTTCCTAAACGTAATAAAGTGATTTGAGTGTATTTGTTTATATACGTTGCAACTATTTAGTTCTATATAATGACTAGGACTATCCTGTTCGCGTTTGCTTCACAATTTTTGGCCTAGCACCGTTGCAGTATGCTCGTCGCCACAATTTTCAAAAAGTTCTATAACATTCTGGACTATTCTTGAATTTGTTTTGCGAAGCAGTTTGGGAAATGCTAATCTAAGCAGTTCAATATATCTCAAGTTAATCTGAAACACGTCAAATATAATTTAAATTAACACCATTTAACTCTTAATATTCATTTTCAACCGATTATATTTAATCAAAAATATCTCAATTTAACCAGAAATTAAACTTAGAAAAAAAATCAACTAAAGCATCACCAGTATAGCAAAACAGGATAATATTACATTTCAAACAGTTTTTAAAAACAGTTTTCTAGCTTTAATAAAACCCACTCGTACACATTTATATTCTCTAGCATACTAAGGTGTTAGTAGGTTAGTAGTAACGAACAAAACACCTGCTAAACCTTTCTTTAATTGTACACTCGGCGCAACATCGTCAAAAATGTAGATCCGCTGCAGATATTCGAGAATATCTTCGTTGTAACAGAGCGCTTCAACTAAGCGCTAAGCGGTTTAAATTTATTTAAGCGCCTATCTCGCCCGGCTCGTTTTATTTAATCGATTAATTTTAAGAGCAACAAATATCTTAAATTAAATAAGTGCGCATAATTAAGTTGCGTGCATTTCGGGCGTTTACTGGGGAAATAATTTATAACACCAATTACGTATTTATTCCGAATCGATTTACATGTTTTAAATTAGCGCGAAAATGTCATTAATTAAGAAACACCGGATTAACGACTAATCTAGTCGATAACAACATCGCGGGCCTGTTTGATCTGTGTTTGTTTGAACTATTTTATCTCCTCCATTATGTATCTATTATTCTAACAGCAGGGCGGACCCATAAACGAATCGAACGAGAAACGGTACTAAAATACAGGTTTGCCTTTGTTTCAGTGGTTTGGAATTAATGGTTTGATATATTTCACGTACCTGTCCGTGTTTGTAGAAATTTACAGATTTTTATATTGTTTTGGGGACTGAGCTTTTTACGACTCATGATATTACTGGAAAGCTATTGACTAATTAATTTAATTGATTGAACTTAATTTAATTACATAGTTGATTACTAGATGCTTTGTATAAAAAGAATTTCTTTAGCTTTTAGCTTTGCCAAGAAAACTACCCTTTAGCATAAATCCTAGCTATAAGAATAACTCATCTGTTGATTACAAATAAATAGCCCTAACTTTAATATTTGCAAGATACCAACTCTTTTAATTAATTAAAATGTGGAAATGAAAGCCTAAACGCCCTAAATAAGAAAAGAAAATTTCAAAAGGCATGGCACGAATCATTCATCATATTTTGATTTTGAAGTAAACAGATTAAAACAGTTTCGACTGGAATTGAAAATTACACGTAGAGTGGAATCATAGAGATGAGATAATGAGTTAAGAAATGTGTGTTGACAGACAAATATTTCTTATTGAGAAATAATTTTATCTATCCAAAACAACTGTTTTAGAATTTTTGTATGATAATTTAGTCATGAGAAGATACCTTCGTATCTGTTTACCCGAAATCAATTACCTTACTTTGAAGTAAAATATTGTTAACAATAATGAGTTACTTTAAAACGATATGAAAAATCTGTTCAAGAATAGATGTCAATGTACGAGTAGTAGATATGTAAAAGTTCTTCAGCGCCAAAATAGAAGACACAATCTTTTACAAAAGAAAACTCCTATAAATCGCTTAAACGATATCGTGCACGATGTGGTAAAGTTAACTTACTAATAAACAAAACACGGTATATTTTCGTTATGTTTATTCTTCAACTATTCTTGTTATTTTATAGAGGCTTGAAGATCTTGCCTTGACAGTTCTGTTTCTTGGTTTAATTTTGCCTCTATTATGTATTTGTAAGCTTTCCTTTAATTTGTCTACTTTTTTTTTGGTGTTCTTCTAGTGTTCTAGTGTTTCATCTTCGGTTATTCTTCTGGCTTTTTACTTATTATTATTCAGGTTTGCAGAAATGTGATAGGTTTTTAATCCTTCTTATGTGTTCCTTTTAATTTTTTCATAGCAGCTTAAGTTTTCATACTTTTTTTTTTGGTTGGTTACTACTCTCTTCTTTACTCTATACTAAGCTGACATGATATTGCTATAATAAAGGTACACGCACTAGTTAATGACGCGGGCAAAGACGTTAAAGGTGAATTTGAAGGAAACTTGATTATGGTTCTATTTGGCATAAATCCAAGAAACGAGATAAAACTAGCTGGGGATTTAAATGAGATATGTGGAAGAAGAATAAATAGCCCAGTGGTAGACAAATATGACAAGGTAGTACTAAATGACAACGGCAAAAACTTACTGACCTGTGTAAAACGTTTTCATTGAAAATTATGATTGGCTACTTCACATAAAAGGATTCATCACTATACGAGAATACAACCAACTAACAAGTTAAAACCCATCATTGATTATGTTATATTGCGGTAGCACACCAATATAAAAGTAGTGAATGTAAGAGTATACCGAAGTGCTGATTGTGGCACTGATCATTATCTTGTAGGAACTAGAATAGTAGTCAAATACAGAATTAGAAGGAAAATGGAAAACGAGGCAGTAGATTATGAAATAAATCCCGTTAAATACATTATAGAAATTTTAAGGCACGAATCTGTACAGTTGCAATATAAATTAAAACTTGCCAATAAACTTGTAAATATACAAGATGAAGTAGAAGATATGTACCTCAAAATTAAAAATTGTATGGACGAAACGGCTAGCGAAGCATTAGGCCTACAAGATCGCTAGCAGAGAAAGATGATATGGAAAACCAAACAAAAGAGAAAAAGCATCTATAACAGATATGGTTAAAAATAATGAGCCGGAAGATAGGAAACAATATATTAGAATAATTATAGAAGTAAAAAGAAAAATAAGAAAAAAGGATAAAATTAAATATGAGAAAAGGAGTGTGGCAAAGTAGAAAGATATTTAAGAGGGACAACAGTAAAGAAAGTCTGGAGAACGATATAAAATTTGAGGAAAAAATCGAGAGAAATTTGTAGCAGCCCACTGGCACCTTTAGAAGATTGAAAAAAAAACATTATACAAAATTACTGACAGAAAAAAGACAAGAATACTAAATGGAGTGAGCAAGACGAATTAGAAGATCAAGGCATCGAACAAGTAACAATAGAAGAACTGAAACCAACACTCTATGAATTAAATATTTTATCTATTGCAAGATAATCAGTACTTTACATTAATAAGTGCACTTGATGTGAGCAGCTGTAACTAATAATTTGAAGGATAGAAGTTAGCATGAAATAAAACAGGTTACAGAAGCGCTACGTTCAGAGTTTCAGATATGATAAATGTTCGGAAGGGCTAACGCAATTTAATTTGTAACTGACTGATTTGAGCTTATTATTGTCAGACATAATGTGAATAAAATAATATAGAATGATTTGTTAAGGACAGAAAGAATATCAGCGTTATGTAGTAAAAGTGTAAGCCAGCAAAAGGCAAATTAGCTGAAAGGTAAAAGAAAGAGTGCTAGCAAAATAATAATTGTAAAGAGCAATGAAAATGGAAGGTAACCGATCGAAAGACAATTAATAAGATTAGTGGGGAACTCCAAATGTATTTGTGCATTATAAACAAAAGTGATTTAAAAGCAGAGCAAGTGTAGTAACAATTATTCCAAGAAAAAGATAGTTTTAGTGGTTAGGCAAAGACATGACATCAAAACTCTAGTCCATAAGGTTAAACATGTTATCAATCCTAATTTCCTTTATAAAAATTTAAAATTTAGTTGCTATGATACATGACAGTCTTTTTTTAATAATAGTCAAACAAGCTTGTAAAATTTGTGTTGGGGCCAGATTGAGCTCCTCAATTTATCACATAAAATTATAAATTAGAAAAAAGTTTTTAGTTATACCAATTGTGTAAAGTTATTAACCCGTGTGCAGGGCATCTGTGGGTATAGTTTGTCAAGTACTAAGAGGTCCAAGTGAAGCAGATTAGCCAGCAGGAAAATTCGTCCAAGTGCGAGTGACTTCGGGGGCCCATTTCCTTAAGCAAGCAGCTTCGCCCAGCAAAATTAGTGCTTGCTGCGTATAGAGGGGACCTTCAGGAACCAGTACGTGCAGAAATTCCAACCAAAAAGCCATTCCCAAGTGCATAATTACCGTGGCGTCATTGGGGAGTGTATCCAGCATCCGAGAAGCCTCCGATTAAGGTAGATTTTGCAGGAAGCCTTTGCTGCAGCCCCACAACTCGCGGGGATCGTAGAGATTAGACTGTGTACGAGGTGGAGAGGCATATTCCAGTTATCCACATTCGTCCAACTTCGAGAAATTCAATTAGCGTCCTTTTAAACTGCGGGATGACGCGGCATTTTACAGTTTTGGCCGAATATAGAACAAAAAGCGATCTCGCGTCATTTTCTACGTCACACTAAAAAACAAAACGAGTTTATCAATTGCTACGTCACAGTATTAATATTTACCTGATGCGTCTTTGCCATTTTGGTGTTCGCGCAGCGCAAGATTGAGGAACCTAAGTCTCGTTAAAGATAGGCAGATCAGATTAAAATGCCGACAACAGTGCTGACTACCCCCACAACGCCCCAAAACACTCTTCGTGGGGTGAAGGATAGAAGAAGAATAATCTCCATTCTGACGAACCACGCCATGGAACTAAGCTGCTGCTCTTCGATTTCTTCATTACTGATTCGGTGGGTTTTCTCCTTCCCAAGATTCTTCGTAAGTAGAGAATCTCTGTTCCTTGTTCAGTGAAATAAACTATTATCATATTCCATAGACTATTCGGTGGCAAGTATACCTAAAACCAATGGTATTTTTTTACTCCCATATAGACTAAAAGATTGCGAAGATAAGACAGTAAAGTGTTACATCTAAAAATTTTAATGTGTGGGGTTATCATAAAGTAAGGGATATACTTTAACTTATTATACCTTTTTAACAAATCAAGCTAACAACAAAAAGTAAACGAAATCTAATTGCTTAAGGAATGGGATTTTATTGTATCTATGGAAAACAAAAGCGTTGTCATGACAATTGTTGACACGAGTGTCAAAACAAAATCATTCAATTTGGAGTTGATTTTCAAATTAAAACTCAAGTAAACGTAAAGTTTTAACGACTCAAACTGTAATAGCATGGATCTACAAACCAGAATTGGTTTAGTTCAGTGTTATTATGAATGCGGCAGAAATTACACCGCTGAATTAGGAAAGTTTTCGCACGAGAACGGGTTTGAGAGCGGGGCCCTGTCAAATGAAAGCGTACCGCAATTTGATACAAAAATTTGAAAGAACAGGTTCGGTAATTGACCTTCCGAGATCAGGAAGACCAAGGATTAGTGATGTCCACTACTTAGCCCGCAGGACTCTTTGGGTTCAGTTTTGGAGGAAACTAGACGCGGTTTTGGGCTCTCGGTCGATAAATTCGTACGGCCGTAGGTGGTGTTTTCCAGCTCAAACTGCACCGCGGCAGTGAGGTTGGGATGCCAAACCAGGAGGTAAAACAACCACAATACGGGTGCTTCTTGTGCCCTAGGTAGGCGCTGGCAACAAGGAAAAAGCGGCTCCGCAAGGGTTCAACACTGTCGTCTCGCAAAACTCCTGCAGCGATAGCCGTGGACAGGGGAACAATCGAGCGTCGCACCTGATTCAGCGCTGCGAACGGGTCCAAAATTTGACTGGTTTAACAAAGTACACCGGCATTATTTATGCCTGGCACTGCTTGCTGTGAATAGGAAACGATAGAATACACAACTGCAAGGGGTCCTAGCGCTTCTAATTACTCACCCCAGATGACGATTCGGGCATATGGAAAAGCTCGTGGTTGCAATTACAAAAAAAATCTGTACAAGGCGTAGAAAAAACTTCCTCTCGTGAGCTCGGGGCATCAACGCCACGAAAACGTGAAGACTTGCAATTTATCAATACGCAAAACTAACCAAAAGCCTTATAGAACTTCCCCGAAGCTCTTGAATTGCTAGACCACTATACTGGTTCTTTTAAAGCTGCGAGCAGAAAGAACTCGTCGAAGACCGCGATCGGCATTTCCAAGACAAAAGCGCATCGGGGTTATCGCAGCCAAGTGGGAACCATTCGCGTGACGCAGGGGAAAATAGCATTCAAATTCGAATTTAAAAAGTCGGGGTAATCTAAACGTAACAAGTTCGCTATAAAATAGATAGAATCATTAGTTATGTTGCTTCTTGAACGTATCTTACTTAAAATTATCTGAAGTAACTTCTTTAAAAATGTTTCTTAAACAGCTTTTAGATTACACAGTATAAATATATTATGACAGTTTAACAATATTGTTCAAACTTTTGTTTGCACATGAAATAGACAATTCGGTGAATTAGTGCTGAAACAAATTATACTGCAAAACTAGTTCACAATGTGTAATCATTACGGTAGACGTGTGCCGCACTCGGCATTAATACGGTATCATTAGGTCAAGTTTCAACACACATTGTTTACAAGCAAGGAGTTTTATGCAAGCGTTGTGTTCTGCACTGATGCAGATAGTAGGTTATTAGATCAAATAGCAAAAATCGACACAATTTAATTTTATATAAAGCAATAGAAAGACGGTGGAGAAGAAATGTAGAAAAAATGTGGCAGCTATCAAGAACTCGATGGAGAATACTCAAAGAAGTATTTGATAAGAGAAAAGAATTGCGAAAACTAATAAAACTGTCAAAACATCAAAGATTAGTTTTTATCACGTTGAAAAATTATCTTCAGTGTGTTTTCCCTTCCCTTAAACTATTTTACCATAGACTTTATCCGGAAAGGCTGTAATAATTCGTACTTCTGAATACGTCTCATTGTGTGTCTCAATTTAATTTTTCTATTTTAAAGCTTTCTGTTTCGTCATTTAATCTGTCCAGTATATTTTGATTAGTAAAACTTGTTAAAAGTGAATGCATGCACATCAATTTTTTTTAAATGTCACACTTGTTGAAATTTAAAGTTGATTCGTTCCGTAAACGCTTAATATTCTAATCCAGGTACGAATTAATGCAAAGAAATGCATATGAGTAAACAGCTGATCTGTTAAGAGGAATAAATAAACGGCTAATTTGTGTTTCTCTCGTTACTTTTCATGTACGGAAAAATGTCTCGTTAAGCTAGTGAGCCGATTGCAGCAGTGAGAGTATAAGTTTTGTATTTTTCAGCCGTTTACCGTAGTTTATTTTTTCGTCATTAATGAGGTGGCTTTTTTACGAACGATGACTTTGTGGGAGAATATAGAGTAATAAATCTCTGTATTTAACTACCTAATGAATTGCTACTGCTTGAAATCGGATCTGAGGTGGGTCCTTTTTTGTGAGCGGTTTAAATAAACAGCCGGGGCATAATCGAACGTCTCCTCGATCGCTTTTTGTCGTCCCGACTCTTGTTAAGGAAACCTGTAAAATTATAATAAAGATCTTAGCGTTTTTTCTGCAGCATCCGCGAGTTATCTATATAAATATCGGATACGCTGAGTTATGTTACATGTGTAAATTTATTACAGCGCCCACTTTTTGCTCGCTAGTAACTATGCAAGCGTATCACATCGCTGTGGAATACAAATGCATTATGAATGAACACATGTCATAATAATATATGGATATACGAGTGCATGTTAAATTAGACGGAGCCAGCATGTTTTCTGCAGTTGTAATCCCCGGAAGTTGCTTTAAGCTCCTCTTCCTTCCTGACTTTTTTATTGCTAATTACTTGCAGCCATGAAAACTGCAATAATGCACTTAGAGCGTGATAAAGCTCCAGCTGCTGTCGACAAAACTCGGCCTTTTAAAATTAAATTACCGTCGTTTATATTCCTTTATATTAGAAAATGCGAAAATCGATTAATTTCTATTAACTTTCTCGTAAGTTCATTATAGGGATATGTTATACCAATACTATCTACAAAAACACAACAATTTCAAGTATAGCGATTCCTGAAAATCACAAAGAAGCTAAAACTGTTATTTCGTTGGCAGCTGGTGTATTCAACATTTTATTATGAAAAAGCATTATGACATACTATGACAACAATTTTAGGAACTACATAGATTGGCATACTTTCTTTCAGTTTTGTTTTAACCTGTCAGTCTTCAAATTTGAGAAAAACTATGAAGTCAAGATAATAAATATGTAACTTGTAATTAACTAACTAACCGGGTGGAACCTCGAACATTCATCTCGAAATAGTACAGTAAATACTGTAAAATAAATCGAAAATCGTATGTAATTATATTATTGTTTACATTAATCTCACATTTCGTTGTAGGAAGTTACTCGAAAAATGAAACGTCACATACCATAGCTTTATTTCTTATCCTTTTTGCCATTTTGAGACATTTTGAAATATTTCAAAATTTCAAATAAAATTTATTAAATGTATAAAATTGTAGCAACTTAAAACATTACAAACACCACAGTCAAGGATTTAATGGTAAAAAATACTATTTTCCGTATTTAAATTACATAAAATAATACAAATGTAAAATAATAAAATATATACGCATTAAGAATCACTGCCCTAAATCAACTTTAGTTTATGACATTTAATCGAAACTCAAAAAATTTAGAAAACGAAATTGTAGCGTAAAAATACTTACTAATAATAAATGTATTTGTGTATACGCACGAATTCACTGAAAAAATTGTTAAACTTCAAATTACAGGTTTTGTACCTCAAGCTTTATTGTACGTCTTTGATTTAGTTTCTATTTTATCACCGTTTTGTATTTCATTTCTGTTTAATTTTTAATATCTCAAATAGCGTATCGATAATAAGCGTTCACAATTGTTACACATCTCGCACTACTATCTCATGTTTTTAAATAACTCTTAAAGGCATAGGAAGCATAATGGATTCAGTAGTTTTAAATGATTACTTACGTATACGGATTATAACATTCTTGTATAAGATAAAAAAATGTAAATATCTGTCATTGTTAAAAAATAGATCTTTAATAGCGAATACCAATAATTGATGTTATGCATTTTCAAATAAAAATTAAAACGGGCTGAATTTAACATCAATCAAAAGATAAATATAATATTTTAAAGTAATGCATAAGATACATAAATAACGAATACCTATAAAATACCAAATCGGCAACTGCATATTGTTTGAGGTTGTTAGTTGTCGCTGTTACTTGAATTTTAAATATTAAAATCATATATCTTGAACCTCTCCAAGCTACCAATACAAATATTTATTACAAAAATCAATGTTTGGGTTCACAAGGGTGAAAGCACACAAATCCAAAAATTGCTGAATGTTTATTTACAAAGGTGACGCAGTATAAGTCAAAATTATATTTTAGTATTGACAATCGGTAATGACTTTAAGAGCTTTAGTAACCTTGATTTAGGAAAGTAAATTATGATCGCCTTTAAATTTTTGATTTACTTGTTTATTGTTTATCTCTGTGTTATTCATGAAGATATTAGTTAGACGTGACACTTGCAAGGAGAGTGTATCAATAAGCAGTTTCAGTTGACCGTTGCTGAGATAACTTTAATAATTTTATTCTTGCTAAATACATTTCTAAGGTGAATAAAGGTCTAAAACATTTCCCTAATATTTATTTTTGAGCTAGTTTTCTAAAATTTTCTAATAATTTTAATTTTCGGATGAAGATTTTAAAATACACTTGAAGTAGGTATATCATTTTAATATCATTTTTTTCCGAATCTATACTGAAACTGTATTTGGCCACTATAAAATACTATATTTTTTAACAGACAGTACATTTCAAAAATTTTATTTAGTATTTGTTAAACAAAATAATGGAAAACTTCAAAAACGGATTTTGGACGATATTCAAAGAGACACTAACTGAAGTAACAAGCGAGTACTGTATGCGGAGTTAGCAAAACAACAAATAAAAAAAGCAGAAAAGATAAAGAATCAGATAAAAAGCAGAAAAGAGGCATAGTTAAAATACATGTCCAATAGAACTACAACAAATTATGATGAATATAGTAAAGAAATAGAAAAAGTATGCAGAAGCAAAGCAACATAGTTAGATAGAATTTGGATCAAAATTGGAAAACGAAAGTAACGAAAACCAACAGCTATTCTACAAAATAGTGAAAACACTGAGACAAGAAAGAAAAGTAAAACATGGTGTATGAAAAACTCTAAAGGTGAAATATTGATAGAATAATTATATATAATGGCTGGAAAGTGTACTTTCAAGAGTTAGTGCATGCTATTGAGGAAGATACACAAGCAAATAAGAGAAAAATAGCCGCACTAGATGAAAGTGATGCCGAAGAAGTAAAATTTAAAGAACTGAGAAAGATAATGAAATATGCAGATGAGAAATGGAATAACACTAGGAGTAAACAAAATCACTAAAAGAAGAAAAAATATATAGAAGAAAAACGAACAGAAATATTCTTGGAAATATGCAACAAAGCATAGAGAGAGAAAAGTATACAAACAGAATAGAAAGTGATGACCAATATAAATTCTTTAAACATTCATGGAATAACTTTTAGAAAAAACGCTCGTACCCGTCGATTTTTATTTTTATTTGCTCATTTTTTCAAATAAAATCTATATACACAGGGTGACCCGCGTAGGAGATATGACGCAATCGACGTTTTCTTTTTAAAAGGCAACCGCCTTTTTTATTCCGGAATTTGAAAGAACGTATTTTTTTGCTTTCGCTAAGCTAATTTTTGAGTATAAGTCACATGACCAAAAATTAAGAAAACAATTTTAAAATTGCAAAATACTAAATTTAATTTTAGGAAGTACGATTTTACGTTTTTATCAGCAAACAATGAAAACCATGTCGGTCGTCTTGGCTACTGTCAGGCAGATAACGGTGCACAATTTGAACATTTAATTAGTTGTTTTTGAAGTTATCATAAATTTAGTATTTTGCAATTTAAAATTGTTTGTCTTAATTTTTGGTCATGTGCCCCATACTCAAAAATTTGCTTAGCGTAAGTAAAAAATGCGTTCTTTCAAATTTCGTAGTAAAAAAAGGGGGTTGCCATTAAAAAAACATCGATAACGTCATACCTCCTACGCGGGCCACTATGTATATATAGATTTTACCTTAAAAAAAAGCGCAAATAAAAATAAAAATCTACGGGTCCCAGCGTTTTTCCGAAAATTATTCCTTGAATTTTTAATGAATTTAGCCATTACTTTAAGAAAGCGCTGTATAAAAGAGGAGATAGCAAGCAATGCAGTCATTACAGGGGGATATTACTATTATGCACTACAATGGATGTATGTGAGAAAATATTCGGTAAAATATTAAGAGAAGAAGTCAAAAGTATATACGTTGAATAAAGCAAATTTTGAAAAGGTAGAAGAGCCCAAGGACATTTTATTTAATACTATAAAACAACTATTACACGAAGTGTTACAATGACCATCAGAACAATCTTGAATTTATATTTAAAAAAGGTGTTCTATAGAAAGGACCAAGAGAAAACGCTATGGGAAAGTCTACAGAATAGTAAACAGTAGTAGTAACAGTAAGTAAAAAGTATATACGAATAGTGCAAACTATGTTTTCAGCAAGAACATAAGATCTCATAGATTTCTTGCAAAGGAAGGATTGAGACAAAGCGGTGATGTAAACCTACTACTATTTAATATTTTCGTGGATGACCAATTAGAGAAATGCACAAAGAAAGTAAGAAAACACTAAACACTAGTCACATAAATATAACAAGGGTAAAGATATCAGAAGGAGCATTTTCCGAAGATGTAGTGGTAACAGGAGATATGGGAAAAGATTTGCAGGAGGAGTGAGATGAAGCATTTAAAGAATATAAACTGAGTGAATAAAGAATATACAAAGATCATGACAGGAGAGAACAACAAGGAATGAATATAGAACTAGAGGGAACTAAAATACAACTAGAAAGGTCATTTAAATATCTAGGAATAGAGGTAAGATACAGGGGAATAAGATATGGAAATCAATAACGGAATAGGGAATGTATTAAAGACATATTATACTATTACTAATAGCATCAACAAATTAGAAAGTAGTGTCAAGAAAAACGAAACTGAATGTTTACAAGGCAATTTACAGACCAATATTAACATATGGCTTTGCATCTTGAATAAAAACAGATAGACAGAAAAGCAAATTGTAAATATGGAAGACGAAGAGTAAAAATGAGAAATATACAAATAATACCAAACCTACAAGTACAATTGATAACATATTTCTTGAACAAAGTCAGTTGAGTAGGTGGGACACCTCCAACGAATGCCGAAAACATAAATCCAAAATTCAGAAAAAGAAAAAAACAGAAGATAAGGGACAAAGCCTTGAAGAGATGCTAGAATATATACTGTACATTGAAAGAAATAAAAGAGAAGGCAAGAGATAACACGAAATGGGCAAAGTTTGTTTATCAACGAATTGGGAGTCTGTTAAGTAGTAATAGTGAAGTGAATTTGGTTACTAATGAAAGTAAAAATAACACGCTACACACGATAATGGTTGGGTATCTTCTTCTTTTGTTCACGTATTGGCTTCGTTTGTTTTAGCTATCTTCTCGCTGTGGTCTGTATAAAGCGACTTCAGGATATATATATTTGTTAACCAAACTGGATAATTTAAGTGCATTGATGTACAAATGCGAACCAGATATGTAATGCCTTATTCTTGTTTCTTGGTATCTAGATCAGTATAGGGTATAATTAGTTTAAAGTATTAGATAACACACAAGAAAAGACTGTTAAAAAGTAACCATAATTGATTTATCTGAATATTGTTAAGCAAGTACATAGTTTTAACAATATTTCAAATCTAAAGTAAAAATATTTAAAGGATAAAACCAGAATATTTGGTTATTTAAAAAGTCAGAAAATTTATTAGTAGCAACGAATATTAGTACGAATATGTTCCATTGCATTCTTATATCTGTAAGTTGACGATTTTAAGTAATTTTGTAAGTGTACATATCTAGAGTTCTTTTTATGGTGATTTCGTTTGGTAATTATTCCCTTTTCTGTTTTTCTATTATTCCTTTTATCTACACTTCTCATAAAGCTAATACTTTAAAAAACCGATTGTGTGCATTGTTGCTCGATGAACGATGAACCATACCAATATTTGCTAATTTGAAAAACGCCCAACACTAACGCAAATGTATAATTTCTAAGTATTCGAGTATCTATTGTATTATCAATTATTGTTTTCTATTTTTAACATTGTTTTTGTTTTCCGCAAGTACAGTTTCAAAATAGTCATATCTAGAGAAATTATTGTTTAGTTCCGATGTTTTCGCAATATTATTTTATGTACTTGTACCAATATTGCACATTTAACTGTATTGTCAATTAAATCGTCAGAAAAACTGTCATTGTATCATTACTCGTCATTAGATATAATTTTAAAAAGCTATAAAGGAAAAACAACAACAGCATTTTCTAGTTTAGTAACCCTAAACATCCCAAATTGATTTGAAAGGTTAATTTGTAGTTAATTTCTTTTCATTTAAATGCCGCTTTCAAAGTAACATTTTAACTTTTTGTACAAATCTACCCAAAGTGCAATTATTTTTTATGAGGATCGTAATATTAGGAATTCTGCTGCCCATTCACATAACTCCACTCTCTTTTGGCGTGACAGTACCTAATAACATTAGTAACTGTGCATTTGCAAGAAAAGTATTCTTAAGAAGGAGCTGGAGGCGCTCACAAAGTGGCAATTTCGCACACGTGCAGCTTTTTTGCTATACCGTAATCATTAGATTAAGGTTAATATTGTGTACATTCTCCTTTAAAATATGCGCGCTATGTATCGTTGCAACCGTAACCAGTACAAGCTCCACCTATCAGCTATTATTAATATACACAAATATGTTAAAATTAACTTTTAGAACACAAAATTGTGCTATAATAATCAGATTCAGATATATAGGATGGTTGAAATTTTTATTTCAGATATTCAAAATTGCTTCTTATGGAAGATAACGTAATTATTTATGTCTAGAAATATTCACCTCTAATTGATAATTAAAAATATACAATAAATCATCAACATACTGTTGTCCTTGACAATGCTGGTATTAATTAATTACTCTTTGCACCTCTTCTTGATATGATTTTCCAATTACTGTCAATTTCCAGAAGGAGATTAATCCAGTAAGTCCAGTAAGTTCAAGTTCAGTGTTCTAGGAGGTCCATTAATGATACGGCTTGTTCAAACACTTTTTTTAGGAGATTTGTACTTCACTTTTAAGCAATTTGTTGTACGACTCAATTGTGACTGTTAAGAAGATGCGAATTTCTTGTTACATTACACATTTCAAACTGTGATACCTAAAGTTTAATTAAATTTGTACGTAGACTTTTATTGATATTATCTATTTACTTCTTCGGCAAAAGACCACTTACAAAAAGCACGCTCGAAAAGTTAGTATTCTTACTTTTTCCTTGGCATCAGTTGTCAAGTATTTCAAAGGTGGGAATGTAAAAACTTCTAAAACAGTTAAGAATTACTGGCAAGATGTAGATGTACTGCAACTTTGACTAAATTTGTTGAACAGTTAGCTTCTAATTTTAACAGGATGGAGCGCCATCCCATTTTAGTTCAATGATCTTGTTTTTGGATTAGACATTTTTTGAATGATGGGAAAATTAGGAGAAGACTTCACCCATGACCAACAAATCCTCCAGTTCTAATTTTACTTGACTTTTGTCTGTGAAGGAATATCAAAGCAAATTCCTTTCAGAGCAGACCAGAATTTAGAATGCCTTAAACAAATGATGTGTCAATTTGTGTGGCTAACCAGACGTGTTACATGCAGTTTTATGAGAAATTTAAGTGTCGAATGTAACTAGAACTTACTAATAAAGATTGATATGCAGAAATATACTGATCACAATTTATGTCCAATTCATACACAACGGTTCAATATTGTTTTATCCAATAATTCAATATTGATTTTTCAAAAATTACATATTCTATTACGCTCTGATTTTATAGCTACGCCCTATATCTTTTTAAAGAGACAATAATTGCGATATATCTCAAACATTAGATCTGATTAAAATCGAAATTGACTCCAGTAAAGCAACACTAGCAAGGATTTGAACCGGTTGTCAGTTCAAGCACGCACCGTCAGAGGGCCGTAGCGGTCCCGCTCGGAGCCGCTTACCCTCCAGACAATTTCATTGTAGAATCATAAAATATTTTAATATCCCACTTTGGTGGCTGTTATTGTACCGTAAAAGTAGCTCGCTTGTATTATACTTATCTAAGGCAAATGCAGTATAAACTACGGTACAAGTAGCTACAACGGACAGATAGCGCTCGTAAAGGGATTGAGATGATCGTTATGTCATGTGACGAAATAAAATAAAGCTTCCTTATGGCAAATCTCGTCGTATTTGCACATACACGTGCACACATGTCAGATACGGCGTGTACCGCTAACGAAGTGTTTTATTACTTCGGTTTTTGAGGGATTTATGTTTAACGCAGCAAAACGATGTAAATAGGCGTTTAGTTAACGCACCTAACGCTGGCATCTCTTTATTTTTGTTTCGGTTAGTTATTATTAGTTGATCGCTTATTTATTTGACATATAATTTAGTATGATTTACAGTTTAAAAAATATTAAAATTACAAGCTGTAATCAAAACCACGAAGCTTGACTAGAATTATACCGACAGTGGTTGTTTAGAAAGCAACAATTACAAACAACAACAATAAAAAATATATGAGTGTTTAGATGTTATAGTTTTATTTGTTTGTGATTAAAATTAAAGAAAAGCTTCCTCTAATTAAAATTGCATTGCTAGATTTTTTACTGTTATTAATCTAATTTAATTAAATTAAATTCAAATTGTAATACCTATTTGTAGAAGAAAAATTTTTGAAAAATAATTTCTTGTCTAATGCATTTGTTTTAGCATAAATATTAATATTTTTTAACGTTCTTTGAGTAAAATTCCAGTAAAATCGAAGTTGTGTACTACAATATTTTTCAAGGAAGAAACTGTATTTTGACTTTCGATTTGTATTTGTACACAGTTTAACGTAAAGTAATATGAGATACCTTTAAAACATGCAAATGGACACAAAACCATTTCAACGTTACGTATGTGAATTAAAAATTACGCCATATTTCTAGTACTAATCGAGCTACCTGCGGTGTAATATATTTTATAAGATGATAAATTTACTGTTATAGATGCCAAGAATTAAATAATGCATTAACAATTAAAAGTTCAATAATAAAATTTAACAATTTAAATTTAAATTTATATCAAAGGCTCATAGTACTACGACAAAATACTACCATAAAATAAATTATATTTGGAGTTAAATATCACACTATCATTGTTTATTATTATTTATGCTCAACAACATACGAGAACTATTCGGTTAATTGTTAGTAACAGGCAATGGATGCCAATATTGGAGTAACTAGTAGTTTTGGGTGAGGAAGGCCAGCCCCCCCCCCCCCCCAACCAAGATTGATAAAAATCAAGATTAACAAAAAATTAAGAAATAAAAAATCAAATTTATAGTATTCATTTAAATTGGGTTTTTGTTATTTAAATCAAACATGTATTTATTTTCTTATTTTCCTTTGTTTATGTCAGTTTTTATTAAAATGCACTTCAATTCATAGATGCACGCGGTAATAGTGTGTAACAGAATCAGTGTTGTGACCGCTTCTAAATGTAAATCCCTAAAAGTATTTAAATATTTCGACTTTTTTCTATACAGCAGATGGACGGATTTTTTAATTTTACCAGTGTTTATGTGGTTGAAAATAAAATAAGCGAAGTACATTAACTTTCTTTTGTAATGTATTTTACAATAATCTGTAACTGTTGTACTACATCTTATTTTATGTTTCAAGATACATTTTAGCAGTTAAAACATTTTTAGAATTTAGTAATAGAGTAATTTACTTCCGTTAATACGAAGTTCAGTGATCCGAATTTCACGGTATTCCAAACTGTTCAATGGCCATACAAAGATAGCGCAAATCTTCGTTTAGGGCGCATTGCTTAATCATTTCTTGCATCAGTTTAAACACCGGAAACGTGTGACAATGACGTTGATATTTTGACTC
Source organism: Agriotes lineatus (assembly GCA_940337035.1). NCBI lineage: Eukaryota > Metazoa > Arthropoda > Insecta > Coleoptera > Elateridae > Agriotes > Agriotes lineatus. The sequence continues at coordinate 153,845,592 of OW679195.1, forward strand.
TTAATTGCTGTTTATTTAATTAAACATATTCGACTTTATTAGAGGATACTGTAATCCTGATATTTCCATGCTCCGGATTGGGCTGGTTTTAACTGATTCGAATTATCGGACCATGTTTCTTGCTTAAATAAAGTTTGCTTAATTATCAATGTTTGAATATCATTTCTCTTTGTGTAATTCTTTAAATAATTTTGGCAAAATATAAAAACTATGATTTAAATTGACTCAACCCTGTTGTTTGATTCACACAGATGCGTGCATCAAAACCTTTTTGCTTATAATTATTCATGTAATTCAAGTCATAACTGTTCTATCTCATTCAAAGGTCGTGGTAAAGTCAAATTTGCATCTTGCCGTATTTGTTTGCCTCTGTTAATATTGGAAAGGAATTTGTAAGCTTCCCTTAATGGCTTTTAAGCGGATGGATACACTTTCTAATAGGACTCAAGCCGACTTAGCGTATTTGGGACTCATGTGTTTATGGATTTCGTTCAATACAATGCCTCATTGAGAGAGCTTAGCATTAATATTTCTTAAAATAAGCATTTATTCCTAAACAACGTGCGACGCTCCGATTGGCTACGCAGGATCGCCTCAGCCAATAGTGTTTGAGCCTTCCCCTCCTTGTTGAATTTGCGAGTTCAGCTCATTGTCAATTCAGCTTCAGTTAGATTCAGAATTTCGAGTAAGCAAGTTCAGCTATACTTTGTGCTGGTTTGCGGTCGGTCTAGCTCCCTGGTAAAGACGTTTCCAGGTTGTTTTGTGTGACGGTTACGCGCGATTCGCTATTTTCGCGTGGCCAATCCAAGCGTGTCACAACAGTTGAAGCTATTGTAAAAAACCATCGGTCCATCAGTGACGTTTGTAATCGTTGTTACTCAATATACTCGTGTTTGTTAAGTCTTGTTTCACTCCAACAAATAACTGAACCCAAGTCAAGGGTTATTAAGTGGCAGTTCCCGGCAATCCCATTGAACCGGAATTCGCAGCGGATTAACTGGGGGCCCCATTCGTGGAAGCTTCTTTTCAAGTTAATCATACAAAAAACACCTGTCTCAAACCATTGTCAATACCTATACATATAAGACATGGATTTGCTGCTAAAATATAATAATAGATTTGAAACTTAGAGATCTTAATTTAATTTGTAATGTGTTACACCCATTTGACGCATTACATTTTTTGAGTTACATTTTACTTACTTCGTAAAAATCAGATTTTAAAATTTATTTACCTTCTATTTTTCTGGAGGAGACCAGATAGCAATCTGAGGTGCCCCCCCCCCCCGGTGCCCCCCGGCCTTCCCGCCAGTTACACCTATGGATTTAGTAGAAAACTTCAATGCAGCAGTTTCAAATGGTATGTTTAATATTGTTGCGGGTGATGAGTCTTGGATCTACAATTATGATTCCCGACTAAACAACAATCAAGTGCTTAGGTTCTTGAAAATCAGGCGCAGTTGAGCAGTTGCAGTTTTTCCTCTTGACAATCGTAAAATTGTAACTTGCAATTGGTATACCGTCTATGTAAAACTGTGTAGTAATCGCTAGAAATCTGGTTTGCGCGGCATTTTGTTAAACCACGATAATACAACTTCGCATATAACCCCAACATTCTTACACGAATTTGAAGTCTAGCCACATACCATCCGTACAGTTTGGATATTGCCACCAGTTATTTCTTTTTCACTCAAAGTTTAAAAACCCATATGGGGTTAATGATTTCCTGACACCAATATAGAGCGGTTGTTGATTTCCAGCGGATGAATAAATGTACTATGACTAAGGGGAAATATAGTGAAAAACAGCGTTATCTTCTTTTAAAGATGTATATATTTCTTAAAGCTTTCTTTCATTTTCAGCCTTCTTCTGCACACTGTAAGCCTCACCCAGTATCCTCCAGGCTCTCCTGTTTTGTTTGAATATTCGATTGCGCCATCCCATCAACGTCCTAGTCCATATTTGTTGTTGCATGCGTGCTACATGTCACGCCGAATTATATTTTAATTGCGATGGTCTTTTTTTATAATATCTATCTTTGATTTTAGCTCTTTGTTCGAGGTTTCTTACTCTGTCTTTGAGTTTTTTCCTTAACATGCTTCGGAAATCGCTCTCTGAGTAATTCTTAGTTTGTCTATACTGTTCATTGTGAGGGTGTTGATCTCTAGTCAATATGTGAGAACTAGCAAAATACGAAAGTAGAAAACTCTTCTTCATAGATTGATTGCTGACCATCCATTTGTCATTTCTTTGTTTTCCTTTCTTAGTTTTGAAGTTGTCGCAGGTAAGTATATGTATCCATCTACAGTATCTATTTTATTTTGATCTATATTAAATTGTTTTATATTGAATTAGAACAATATCGTCGGCAAGTTTTAGATGTCTTCCATTTCCAAGGAATTATATCTTCCTGACTGACTTCTTTGTGAATTGGGATTTTATCAGTTCTTGTATTTTTATTTACTTCGACCTGAAGACTAGAATTGTTGTAGATGTTGCATATGAATGTTGTATATCTGGAGTCTACTGTGGCATTACTTAGCCTTTTGATAATTGATCATCACTCAACGATAACAAATGCTTTTTGAAAGTCAATAAATGCCATGTGTTGGGGAGCCTTCTCAGTTTTCCGTTATTTGGAAAATTCCTGATTGCCAGCTCGCCTTGGAATTTAATGGACTGTATGGATTTATTTTCTTTACTGAATTATACACTCGTTGAAAGCAAAGTAGGTAATTTATTTGCTATAAATTTACACGAACAGTTTAACATTTAAACATGTGAACAATAATTACTTTCGCAGAGCGGACCGGTTCGCATGCTGCCACGTTGACAGAAGGAACGTAAGTGAGTTTTTAGAATCGAACACCCGCCCGGCAGTCTACTGCGCACAGTATGAATTCAGAATGCAAGAGAGGCGGCAAAAGTTTATAAAGTCCTTAACACCATGTGAAGTGGGAATTACGATATATTCTGTACATTGTACAATTAGAGCACGAACTGTATGTGGATGATATATGGTGCTGAAGCCTTTTCTGGTTCTAATGGTTGAATTGACAGAACGCTCGTATAAACAAAGTTCTGCTAAAAATTATAGGATTATCTTTTAACGTTTTGAAGACGGAAGTAATATCAATTAGTACCAGCTTAATTCTTAACGAGAGATTACTTGAAAGGCATATACATCACACTAAAATTTAAATTTTCTCCTTATATAAATAGGACAAGAGTTGCTGTTTGTTTTTTATTATTTAAAAAATGACATTTTTTATGGCCCACCATAATATTATAAATGCAGAATCATGATTGTGAAAATTTCGAACAGTTATAACTGTGTTACGTCAGTTTTGGTTTGCCCCTCCCTTAATACGATATTACAAGTCATTTAATGAAAGTAAAACCTTTCTCTTATCTATCTTAATATACAGTGTGTCCGCGGATAGATGAAACGACTCTTGTGAAAGGTAAAAAATTCTCGATTTAAATTTTTATTTTTTGGGGTTCAGCCCTGCTTGGTTAAAGGCGAATTTCTAACATCATTTCAGTTTTGAAAAATCAAGTATGCCTTGGAAATTTTTAAAAAATCTATTTTTTTGTAAGGTAAAGTACCCTTTATGTGGCAAATACGACAAAAAGTTATAAAGAAAAGTTGTTTAGAATCAACATCTAGGCCCCTATACCAAATTTAAAAATCTGCGGCCAACTTTGATTTCTCACATTTTCTTTCAAGTTTATTTCCTAAATCAAAGAATTTTATTTTTAATAAAGTTTTTTATTATGAAATAAAAAACCTTTTTTAAAAGTATTTGTTTTTCCAATAAAAATCTTTGTTAAGAGTAAAATTCTTTGATTTGAGACCTAAACATAAAAAGAAATTGTGAGAGATCAAAGTTGGCTAAGAATTTTGAAATTTGGTATAGGGGCATATGTGTTGATTCTAAACAACTTTTCTTAATAAATTTTTGTCGTATTTGCTACATAAAAGGTACTTTACCTCACAGAAAAATAGGTTTTTTTTTTAATTTCCAAGGCATACTTGATTTCTCAGAACTGAAATTATGTTGGAAATTCGCTTTTAACCAAGCAGGGCTGAACCCCAAAAAATGAAAATTTAAATCGAGAATTTTTTACCTTTCACAAGAGTCGGTTCACCTATCCGGGGACACACTGTATACAGTGTGTCCAAGATAAGGAGGGCCAGTATGGGGATCTCGGTAATTGTAGGAGATACAAATTTGGTTAAATGGGAAGAAAGTTGCGCAATTAAAGGACACACAGAGTGACGCCTAGAAATCCTTGATATGATTTTCATTTTTGAATTATCTCAAAAAAACCGAATTTTTTGATTTTCTATTTTATTTTTTTCTGGCGTTAATATTAAAGTTAGAGGAAAACTGATTAAACTTCTTCATAGCAACTTTTAGTGGGCTTAATGATTACGTTATCAAATTTGTTATCCCACGTTTCGTCTTCGAGAAACCATCATCAACTTCATTTTTTTAAATACGGTCCTGATTTTCTGGTGCCAAATTTGTGAAGCCCTTTTTATTCTGAATTCAAAAATGTACCACACATTATGGTTTAATTACGTTTCGATTCTTTTTTGACCATCATCAAGAAATTTTTGGATACGGACCTGTGTCCTAGAGCATTTCAAACGTTGTTTCAGGGTTTGTAATTTAAAGAAAGAGGTAATGAGCCTCACTGCATGTTTTTTATTTCTAATTTTAATTATTGTTTATAAGTAAGAAAAATAGTCAATAAATTGATTACTGGCAATTGAACATTATTTCGATTCCAAGACCAAACGTGATTGTTAAGGATTAAAAACATCCATTGTGCCTCATTACTTCTTTTTTAAATTACAAAAGCTAAAACAACGCAGGAAATGCTCTAGGACACAGATCCGTATTCAAAAATTTCTTGGTGATGGCCAAAAAAGGCTTGAAACGTAATTAAACTATAATGTGTGGTACATTTTTGAATTCAGAATAAAAAGGGCTTCACAAATTTGGCACCAGAAAATCAGAACCGTATTTAAAAAAATAAAGTTGATAATGGTTTCTCGAAGACAAAACGTCTGATAAAAAATTTGATAACGTAAGCTTTGAGTCCATAAAAAGTAGCTATAGAAATGTTTTGTCAGTTTCGCTCTAACTTTAATATTAACGTCAGAAAAAAATTAAATAGAAAATCCAAAAATTTGGTTTTTTTGAGATAATTCAAAAACGAAAAATCATATCTAGGATTTCTATGCATCACTTTGTTTGTCCTTTAACTGCGCAACTTTCTTCCCATTTAACCAAGTTTGTATCTCTTACAATTAACGAAATCCCCATACTGGCCCTCCTTATCTTGGACACACTGTATAAAGCAAAGTCCTGACTCACTCACTCACTCACTGACTGACTCATCAACGCCCAGCCCAAACCCTTGGACCTAGAAAGCTGAAATGTTGCACAGAGGTTCCCTTTATGATATATACTCGTACAAGGAATAATGAAGGATATTTCGAAATTCAACCCCTAAAAGGGTAAAATGGGGGTTACAATTTTGTATGGAAAAATAATATTAAATAGACATTTCGACTTGAAACTTCGTAGAAGTACTCCTAAAAACAAATAAGCAAATACGTATTTCGTGATTTTTAGATAATCAACTCCTTAGGGGGTGAAATGGGGTAAATAAGCCTAAAAATGGCATTTATTTTTAAGTCCAAGACGGTGGACATGGCACAAAATTAAAACCTTATAGTGGTAAAACGGGGTTTCAGAGTTTGTATTGGAAAACAATATTAAACAGACTTTTCAATTCGATCCTTCGAAGGTGTATCTCAGTAAAAAATAAGTAATTATTTTCATAAAATCGACCCCTTACAATAGGGAATAAAGGGGATAATTATATATTTTCGCTTTAAAGTTGCCCTATTTCCGTAAATATACCTATCTATACATATAAAAGCGAAATTTTTAGCATATCTAGCAAGCCGTTGAAAGTAATATTCTCAAAGTTTAATTTGGTATAGTGAAGTTATTTTTCAAAACTGCAATATAAAGTGCTACATCGTTGGATTTTACACAAAAACAGCTTTCTAATGATGGTACTTTCGACCCCCATTTCAATTTATAAAAGTAATCAAGTTGGCTGTGCTGCAGTCGTAGCGATCGATAAAAAAATTGGAACCACGAATGTTAGTAGAAAACCGTATGTTTTACTTCTATGCCAAATTTCAGAGTTCTATCTATGGCTGTATTCAAATAATAACACCGTTTCCATACTTAATTTACGCACTGTATAAAGGAAAGTCACAACCCTGACTATCAACGCAGAGCCGAAACAACAGGTACTAGAAACTTAAAATTTGGGTGGAAGGTAGTGTTAACAAGGGATTTTTTGAAATTCGACCCCTAAGGGAGTGAAAAGAGGTAAAATATGTTTTCACGAATTCTTCAATATCTCTTACACCCGATAAGATATCGAATTGGTGTTTGCTTGCAAAGATTATCAATGCAAATACCTAGAAACGTATTTTAAGATTTGGCCCTAATCAACCCCTAAAGGTGCAAATCTGGATTGGGGGTGAATTAAAGAACCCTTCGTATCTCCTATGTTTATTGAGTTAGGACACTCTTTTTTGGCATGTACATGTATTTTTAAAATATTTAGAAAGGGATGAAGCGAATTTTAAAGTTTTAAGCCTAAGGGGGTGAAAAGGCGTAAACTGTATTTTCACGAATTCCTCGATATCTCTTAGACCTGATAAGATATCGACTTGGTGTTTGCTTACATAGGCATCCAATACAAGTGTCTAAAAGCGCATTTCAGGATTTTGCCCTAATCCACCCCTAAAAGTGCAACTCTGGATTCGGGGTGAATTACAAAACACTTAGTATCTCCTACGTTTATTGAGCTAGAGCATTCTTTTTTGGCATATAAATGCATTCTTAAAATATTTAGAAAGCCGTTTAAGGGATTTTAAAGTGTTACCCTTAAGGAGGTGAAAAGTGGTAAACTATGTTTTCACGAATTCATCAATATATTGTAAGCCGATAAGATATCGGCTCGGTTTTTTGCTTGCATAGGTATCCAATACAAATGTCTACAAACACGTTTCAGGTTTTTCCCAAATCAACCCCTAAAGGCGCAAATCTGGATTCGGGGTGAATTAAAGAACCGTTCATATCTTCTATGTTTATTGAGTTAGAACATTGTTTTTCTGGCATACGGATGTATTCTTAAAATATTTAGAAAGTGGTTTAAGGGATTTTAATATTACCTCTAAAGCGGTAAAAAGGAAAAACTGAAAAGGGGTATGTTTTAAATTTTTTTTTTCGCTGTGGGTTTATTTCAGGATAATATGGACTGAAAGAAATTTTCAAACTTCCACCCCTAAGGGGTAAAAAGGAGTAAACTGTGTTTTCACGAATTACTTAATATCTCTTAGAATAAAAAGGATTTCTGAAATTCCACCCCCAAGTGGTGGAAATGGGTATCTTGCTATACAACATTTAGTTTGTACATATATATTTTAATTTTACTTCATTGTTATACTAATACTATAGTTTTATCAATATATAGAAGGGGAACGACAATTACGTACACATTTCCAGGGGGTACGTGAAGCATAAAAGAGTTGTGGAGGAACTTTTTCGGAAGAATTTTGTTTCCTGTTTTCCTACAATATTGTTTTGCGGCGTTTGTTAGTTTAGAGTATCGAGTGAAGGGGAGGGGGGCGCAGTAGAATTTATTTGAGATTTAGAAGAAAAAACATTAGTTGCTCGTACGAAGAACGGGCATCTTGCTAGCATACAATAAATATCACAAAATAAATATAAAATCCTAATATCCTCCCGTTCTTGGATCTGCATCAACATTTAAGCAAAGAGATGGCATCCATCAGGTATCGTCTAAACGTTTAATTACAAATGACTATTGCAACAATAGAAAACATTTGCCAGGAAGTCTGATATCAATAAAAAGTGAATTTCTGAAAACCTTCCAATGCAAAAGAAATTATAAATAAAATCTAGGTTGTAGAAGTGCAGAACCAACAATGATTATATTTGAAGATAAAATCATCATCTACTCAAGAGTAAAGCAAAACCATGATCAACAGTTAAATTTAGAACATGCTGTATCATTCCATTCAAAGAAGGGACAGTTTCAATACATTGCGATACATATCACAAAGCATATTTGTATTTGTTTGGTACTACTTTTGTAAGTACAGCACAGATGCCGTGTAGTCGAAAAACAAATGTATGAACAATTTAATGAAAAATATTCTCTACTAGAAAATCAGAATTAATACAAGATCTGTTCTCTTTCTGTTAAGCATATCTAATAAATAATAATTTTTCATAGAAGTGGTGTTTTATCATGGTGAGTCGGTATTAATTTCTATAAATACTATAATACAAGCGATCAAACGAAAAAAAATTATTTGCTTCAGGAAAAAGCTCTTTCGAGCCATAATATTCTAATTCCAAGCGTAGATTAGGTCGTGATGAATGTTTAATGAGCTGAAGCCTGTGACTGACAGTGGGCAGTGTTCATCAGCTAACTTTTGATACAATGTTTACTATAGTTCTTCTTTAGGTGACGAGTTTTGTAAAATCGCTCGAAAAGTGCTATAGCTGAAAAAAACATTGGCATCATATGTAACGTGATAGACGAAAATTGTTATATTACAGTTCGTTCGATCCAGATGATGATAACTTGTAAGTACGAATTTTTTTATATGTATATTTAGCAATCAGCTCAGAAAAAGGATCCTGAGAAAAGTAACAGTCGACTGTTTGGGTATTTCAAAATAAGAAGGCTCCAACCAAAGTTGTTTTCAAAAGGAGCAATAATTACTGGATATTTTTCAATTGTGGCGCCTGGTAATCGTGGGTTTGTTAATGCCAAATTTTATACGACATTTTTTGTCTGGGCATTTGTGAAGAACGCCTAAGAGAAGATCACCTTACATCATGACAACGCTACTTCACACACTGCCGCTTAAACAATCGAGTTTTTGACCCAGCAGAGTATCGAAATAAGGGTCATCCGGCATTTGAAACCTAACGATTTTTTTTCTCCAACTTAAGGGCAAGTTCTGTGGAATGAAATTGACATTGCCTGATAAAGCTGCCGAAGCTTTTCAAATCGAAGTTAATAGCATGATGCGTTCGGAAATGCAGAAAAATTGGTTCATTCCTATGCAAAAGTAACAATATTTTGAGAAGTTGTAATATAGTAACACAAAAATATGTTTTTCTATGTTACGCTTAACAGAAAGGGAATAGCCCTCGTATTATTGTATAACGCGAAAGTTTGGAAGGTCGTAATTTTGTAGTTTTCCTGGCTTACTTCACAAATAGAAATTAAATACGAGCATGTTTTGACCAGTTTGCTATTTCAAGGAATTTAGAAAATAACTAATAAATTACTCAAACACGAGCCTCACTGCTTGAGTAAACCCGTTCATTGGTAATTTATAAAGCTAAACCAAAAATTGAAGTGTCACATGCATTACAATTCAACATCAAAGTCAAAGGTAATTTTAAAGCTGTTCAATAAAAAACTGTGTTTTCGAACGCTTACGCCTTCGTAACTTCAGCAATAAGTTATTAAATTGGAAATGAGTTAAAGGGTTATAAATGATTTTTGGGATCTTATTACACCAGCCATATAATTCTATATTGATTTTAGTTGCACTTACAATTTTAAAACATTTCTCCTAAGCCCACCTACGAAAGCGGCAGTTTGCATACAGTCAAGTTGCTATGAAAAATGACAATATCATTCACCCGGTCGTTATCATAACGAACGTGTTTGTTATGAAAAAAATGAACAATCCACAGTTATACAGTGGACTAAATATGTAATTTTAACCTAAAATCTACTGAAAATATGTCATTTTAACCTACGAATTATGCACAATATACAGACTTGTCAGTTGTCATTCATTAAAATGCAAAAATGATTTTTTTCTGTGGTCGTGGGAAAAATAGCGTACATAACTCGCTAGAAGTGTAAGATACGCTCCGCTATGGGTCGCTCGTTTTTCAAATATACTCTTACGATATACTCTACTTTCGCAGCGTATTATGTAATATACTATTAAATTATCTATAGTATGATCAAAAAATACTTTCATCTAGTATGGCCATGAAGAAGCATGATTAATTAGTTTTGAGCAATGTTTTTCGCGATCACTGCTTTGTGTTTAAAAATGAGTTACATTTACAAAGCGTAAGCAGGTCTTTATTCGACATAAAATGTTTATAGTATACTAATAAATAATAATGTTTTAATTCTAAAATTAGATAAGCACTTTTTAAAATGCCAATCCAGGTAAAAAATGTATTCTAATAGTACCAAAACGATAGAAATCTAATAATTTCCAAAAGTACCTCTGAACTATTTTATAAAATGTCATACCCTGAAAACAAGTAATAAGAAGATGGTGCAAACTTAAAACAAGATTCACTAATTTCAAAATTCTGTATCATTAATACTTTTGAAAATTAATTCTGTATTTTATATTGCCTTGCTTCTTCTTCTTTCTTCTTCACAAGCCTTAATTCCTCCACTGCTGGAGATAGGCCTCTTCAAGTTTTTTCCAATTGTCTTTATTCTGTGCGAGATTCAGCCATCTTCTGCCTACCGTTGATTTAATATCATCAGTCCATCTCTTCATGGGTCTCCCAACACTTTGTCTGTTCTCCCATGGTCTCCACTTAAGCAGTTTTGTTGTCCATCTATCGTCATTTTTTCTGGCCACATGCCCAACCCATTGCCACTTTAGTTTTGCCACTCTTTCTGTTACGTCTGTTATTTTTGTATTTTGTCTTATGTCCTCGTTTCGAACGTGTTCTCTCAGGCTGATACCCAGCATTTGTCTTTCCATGGCCCGCTGAGTACACTGAAGTCGATGAAGGCTATTTTTCGTAAGGGTCATGGTTTCTAGTCCATATGTGTTGACTGGGAGTATACAAGCGTCATAAACTTTTCTTTTCAGGTTCATTGGAATCTCTCTATTTTTTAGTATAAATCCCAGTTTTTTAAATGCGGCCCAACTCAGTCCGATTCGTCTCGGTATTTCCGCTCTTTGATTTTCCTTGTCTAGTCTTATTTTGTGCCCTAAATATATATATTCCTCCACTTGTTCAATTTACTCATTTTCTATCTTTATTTTTATGTTTTGTGAGCTAAGGAGTTTTGTTTTTTTGATGTTCATTTCAAGTCCGATTCTTACTGAGGCTTGGTTAAGTTGTTTAATCATGGTTTTGAGTTCTTCTGGATCTTTGCTAATCAGTACGATATAGTCTGCGAACCTTAAATGGTGTAGGTGCGTGCCGTCTATTTTAATTCCTTTTTTCTCCCAGTCGAGATGCTTAAACACATCTTCTAATGCCAGGGTGAACAATTTAGGCGAGATTGCGTCACCTTGTCGTACTCCTTTATTGATCTTTATGTGTTCCGTTTTTAGGTCGTCGTCTAATTTAACTGACATTGTTGCTTTTTCGTATATGAATTTGAGGAGTCTGGTATATCTAGAATCTATCCTGGCATTATCTAAGGATTGTATGATTGCCCATTGTTCTATTGAATTGAACGCCTTCTTATAATCGATGAAAGCTAAGTGGATGTCAATATTATATTCGGTTGTCTTTTCTATTAATAGGCGAAGAGTTTGGATATGATCTGCTGTTCCGAAGCCTTTGCGAAAGCCGGCCATTTCGACCGGTTGATATATGTCCAATTTATTTGTTAGCCGGTTCGTTAAGATTTTTGTAAGAAGCTCATATAAATGTGACAGCAGGCTAATTGGGCAGTTTCTAGTTCAATTCGGCTAATTTCGGGGATTTCTTCGGAACCAGTATTCATAATCCATCTTTGTTGTTGTCTTGGGTTTGGTATAGTCGATGAGTAAAGTTTTGTGTAAAATTCTTCGACTTCGTCAATAATTTTCTTTCTGTGTGTGACAATTTCTCCTTTTTTATTTCTTATCTTTATTATTTTATTTTTGCCTTGTGCTATTTTGGATTTCAATACTTTCATATTTTTGTTTTCTTCAATGGTGTTGGTAATTAGATTTGTGTTATATTTCCTCACATCTTTCCTTATTTCTTTCTTTATGATCTTGTTTAGTGTTTTATATTCCTGTGTGCCTCTTTCGTTTGATCTTCTTTCTTCTATCAGTTTCAATGTTTCAGGGGTGAATCTATTTATTTTTTGTTTTTGGAAGGATATTTTCTTGACGGCAGTCTGAATACTAGTTGTGATCTTTTCGGTTAGTTGGTCTATTTCCACGTTTTTCAGGTGATCTAATGGTTCGAGTTTACTTTTCAGTGTTTTCTGAATCAATAGCTGATTCTTTTCCACCATGTCTATGCTTGGGAACATGCTGTTCTGACATTTGATCATATTTTCTCTTTTCCCTTTCATGTTTATTTTAAATAGGGCTCTTACTAATCGGTGGTCGCTAACTGTGTCGAACTTATTAAGTACCGAGACATCTTTGCAGTATTTCTTTTGGTTTGTGATAATGAAATCGATCTCGTTTTTGGTTCGGCCGTCTGGACTTCTCCAGGTCCACCGTCTTTGGGGTTTCTTCTCGAAGAACGAGTTCATACAGAAGAGTCTTTCGCCTTGTAAGTATTCTAAAAGTAATTCACCTCTTTCATTCCGATTTCCCCAGCCAAAGTTTCCAACATTTGGTGGATCTCCTTGTTTTCTTTGTCCCAACTTTGCATTAAAATCTCCGGTTATTATTACTAGCTGTGTGTTCTCTAGACTTTTTGCTTTTGTGATATCCTCATATACTTGTTCGATGTCTTCTTCGCTTGAGGTAGATGTAGGGCAATATACATGTATGACTTGTATTTGAAATTTTTTGTTTAGTTTTAAAGTGACATACATAACTCGATTTGAAATAGAATGCATTTTCGTGATTGTTCTTTTGATGGTTTTATTTATTAAAATTGCAATTCCTCCTACTGAGGTATCTAGGTTGTTTTGATATAGCATGTGTCCAGACTGGAGAGTTGTGGTTTTCTCTCCTTTTATTCTGGTTTCGCAGATTCCCAGAATATCCCATTTTATGTTGTTAAGCTCTTGTTCTAGGTTTTCTCTATCTGCCTCGTTGTGCATTGTTCTAATATTGTACGTGGCCACTCTTAGTTCTCTTATCTTTCCTTTTTCTAGGTTAGGATTCGCTTTCGGGTTTTTGTGTTTTTGTTTGGTAGTCAATTTTTTGCTCCCCCCATAATCCGTGGAGCAGACTGACATTTTCATGTCAGTGTGGGATTCCGAACTTTCCGTTCGACCCACCTGGGGAATTTTTCTATGAATCGACATTTCATTTAACTTGAAGGGGGTTGGCCGTACTCTACCACGCTGGCCGTTGCGGGTTGGTAGAGGGTTGATGGATATAGGGGAGGGTAAGTAGGGTGTAGATGGAATTTAGGTTGGGACATGGCTCTCTCCTGGGTTTGGGAAGTCGGGAGATCCATGGCTCGCGTGGGCAGGGTCGCTTCCCTGAAGTAGACCTATCCTCCACCAGGATCGCAGAGGAGTGTCTACCCGCTACCACTATTGCCTTGCTTATGTTTTGATATTGAAAGTATGACGGGAAAGGGGAAGGTTTGCCGTTCTTTATCTTGTGTGTTTTGAATATATTTTTACTTGTCATTTCGTGTCTTGTTAGTTTGGAAAGTTGGATTGGTATAAAACTTGGGTTTTTGTAGTACACACAGTAGCGCGTTGTGATAGCTTCTGGAAATGAAGAAAATTGAACATCCGGCAATGATTAAATTCTTGACTATGGAGGGTGTTCAGATTACTGATATAGCTAAAAGGTTGAAAAATTTTACCAGGATGCTTCCTCATTCTAGTCGAACTTCGGTGATGGGTAAATGAGTTTACACGTGGTAGAAACAACGTCGAAAACGATGCAAGGAGTGGAAGACCTGCAACTATTACTGTTAAAACGGTAGCCAAGGTTATAAATATTGACGAGAAACCATTAGATCAATACTACATGATATTTTGCATATGAATAAGGTCTCATTCCCAATAGGTGCTGATACCCTTGCACAAACAGGATCGAGCTTGTGACCCGTGTCGATGTAGATTCTGACAACTTTTTTATGGAATCGTCACCATAGGCGAAGGTCACTATGACCCTGTCACCAAACAAGTGTCTGAACTGTACTCCATAATCCTTCCACACCCAGTCTATTCCCTGATCTCGCACCCTCAGATCTTTTTCTGTTTGGGAAATTGATAGTTCACCTTCGCAAAGCACATTTTAAAGACGTTGACAGCTTAAAAACTGAGGTGACTTCATGGATCGAAGGTCAAAGTACTCATATAAAGAGAGGATTACGAAGCTGAAACATCGATTGGCCAAATGCATCGATTTGACAAAAGACTGCATAGAGAATACATAGAGATCTAAGAGGTGTCCGCAGTGACAGTGATATAAGCCAAACTTCCAAAAATTGCCGATGATTAATAGTCGCTGTTGCTATAGAAAATTTCCAATTAAATATGCGTAAAGGATATTCTCATTGTTTATCCTATATCTGCCTTCAGGCCAGTGGCATATTAACCATACTTGCCTCTAAAAGCCCCACAAATTCTGCTCTCATATTTTACTTAGCATTATTAGAAAAATCGAGAAATATTTGCTATAACCATTTCTGGTTACAATTAATTGTTAGTAGGTACAAGGTAGGAAAATTTGATGTTTTCATAGAGAATATCGAACTATAGACGATCCTTAGTCTCTTTTTTCGAGAAAACTTAAAGGTCAAAACCAAAATTGGTTATCATCTTTTGTTTTCGAATTATAAACCAAAAGACAATTTTCCAACTTTTCGTTTTATGGCTATAGCTCGCTTATTTATAAAAATAAAAACAGCAGTGTTTACGTTCTGCAGGCACTTTTGTGATGAAAATACAGTAGTGTAGTTAATTTCTCAAAACAAAATTCTAAATTCAAGTTATGCCATAGTAATAGTAATAGTTTATACCCAAAATATACACAAAGAATAGAAAATATAGAAATGTAATATGTAATATAATTCTAATCGGTAAATTCTATGTGCATATAGAATACTTTACCTAATAGCCATTCTTTTAGGTTAGTTTTAAATAATTTTATTCAATTTTGACAGTTTAAAGTAACATTATTAACTCCATAACAGCCTTCATAAACAGTCTATGATTCACAAGTGAAATAAAAGTGTTTTAATTCACTAGAGAATTAAGAAAGTTTATTTCACTAGAGAATTAAAAAAATGTTAATGAAGGGTGACATATTTTTATTATTTCTTCAAATATTTACTATCAATTATTCGTTCTTTTTGTAGTGTGTAATATATAATTACTAAAATTTAGATCAAATCGACGATGAATGGGAAAATTGGTGAGGCACATAAAGTGTTACAGAGCAATAGCACTCAAACTATTGATCACATCCAAAAATGTTTCAGACAAAAGTTTCAGTGTTCGAGAAGGCCGTCATACTGGACCACCCTATTTTTTATCGGTGGAGGCGCTGAAACTACGTCAAGTTCACTCCACTTTTTTAAATGGAACTATGTATTTTTTTTCGATGACATTATTACCGATTTGAAGACAAATTCAGCGACCTAAAATACAAGGTCATTCTAGTCACGCAAAGTATGAAAATAGTCGAAAAATCGAAAAATGCAACAGTGCAACAAACACGAGTCAACACGACGGTGCACCACCCCATTATGCTCTGTGTTTAAGACAAGTGATGAATGAGATTTTTGGCGAAAAGTGGATAGGACGAGGCGGTCCAGTAGCTTGGCCACCTCGATCGCCAGATCTAACATCAGCAGATTACTTTTTATGGGGTTTTGTCAAAGATCGCGTAATGGCGGT
Organism: Agriotes lineatus; assembly: GCA_940337035.1. Lineage (NCBI taxonomy): Eukaryota > Metazoa > Arthropoda > Insecta > Coleoptera > Elateridae > Agriotes > Agriotes lineatus. The sequence continues at coordinate 153,861,500 of OW679195.1, forward strand.
AGCACCTACCACGCCTGACGACATGAATGACAGAATGCGACGAGAATGTACCGAAATTACACCACAAATGTTAGCTAAAGTTAGGCGGTCTTTTCATCAGCGAATTAACAAATGCTTACAAGTCGAGGGTCATCACTTGGAGCATCTTCTGTAGGTAGAACCAAACCAAGGTTACTGGATCCTTTGAAAGTGATTATTCCGATATTTTTCGATTTTTTGACTATCTTCATACTTTGCTAACTAGAATGACCTTGTGTTGCAGGTAGCTGAATTTGTCTTAAAATCGGTAATAATGTCATCGAAAAAAAATACATAGTTCCATTTAAAAATCTGGAGTTGACCTTGACGTAGCTTCAGCGCCTCCACCGATAAAAAAATAGGGTGGTCCAGTATGACGACCTTCTCGAACACTGAAACTTTTGTCTGAAACATTTTTGGATGTGATCAATAGTTTGAGTGCTATTGCTCTGTAACACTTTATGTGCCTCACCCTGTACACGGCATCTGAATTAAACATTTATTAACTCAAAGATATGATCTCACTCGCACTACGTGTTATAAATATTTCGGTTAACTTTGTATTTTAATTGAAAGCATACACAGCTGAGCATAAAGATTTATTTAAGTTAGTGATATGCAGGCTCCAGGATAATGTATCATCAATGTGTACTCCAAGAAATGTTGTAGTGTTGGTACTTAGTAACTTTGCTAGGTTAGTTGTTATGTTTGATAAATTAGGTGATTCTCTGGGTGTACGAAACTCAACTGTGCATAATTTCTCATAGTTTAATTTTAATTTGTTTCCTGAAAACCACTCATAGACTTTATTAATAATACGTATGGCTTCATTTATTTTGTATTCTTTTATATGGAACTCATGGTTGTGGCATCATGAGAAAAAGGATTTTTTTCATTCCAGTGATATACAGGATGTATCTAATTGATTGTACGAAAAGTGCATTACGAAAAAGCCTAAGAACCATTGTAACGCCCCGTTTCAATTTTATTTCAAAGGCGCATTATTGCATTTAACACCTTGTACCTATATTTTGTAGCAAAAGAATTCGAGCTTATCGCGGCAAGCGTTCGCATTCAGAGATAAATACCTGCAACATTTTTGTGTAGAGGCTTGGTTCTCGCATTTCGATCAGAGTAGGCTATTAAAACAGCAGAATATCTCGAATAGTATTGATTCTCCGAGTGGCCGTTCTTGTTTCCAAGCAAGAGAGCCGCTTGTACGTGGTGTACCTGGTTTAACGAAAGTTAAGGATGTTAATTTACGAAAACAATTGAAAATCTCGCATGTACTTCCTAACCAATTTTGGGGACGTTGGCTAAAGGAATGTATACCTATTTTAAATAAAAGAAGCAAATGGCATGAAAGCAATATGACTGATTTAAAAGTAGGTGATATGGTAATTGTTATAGACCAAAATTCCAATGGGTAATGTGGCGATTAGGCTTCGTGGCTGCAATTTATCCATGAAAGTAAAAATTGAAAACAGAACTTACAGAAGGCAAGTTGGAAACTTGTGCAAGCTAGATATAAAATAAGAAAACTTGGAGGAGAAGAATGTTAAAGAAAGAACATTTCTTATATAATATCTAGCAAGTGTTTTCAGTAGTTAGGGTAAAGTTAAGTTTTTATAAATAATAATTCTTCTTCCTTCTACATCTTACTATAGGCTGAGTGTCTGTTACTACCACACACTGTCTGCGGTTTTATAAGCCTTTTTAAGCCGCGCCCGGGGCAGGTGGCTAGCCTAACCCCTTGAGTTAAAGAAGAATGTTTGTATGATGGCCGGAGAGCGTAAGATCTCACCACTGTTCGGGTGTGAGGTTCGAACTCGCTACCTACCGGCTGCAAGCGTAAATACTTTACCAGTCGGCCCTACGTTAATTTGCTAATGCTGCTCAAATTTATTGAAAGCCTATTATTTTAAATCTTAACTCTGCTGAAGACATCGAAGACATTAAACAGTCTAGAAATTATTTACTGAAGAAGGAGTAGCATTTATCTAGAATGAAACATGTGCGCGAAAAAAGGCAATAGTTAATATCATCCAAACAAAACAAACCATTTGGTATGGCCACGCACAGTTAAAACGGGTTGATCAGGAAAAATTAAAAAAACAAGAAGAAGCGCCTCCAGAAAGCAAACGAATAGGTAGGCCACAATTGAGTATGTAGAACGGTAACAAACAAACAATGCAGGTCATATAAATCCGAGAAGAAAAGTGAATATACGTTTCGCAATTTGATAAATCTCACCCTTCTTCTTTATTAGTCCTTCCTTTAACGTTACAGCAACAAAAGTGCAGAATTAATCTTAGATACTAAATGGTGCGAACCAAATAGAGACCATCACTTAGTTATATCAAAAATCACAATGCACAAAAGATGTAAGAAAGATCAAACTTATCCCTACAAATACAAACAACAACAATACACAAATATACGATACCCCCCACCCAAGAAAAACGCCCTTTCGTGCTTTCCAAGAATACTTCGACACTCAGAATCACTAATATTGTGAAAAAGCTATTTATAAAACAAAAAACAAAAAAAAAGTTTTTTTGCCGACGACCATACCTCAAAAGTTGATGTTGCCTTCATTTTCGGAAAATCTATCGTATGAAAACGATCCAAGACTTCAGGAAGGTTCCTGGTGACCGGAATCGTGTACACATACGAACAAACATACCCCGCACAGCACGTTTAGGCACCCCCCTAGTGGGCTGGGGTCTTCACCAAAAGGTCCGCATAGCCGAGACGGAGATTTGATATAGTGGGTTCATTAGTCGGTTGGCACGAATTTTAGAGATATTTGACTCAGAGTGGTTTTCGATATGAGGGAATTTCAATACTTCGTACACTTCGTGTCGAAGTAATAAATATTCTATAAAATGAAAGTATGGGACAATATATCAAATTAATAATAAATAATAAAGATATTTATTGTGCAATAAAGAAAAATACACAAACAGTGTTCACTATTATTAACTTAGTTTAGTATTCACACTATAATAACCAATTGCATTTACTCTAAAAATTTGATATAAAAAGCGACCGTCGAAGTATAAGGCAGTGGATCAAAAGAAAGGAGGATTTAAGATATAGAATAAAGATCTGGAAAAAATAATAGAACAAATAAAAGCAGCGTACCTACAAAATAGATACGAACAAACGTACGAGAATAAAGAAAAAAAGAAATATAGCAAATCAACAGTATAACAGGCGCTTAGAGAGAGCTGGGAAAATGGATACACGATCTAGAATAAAACTTACATGATCGACAATTATTCTCCTATAAAGGTATAAAAACATACATAGGAACGAGAACGATAAGGCAAGAAGTAACAAAATCGAAGAAGATGAAGAAATGAAAAAATTACGGTGCAAGGAGACTCACAATAATAATGATCAAGGTAAAGAAGATCTACAAAGAACCAGAAATACATAGAGTAGTTAAACTCGCAATGGAGGAACTGACATAAACATTAAAGATTAGCGACAATCGAAAAACATCAGGACTTGACGGAATCAAAACCAAGCTTACAAAATATGGAGTACTACTACTAAGAGATCGCTATTTACACCCTATTAACAAACGTTGGCATACAAGAACAACACCAGATAACTGAAAGAAGAGCGTGGTGCATTTCATATGCAAACAAAGCGACTAAACTAACTGCGATAACTGCAAGAGAATAAGCCTGCTAAACACTGGATATAAAATTTAGGCAAAAATACTAAAAGGGCGAATTCAGACCATCGCAGCAAATATTATAAAAGAAAAAACAAACTTGGTTTAGTAGATCGTACTCTTCTATGGACGACATTTTTAACCTATAACAAATTATCGAAAAGAGAAAGAAATTTAATTTAAAAGCCCACATAGTATTTATAGATTAGTAAAAGACATGTGACTATAGGTACAGATCAACTTTGAGACATAAAAACAGGAACAATTAATAAGTCAGCAAAAGTGTATACAAGTGTACGCGGATAAAAATGACAAGAAGAAAGAATTATTTAACAACTAATCAAGAACAGCCCTATGCTCCAGTTAGGAGTTTTTGGGAATTATTATTATTAAGAACATAAACAAGGATGCAGCATTTTGCCAACGCTGCTGAATATATACATTCAGATAACTCTACATGAAAATTTAAAAATCTGGTGTTATACACACACACAACTTCCTCTTACAGTGATCTTATAATTAGACAAAAATTTGATTTTAAATTTTTAAGCATTTGTCAAAAATCTTCAAAAATAACATTTTTTACAAAAACGGTACAAAATAGAGTGTTAGTGCAAGAGACAAATTTTCTCTAGAATTTTAAGCTGAATTAAAAATGTAATAATATACCGGATGTTCTATTTAAAATAGGAGTTAATAAAAAAATAGAAATAAGACAAAAGAAACCCATTTTAGAAGTATTCAACTGGAAAATCACCTATGTCACACCAATACACATTAAAAATGTAATAAAAATGTAAAGTTTAAAAAAATCGTTAGAGCCGTTTTTGAAAAAATCGAAAAAAACTGGTAAATCACAATAGTAAACACCTACTCCCGGTTATGCATTTTCTTAAAAAGCTTGCTGTCGCATCTACATAGTACACAAAACTTATATATGAAGTTTCAACGCCATACCTCTTTCCGTTTTTGAGATATTCTGTTCACAGACAGACACACAGACAGACAGTCAGACCAATGAAAAAAATATGTTTTTTGGGATCACGGGACTCTAAAACGTGAAGATCTGTTGAAAACTCAATTTCAAATGTTTGGGGTAAATCCAATACTTCCTTTATTGTAAAAAAAGTAAAAAAAGCACCAATATGAATACCTTTTGGACAAAAACAGTGGGTAAATACCATACTGTTCGCCGAAACAGAAGATGATTTACAAAAAGATATTTCATTTAAAATATCAACTTCAAAGATCAAGGTCACTTCAACTACTTTGGTTGTGAACTCTTTTTTTTATCAAAACGAACACACACAGAAAAAATAAACAAATTTCAATCCATATATGGAACAATCAAAAATGCACTAAAAAACCATACTCTATAGTAGCGAGGCTTGGGTCATAATACAAAAGAAAATGGGGGACATTCAAACACCTGAAATAATATTCTTGAGATATTTAAGAAGATCGAATACGCAATGAAAGAATAACAGAAGTTCTAAAAATATATTATATGACACACAAACTATTAGAATACAGACAAAATTGGAAAGGTCATTTAGATACAATGGATGATGAAAGAATTCCCAAGAAAGCTTTAAACTGTAAACCAAACGAGAAAGTAAACGTGGAAAAAACAAGAATAGGTGGGAGGAAGCGCGAACAGCTCAAAGACCTAATACATGAAGGATAAGAAGAGTTTTAAAGACGCTCTTGTTTAAATTGAGGTTTGCGAACCCACGACCAAAACGAGATGTGCATAAGTGTTGGCATTGAAGAAATATGTCGGTGCTAGTCTTGATTTTGGTCTTTACTACCTGTTTACGGTCTTGTACTATGGAATGGAAGTGTGGACATTGAAAGGCATAACAATTTAAAAACTTGATTCGTTTGAAATGTGGACTTACAGGAGAGTGCTTAAAATACCGTGGACGGACAGAATAGTAAATACAGAGGTCATTAGAAAAATTTCGAAAGAGCGAGAGATCCTAAACCATATAAATATGAGAAAACTCCAATATCTAGGACATGTTATGAGAGAGGAAAAATATGAACTGCTCCGACTGACCATTCAAGGAAGAATGCACTGAAAGAGAAGTGTAGGAAGACGACGTATGTCATGGCTGTGGAACCTGCGAGAGTGATATAACTGCACTTCAACACAACTATTCAGATCAGCAGCATCGAAAGTACTAGTGGCCACAATGATTGCCAACCTTCTTAGAGGAGACGGCACCTGCAGAAGAAGAATTATGTAAATTTTCGAGTGCGGTGTAGTTCTGAAGTCGCTTCTATATACTTCACTTGAAAGTGATTATTGATGAAGATGATTATTAAATCTTATCTCCAAGAAGGTTTTTTTCAAGGGAGCAACTATTGAAACAAATAATTCAACACTCTAAATAATATTAATGCTAATAACGAGTCAACATTTTTGTGGAAATATCCGTTTCCGTGTCTTCTGATTCAGAAGAAGTGAGTTTCGAAGTGATGTCTGTCTAGAGCCCAGACGGTTTAATCGATCGGTCTGAAAATCTATTTATAAGTTTTCAGTATAAATTTGGGAATTCTAATGATTTGTGTTTAAAATCGACCAACCGAAAGTGGTTCTACATTTTTTCCGTCTTTTATATTTTAATTTGCACTTCGGCAAAACCTACGCAAGTATTACTTTCGGGTTGGACCATTTTTACTAATTTTCAATTTTTTCCGCAACCGTTCAATCAATACTCGACTGGCCAGCCAAAGGTCGCTAGTGCAAATCGAGGTCCAGGCAAGATTTTTAAAAAAGTTATTGAAAGATGTGGATGCACATTTCTATTCTTTCTCACCTTGAAATCTGAAATGTCACATTAAAGGCGTCATTCCCAACTCACAGTAGCTATTGATAAATCGCTTAACTCGATTTTAAATCGATTTTCTCCGTCTAGGCTTCGCAATAAATAATTTCCATCTCCCTTGCAAATTTTCTTTAGCCGAAGTTGTCGTAGATATGGTGCGATCATTATACGTAGCACAAAATGATAACAGCCATACCACGCTGACAGCATCGTTTCAACAGATTGCGAAGACTAAATTAATGTGTTCCAAAGAGCACATGGCAAAATCTACTCCATCCCAAGACTGTGCCGAAGCATCAATAAGACGCTTGCGCCTTCTCATCTTGTTTTTTCGTAAGGAAAAATAAGGAGGAAAATATGTAAAATTTTTGACAGGACAGCACTGACATGAAAGCGTAACATATCCATACAATTAACATCAAATGTGATATGCTGTTGTTCCAGAAGGTCATAGAGGGAGGAGTAAGCTAATAAGACTTCGGAATGTAGACATCAAATAATTTTGGAGGCTCCTCTTTAGGGTTTTGGTTGGTTTACCATGATATAAAAGACTGCGGAAAAGACTAATATTCCTTTTTATTACGTCAATATGTTTACAATACAAATCCAAATACGAACAGCGAATTACGTAGTAACGAATACCGGAATCTAGTTTGGTAATTAGAGGCTAACTAACCCGCGCTCTCGTGTAGATAAGAGTGACACAAGACGGATAGAGAAGCAATGATCTGGAATCCCAGAGTGTCTCTGTTTATATAGGTCGCTTGTGCAAGGCGAAAGGATTCTCTATTATTTGAATACAATCCAGCCGGGCACTGGCTGATTGTTGAAATCTTCACTTTCGCCTAAGAAAAGAGAATTTCCTGCTCGAGTTTATGGTCTTATTGTCCAGCTGGGTTCTTTGGCCTATTGTTATTCGATTCGGACGTCCGTTCGTTTATTGCTGCCTACAATTGAGTCTATTCCATGACGCACAAGGGGTAGATGAAGATCACGCTGTAATGATTCGGAATGCCTGCTGTTTACAGACTGTAGCGCGACGATATTCACTGCTCAAATCTGGCATTGAAGAGATTTCTTTACTTTAAGCACACAATCGATTTTGACAGTTTCACTAGAACCGTCGTACCCCGATTTTTCACTTTTATTAGTGTTACCGGCGGCATTTTTATGATGCTAATTGCAAAGGGCAATTTCTGACGTTTCAGGCAGTATGGCACAGCTCCGATACACCTCTATTGAAAAATCCATTGTTGGTTTTGGGTCTTATTGTGATGACTTGTCTCGAGTCTCACAAATCGAATTTTGAGGCGGCATACCAAGGGAACCCAAATACTTATCTACCTATACATGAAAGCAAAGGCCGCGCGACCTATGCTATTAATACTATATTTTCATAAGTTTTTGACAGTTGTATGTATTTTTTTTTCAGATCTGCACACCCGTTTTACAAATAGTGTGTGTATTAGAAATGAATGTAAAACTTGAACACCAAAGAAGGGAACAAGCCAAAAACTATTCATTACACGATGACGGCCGTCTACAAAGGAAAAGCTCCGTCTCATTATAGATTAAAATTTGCTGTAAACAGTTTACAATTTGCAACTATATCTTCAGAATTAGGAATTTCTGAGGGAACAAGCGTCATTACCATGTTACATGTTAAATTAGGCTTGAATAAGGTGTCAGCGCGGTTGATTCCAATAATAAAAATTGCACCGCCAACAAGCTTGCGACATTTGATCACGTTAGAAAAAGATACAGAGTTTCTATCACAAATGGTGGCTGGTGACCAAACGTGGGTTCATTATTGAGACCTTGAGACGAAACAGCAATCCATGCAATGGGTCCATATAGGTTCTTTACTTCCCAAGACACGCCGAACCTAATCTTCTGCTGGGAAGTTAATGGCCACAATTTTCTGGAATATTGTTGATGGAATATATGCCGCGAGGGACAGCACTTACTGGAGGCACTTATGCCAATACTCTAGAAACTCTTTATGAAAAATGTGTGAAAAACATCTTGCTTTTGCATGACAATGCACGAGTCCACAAGGCTCGAAAGGTCGTGCCAGTTTTAGAGAAATATGGATTTCACGAAATTAATAACGCACCTTACAGCCCATATGTGGCACTATCTGATTTTTATCTGTTTAGAAAATTGAAGAAGGATTTAAGAGGAGGAATATTTTAGTCAGATAACTAACTAGAACGGGCTCTCCACGATTACATCGCTAGTCAACCAAAGGACTTTTTTTTATGAATGTATAAACTAACTTCCATACAAATTGAGCAAGTGTGTTGGCATAGACGGATGTTATATTGAAAAATAAAATTATTAACATTTTTATGTCTCTTTTGTTTCATGGCTAGGTAGGTAACTATTTGAGTTATCCTCGTAGCTTCTCAGTCAGTAATGCTACCCATAACACAATGTAAGATGGGTATAGAAATAAGTGGTATACATTTTTAATAGGGAATTACTTTAAAACCTTTTTTTATAGGGCAACGCATCATGTCTGCAAAAGGTAAGCAAGAATTTGATAATACTGGTGTGTAGGTATTGGGTTGATTATAGATACCAAAGCTTAGGCCCGATGAAACATATATAGTATATTTTACAGACAGATATTTACAAAACCTTTGTTGATTCGATATTCATGAAAGGAAAATGAAAATAAAGAATAGCTAAAGCTCGAATAGAAGTCTGTAAAAATTTGTAGTGGTCGACTCTTATATCATTTCCATTTTGATTGCGATTCCACTCACAGAATTACGAGTCCGCAGTACTTTGCCACAGATTTAACTTACCAACCCTTATGGGACACTCCTATTTTCAGAAATTCAGAGCACATTGAGTTGAGAAGGCTGCATATATCTCGACGATATTATTGTGTTGGTAAAGAGTCGCTGGAAGTAGACGCAATTAAATTTAAATAAAGCGTTGACAGCTCGAATAACACATAACTATACGTGCTCCGTTTAAAATTGTCTCTTGGTATAAGAATTGCGTGCAGGAACGGCATCAGCGATGATATAAACGAAACCGTTCTGCTGTGTCGCTTCGCACAAGGGTTAAATCGCTCTCGCACAAACAGCGAACGAATAAAAAGCTCGGTGCGAGGGTGGGTATAGTAGACAAATGGGTGTCGCTGCATATGTAAAACGAGGAGCCTAGTCACCCTTTGTCTGTCATTTGTCACTGTCCACGAGGGCGGGGGCGGCGTTTCCATGGGAACGCTGGACGAGCATCTCTTCACATCAACGCAGTCTTCGGCTCACTGATTGCATGCTGTCATTATCTCATGAGGACATTCAGTACGCTCGTAACTTATAAAGATTGCCCGAAAATGTTATATTAAGGACGATATCCACCAACTCGCAGCAGCACGTGCTCCGGAGGAGTTGGCTCGAACGTTCGCGAGAATTCATCAAGCGAGACGACATAGGGGTAGCTATCAGACGCTCTTATTGCTTCATGGCTTCTGAAGTACAGTTTTTTCTCTTAGAGGCGCTTTCATTTATCTGCTTAACGATTAGCTTAAAACACCCAAACCAGCATTTTCAAAGCGGTCATTTTACTGTGGAATATTCTAATTTTAACAGGGTTGATGCCAAATTTAGAAATTAGGGCTTAAGTATATTATTACCAAAATCAAATTGTTTACTTCTGTCACGTATGCGTTTATAAACTGGCAATTTTTTAATTTGGAATAAATTCAACAGAAATCCGTTGTTATGTCCTTGAATTGAAGTTTCAATGCAGTCTATATTTCTCAGTCGAAAATATCGCTACTATATGCTCTTGGTTATACAGAGTACCAGATGTAACAGGACAATGATTTTGAGTATGAATTTGCGAGATCAAAACAAGCAAAATATTAATACATGTTTGTTATAAAGCTTTATAAGAAAGATTGGCCTCAAGTTAATAAATATCAAATTAACAGAGAGTAGTAGGCGTATTTGATTTAGTATTTACTTTGTCGTAATAAAATAATCTCAGAAAGAAACATTTAATTAATATTTATAACAAATGATCAAAATGAAACCCTTGGCACTCAATAGACGACGAAAAACTATTGGCAATTATACATTGAGCCCGTGATTAGGATTAATATTATTAGTGTTGAACTATTAAATTTGTTCCAACAGTTGCTCGCTTGAAGAAAACCGTCTTGGAGATAAGATTTAATAATCATCTTATTAACAATCACTGTCAAGTGAAGTATAGAGGAGCAACTTCAGAACTATACCGCATTAAATCAGGAGTGCCACAAGGAAGCATCTTGGGACCTGTATTTACAATACACAGCAGACGTCCCAGCAAATGGTAATACGACTACCTGCTACATATGTTGACCCAATTGAGGTAGCACGTCTACAATAAAATTTATATTCAGTCTAGGGCTGGTTAAAAAATGCATTTTAAAATAAGGACTTGAAGTCAATTAAATAACCCGTTTCTGAAGTAAGAATGAATCGACAAATAATTACTAAGGAGAGATTTGCATAACACCATTAACCAAAGTCGTGATAGTTTGCAAGACCACCCTTTGGAAAACTAGCTTGGTCTGTGAAAAAGCTCGAGAAATGAAATTGACACAAGCTGCACCTAAGAAGCAACCACCAAAAAAAATTTAAACATTTCAGTATTTTCGAATTGCAATTCCCTAGCTACACACTTTAAATGGGACACCTTAAAAATCTCTAAATAGTATCATGTGATATAAATAATCTATGTACCAGTTTTCGTATACGTGTTGTAAAATCGTTATTACTAGCCCATCGACGGAAACGTAAAATAGTTAATTTGTTTGGTATGTTCAAAAATCTTTCTGCATACAAACACTGCATTTCTTCTAGCTTCTCCATAAATTTGAGGCATACAGCATATTCCTTGCTTGTACACAGCAACTACCACTGGCAAAGCAAGACTCATTGTCAAAAGAAAATTGGGATGACCCATGGAGGGCGTAAAAACAGAAATGCATTGAGGGAATGCTAATTTCTGGCTAAGAGGAGGAATGATAAAAGAAAATATGAAGCATCACAATGATTAGCTTCTATACCAAGGTACAAGAGGACGATGACACATGCATGGGGAACTTTTATTATAGTGTTTTTATTCACGGATTGCAGTGCGATCCTTGGCAGATCGTTGAAGAATAGATAGCAGCTTCGTTTGTTGCAATTTCCTTATGTGCGGAGAAGTATATCTAGTTATTTTTAGTTTTTCTGTAGTGGTTGCTCTGAGTCTAGTTACTTAACGTAGGCACGTTCAACAAACAACCCTTGCACGACACAATCACAATCGCAGGGAAGTACTGATGTTCTGTCTTGTTATTGTGGACAGCTAGTACAGAATCTGATTTATAATAAAGATATTTGGACACAAAAGGCCTTATGCGTTTAAAACTCGGTTTCTAAGGTAAATTAAATTCACATGCGAATGTCAGCATCCGTACTCCGTTTTCTTCCGGCTTTCATGTATGGTTAGGAAACGCGTGCTCCTGTAAGCAATTGCGGAAAAAATACACTAATTTACTCTCTAGTCAGCTTATTTGCATTCCATTTTGACGAGAGAACTGTGTGCATACATAAACAAATTTGATAGTCACAAAAACTACAAAACAAGATAAAACTTAAATGAAATTAATGTCACAAATTACTACATTTACATAAGTGTAAACATTCATACTGCTGAAAATAGACAAATTTGGCATGATAAAGTTTACAAAATTAAACATGTTCCATCAATATAGTGTCACGACGCATCATTAATGATGTTACGACTGAGAGGAAACATTCACCATTCTCTTTTGTACCCTTTTCACTATTTTCTTTGACGCAAATTCCATGTTTTGGAGCTGATTGCATAAGAGGTGTCCCAAAAATAATGGAACACCGATTTGTCATAGATTCCTTAGGTTATAATTATAATAAACCGATTCACCCTATTATACCTTAGTACAAAGTTCATCCAGTAAGGAGTGGCCTTATTGTTCAATTTTAAATTTTTATATTTATTTCCACATATGTAAAGATATCGATTTCAACTTAAGTACACATGGATACTATTATGTACTGCACTAGTGGTAACATTTTTGTAAACTAGACTTGGTTGCCAGAGGCACTTTACCAATCTTTTAAAAAGTGTTTTAGATCTAATTTTGTTATCTGCAAGGTACTCTTACTTCATAAGCGTACAGGCAACCCTTAAAATTCCTATCAAAGTTTTAGGTTGTCTAGTAAAAACAATGATATATCAATTAATAACATTCATGAAATACATATTTTTATATTTTTATTAATTCCCCTATACAGGGTGTCCCAAAACGTACCAGAAATATTTTAGTAGTAAATTGGTAACCAATTTATAGTTAAAAAATCTAGATGAACATATATCCTAAACTCAACCGTTAACGAGTTATTCTTGATTTTATAATTTTTCGGGCCGACATTACTTAGGCCAGTAATACTATTTGTTTTCAGAAACAATTAACCGTTGTTGTTGACAAATAATATTATTGGTGTCAATGTTAACTGTCTAATTATTAAAAAGTTTATTAACATCTCTAATTACAATGTCGAGATTATTTTTGAACGCAGAATACGCAGATATTGTGTATGTTTATGGTTTGTATTATGGCAGTGCTTTACTGGTGCAAGAAGAATACTGAAGAAGGTATCTTACACGTAAAGTTTCACTAATTCATATCGACAGTTACGAGAACACGCGGCTTTCCAACCAAGGCATGCGGCTGCTGGCCAAAGTATTGTTCGTATACTCGTAAACAGCGAGGAGTAAATTCTTAATTTATTAGAAGGTCCGACATTAAGTGTGCGAAGAAGTTTTATGCATACTGAAATATCCAGAAATATGGTTTTCTACACAAATATCTACACCACTATTTTAGTATAACTCAGTGTTTTCTCACTCATTATATTTGGAGAACAATAAGAAGGGAGCTTTTCCACTCATACCATTATCAAAGAGTTCAAGCTCTGGGCAATCATGCAGATGCTTGTTTAAGAACGTAGCTGAAGATAATCTGTTTAATATTTTGTGGACTGATGAGGCCTGCTTTGCGAGATATGGAATTACTAATTTTCATAATTTCCATGAATGGGCAAGAGAAAACCTTCTTTAAGGCGTTGCTCTCATTTCCAATAAAAATATTTAATGTGAAAGAAAGCCATTTCAAAATGATCGTCCTTTTACAAAGTCAAAGAAGTATTTTGGTCATCAGCTATTTCTCCTAATTTATTCCATGTTTTATGGTTCCCCTGATCTAATCTTTGGTGTATGAAACTGTGCCACTATTTGTCTATAAGACCATACGTGTTGTACTCCTTCGTTATTTTGGCCTTGGTAAATGTGAAGCATTTGCGAAGGCAAACAGCGACAGCAACAATTGCGTCATGGAAGCAACATATATTTACAAGGTGCAATCCTCGCAATTCGCTATCATGGTTCAGATTTTAATCCAGTTCCGATTCAAGTTATCATCTTTATTCTTCCTTGTGGTCGATATACCATTACATTATACATATGCGCGTTTTTCATTCTCAACATGTAGTATTTCCATTTTTCTTTGGTTGTGTGCATTCTACTGGCCACTGACTCAAATAATCCTGCTAGAAAAAAAAACCATAAGACAAGTGGAGAAAGCGATGAATTTCTTGACTGAAGAACATGAAACGATGGATAAAAATGATGTGTAACGAAAACTGTAAGAAGCCGCGTAGCGTTAGGCTTACATTAAGCAAGTCCTCGGTTCGAATCCCGCGGGAGTCGGAATTTTTCCGCAGCCTTGACGATTGGAATCGGGCTCGGTAAACCATTCACATTTCGGCACCAAATTCACTGTGTTCTACTCAGAAAGACAGGCCTAGGAGGTAGAGTAACAAGGTCAACACATCACAAAGACACACACCGCACGCAACCGTTGCTGCACAAGCACAAAAAGCGCGCTCCAACTCTGTAACCCGAATCCGGGTGTTTGAAGCTTTCCACAGCATCTTCGGGAGTTCCAAATAGTACACCACGCATTTTATTCTTTAATCGAAGAAATAGAAAGTAATCGCTAGCTGCTAGGTCGGGAGTGTATGAAGGATGACTTTTAATTAATTTTAACCTGGAAGCATCTAAAAATGTTTGGTCTAATGTGCGGTATAACTTAAAGCATGGTCTTGGGGGTCGTTGGAGAGCTTTTTGAATAACGTCCGGCAGGCATACCGTTGTGTACCATTCTGCGATAACCGTATGTTTATTTTTAAGCATAATAGTAGTGATAGGTCCTGATTTTCAAATGAAGCAAGTAATAATTTTCTTATCAACTGTTCTGGATTCGCTTTAACTGGATTAGGATCTGTTGGAAACACTCATTCTGCAGACTCCCGCTTAGACGCGGCTTCAAATTCATATATCCAGTTTTCTTCACCAGTTATGATGTTCTAAACTGTTTTAGACCTACCATCATTATATTTTTTAAGAGTTTTCTTACATCATTCCACATGCTGTAGTTTTTGTGCTTCTGTTATACTGTTTGGTATTCGACGGCACATTTCTTACACTCCTAATAGTTTTATATGTGACTCCTGAATCATTCTTAGCACGTCCTCTATGTTTGTTTCGGTAACTGCTGAAATTGGTTTTTCTTTGAGAAAATTGTCGCTGCAGGAAACTAATTCAATTTTAAATTTATTAAACCAGCTATAAACAGCCTTCTGGGAAGGTGCCTGGTCACCGAATGCAGCACGAAGTCGTTCAAAGCTTTCTTTCGAAGGTGGGAAAATCATAGGAAATCATGGCTCTAAAATTTTTTCTCGTTAAATTGTTTCTTGCACAACACTTATTTCAAAATTAATTTCTATAATAATTATCAAAACTAAATTTGAACTGTCAAACTAGAAAACAACAAACATATATACAATATAAAATAAGATTGTAAATGCATAACGTGGGTGCTACTAATATCACATTTCCACAACAGCAGTGGTAAATTTTTTTCTAAACCTGTTTTCATATCCTCGAGCGTTGTGCATCGAATAGTGTAAAAATACTTTTTACTTGATCTTCTAGGAAAAAGGTAAATTAAATTGAAGCTAAAGGTGACCTTCAGAACATTAATACAGGACTATCTTTTTCAATCCATTATTTACCATACTCAAAGTGACAGCATGTAACCATTTGCCAACAATTATGCTGTAATTTCGTGTTGTTTATGTAAAGGAAGCTTTCTTCTTCTTCCTCTTCCTCTTATTATAGGCCAGTGTCCTGTTTTAACCACAAAGTGGTTCTATGAACCCTCTTTGCCCTTAGGCCTCGTAGGTGGCTAGCCTTGCCCGTCGAAAGTGTGGAAGAGTTCCCTTGTTTAGGGGTTAACGACTACCACAGGTGTTAGCGTGGTAGCCGGGGAGCGTACAATTTTTAAAATCCTTCTAAAGTCCCGAACCCGGGCCGGCCGCTTGAGAGGCGAGCATCACCTTTCTCAGCTTTCTATTATTTATAAAAGTTTTTTAGAAAACTTGAAAGAAGTTTGCCCTAAATTATCATTCAAATTTGGTTTCTTTGAGTTTCCAATCATTTATTGTTCCAATACAAACGTCCAATTCCCAATCGTGCTGGTGACCTATTTTCATTCTGTTATGATTTTCTCTTGCATAATATTGTAGATTTTATTTCTAGTTCTTTATAACGTACAAATCTGTTATGGCAATATTTCTTGTACTCAACGGATTTAGTTTCGAAAAACCTTAAAGTTTTCTTTAAACTTCTTTACTAGGTTGGTGGAATATTTACTTGACAGATGAGTTTTGCTATGTTGGAAAACAACTTGCATCACGTAGTTGTATCCTTATTTCTACCTTCGTTACACTCCAACAGAGTTTTTTTTTATAAAAGAGTAAACAGAAGAATTTTCTTCTTCTTCTTTCCTAATAGGCTAATGACCTATTCTTTCTTTTGGAATAAGTTTGGTTGTGGATCTTGTGAGACAGATGTTATCTCTTAGACGATCTTCTTGGTGGTCGAGACCCATGAAGTTTTTCGTCCATACAGATTTTCGCCACCTATTCGATTGTTGTCCATTGTTTGTAAATGTCTCCCCACATTTTTCTTCTTTGTCTTCCCCAGCTGACTATATCTTCAATTTTACAGATTTCTCTGATTGTTTAATTTCTTTGTATTCAAAATAGAAAAATAGCATCTTCTTCGTCATGACAGATATTTTATGACCCGAATACGTGAGTAGCTCTTATAGGTTTATAAAGTATGATCAAAAATTATTTTCATATACATAGTATGGCTGTAGAATGCAACTACATTTATAAATAAATGTCAAACTGGAAATTTGAGTTTTAAGTGAGTTATAGTTGAATTCATAAATTAGGAACTATTCCGTAGCCATACTAGATGAAAATAATTTGTGATCATTATTATTATTATTATCGAATAACCTTGTTTACCTTTAGGTGTCAAGGTATACCTCATAAATAAAGTTCCTTCAGGCTTTCTGCAACTGCGTTATCCCACATGCTGGTCGGTCTTCTCCTTTGTCGCTTCTGTATTGTCTTTGTTTCCCATATTACTTTTGTTTGTTGACCTCCTTTCATTCTTGCTAAGTGCCCAAACCATCTAAGCTGATTTTTTAATAGTTGTTGTTAACGGCTCTACTTGCAGTTGTTCTCTCACATTCGTGTTTATAATTTTGTCTCGTTTTGTAATACTACCTAGTACAGCTCTAAGATATTTCATTTCTATTGCTTGCAGTTTACTGCTCAATCTCTTGGTAAGTACCCAGCTCTCACTGTCATATGTTCATATAGGTCTGAAAATGGTTTTGTATACCGTCATTTTTGTGTTTTTGGAGACTACTTTTTTAAGTACGAAAGCATTGCTCATACTATAGAATACTCTTAATGCGCTCTCTATTCTTTCATTTACTTCCGCGTCGTTCTTTCCTGTGTTATGTATTTTCGTTCCTAGATATTTAAAGGATTCCACTTGCTCTATTACTCTGTCACCTATTTTTATTGCTGTCCTTTCGACTTCTTTGCCTATTGTCATTATTTTGGTCTTATCTATATTTATTCGTAAATTTTCGTTTTTGTTGTGCTGTTTTCCAGACCTCTATATTGTATTGTAATTCTCTCTCGTTTTTGGCGTATATTACACTTTATATTTCTTTACCTTTTCCTTATGATGTTAAACAAAGTTGGGCTTAATACTCCCCTTGCCTAAGTCCTTCTTTTGTTCTAAACTCCTCGGATACACATTTTCCTGTTCTTACATAGTACCTTGTGACCTGGTATAGGCTTTTTATGGCTGTACATAGTTGAGTGTTTACCCCTCTTTCTTTTAGGCGATTCCATATTTGTTTTCAGTTTAAGGTTATATTTTCTAAATAGGTACATTGTTGCCGGATATTCTTTAGTCTCCACATCGACTCGCATTCTTTTAAATTTGGTCTGTCCTTTTTAAATTGGAAGTAGCATCGTTTAATGGAAATTTTTTGTTGTAACAAAATTATTTTGGGCATTTTTACTTTTCCTTTGACGAAAATTAAAATTATTTTTACACATTTGATAAATCATTTATTTTCTTAGGAATATTAAAATAATAAATCTGGCAATGTGGTGGCAAGAAAATGTCGAACAGACACTGACAGAAAAGAAAGTTGCATCCGCTACATCATCGAATCAGTTGGTCCAACATGAAAAGAAAAAATCATAGCCAACTCTGTCCCAAAAAGGTCGTGAACGGCTTATATGTATACAGTCAAACGCTTTTTCGAGATCTAAAAACGCGACGTATATCATGCTGCTGCTGCTTTTCTCTCTTGGTTCTTTGATTGTGAAAATATTATCCTGCACCCCTCTTCCTTTCCTAAATGCGCTTTGTGATTCTATAATTTCTTTTAATCTCCTTTCAAGTATTTGCTCGAACATTTTCACTACTGTGCTGAGTATAGTAATGCTTCTATCATTGGAGCATTCCTTACTATTTCCTTTTTTATATAAGGGTATGATTATTCCTAGTTCCCAGTCCTCCTGAATTTTTCCAGTTCTCATTACTTCGTTGAACAGTGTTCTTAACATTTCTCATCCTTTCTCGCAGGTGTATTTCACCATTTCTGCGGTTATGTTGTCGTGTCCTGCAGTTTTGCCTCTCTTCAGTGTGCTGATCGCTTCATTAATTTCTTTCATTGTTATTTCTTGTGGTTCCTGAGATTGATTTTGGTTTACTTGTTCATCTTCGCCTTTTCCTTCGGCCCTGCATTTAGCATCTCATCGAAGTATTCCTTCCATCTTTTTATCACCTCTTCTTCGTCGTGTATTATTTTGCCATTTTTATTTTTCATATACCTGACTGTAACTTTCTTTCCTCTCCTCATAGCTTTGAGTGCTTTGTAGAACAACTTTTGATTTCTGTGTCTGCCTTTTTCTAGTTTCTCCCCGAATTCTTCCCATGCTTTTTGTGTTGCCTGATTCACCATTTCTTTCACTTTACTTTTCTGTTCTTTATACTCAATGTACTTCTCATTTGTTCTAGCTTGCAGGCACTTTTTCCATTTATCTTTTTTAATTTTCACCTCTTCTTTAATTTCTCGGCTCCACCATCTTGTTTGTTTTTTGTCCTTGTTTATTTTTATACTTCCGCATACTTCTTTAGCTGTCTCGTATAATATTCCCTCTATATCTTTCCATAGTTCTTCTGAATACATTTCGTTTCCCTTATTACATATCTGTTCCATTTTTTCTTCTGTTCGTTTCTTGTACTCCTTGATTATTTCTGTTTCATGTAATTTATACGACGTAATCTTAACTGCTGTATAACTTTTCGTGTTTCTTGGGTTTTCATTTCTATCCCTTCCTTCCTTTATTTCTATTTTCGATGTTAACAGCTAATGGTCAGAATAAATTTCTGCTTCTCTTTTAACTCTCGTATCTTTCACTTCTTTCTTGTATTTACTATTGATGATTATACAGGGTCCGGCAGTGAAACCTGACGGTTTTTTAACGGGGGTAGTAGACGGTGGGGATGTGTCAGGTGGTGACAGTTTGTCTCGTTCCGTTCTGCTGATGTGGAAGTTTAGTTGCAATGGAGCGTTGGACCAGTGAACACCGTGCGTTTGCCGTCGAGAGTTTCTTTAAAAATAACGATTCTGTGATCTTAATACAGCGGCAATTTCGTTGTGTGATTTTTTTCTTTGTGGCTATCTTAACGGAAAAGTGGATTAAGAGAAGCCTAGAAATTTGGCAGAACTGCAAGAGACTATTCAACGGGAAATGCATGCGATCCCACGCCAAACCTTGGAAAGAGTGATGACTAACTTTACTAACAGATTTGAGCAGTGCAGAGAAAATGGAAGTATCAATTGCGTGATGTTATTTTTGCCTCATAATCCTTTGTCGATTTATAACTTCCACTGTTATTCTTGTAAATAAAAGAACAATTAATAAAATATTCTGTGTATTCATTGAATTATTCCATTTCAAAACCCGTCAGGTTTCACTGCCGGACCCTGTATAATCTATGATAGATTTTTCGTTTCTGCTTTCCACTACTCTTGTGAATTTATGGATCCCCTTGTGATCGAAGAATGTGTTAGTTATTATTAGGTCATTGGTAATACAGAAATCGATGAGCCGCTTACCATTGTTGTTGCTTATATCTTATATTGTCTCCGAAAGCTTCACCCGTTTCATCATCTCGTTTTTGCTCCTACCATTTAGATCTCCAATTATTATCACTCTTCCTTTATACTCTTTCATTACTTCCATAAGTTGTTTCCAAAATTAATCTTTTCTTTTTGTACTTTCATCCTCTTTTGGTCCATATGTTACCATAATTACTGTTTCTTCCTCACTCTCTGTGTCCATTTTGATCTTTAATATTCTCTCTGATATTCCTGTCGATTTTTTTATGTATTTAGCCTTATCTTTTCTTATAAAACGTCCTACTCCCCCTTTTGCTCTTTGGTTCTGATTCACTCCTCTGTATAACATCGTATGTCCCCCTTCTACTTCTATTTCGCCTATTCCTTTGTTTTTCGTTTCTGCAATATCTAATATATCTAAATTATTTTTTTCAAATTCTTCAGTTAGCTCGTTCTCTTTGCCGTATATACTGCTAATATTCCAGGTGCCTATTCTCCATATGTTTCCTTTTTTCTCAATTGTATTGTATTTTTTGCTTTCGGTTCGATTCAGTTCTTTCTTGTTGCTTGACTGTTTCTCATGTCCTGTGCCATAGCCTTTCTTGTAATTTTTCCTTCAATTCTCTAAATCCTTTAGTTTTTTGTCGTTCTCGTTATCTTCCGTAGTTGTTCTTCCAGCCTATTTTGATCAGGTGATCTGTCGCCCACGGTTCGTTTCTTTTCTCTGCCTTCTTGTGTGCCTAGATCCGCTGTTACTTTCGGTATTTCTTCAGTTCCGTACGCTCTTCCATTCATAATTAGTTTATTGTATTTTATCTGTGTAATAGGACATAGCTTCTTTTAACAGGGGTACTAGTCTTTTTCGTTCATTCTGTATTTCCTTGGTGAAGTCTTCATCTATCCAAATGTGCGATCTTTTTAACGTTTTCGTCTTATTCAGGATTTCCATTTTCTTCATGTGTCCCGTTAATTTCATTATTATTGGCCTTTCTTTCTCTTCGTTGTATTTACCGATTCTTCTTATTTGTGATCATACTATATTTATTATCTGGCTCTTCGGATTGTCTCTCGCTAGGTGCACAGATTCTAAAAGATTGCTGTGGAGAACGTTTATAAAGCCTATTTTTTTAAATCAGCTGTCAAAGTGTTGTCAAGTTGGTATGAGGAATTAAAAGTAGCAAATAGTGCATTTCACAATGTAGGTTGGCAGCGTCGAGCCGTTCAAGGTCATCGGCGCTGTCATTGCGCATAACTGTTATTGCGTTTGCGTCGAAAAATTTATGCACAAAATTTGAAAAGATGCCTTCGCGAAAAAAGGTAGTGGGCAGCCCCTCACAGAGCGTGAAAAAATGGCCCTGATTCGGTATTGCGAAGAGGTGAAAGTTGACAAACCTGAATTTGTAACGTTTCGCCCCGCGCGAACGCGTTTTTAAATTAAAATTAATTAGCGCGTTCTCCCTCAGCGATGTTTGATGATCAGGGGCTGTAGATCTGGAACGCCCGTCCAGCGATAACGGCGCGTCATCAACGGATCCCCCGCTCCACGTTTGCGCATCTCTGCGCCGGTCCCCCTCTTAAACCCTCCGAGGAAGTTGTTCGCTGCACGAAGCCCGAAGGCGAACACTTATAAGCAGTTCCACGACCGCTCCTCAAGGCATTCATCCACTCGTCCACCGGCACCGTCACCAGCATCCATTCCCCTCCTAGATCCCGATCCCTTTCCGTCCTGTCTAGTTATTTAATTACGAATTAATTTTATTTTCCGACCTGACCCGTAGTCGGCGATAGGCGAAGACTTCTCCTAGAAGTAGGCCGCCTTCACGATTACAAACTTAAATCCTTTCCTTATCCTGCAGAATAGGTACGGGACGAAGTCCGCTATAAAGCCGCTCCGCCGTTCTGCTACCATTTGTTAATAATTTAATTTGACAAATCCTTAAGACGTGTTTGCAGGCGAAGACTCAATTTAGAGACCGCCAGGCCCGTCTATTTGAATAACTTGCGTAGCAAGCAACCTAAATGTCATTTTGCTAATAATAATCTCCCAAAGGTCCTTACAATTAAAATATGACAAAAGCATCTCGCAATATCTATTTTAAAAGCCCAAATAATTACTAAATTGCAGCCTTTGAAAGAATTGGTTAATGTTCTTGTTAGCTACAGAATTCTACCTACCAGAGAAGTCCGAGATAAACATCTCCAGGCCGCGCCTCCTTGAAGGGGACCTCCTCGTAACTAGCAGCTAACGCAAGGACAACCACTAGCTGGATATCTCCACCAAATCCTCGTGGCAACGCACCTTACACCAAACATCACGTCGCGAAGTCTCCGAATAAGGGCTAACCTCTTAAACGCTACCGTCACGTAAGCAAAATCCCGGTATCTAGCTAATTAACCTGTCATTACAGCAACATGTGCTCATAACCCTTTCGCCTGGGGTTAACTTCAAGCCGTTCCAGAAGCCACCAGCGTCGTACCCGCAAGAATTCCCGAGGGGGCAACCAGAAACAACCGTTTACACGGCTGTACGACGGGTTGCAGCAAAAAGGGGCAAAACGCAACGGAAGACCGAAGATTACTTTTATTATCAAAATACATGTTAATTTTCAATTATACAATTATGATTACGTTTGTAAATAGTTCTGAGCACCAATATTAAATTGTTTAAAGCTATCCTGTGTTTGGTTTGCTACGCTTCTTATGTATATCTGGAAATCTTGACCCTGTCTCCGACTCGACTAGCTACCAGAAAGTTAATTAGTAATTATCTTTGTACCCTTAATAAGCACAAGGGTGAAAAATTATATGGCGCCCGAGCAGGGACCAGATATACATAAAGAGTAGCAAACACTAGATTGGCACCTGGGATATACCTGGAAAATATCCGATTAAAATCTTGTAATTTAAATATTTTATAAAACCTGTTACAGCATAGGAAATCCACCGCAGCCGAGAACCAGCCAGAACCCGTAATGTCCAGCCTAAGATTCCAAGTTCCTTGTCCGAAATCCTGTGTAATCCAGATAAGATCTCCCAGAAACCCTGTCTAGTCCGTAAATCCTCCTAAAACCTCAAGGATCAGCGGCTTCACTGCTGATACGGGATTTTGCGACCCCGATGTGCCCTAGCTGTTTTTCCGAAGAAACGCCAGCGTAGCAGCGTATTCCGTCACCCTCAGGGGTCAGCCTCATCAGCTGACAAGGGCCTAGCGTTTCCGAGGCACCCGAGCGAATCCCAGATGAAGAAGATGGCAGCAGAAGGCCAGTTTTTCAGTCCCAGAGCCGCAGGAAGCTGCATATAAGGTCCTGGTGAGTCTGGAAAGAAAGAATCATGTAAGTTTGTGTGAATGCCGCCGTAGTTAGCGTGAAAACTTACCATGAAACCCGTTTGGAGGTGAGTCCTGTGCGTCGTTGTGTGGAAAATTTTACGCCGGGCTCCGCGGCCTCTGAATTTTTCCCTAGAGAGATTGTGTTGTGAAAGAAGGTTATCCTGAACCCCGAATCCTTTCGCACACTCAGAATCTCCCAGCATGAATGTAGGTTGATACCGCAACTGCATCAGCTCCGTAAGCTCCTGCTAGTGTGATCACATGTTGAGACCGCAACTGTGCATCAGCTCCGTGAGTTTGTAACTCTGCGCTTAATCCAGATAAGCGTCAGAGAGCGTTCCAGACGAATGCATTTATAATGCGATTCCAGAATGTATTCCAGATGAATGCCTTGGTGACAGTGCAATTCTAGAATGAAAGCAAATGTGCATCCGCTCCGTGAATGTGACACTCTCCTACCCAGATAAGCGTGAGAGAGTTTTCCCTGAACGAATGTACCTGTAACAGAGCGTTTAATTTTAAAATGCGATTAGTATGATTGAAAGTACTGACCGTTCTCCTTCTGAAGCGTACTTTTACCCCCGTAAACCCGGCTAACAGTAAAAGTTTGTAGGTATACCGAAGCTTGAAGGAGAAGATGTGGAAAGGAAGCCGACTGTTTCTTGTACCAGATGACTCGAAGTTGAATTTTTTTTGTGCGTACTAGTTTCCGGAAGATTGCGCGCCGGGCTCCGCGGCTTATACAATCTTCTTCCAGCTGAAAATTTGAATGAATGTACAAATAGTCTGTCCTGAAACCGGAATGCTTTCAAGTATCCAAATAAGCCCAGAATGTATTCCGAAAGAAATGAATGTTTTCTGTGTCGAGATCCTCAGGTCTCTTGTGGACGTCTTCTCCACCGGTGGTCTCCCATTTTTACCCAGGAGGAGGTCATGTGTAATGTTTCGCCCCGCGCGAACGCGTTTTTAAATTAAAATTAATTAGCGCGTTCTCCCTCAGCGATGTTTGATGATCAGGGGCTGTAGATCTGGAACGCCCGTCCAGCGATAACGGCGCGTCATCAACGGATCCCCCGCTCCACGTTTGCGCATCTCTGCGCCGGTCCCCCTCTTAAACCCTCCGAGGAAGTTGTTCGCTGCACGAAGCCCGAAGGCGAACACTTATAAGCAGTTCCACGACCGCTCCTCAAGGCATTCATCCACTCGTCCACCGGCACCGTCACCAGCATCCATTCCCCTCCTAGATCCCGATCCCTTTCCGTCCTGTCTAGTTATTTAATTACGAATTAATTTCATTTTCCGACCTGACCCGTAGTCGGCGATAGGCGAAGACTTCTCCTAGAAGTAGGCCGCCTTCACGATTACAAACTTAAATCCTTTCCTTATCCTGCAGAATAGGTACGGGACGAAGTCCGCTATAAAGCCGCTCCGCCGTTCTGCTACCATTTGTTAATAATTTAATTTGACAAATCCTTAAGACGTGTTTGCAGGCGAAGACTCAATTTAGAGACCGCCAGGCCCGTCTATTTGAATAACTTGCGTAGCAAGCAACCTAAATGTCATTTTGCTAATAATAATCTCCCAAAGGTCCTTACAATTAAAATATGACAAAAGCATCTTGCAATATCTATTTTAAAAGCCCAAATAATTACTAAATTGCAGCCTTTGAAAGAATTGGTTAATGTTCTTGTTAGCTACAGAATTCTACCTACCAGAGAAGTCCGAGATAAACATCTCCAGGCCGCGCCTCCTTGAAGGGGACCTCCTCGTAACTAGCAGCTAACGCAAGGACAACCACTAGCTGGATATCTCCACCAAATCCTCGTGGCAACGCACCTTACACCAAACATCACGTCGCGAAGTCTCCGAATAAGGGCTAACCTCTTAAACGCTACCGTCACGTAAGCAAAATCCCGGTATCTAGCTAATTAACCTGTCATTACAGCAACATGTGCTCATAACCATTTCGCCTGGGGTTAACTTCAAGCCGTTCCAGAAGCCACCAGCGTCGTACCCGCAAGAATTCCCGAGGGGGCAACCAGAAACAACCGTTTACACGGCTGTACGACGGGTTGCAGCAAAAAGGGGCAAAACGCAACGGAAGACCGAAGATTACTTTTATTATCAAAATACATGTTAATTTTCAATTATACAATTATGATTACGTTTGTAAATAGTTCTGAGCACCAATATTAAATTGTTTAAAGCTATCCTGTGTTTGGTTTGCTACGCTTCTTATGTATATCTGGAAATCTTGACCCTGTCTCCGACTCGACTAGCTACCAGAAAGTTAATTAGTAATTATCTTTGTACCCTTAATGAGCACAAGGGTGAAATATTATAAATTGACTAAGAAGGCGATTTGTGAGAAGGACTCGAACATATTCAATGTATCGTATTAAATACCTATTTTCTAAATTCTCATTTATCTCCGTAAATACTTTACTAGATATATTGGACGTCTGCACTCGAGATATGTAATAACTTTAAAACGATAAAATGCGTTCAACCCCGAAAAAAAGGGCGATCCAAAATTAATTATAAAACTGACTCAGCCTTTTATTATATAAAAGAAGAATTGGGTAGACATATTCATGCCCTGCATGCAAAAAGCAACATTTCACCCTTGATGACCTCCATCAATATGCAAGCAATGAATGTGATTTTATTGGTTGTCGATCAAAATTTCGCAAAATTATTAAAGCTATTTTAAAAAATTAACAACAGACAAGTATTAATTGAACAACCACATATTATTTTGAAAAGAATTAAATTCCTGTTGAAATATCTCCAGTACTCAGAATCGGTATTTTTGTATATCTGTATGAAACTTGGGTTTATGAGAATGGGAGCCAGTTGCGACAGTGAGTGAATGAGTCTGATCCTTTGGGTGTTCCACAAAGACTGGAGGGCGAAGGGAAAAAGTTCACAATATTGCATGCTGGAACTTCTGCTGGTTATTCGACCAACTTAAAAACCATGACATTTGTGCACTTGTAATATGTAGGCAATAATGAAATTTAGCAAGAGCCAGACCACATGGCTACAAAGTAAAAAAGAGGAAGATTGCCGGGTTCTTCTCAGCAAGAGGATTTTTTGAGAGTGTGATGTTAGAGACGCAGAAGACGATTACTACTAAGTGGTACACCTCACGTAGAACAAAAGCTCCTTGCCCAACACATGGTTTCTGTACCACAACAAAGCCCCTGCACATTGGATGAATGCGTGTGTCGTCTATATGGCAGCGATCAGGTCGGGTGTGCTTATACGCCCCTGTTCCACCATGTGACGAATCTGCTTAAGAGAAGATGATTTTCAACTGATGAACAGCTGCTGAAGGCATGTGATCAACAATGTCCCCAGCTCTCAACATTTGCAAAATTTTACTAATAACCTTTGCAGAAGAATAACATTTCGGTATACACTATGCGGTCCTAAATACATAAAACAATGGATGCTGCTATTCACACTTATACTCTGGTATGGGCAATTTAAAAGTTGGAATTGCTTTACGTCACGTTCTATGATATGTTCTGCTGCAAGTAAATAAAAACATCCCCAAATTATTTAATAGAAGTATCGACTGATTAGATTTCAGATCGAGTTGGCTGATTATAAATGAATTTACATTATATTTATAATGGAAATAACAAACCAGATCTGAAATCTATTTAATCAATCAATATAATCACCATACAATACGATGAGGTTTAAATACAGGTGTACATAGTTCTCATTGATTTAACCGATAGTTATAACAGCTTGCCTTTATGGATTTCTCTAGCGTAAATTACTTATTTTCGTTTAAAACGAACAAGAAAATAAATAACGGAGTAAACTTTAATATTAAAATATCTTCGTGACTGACTTATAGTGGAACTAATTTCTTTGCTACATGATTTTCTTAAAGGACATAAAGTACAGAGTCTAATAACAGGTTGTCACTCCTTTTCCTGCATAAATACAATCTGGAAGCACGTTTTTATTGATAGATGTGATCGATATCGTCTAATGGTAGGTTGATAGAATACGAGATGCAGGGTTCTAATTAGTTTCCTTGTTTTCAGTCTTAAAAATAAATATCGAGAACAACTCTTGTTGGATCTTATTACCAAAATTACTCTTGGATACTTCAACATAATAGTTCGCTAGGGCATTAGCAGTATGTGAAAAAATAGCCCCAAAAATATTAGTGGCGAATTTCAACTTGTTTGGTAGTAGCTATGTTGTGAGCATGTTTAGTTGTTTGCATAACGCCAGTTGTTGATTGCTTTTAATTTCGTTCTGCCTATTTTAGTGGTACCCTTACAGCTTTTCACAACTGAATCTACAGGAAAATCTACCAGTTATTTTACATTTTAAGTTATATTTCATTAGTTCTTTTTCAGATTCAACTGGTACTTGTAAAACTGAAATACTGCATTAACTTATTTATTATATCAAACACATACAACTTTTATGCAATGTACACTTGTAAATTGCTGTAAAATGACTCTTCATTTGTTTAGTTACAATTCAATAAATTTATTCCTGTAGCGCATGAGTCCGTTGAAGTGGGAATACGCTCTGTCAATAACAGGTAAGAAATAGATCTATAAGTAATTATCAATAAATTAATTGCACCAGGAACTGGAAATAATCTAGCCACTAATCAATAACTATCGAATATAAATTAACGAATTAATCAATAAGCAATCCTATTTTTATTAAGAAATAAGTTTTGACAGGCAATTCATACATAAGTAATTGATATGTAGTCGGTAAGTACTGTAAGGATAAATTATATTCTACAATTTATAATTAATTAACTATAACAGATTAGTCTAATAATTTTAAGAGCTAATAATCAAGAATCGATTGTTCTTTAGTTACTGCTTTTTAAATAAAGACTACATTAAGATAAAAATGTCATAATTTATGGATGAATGTATAAGTTTATGTATAACGATATTTCTTCTAGTGGGTATTCAAAACCAGAGAAAAGTTGTTCTTTATCACTATAGTAATAAAAATCAGTTTTGCAGTTTAAAAACCAGTATACTCTATCTTTCATCGGCATCGTATGACGTAACAAACAGAAATAATCAACAAATTAGATATGAAAAAATATGGCTATTTTAAATAACAACGTCACAGCTTGTCAACTAAATGGTTGATGTTAGATAGTTTCAAATGGCAGGGCGTGCACTTTTGAATTGTGCTAACCATTCAAGCCGTGGTTTTCGTTTATTTGGTTTTACCGCTTACCAAAAAAGGCGAAACATTTGGGTTAAAAGTTAAGGTCAAGATTTAAATTTCCCGCCATTTGGCGCAATTTTCGTGCCCACTGCATAGTGGAAATACATGAGACGACTTATATTTCCAAGCTTACTATATTTATAGACCTTCTAATGGCACAATATCCAATGTCCTAAATTTAAAAGATTATATTTGCTCAAAATTTGACCAGCCGGCCACAACTCAATACAGTTGGTGCTTTGCGCGGTAATAAGTTCGAACCTCACATCCGGACATCGGTTAGATTTCTCCGGACAGCATACCAACACGTTTGATAGACGTGACTCCTGTGACAGGGCATTCTTTCTTAATTCAACGGGTTAGGCTAGTTATGACTAAAGCTGATAATTATATGCACTCAAATGTACGACAAAATGCGCCCAGAGTTATAATATATGCACATAATATGTTCTATTTTTTTTAAATAAGTAGTATTCTAAATAATATAAAAAAAATATTTTTTTGTATGAGTATATTTATTTCCCTAATTTTTATTCAAAGACTTCATTCATTTTAACGTTTGACTATATAAACATGGACTGCCAACGCCAACTTCACGTTGCAGGCAACATAAAAATGAGATTTCCCCTAACCCCGCCAAACTATTATTCACCCAACACTCTTGAACTGGATTCTATGTTGGCTGATTTCTTCTACATTGCTTCTATGGGAAAAGTGGGGGTTGCTGGCAGTCTATGTTTATATAGTCAAAAATTTTATCAGGGACTTCCCCTTTCCTTTGCTTATTTCGATACGTGCACTGCACTCTAACGACAGAAAGTGAAAGTATATATCTCAGTTACACACAAAAACGCCCGCAGGCGAGGTGGAGAGACGACATCCAACGACATGCTGGAAAGAACTGGATCCAGACCGCCCAGCAAAGATCGACATGGAAATCATTGGAAGAGGCCTATGTCCAGGAGTGGACGTCTAGTGGCTAAAGAAGAAGAAGAAGAAGACACACAAAAATTGTATTAGTAAATTTAACGAAATAGTAAATTTTACAAAAAAAAAATCTCAAAAAGTTCATACATTATCTATGATTGCTAAATATAACCAAATATGCAAAATCCAGAAAGTATGCTCAAAAACTAATAAATATTCATAATATGCAAAAAGTTTCGCCGGCATACCAATTATACAAAATATGCATTTGCCATATAATATCAGCTTTAGTTATGACAGGTAACAAGATATTGTTTTCCAAGGCACACAAAATAGAGAACAACATAATTTTTTCGATCTAAATTTTAATAAACTATTAACAATGTATGTAGTAATATATCCGACAATCATGTCCTATTTCTTTGTCTTTTATTCAGCTATACACCTAATCCCTTTAGAAATAGTTTTCTGCGAATGACAGATAAAGTAAAACGATGACATCACGTTGTGAAAATTTTATTTTGTCGATGGATCGTTTTATCTATAAATTTATAACTTTTGAGCAAAGCGACTTGCATATAGTTTGCGATATGTGAATCCATACACGATTTATATAGGATTTGGCACACAACTGGTCACAATTTGTAGCACTTTTAATATTAGCGCCCGAATTACGTCTTTTTCTCACGTTGCCATTGGTGGCGTGGTTTAATACTACCTATATTAAAACACGTTTTGCCCTAAATTTTAATATCAACATAATCTAGAATATCTAGCACAATATGACGGCAACAGTGTCACCGAACGAAGTTTTTCTATTTCTGTTACGAGCATAGAAAAAGTACCGTATGATAGACGTGTATAAGTGCCATTAAAGCAATAGCGACGTTAAAAGCACTGCGCTTCGCGTCGTGCTCTTAAACTCGTCGCACGTGCTTTAAAAGTGTACTTATACACTAGTATCGCAATATACTAGGTATAGTATGTTCAAAAATTAATCTCATCTAGTATGGCTATGAAATTGTTCCTAATTTATGAATGCAACTATAACTCACTTAAAAATCAAATGTCAAGTTTGACATTTAAGTATAAACGGAGTTGCATTCATAAATTAGAAAAAAATCCATAGCCACACTAGCTGAGATTAATTTTTGATCATACTTTATTTTGTTGTACTGCATCGGAAAGCTATACATTTCGTCACTGTTTAGCGGCTAAAAACATCCACTTCTTTTACTATTGACGTTTACCTTTTAGCAGTCAAATTTAATAGAAATTTAAACAAGGATATTAAATGAACAAATTTAGGCCGGTAACAGCCATTCCTTTTACTTTTTATAGTGTATGATTACACGCTATGAATATATTTAATCCTGAATGTGAAGTATGCGAGAGCAGTCATCGTATGAGACATTGAAAGGCATGATATCTATGCCATTTTTGTACACTTGAATAATTTGATACCAAAGTTTTACGGTTTTAACAGTGGAAAGAATTTGAACAAACAAAGCAGGCTTCATGAAGAATGTTGTGTAAATTAGCTTCATCTAAGCAACGCTGTCAATAAGATCCATTCCGGTTCGTAACTTTAACTGTGATGTTGAATGTGCAGTACGTCTGGCGAATTTAAAGCTACTGTGGATAAGCAGGTATTTAGTTGAGTGCAATTTTTGTTGAGTAGGCAAACAGGCATTGCAGTGCATAGAAATTTTAAGTGCTATGGTGTATATTCGTTAGTCAGATTTTTTAAATATTTACCTAAGATAAGTGACTTCCAAAGTTTTGATGTAAGGCCTCTAAAGAGGTCAGTGAAAGAGTTGTTGCCTAAAGTAAAGCAAGTCGATCAGATTTACGTTGTTCAATAATATGTAATATTAAAAATACCCAAAATAAAGTTGAAGGATATTTCGTTCTCAAGAAATTAGAATTTTTTTAGTCAATTTTATTGAATTGGCTAGGACGTATGGAGAGCTCTGCGAAATGTTGGGCCACCTCATTCGTGATTTTTTACTATTTCAAGGACAAGCAATGTACTACTCAGCTAATTGGTAAAACTACGCTTGAATCGTCATATATTGGGCTTTATCTTAGACGCATATCTACCTCTTTTTTGATGAATTCTGGAACTACCGTTGGTGCTTTGAAAGAACATTGAGGGCAGATATCTTCGATTGTTGCGGAGGGGTATGTTGCAAACTCCAGCAAAATACTACAACAGACCAAATGTTTGGACTATCAACCACTTCTGCGTTTCCACCATCTTCATGTACAGTCGGCGCCTTAGAAATCGGGGCAATACGTTCTATGATACATTTTGCATGTACATATTTTTAAGTGTATAAACTGGACGTTTGCAGTTGTTATGGTTTTGATTGTTATATAATTTTTAAAATTTTGCCTCTTTTGGTTGAAAGTAAAATTCCAATAATACAAAAAAATAATAATAAATCAAACATTACAACACAACATATTACGTGCCCTGATGTCGTAAAACATAATTCAGAAATTCGTACGATTTCCCGAAAAAAATCAATTTGATATTTACTTACTTAAAAAAATTTTACTGAAGTAGCACTTCCGGAAGTGCAATATATTGAACTGATTCGGGGTCTTACTTTGTGTTACCTATTAGTATATGTTTATAAACTATATTTTTATCAATTTAAATTGCCTTTTTACATTATTTGATTATATAAGATATAAGTTATTACATAGTAAGCCAATAGAAAATTTCTATTTATCATAGTTACGATGTATAGATCAGCGATTATACGCTTGAGAACGTAATATAACCGTTTTGGTTTTGCGCTGGGTCCAACAATTAAACATATTCAATCTAGCGTCATGATTTAGAACATCTTTGTTATAGTAACATTGTTTTCCATTCATTACATAAGCGCTGTCGTGATTTTGGGCAGAATACGTCTCGTTGGTCGGGAAGTAAAATAATCGATAATTTTGTATGCTCTTGTGATATTATAACTGAATATTAATAGTTATTTTTTTTTTGCTAGCTCCTAAAAATCAGGGGTGGATTCCTTTTATCTAGATTGCTTATTCTGAAGTTTGATGTTCTGACTTTAATTTTATTACGGGTCAAAATAGCTTCTGCCAAATGACATGTCAAACAAATTTGAAAATTCACTGACAAATACCAGATCGTGACATTAACCACATAACAATATCGAACAGTAAGTAATTCCTTAATAATGAATTCACCTTTTTAGTCTTTATTTTCTTTCAGTGCTTACCTAATACCTAAAATCACTCACCTTTCACTCGAACTTATCAATGCCCCTGATGTTAACCAATTTGCTCTACTCCGCCAACGATCACAATTGCTCCAGTCAACAAACTTCCTATAATCAGGAACAGAAGCTCCCTCACACCATGAACCCAAAACAGGCCCCAGTTGTAGTCACTCAACTCCAACACCGCATTCAAAACCCTCCTCCAAATTATTCCACTGACCAGAACCAAGAACCAACGGTCTCTCCTTCAGAACTCTCCTTTCGTACTAACAGATCGATGCAATCCAAATCAATTGATATACAATGTCAAATGTAATTCTTCAATAAACTTAATCTAGTATGTTTCTCTATTTGTTCTCCTTTGTAGATTATTCCTGCTTTTAGTTTAGTTTTTCACCATATGCTTGTTGTCTTCCTCCATTTTATATCTCATCTTCTTAAATTAAATTCCATTTTTATTTCACCACGCAAATTTAGTTTTAATATCAACCCTTCTTAATTTCCAAACATTTTTCTTTTAAAATAGGGTTAATTTTATACTTTTCAATTACACAAAATTAATTACAGATTTTTTTTCAAAATTTGTTACCTTAATGAAAACAAAGTCCTTAACGATATCATATTTTCTCCTTCCAACACAGTATATCTTTATTTTTTTATTTCTACATACTATGTGCAATAATCTATTTCGATTAAGTATTTGTCATTACCCTCAAATTTCATATTTAGATATTACATTATATTCGAATCCATCTGTTTCTCAATTAGCCATATTTTATTCAATTATAAATTCTATTTTCTTTTCTTATTACAGGCTTAGGATAAATATGCACTTAAAAATTGGAATATATGCATGCAAATATGCACAGAAAGTACTGAAAATATGCACTTAAATATGCTCCTTCCCTAATTTGGTTCAATGTAGCACTGTGCAAGTCAAGAACGAATTTTTATTAATATTGATTTGTGTACACTCCATGTCCTACTTCATTAGAAATACCTACTGTAATTTTTGGTTTTTGTAATTTGGATAAAGGTATATCGGCAGAAATAAACGCTTTACATAAATAATAATTAAACTCAGAATGGGTGGTTTTCGTTTTGGCTTAATTGGTGTCTATTGGCAGTTTTTTTGTTTTTATTGCTCAGCTGTTTTGCTGCTTGCATATGCCGAGTAACTTGAACTTTTTTTGAAGCTACAATTGCAGTTTTGCAATATTTACAAAGTAGCACACTACCATTAGTGAAGTATTCAAAATGAAGCACAAACTGATTTAGAACTACACTTGAAGATATTTTCTTTTTTTCTCATTTTAAATATTAATTTGGGCTTTGACTTACGTTTTATGTATGACATTTTAATGTTAACTGTAGAATGAAACTTAAAGAGGTGGCAACGAAAGGATTAGTAGAGATTTCGATAATAGCTATTTATGCAACAAGTGCTAACGCGCATAAACGACTTTTAGCACGCGTTGCATACAATATTTTATCTACGACCTTAATTTTACCGTTATTAATCCATAAATATCGATTTAAGAAAGGTTCGCATCTGCGACGCTGCGTCATAATGAATAGTAGCCCACGCCGCTGGCGATTGTTTGGCCACGCCCGTGCTGTCAAGGTTGAGTTACGAAATGTAATTATTGATACTCCACATATGACTGTATTCATTACATAACGCTTTAATTATTTCAAAAACGCTTTACCTGTAACGCAAGAAGCAACTAGAATAGCTTTACAACTTCACTTGCAGTTCGAAATTGTAGTTTTGAACTCGCTTCACTTTTAGCACATGTGCTAAAAGTAAACAGCTGATTTCTTTAAACACGGTAAACTATAAAACGTCACTTTTAGTGAAACAAGCTAGCGCTAAAAGGCCTACTTTTAGTAGTGGTCGTAGATAAACATATTTTGTCAATCAATACAAAGCCCCTTTTACACAATTTTCTAGTTAAATGTCAAAACAATATCACCCATCACTCAAAAGTGTTTATAGTCAAGCATAGAACGGAACATTGTAAAGTCTCAATTCATTTGGCTTCACCAAAATATAAATTTACCTGGGCCATAATCCCTAGACTGTTCCAAAAATTGACGAAAAAGAATTTGCATTTCCTATTAAAAGGTTAGCATGGATCACCGGAATTGCTTAATTTCAAAAAATTCCAATATTCAACCAAAAATGTAAACAGATGCGTTTATCATGCTGTTCTGCTTTGAAAATACTTAAAACTTTCAAAATAATTAGATTTTATGGAACTAGAAATCAAAGTTTTTAGAAATATGCAGCATTAATTAGAAACCTTCAAAATATGCATTTATTATATAAAACAGTAAAAATATACATTTGCATATGCAGATATGCAAATGCATAGGTAATTATCCTAAGCCTGCTTATTACATACTAATTATTCATATTCAAATTGATCCCTATAATATTCAACTATTGTAACCCCTTAATCCTATTTTAAAATTGATTTTTATAACCCTGTATTCATACCATTAAAATATATAATACTGTAAGTACTCAGTTACGTTGATTATTTTTGGGATAGTAGGTATCACGAAGGAAATTAATATACACTACATATGTTTTTTTTTCAATAAGCTACTGCACAGAAAGATGCAATAAATGAGGAAGTTGTACGTACATTTCAGAAAAGATGCTGAGTGGTGCAGAATTATTTGTACAATTGACAAGTAAAATGTGAAAATTATTATATTGCAATGATCTTCTATGTGAGTATATAAAAGACATTTTCTTTACGTTACAGTTATTTGTTATCAAAATTACTTTCGACATAAGTTTGCTTAAATCTGTACTATCCTAAGATAGTTATGGTTATGTACTTCTCCATATTAACAATTTACCCGGTCCACCAATTATGGTTCGTTAAATAAATTGCATTACTAGCTCATTTAAATAACACGAAACTCTTTACTCAAGTTGGGATATCCATTTATAATTGTTCTAGAGTTTAAATTACATTTTTCGTTTCAATTCTGTATCGGTTATGTAGATTTCCTTAATACATTGACGGTTATTTCAACCTTTCATCTAAACAGCTCTTAGGAATATCACTTTTCAGTTTATTTCAGATAATTATTAATTAGGCATTACATAGTTTAATTTAAGTATTTATCGTAAATCTTTTCTTTCGCAAGCTTTTTTCCGAGCTTTTGTCTTCTATGCACAACACTAGTCTAACCTTTTTAAAACTCTCTCTGGCACCAGCTTACAGCAATTACGTATATTAGCTAGTTCTTTGCTACAGCCAATTGATGAACCCCAACCATTTCACGGCAATTTCCTCCATGTACTTCACATTCTATGATGCTGACACTCCATTACTTGGGATACGTCAACAATTTGTTTTATTTTAAATACCACTTTAAATGAGACATTATTTAATTTTATTCAATTGAATGCATCTAATTTATTTTTATATTTCAAATTCGTGCGTAATTCTTTTTATCGAGAATTGCACATTGTTTGTTATTTTTAATTCAAAAATGCTCTTAGCATCTAGCCTAGTTAGTGTTAAAATTTTGACTTAAGTTAATTAAATTTGACATTGCATTTATCTTTTTAAATATGAAAACACAAATCCTCTTTATAAATACTTCAAAACTTCCAACAACGCCCATAAGTCCACAAGTGATCGCTCTCTTCTGCACAACCAAAGGTCCATATGCCAAAAATGCATCTTTCCTAATTTCTGTTGCACCCTTATCCATCTAAATTCCATCTTAACATTTTCCTTTCTTACTTTTGTTATGCCTTATATAAGTTCTTTAATTGTGGGTCATCCAGCTGGTTGTACGTGACTTTATTGCTTCAGTAATCTGCCTATTGTTACGAGAACGAACAGAAAGTTAATTAGTTTATTGTTACTTTTCAATGAAAAGAAACTTTTAGTTCCATGCTAGTTAAGGTTTCTGTTATCAGTCATAATGCAAATAATATCAAGATAATAAAATTGTATTATTATTGAGCTATCTTTATCTTTTATTATAATTATTCATTTAATATTTTATGCCAAAGCATAGAACTATTGCAATACAAACAGTTCCAACCACCATTTTTAAAGTTTGGCAGAAACAAACTAAACATTTTAGACAATAATCACGAAGTGTGGCAGATGTTTCAAATCACAATATCGACCTTGCATTTCAAACCTAACGTTTGGTGTGGATTATTAGCTGGACTTTCATAATCACTGGAAATTTCAAGCCAGGGTCGTATATTGGCCGCTTTAGTACCGAGCGTTCCCCATGTCTCATCGAATTGGGGCTCCTGCGATAAACGTCCCCGAAAGTAATCGGTTATTGAAGCTGCATCGAGCAGCATCAGAGTTCTGGCGCAAATCGGTTAAAAGCCGACAGGCACTAGCAGCAACAGCAAGAAGCAATAGCAGCAGAAGCAGAAGCAGTACAGAGAAAGCGGACATATGAGGTCGCATCAGTCAAAGCACGGTCCATTACGCGCGGCTAAGCGATACGGCTAATGGCTGCAAGCCGGAGATGGATGGTCGGCCTAAACGCTCGCAATAAGGCCGCCCGAAAAGAAATCGAATAGGATTATTGTCTATAAGTTAATTCGTTCATCATTTATTCTCGCTAACTCCCGCACCCGCTAAAAGATTCGCCGATTCGCTTCTCACTGAAAATCGTTAAGCGGCGGATGAACCGGTCCGAATTTTTGCTTTGCCCGCAATTCTTTTTGTATAATTAATCTTGCGATTATTTCGCGACGGGGCACAAAGGGCTGCCTTCTTGTTAATAATGAAATATCTCCCGACTTTGATATGATGCTGCAGAAATTAAATTCATTTGATCGTTTCCGGAATATTGGCAAGCCGAAGAACGAAATCCTAAATTCCAGTCAGCTCTAGAAATGTATAACGCAGTTATGGATGTTAGGCACTATCATAATTAATATTGGAGTATTTATAAGCGACATTGGAACCTATTTTTTTAAATTCTTATGGACTCCTAGTAATAGCGTTGCTAAAAAGAATTTTGTAATTAAATCACATTTTCATGATACGAAAATGTGATTTAATTACAAAATTCTCAAGTTACGTATCGAATTCTGTCTCTTACAGTTTTTTTCTACTGAATTGTCTATGTCTATGTAATTCCTAGTTGCAGCTTCATTTCTTCATTTTCAGTAGAGAAACCTGGAGAATCCATTTTGATATGACCTATATGTGGATATATGAATAAATTTTATTTACTGAAATTTTGTTTGCTATCAAAATTGCCTTGCTTATATCTTTGCACAAATATTTACTTTTTTAAACGTCAGAGTGACTTGACCTCAAATACTGATGGTTGTATACCTCTTTTATTTTAATAAATAGCCCGCTGTATGGATTATGTTTCACTAACTTTTTTAAGTATAATCAATAACGACTCTGTCAAACTCATATTTGCCGGTCATTTTTGTAATATTTTATCTGCACCAAAATCGAGGATACTGACACTCCCATTGTCAAGTAAGTGCTAAGCAACACCATTTTGAAATATTTGACATCAGTTTAATTCGAAAATATTCGCCCACTTATGCTTTCGTATAATTTAAATTATTGAAGCATAGTAAAATGCGTGCACCTCCACTACTTATGGAAAATATACTTTTTGTACTCATGACTTCAAAATTCGTATTTCCCGGTCATTCCCGATGCGCCGAAAGTTACATTTCCCGCATTGAGGTGCTTTTTACTTAAAAAAAACTAGGACAATTGTGTGTTCTTTGTAAATTTTTATAATTGTCGTTCGTTGGTTTAATTGCGCTTCCAAACACCAGAGGCACTGTAAACGTCGACAAAAGCTAACAGGTGCCTAGGATCGTATACAAGTTTAGTGATTTGTGCTGTCAACTCAGTAAAGTTGTAACACTAACTAATATTTTTTCTATTTTTTAAAGTATTTTCAGTTATTCGTTACAAAAAACATTGTACCTATCTTTATCAGAAAGAATTTTCTCGAATTCGCACTACATGCAGCACTCCCTTCGGGAAAATTACCTTCCCGAACTTGTTAGGTAAATAACTATTTTATATTATAAAATAATAAATTTCACTAGACAACCAAAGCTAGTTACATGATTTTTTAGTTACTGCATAATTTTGATCAGTGCCACGCAAGTCTATCTGTGACTCCCGATTCCAAAGATTCATGTTCACTTTTCCACGTTACAACTCCAAATGCCAGAGCTACACCCCTGTTCATGGGATACGGAAAGTTCGTTCCCCACATTTCGTTCCCCACATTTCGTACCCCACATCTCGTACCCGGAAACTTCGTTCCCGAGCGAGCTCAATTTGTCTCGTAGATTACAGGGTGTTAAAAAACGAGTGCAGCGATCGGAATACAGTTAGATAATGAAAGATATTTTAATTAATTTATTTATTATAATAAACTTATAAAAACAAAATAAATTTTATTTATTCAAAATGACGGTTTAAACTAAGTATCTTCCTTATATCTTATATAAGGCCATAATTTCTCATTCTGAACAATTTTTCTTAGTAATATTTTGCTGTATCATGAACAAAAAGGGTAGTGTATCTGAAAAGAAAATTGTTTTTGCTTAACTGTCAGGCCGACTTGTTTTTGAAAAACTGAAAAATTTCTTAAAATTCTTTACAAACCAAGCAGGAATTTTAATTCCTATAACATTTTTATGTAAAAATAAAAAAATTTAATTCCTTCTTGTAAACTCAATCCGGGGACACTGTTCTTATAAGTTTATTATAATAAATAAATTAATTAAAATATCTTTCATTTTTCTAACTGCATTCCGATCGCTGCACTCGTTTTTCAACACCCGGTAATCTAGGAGACAAATTGAGCTCGCTCGGGAACGAATTTTCCGGGAACGAAATGTGGGGTACGAAATGTGGGGAACGAAATGTGGAGAACGAACTTTCCGCAAACCCATGTTCATATCCGTCGATAACCTTAACACCAACCAAATTACAGTCCAAGTACTACAACTTGAAATTTTAGCATACGCAGAAATGTTAACTTAAACACTACCAACAGACACCATCGTTGTCACGTCACCACATCAAGGTACTATCTTCCATAATCAGCTGCTTGGCTTCTTCCAAGTACTCATCTCCATTTTTACTTCCTTTTACGATAAAGGAAGTATTGGATTCACCGCAAAAATTCGAAATTGAGTTTTCAACAGATCTTCACGTTTTAGAGTCCTCTGATCCCAAAAAACATTTTTTTTCATTGGTCTGTCTGTGTGTCTGTCTGTCTGTGAACAGAATATCTCAAAAATGAAAAGAGGTATGGCGTTGAAAATATAAGTTTTGTGTACTATGTAGATGAGACTGCAAGAAAATCGCATAACCGGAAGTAGGTGTTTACTCTTGTGATTTTTTAGTTTTTTTCGATTTTTTCAAAACGGCTCTAACGATTTTTTTGAAACTTTACATTTTTATTACATTTTTAATGTGTATTGATGTGAGCTAGGTGATTTTCCAGTTGAATACTTCTAAAGTGGGCTTCTCTTGTTTTTTTTCTCTATTTTTTTATTAACTCCTATTTTAAATAGAACACCCGGTATATTACATTTTTGAATTCAGCTTAAAATTCTAGAGAAAATTTGTCTCTTCAACTAACGCTCTATTTTCTACCGTTTTTATAGAATTTGTAATTTTTGGAAATTTTCGACAAATGCTTAAAACTTAAAAATGAAATTTTTGACTAATTATAAGATCACTGTAAAAGGAAGTTGTGTGAGTGTATCACACCAGATTTTTTACATATCAACCCTTTATTTACTTTCGTCATAACCTCTCTTTCTTAATTGCTGTGTGCTTTATTAACGTTCTTCTTCAGTCAGCTCGTGCGGCTGCTTCTACATGTACATGCCTTGCTGCTTTGTCGAACTATGCACCGAGTTCTGAGAAAGAACAGAAAACAAAGTGGCTCATCATCACCTGCAAATGAAAAGAGATTGTGTAAATTTTAGTCCCATTCTAGTCTGAGGTCCTCAGTGTTAAATTTTGTGTTAATTATAAGCCAAATAATATAACGGTAATGCAAATTTAGTCTTATTGAACTATCAAATCAATACAAAAACGTTATTTACATTTTAGCTTTAAGAATTGGGGAGCAAATTATTTAACATTCAAGTTTTAACATTGAAATTTGGCGATAAAATTTGGGAGAAGGTTCAGAGGTGAGGGATGATTTTCGTTAGATATTTAAAAAATATTGTTACTTTACATAAATATGATATTCCTGTTTGGAAATGTTGAGAGCAGAAATTTTCGAGAAAATGGAACCTACAGATTAAAATGCGCTAGAACACAATTACGGGCTAAAAGTCATTTACAGATATTTATTTAGTTAATTACTCTAATTTTCGGTAAAGCTGATTTTTGCCTTAATTTTATTTAAACCTAAGTTTGCCTACAATAATACTGAGCATTCAGATCTTCTGAAAACTATATTTCAATCTAAGTAAGCCATTTAATCAGAATTACAGGCTTGAAAGCCCCTGTTGTGTAGGCTTCACTTTATGTATATTGGGTTGCTTTTATCTGACCCCTTCCCCAAAATTTGATTTTTGTTATCAGAATTTTTGGAAACCATCTACCCATTCGCCATTTTTGTGCTGCTAAAGACAGCTGCCTTGAAAATTAAGGTCTTGGAGACTTAGCTTTATTTGATTTCTTCGGTGGCATCTTAAACTGGAAATTAGTTGTGGTGATTTGTGAATTCCACGGATGGTCTGGATTAGGCTCCGTGAATTGTATTTGTGGTAATTTCCAAGCCCAAACCTCGTTTGGGGATTTCGCTTTAGCAAGCACATTTTTCTCCTTCTTGGCGTAATGCACCCGCAAAGATCTACAACGGGTATGTGCGTTTTTAAATTTATTCAGCTCGGTTCTAAGGCTATTGCCCTTTTTAGCTGTTCCCGTTTGGTGACGTACCTAGAGTGCTCCCGTATGGTGACGTACCTACAGTTTTTCCGTTTGGAGACGTACCTGTTGGGCTACGTCTTTGTTGGCGACGTCCTTATGTTGATGGTGTTCCGGTACCGAAGGCTTCTCCCGTGGCTGCCGAATATTTCGCCTCTTGCGAGTGCTTC
Organism: Agriotes lineatus; assembly: GCA_940337035.1. NCBI lineage: Eukaryota > Metazoa > Arthropoda > Insecta > Coleoptera > Elateridae > Agriotes > Agriotes lineatus. The sequence continues at coordinate 153,903,577 of OW679195.1, forward strand.
TGTACCTGGGATCGAACGACGCAGACGGTCCATAGCTGCCGATTCGAGTATGTCGAGTCCTGCGCCTACAATACAGAGCTCAGGTGAATCCCTATGTGACCTTCCTCGACGAGTTACCTGCAGGTCGTCCGCTTGCATCCTTGGCCACTTTGCAGTTCCTCGAGCCTCCTTTCTATGCTTGCTGCAGCTTGGGAAAATCCTCGCAAGGTTTGGCTATGCTTTATTATAACTTTGGCCACTCGAGCTTCGGGACCCATTGTATTTTTTTCTTGTGAACAGTAAATGTTAGACTTATTTTGTTGCATATTCTAAGCGGTTAACTCACCTGTGAAATGTGGTTGATGAAACTGTCATTGCACAGTGATTTTTGCGGTAGTTCATTTTGGCTATCTAGTTTGAACGGTACTGTAATATTTTTTGTAAGACAAGTGCATGAAAAGCCTCATTTCACTTTCGATCGTCACGATGCCGTGGTGAGTTGATTTACGGTTGGATAACACTATCAAATGCGCCCCGCTTTGCAAGAAAATTGAATGTAATGTTCGCTTACGACCCTTTAATGCGGATTGTTTAGCATTATCGTGAATTCGCGGTTTTATAGCGCCTTATACGGAAGCAAGATCTTGTATCCCGTATTAGCGATTTTGTGAATTAAAGGTTACGCCTTGCATACTGCGTGCTTGGTCGCATTCAACGTGCATTTCTAAATTTTGCAATCATACCAGTTGTGTCGTAGCCACGATGTTAGCGACCGTTAGTTTTCAGTAGTGCATTTGGCCAAGTTACGAATCAACTTGTAAGTTCTAGTACTTATATTTTATCGCAATCAGTTTATATACCGTTTAACTATTTACATAAGTCGAACCTACTCGTCCACTATGCTATAATATTTATATAGATTTATTGGTCAAGATTTTGGGTGAGATTTAACCTAATGCTGTATTGTGATTTACTGTGATATACATTTTGTGATATGATTTGGTTGCCGTATTTTAATTGTCCATGTATTCTTTGTGTTTCTGGAAATTATACTACCTTGACCTCTTTATCTGCGTATCTGATTTGTGCCTTTTGTTTAGAAAAGTGCTGGGTTACTAGCTACTTGGCGCCCATATTTTTATTTTTCAGCTCAAGCTTTTGAGACTTTTGTTTTACCTACGACCATCTCCGGCTGAGAAGCCGTTGGCCTTTGCTTACTTCTTTTACAGTTGCCGTAACGGTAACAACAAATGGTTGGCTTATAATTAACTGTACTTGATTTTAATTTCTTGTGAATTTTTTTCTTCCTTGTATACATATTCCTCACAGGGTGTTCGCGGTTAATAACGTTTATCTGAGTTTAAACCAATGCAAAGGTTCTTGAACCAGGATGTTTTTGACCAACCAGGAACACGTTTTCCCTCAATTTTACCTAGGGTAATAACTAATAAAATACAGTAGATGGTATTTTTCGTTGCGTATCAAGTGATTGAAGTACTTTAAATTTCTTCTCGGCGGTGTTGAGAATTTCTATTTCTTTTTAGATTCGAAGCAATATATCGGTGTTGGTGATCTATTGGTCCAAAATTCTTTAGAATTCTGCAATAAGTTCACATCTCAAAAGTCTGCAGTTTTCTTTCACATCGAATGTGTTAGTATTTTCCTATTTTCGTTAACCTGGTATGTTTAACTTCAAGCCCATGATATTACTGGCTTCAACGACTGCATCTAGAAGTACTTATTTGTCTACAGCCTGGTCGAGTGCAAACAGTATCGTCAGCATAAATGTCAACAAGAATGTAGTCAATCTCGTTTCACACAGTTCTATCAGAGTTCGAGATCCAAGTGTACAGATGATGCGGAAGAAGTTTTTTATCGAATGTATTTTTTACAATATCTTCTTGTTGACCTATCTGTATAACACGATTGCAGGGTCCATTACCCTCGCCCAACCCGTAATCTCTCACAATATCACTTTTTCTATTATTGCCACCTTACCATAGAAATTCCCCATCATCAGAATGACTTCTGATAGTTTTATGAGCTCTGTTTAATCTGGCCATAGAATAGTTCGATGTCTTCATCTGAGACATTTTAGATGTGGCTGCGTATACTTGAGTAACGTTAATTTGTATTGGTTTTGGCACTGGTGCTTATTGCTGCCATCTACCAAGAATGCTTGTTGACCTTACGGTCAAGATCCGTACTGTTCTGTGCCAATAGAGTTACCTTTAGTAGGAGGTGACGCTTCACTATGCACTACGGTATTGGCTGGATAGAGGATAAAGGCTTCTTTGCAGGGGCTAACAGCGTTTCATGCAGTCCTGGAAACCTGTGAGAACAAGTGTCCAGTCAACATGGAACAAAGTCACTACCTCATCAATATCCTTAGACCCCTTATAAATGAAGAACATTATTTGAATTTCCTGGAAGATGATATATACCTGTACTCTGGAAACATAAGCAAGTCATTCTGTAGATAGAATAATTATTATATTATATATTTATGCAAGGTAGTCCTCCACTTCATCGTACTTCCGAGAGGTCTGGTGACTACTTAAAATACGTTTTTGGGTGGCATTGGTTATCCTATTATGTTTTATCAAAGTTATTTTGTAAGTGTAGATGGTACTTACACTTTTAGAAATGGCAAATGTTGAAAGCGCTATAGGAAAAGTGCTTTGTTTTCTAAACGATTTCAAAACACCCTTTAAACAGAAATATAATTTACAGTAACGAAAAAATATAAAAATTTTATGAAATTACACAAATTGCTCTTGACATTTTTCTTTATTTTCGCCGGAAGATGCAGTTTTCCTTATAGTCCAAGAGCCAGCAACGGGTTTGCTTACAGTATTTTTAACAAGCGTGTAACTATTATGGAAGGTCCCTTTGAATATACTGAGAAGGAAACCCGAAGTCCCCCAAGCCTGCGGTGGTGGTTTTAGCCCCCTTGCGTCCTTGAAGGATGAAAAAAAAATAATAAGAAAAAAGTATAATAACAAGTCTGGGGCTTTCCTATGTTAAAGCTAATCATATCTTATGTAAGTAAAAAAATTGACAGACGTTTTCGCGGTTGGTAAGTTTATCCCAGATTCGCATAAAGTTGCATAATAAACTTAACCATTTACAGTAAAATATCGAGAGATACAAAAAAACTGATCCTCAGTGGGCTGTGGAAATTCAAACGTATGAATAATATGTTGGTGGCACTGAAGTCTATGTCAAATTCGATGTTAGCAAGTTATGTTTTGCGTCAGTTTTGACACAGACTAACGTAAAACCTAACCTGCTAACGTCGAATTTGACATAGACTTACAGTGTTACCAACATATTATTCATAGGTTTTGTGTCAGTTTTGACACATATTTTTTTCCGACCTTCAAGAACGCAAAGGTTTTAGCGCCTTTGCGTTCTTGTCGTATCTAGATAGTACACAAAACTTATATATGAAGTTTAACGCCAAACCTATTTTAGTTTTTGAGATATTCTGTTCACAGACGGACGGAGGACACGCAGACCAATGAACAAAAATATGTTTTTGGGTTCAGGGGACTCTGCAACGTAAAGATATGTTGAAAACTCAATTTAGAATTTTTGGGGTGAATCCAATACTTCCTTTATTGTAAAAGAAAGTAAAAATGTGAAGGGCTTCTTCAGATCTTCACGTTTCAGGGTTCCTAGATGACGAAAAACAGGTTTTCACAATTCCGTCTGTTTGTCTGTCAGTCTGTCTGTCTGTCTGTTGGCTCGAAACTCAAAAACTATTTGTTGGAGGAAGACAATAATTTGCATGAATGTTATATGTCTATCTGGCATGAAACCGAGGCAATTTCGGAAAAATATATACAGGGCGAGCGCCTTCAAAAAATTAAATGTTGTTTATTTATTCTCTAACTGGGAAATAAAGCAAAGTAATCATTTTCCCATAGCTCAGGCTTTATCATTGGCAAAAAGAAGACCTAACCGATACAGGGTAAACCGGGAGTAAACATCTCAAATAGAACAGAATAGTATGGTGTCCTCGCCCATTTCGTGCACGCCCGTGGCTCAGTTATTCTAGCAGCCATAAGCGGCGGACTAAAAACTGGACTCCAAATATTCGCATGGGAGTGCGGAGTTCGAATCTCAGCGGACTACATTTTTTTTATTTGCAAATTGATCTAATTCGCTTGAGGGAAGTTTTGTGTAAACCCCTTTACAGATTTTTGTTCGTTAAAAGTGTTGTCAGATATATTTTTTATAAAGCAAACATTTCAACCTCAAACAAAGCTTGCAGATTATATCTGCACCTTGTATGAAACTACTTTCATTAACGCTTGTAGTTAGAACTATCTAAGCATAACAATAACAGAGGTACAGCGAATGCCAATTTCCGAAATCGCATTCCTTTGAGAGACAAAATATTATATGAGTATCGGATGCACGTACTTACCAAAATAAATGCACATATGTAAGTGGGTAGTAAGTAATAGAAGACCAAACTGTTGTCTACTATATCAACTTTAGATTAAACAAATAATTTAAGATGATGGAAGAATTATGAATTAGCAGAAAATGTATACCCTGTCCCACAAAAAAAGAACATGCTAAATGATTCAATGTATCCTAATTATTCCTGAGCATCAGTTTTCCAATATTGCATCGTTAAATATCTCAGTATCTTGTTCATTTATAACGTTTAGCTATTATATAACGAAATGTTTACTGGGGTTTAAAAATCGTACGCTCGTCGGCTACTATACTAATACCTGTGGTAGTCGTAACTCCTGATAAAAAAACTCTTCCTTCATTTCGAGGGGCACGGCTGTCTACCTACCCGGCCTAAAGGCAAAGAGGGCTCAAAGAACCAGTTTGTGGTTAAGAACAAAATTGTACGACACTATTTTAGGAACGTGTTCTCTAGATCAAAATTAACAAAAAGTTCCGATAAACATTGGTTTGAAATTGTGTGTTTAGATAATGGCAGCCCTGAGAAGAGTACCAGAAAAACACACAGTTTAATTTAATTGAACTTGTACAGATGAAGCAAATTTGATATTGAATTAGATAACTTTGAAAAAAGTTGGTATAAGATTCGGAGAAGGTACTTTTCTACAGTTAATTTTTATAGTCAAAATTGTCGTCAATTATAATTAAATATTCGAAAAGTTTACTTTTTTACATAAGAAGGCTATGTCTGTTTGGAACCACTGAGAGCAGTAATTTGAGAGAAATGAGAACCTAGAGATTGAAATTCGCTATTTAAAAGCAAAATGTACTCAGCAAAGTGCCTTTTTCCCTTTTCAGCTCATTTAGGAAGCAATTTCGGATTAATTTTGATAGGAACTTTTAGTTTATTTTGACATAAAGAACACGCCTCAAGAATAGTACCGTGGAATTTTAAATCACCCTGTATAAGAGAAAAGTAACTCCTATAATAATAATATCGAAAGTAGCTTAAGATAATGCAACAATAATTATACATAGCTAATGTTATACTGAATTTAATGCGGTGTCGAAATCAACAGACGTTTATATAAGTAACTGATTTTTTTTGTTAAAATGTGAGTGTTACTGACGATAGCATACAAGAACTCAGGTCTGGCACCCACAATAGCAAATAGGAAAAATAAATGAACCCGGTCGTTTATAAAAATTGCGTTCTACTAAATATAATGATCCTAGCAGAACTTAGTCTGCGAATAAGTACAATATTTTAGGGTCACGCTGCAGAGGAACACATGTTAGTTTATGTTTAGAGGTAATTTCTTTGGCAGTAAACCCGCAATAGCCACCAAATTCTAGAAGCTAGTTGTAAAAGCACCAGGCGTGTTTAAGTATGAAATAAAGAAAATAACTGACTTTTTGTTAGAAATACGTTTTCCGTGTAACAGTAGACTAAAAATGATATTGCTTGTTATTTTGTATTTGTATAATTCTTTACAGGCCTTTAAAATAAAGCAACCGACGATAACACAAAAATTTAACTGTTAAATTCGTACTAAGTGAACATTTTGTATCATATTTTTGCATATTTAGTTTTTCCTACAAATTAAATCGAGTTAATATCATATCTGTCTGCCAAATTATTATTTATTAAACGTAATTTTGTACTTTTGCAATTCAGCAAGTTAATGACAAAATGTATGTTCTTTGCATTTTCTAATAAAGGAGGTATGATCATTGTAATACTGTGAATGGAGCCACAGTTGTAGATACGTCGAAACGATATTATAACGGGTGTTCATTTGAACTTGTAGTCTAGTTAGTTGTGCTGGTTGTCTATGTACGTCGTAGCATATTCTACAAGCACATTTTTACTGTTGCTGCTTTTACAGTATGATCAAACATTATTTTTATCTAGTATGGCTATGGAATAGTTCCTAATTTATGAATGCAAGTATAAATCAGTTAAAAATCAAATGTCAAGTTGCGTCCATAAATTACGAACTATTCCATAGCCATACTAGATGAAAATAATTTTTGATCGTACTATAGTATTATTCTCAATAGCAACGAGCAAACTTGTGAAAAAAGGGAAAACAAATAAAAACCCAAGTACAATGCAAACAAACTTGTAGACGAGGGAACCAGAAACGGGCATGAGAGAAAGGAAAAAGGTACAAGAGATAATAGCCCTACGAGAGACATAAGAAGCAGAAATAGGAACAGAGAAAGAACAATAACGGTAATAAACATGAATAATGAAATAGCAGTGGAAACCAAAATGCAGGTTACCGAATGTTCAAATCTACAAAACAATCATACGCCCGGTAAAGTTATATGGAAGTGAGACTTGGTAGTCACTGACACAGTAACAAGAAAACATGCGTAAGCCATTCGAAAGCAAAATAAGCAATAGATCTCTTACGGGTCTCATAAAAGAAGGAGCTGCGTGGAGAAGACGAAATAACAAGAAAATAAATGCAATACTGGGACAACCCAATATAGTGGCAATGCTCAAGGCAGGAAGAATTAGATGAGCAGGACACGTGACAATGATGGCGGACAGTAGGAGTGCGAATAGTCATCATAGGCGGCATACAAGAAACAAGAATTAAAGGCAGACCCCGAAAAAGGTGAAGAGATAGAGTAGAAGATGATCTTAAGAGATTGAGAATTAGTAACGAGCTTGTGTTGATTTGTTCAAGACCCAATTAGGATCATGAAGGCCCTAAGAATACAAGAAAATGTTTAATGTTTGGTTTCTTGTTATAATAAAAATAATAAATTTTCATTATTAATAATTTGAGTATTACTTAAAGCAAATATTCAATTAAATATGAGGTTGCATGTCCAACCATATAATGCAATACGCGACTTTTTGAAAAATGCTATAACAGGGGTGAATCTTGAGTAAATGGTTATGATCCTGAGACCAAGATTCAGAGTCCACAATGGAAAACTCCAACCTACATTGACCGAAAAAACAAGCCAATTTAAATCCAACACCAAAGTAATATTGATAGCTTGTATAGGCCGACTATCATTCCATTCTGCTTTCGTACACCCTAAGCCAAATCTTCCCTCAGTTATAGTAATAAACTTGTTTTAGTAGCAATTTCTAACTTCTTAAATTACTGCAGTCTTGCCAGAGCGAACTTGTTTCTGAACTAATATACTGTCATACATTTGCTAATTGTCAGTAGCTATGGTAGCTACAATTACAACTCTGAGTTACCCGGAGACCAATGTTTGGCTAAATACTGCGAGGTCAAATAATTTTTCTAGTTTATAGAAAACATACCACAATAATTGACACATACAGCATCTCCCATTTTTATCATACCCTTAAAGCTATGTTTAATCTGGCAATATCGCGTACAACAGAAACGAATATTCTAAGAATGGGTACGTGGTATATTATGTCCTGGTAAAAAAGAGACAACCAATAATTCAAAAACTTAAAGATATATGCAGTATCCAAAAAGAAGGAAAAAGGTACTATAAAGGTTGCAAATTACATATTCATCTATAGTGGCCTGCCAGTAAAAAAGAGCCTGGAGTGGGTATACTACTACACGAGACGTTTGAGAACAACCTTAAATATACCAGATATACTAACGATAGAATTCTGCATGTTACGTTTAAATTTAAAGACTCAGTAATACATCTAATTAGTGTATATGCTCTTGATACATGGGACACGTGGGATGCCCAGCAAAGAAATAACAATGATTCAAGGCGACTTGAACGCAAAAATTGGACAAACCCATGAAGATGAACACATTAAGCATCTTATTGGGCGCTACGGGCTGGGTAATAGGAACGAGGCGGGTCAGAAACTTGTTGAGTTCTGCATAGAAAACAACATGGCTATCACCAACAGTCTGTTTCCTCAACATCCAAGACGGCGATACACGTGGACGTCCCCTGATGGTAATTACAAAAACCAAATAGATTACATATTAGTTCAAGCCAGATGGAGGTCCAGTGTTAACAACGTCAAGACCCTACCTGGACTTGAGTGTGGGAGCGATCACAAACTTCTACTAGCCAAAATAAAAATACACATTACAGCTCCGAGAGTAAAAAGGAAAAAACCATCTCTAAAGTCTAGCGATATGCATCATTTCATGAGAGAACTAGAAGAGAATCCAGAATCCCCTCCGAGCAATATGAACTGTACCAAAGTAGAAGAAATGTGGCAAAATCTCAAAATAAGTTTGACGAACTGTAAGGAGAAAGTACTACAGTTAAACAATGCACAAACAGATGTAAAGAAAAACCAGTGGATGACCGACGAGACTTAGAATGAAGTAAAGAAAAGGAAGAATCTTAGGAAAACAGGAATAAACACTGAAGAACAGAGAGCCGAGTATCGGAGATTAAATAGAGAAATACAAAGACTGACGAGACGAGATAAAAACCAGCACTTGCAGAATATATGTATGGACATTGAAAAATTCCATGAGACTAATCAGTCCCGGGATCTGTTCAAACGTATTAAAGAGATCACCAGAGAATTCAAACCAAAGACGTGGTCCATAGAGGACGAAAATGGGAAAGTAATCACTGAAATAGAAAGTGTTATCCAAGTATGGCGTCAATACTGCATGAACCTGTATAAGGATCCAGCACTAGAGCCAGCACCAGAACAACAACAGGATATCACACAAACAATCAAGGAGGTAGAGCTAGAGCCAGATATTCTGAGAAGCGAAGTAGAATATGCAATTAAGCATCTTAAAAACAATAAGAGTCCAGGAGAAGATGACATAAGTGCGGAAATGCTTAAAACACCTAAACCCGCAAGGTATTGATATGCTATGGAAAATATGCAAGGAAGTCTGGAAGACAGGGGAATGGCCGAATGACTGGTGCACGTCCACTTTCATACCCTTACATAAAAAAGGATCCAGCAAAAAATGCAATAATTACAGAACTATAGCATTAACATCTCATGCAAGCAAGGTCATGCTAAGGATCCTATTGTTACGGCTTAGAAATTTCTTAGAATGGCAAATACCACAGAAGCAGGCTGGTTTCATAAGCGGTAAAGGCACCAGAGACCAGATTATGAATGTGAGACAAATCATTGAAAAATCAAGGGAATATAGTAAACCTGTATACTTGTGCTTCCTGGATTATAGCAAGGCTTTCGATTGCGTTAACTGGCGACGACTTTGGGAGGTCTTGGTAGAGATGGGAACTCCCCAACACCTGGTTCTTCTACTAAAACAATTGTACAACAACAATACAACGCTGATCAGAGTCGATGGCAGGAACTCTAAACCCTTCAATATAGAGAGAGGCGTCAGATAGGGATGTGTTCTGTCGCCCATATTATTTAACATTTACGGTGAATATATTATACGGAAATCCTTGGGGGACTGGGAGGGTGGTGTAATCATCGGTGGTAGAAAAATAAACAACCTTCGTTATGCTGATGACACCACACTTATCGCTGCAGACGAACAAGATATGTCTAGGCTTATCGAGCGAGTAGAGAGAGTGAGCTTGGACTTTGGTCTGAAGTTGAATCGCCAAAAAACAAAACTCATGCTTGTGGATCGCAGTCGCAGGATTGAAAAAGCACCTACTATACACGAAATCGAGAACGTAGAAGAAATCATCTATCTGGGTGCCCTCATAAGTAAGGATGGCGGCTCAACTGGAGAAATCAGAAGACGGATAGGCCTCGCTAAAACAGCTATGACCAAGCTCGAGAAAATCTGGAAAGACAAACAAATAAAGAAAACAACAAAATGCAAGCTAGTCAACACGCTGGTCTTTCCAATCGCCTTGTATGCAGCGGAATCCTGGACCTTGAAAGCCATAGACATCGCTAGATTGGATGCCTTTGAGATGTGGGTCTGGAGAAGACTTCTGAGGATTCCCTGGACTGCTCATAGAACTAACGCTTCAATACTTGAAGAGCTAAGCATCAAGGACAGACTATCAACGATAGTTAAACAAAAAATCCTCAAATACTTCGGGCACATTAGCAGGAAGACAGATGATAATCTAGAAAAACTGGTAGTCCAGGGAAAAGTCGAGGGGAAACGACCTAGAGGACGTTCGCCGAAACGATGGATGGACCAAGTAAAAATGTTTACGGGAAGACCCTTCCAGGATAACATAAGGAGCACGTTGGATAGAGACGACTGGAGAGGAATTGCTAATTCTACAACATGAAGACAAACGTAAGATCACGACACTTCAAGAATGAAGTAACGACAGGAGAGAGAGAGCTCTTGATACAACAAACACTATAGAAGAAAGACGCACATTCTATGAAGAACTGCAAACATAAATTGATAGTGCCTGATGGAAAAACTGCTTATCTTAGGAGATTGCAATGTAGGGAATAATTTTATAAAAATATAAAAAAATTACAATTGTGGTCTACTTATATCACATTGTGCAATGAACATGTCTTTTGAAAATTTCAATGAAATAAAAATACACTTTCAGATACAGCAGAGAGCAAGGGGCAGTAATAGACTATGTGATCACAAACAGCAGAGCATTCCACCCCAGTCAAATACTTGAGTTAAGAACATTGAACTGAGCTGGTATAGGTAGTGATTGCAGTTTAGTGATAGGCAAGATCAAATTCAAAATACTTGCAGCAAAGAAAGTGACACCCTTAAACGTTGAGAAATGTAACATTGAATCTTTCTCAAATAAAAGCACAACAACGCTTTACCACACCGACTAACATTAAAAAAAAAATGCGACAGAATGCACAACAATCAACGAACAATGATTATTAAGTAAGTAATAAACGACTTCCGGGACTGGACTGTCATTGATGAGGATGAAGAACTCAACGTTTCGCCTACTTTCGTAAGGGGCTTCGTCAGTAAGAAAAGCAAAAGAGCACGGTAACTCAACGTGTAAACCACGGTGAAACTCCTCTGAAGAGTCAGAATCTATAAGACAGTAGTAATGCCGATGCTAATATATGCCCCAGAGACCATAGGACAAAGACAAAACAAATAATAAACAACAACGAAAAGAAAATATTAAGAATGATACTAGCAAAAAGGGTACGTGACAGACTACGAAACAGCTAAATAAGAGAAATGTGTAACATACAAGACATAACACTGCAACAAACATGTTAATCGCATCGAGGACAGATTTATAAAAAAGGTTACACAGAGCAGTCTACCTGTATGACAAAGAGAAAAGGATAGACCTCCAAAAAAGTAGAAAGAATGTCGAACATCTACATCTGAAAGAAACCTAAAATCAAATTTTCAAAGTAGTCACGAGTATCTTCGTCATCTGCAAGTAAGTACTGAGATGTTATCACAGCGTGCAATGCTTTTTTTCTACAGTGTGCTTCATGGTTAGTGAGATAAAAAAACTGATCCTCAGGGGGCTGTGGAAATTCAAACGGATGAATAATATGTTGGTGGCACTGTAAGTCCATGTCAAATTCTAGGTTCGCAGGTTAGGTTTTCTGTCAGTTTTGACACCGACTGATGGAAAACCTAACCTGCTAACCTCGAATATAATATCATACTTATTTAGAAGTTCTATTTTTTGCGTTTATTAGATGGTGGTCCGAGCCACATTCCTTTCTTCTGAACACTCGTACATCGTGAGTTTTCAATTTAGTTTTTTGTTTTATTATGCCAGTCTATAATTGAGGGAAGCTCAATTGTACAAGGCGTTTTAAAATTACACAGAACCAATATAAGAACGTTATTTTGCATCCAATAAATAATAGAAAAACGTCCTAAAATCGTTCATTTCAGAAACATCCTTGATTTAAGAATTAAAGATAGCAACTCGCTTTTCCTTTAAGAGTTAGTAGGCTGGTGTTCCGTTCCAATACATGTTTTACATACAATATATCTGCGTTGTTCTATAGTAAAAAGTATAAAAATAATAAACATGCGTTCCAAAATAAATTATTTCAATTTCTTCTTTTTTTTCTTTTTTTTTACTTTCGCTTACAATAAAGGAAGTATTGGATTCACACCAAAAATTCGAAATTGATTTTTCAACAGATCTTTACGTTTTAGAGTCCCCTGAACCCAAAAAACATGTTTTTGTTCATTGGTCTGTTTGTCAGTCTGTCTGTGTGTCTGTGTGTGAACAGAATATCTCAAAAACGAAAAGAGGTATGGCGTTGAAACTTCATATATAAGTTTTGTGTACTATCTAAATGCGATAGCAACCTTTTTAAGAAAATCGGATAACCGGTGTTTACTCTTGTGATTTTTCGGTTTTTTCGATTTTCTCAAAAACGGCTCTAACAACTTTTTTCAAACGTTGCATTTTTGGTACATTTTTAATGTGTATTGATGTGAGATAGGTAATTTTCCAGTTGAATACCTCTAAAAAGTCTTTCGTTTTCTTTTTTTATTAATTTCTATTTTATGGGCATTATAGAGAACTATAAAAAATGAAAATCTGAACCTTTGGCCAAGATTTTATGTGTAAGAGCGACTACAACTACAATATTTTGAATGTGATATCACTTACAGTAATACCGAATTATTCTGTTTTTTTTTGTTTTAAATAGAACAGCCGGTATATTATTACATTTTTGAATTCGGCTTAAAATTTTAGAGAAAGTTTCTCTTTTCAACTATTTATTTTGTACGGTTCCTGTAGAATTTATAATTTTTGAAAATTTTTGGCAAATGCTTATAAATTAAAAATCAAATTTTTGACAATTATAAGATCACTGTAAAAGGAAGTTGTGTGAGTGTATCACACCATATTTTTTAAGTAAAAATTATAGTAACTGTCCGAAGTAATCTCTTTCTTCTGAGTCACACTTAATAATTCTGACAGTTGTAAGTAAAACAAACAGATAATGAAAACAAAAACCAGCCTCTAAACGTTTTAAAAACGAATTGCTATTTTTAATTCTTTGCTTAATGATATCTTTGGAATGAATGGTTTTAGCACATATGTTTATTAGTTTTTCTCTTATTTTTTTATGCAGAATAAAGCCCTTATATTTGTGCTGTACAATTTTGAAACACCCTGTATAAAATTGATTACTTATGGTATAAAATAGAAACTTGCAAAACAATTGTTCTCAAATATATAATATGTATTTGCGATCTTTCTATTCCAACGGTTCCCAAACTCTGGTATGCGTACCACTGGTGGTGTTTGAAAACGTTGAGTAGCTATAAGAAAAGGGTTTGGTTGGGGACTAAGTGGTACCCCAATCAGATATAAATGTGAACTGTGATACGTAAGTCGAAAAGTTTGGGAACCGTTGTTCTATTTCATTTTTAGATTTCCCAATTAATTTTATATAAAAAGAATATTTTTATTCACACAGAATATGCAAAAATGCATTATCCTTCAATTGTGTAATAAATCTTATTCCTATTTGGTCGCATTAGGCCTAAACTTTAATGTTTAATAAGAATGTTTATACAATTATTTAATAGCGATTATGTTTAAAAATTACAAAATTTGGAAGTCTCTAGTAGTAAGATAGGTGTAAAATGTGAGTGCATAATTGAAAGGTAATGCTTTCTTGCATAGCATTTAAATTAGTTTGGGAGAGGTGCATTCCAACAATTTGGAACAAGGACACCTTTATAGCAAAGAATTAATTGAGGAATCTAAAACTACAATAAAAACAGTGGCGTAACTATGGGGGGTGATATGGGTGTCGGAACACCCCCCAGAGGCTATAGGAATAACTAAAATTTGTCTTAAACGAACATTCTAAAATTAGATTTTAGTAATGTATAATTGAATATCAATTATTACATTCGGAATTCGGACTCGACCATTTTTAAAATGCGATCTCAACGAACCTCCTTCGGACGTGATTGCTGAATTCAAATTATACCGGAAATGCCAAAATGTACAAAATCTTCCATATAAGACAGCAATGGATGCGCTAGCTGCAATAAGGACATGTTTCGAAACATATTCAAGTTGCTGGAAATCCTTGCAACGATTTCTGTGTCAACTGCAACAGCTGAAAGATCATTCTCCACCTTAAATAGAATTAAGACTTATCTCCGAAATACAACATCGCAATATAGGCTGAATGGATTCGCAGTGCTCTACATTCACAGAGAACTGCAGGTGAACGCAGATGAAATTATAAACGAGTTAGCAAAAAAACCAAAAAAACTTGAATTACTACTATACATTGTATTACAATTGTAATGATTTTATTATTTATAAATAAACAGTATAGTTGCTTACATTTCTATAGGACTTTCAGATTTAACTAATTTTTCACAGTCAAAATGACATTTAACATTTTCATAGGTTAGAATTAGTGCAAGGACATGCATTATCTTCCAATTTTGTTTTACAAGCAATCTAAGTTGTTATTTATTTAGCAAATAATTATTTCTGACTCCTTTTGGTTAATAAGCAAATAATAAGCAAAATATAAACTCTTAAATGTATAGTCTATTTTTTTTAAATCAGCTGTCTAAGTGTTGTCAAGTTGGCATGAGGAGTTGAAACTAGTAAATAGTGTATTTCACAATGTAGGTTGGCAGCATCGAGCCGTTCAAGGTCATCGGAGCTGTCATTGCGCATAACTGTCATTGCTTTTGTGTTGAAAATTTAACGCACAAAATTTGAAAAGATGCCTTTGCGAAAAAAGATAGTGGGCAGTCCCTCACAGAGCGTGAAAAAATGGCCCTGATTCGGTATTGCGAAGAGGGGAAAGTTGACAAACCTGAATTGACTAAGAAGGCGATTTGTGAGAAGGCCTCGAACATATTCAATGTATCGTATTAAATACCTATTTTCTAAATTCTCATTTATTTCCGTAAATACTTTACTAGATACATTGGACGTCTACACTCAAGATATGTAATAACTTTAAAACGACAAAATGTGTTCAACCCCGAAAAAAAGGACGGTCCAAAGTTAATTATAAAACTGACCCAGCCTTTTATTATATAAAAGAAGAATTGGGTAGACATATTCATGCCCTGCATGCAAAAAAACAACATTTCACCCTTGATAACCTCCATCAATATGCAAACAATGAATGTGATTTGATTGCTTGTCTCGGTAAACGTTTTCCTGTTTTCTATTCTTGTTAAATTTCTTTCATATAACTGCCTGGTTGCTTGTATAACCGTAGGTTCTATGTCAAGTTCCTTCATCTCTCTCCACAATCTATCATATGCTTTTTCGAGGTCTATTAAAGCTATGTGTGTTTCTCTGTTTCTTTGTACTCTTTTTTCCAGTACAAACTTCAACGAGAATAAGTTATCTATTGTGGATCGGCCTGCTCGAAAGCCCGCTTGTTCTTCTGGTTGCTTTGCTTCCATTTCTTTCTCAATGAGGTTTTTTAATATACGCGAGTATATTCTGTATTTATGACTGCTAGTGCTCGATAGTTTTGTTGGGTCAACTTTAGGTCCTTTCTTATGTATGGGAGTTATATAGGATGTTTTCCATTCCTGTGGGATATTCTCCCCATTAATACATCGTTGATATAGGGTTTTCAGCATGGTAATTAATTTTTCTGGTGCGTACCTTATTAGTTCTGGGTAGATACCTCCTGGTCCGGGAGCTTTCTTCAATTTTGTTTTCATAACAGCTTCTTTCACCCGATCTACGTCTATACGTACTGGTCTACGATTATGTACGAAAGAACATGCTCTACAAAATACTCTGTATATAGAAGTATCTACATCCTACATAAACCTATAATATTAAAAACTTACATTTTATTGAAACGTTTAACCATCCACGTTTGACATTTCAATTACGTTAGACCTCAATTTTGACATGGGAGAAACTGTTATGCAGTTGGTCGGTAAGTACAGAATTTAGGGTAACACAGTCTGGTTTTTTATAAAGTTTTGACAACGACAGCTGATTTAAAAAAAAAAAGGACTGTAACTAGGTGGTCTAAACTGCCAAGAAGTTAAATCAAGGCCTACCGCAAGTCCTGTAGAAATGAAATCAACTATACTTTATGGTACGCTCAATTTTTTTTAAAATTCTTGTAAGATTGATCACTCTCCCAGAACACCCCCCAGAGCAAAATATTAGTTACGCCACTGAATAAAAATATTATAAATATAACTAGTACTGATAATATTAAACAATTTGCAATCCCCGAGGACTTCACTGAGGACGCGGAGCCTACTAAAATGTTAAATTTTATTAGTGGCAAGTAACAGTTGTTTTTTTTTAATAAAAAGTAATTACCTTTCGCCCCTTTAAAACTATAAACTGATTTTGGAACTTATTGCATAGATTTTGAAGATGTTAGCCATTAGCACACAGTGGAAGCATAAATACTTTTTTCATAAATTTCAAATAATTCAAAGGAACGTAGCTGTAGTTAGACAGCTATAGTGTACAGTCTACAATTACCATTTGAAAATAAATGACCATTAAATTTAGGTTATCTTCTGCAATAACTCTTTTTACACGAAAAATCTCCCTTTGAAATTGTTTCAGATCTTCACGTGTTGGAGTCCCTAGATGACGAAAAACATGCTTTTTCAATTCTATCTGTCTGCCTGTCCGTCTATCCGTCTGTCTGTCTGTCTGTCTGTCCGTCTGTCTCATGGCGGTGTAACTAAAAAAATGTTTGTTGAAAGAAGATACTTTGCATGCAGCTCGAAACAGATAGAATTTTGGTCAAATATATACAGAGTGAACACCTTAAAAAATTTAATTCTGTCTATTTTTGCTTCAACTCAAAAACTATTAGTTAAATAAAAGTAATACTTTGCAGATAACTCAGATTTTTACCCTTGACGAAAAAGGGCATATTTTGGAACCAAAATATACAGTGCCGACAGCTTAAAAATATTATTTTCTTCCTTTGACATTTTCAAATTTTTTAGTTACAAAACTTACTCGCGAGGAAAGTTTCGTCAGTGGAATACTATTTATTATACAAAATTATGATGTGCACCTATGAAAGTATTAAAAATTTGTAAGAATCACACATTATTAAAAACAAGTTATGTAATGGCCTTTGCCGTAGTCAATTTTGACAAACGTTTATAAAAGGTCATTCTTAAGCGAGAAGAGACCACTTTTCAGGAAAGATGAATTCCTATTTAGTTTACTTATGGATGTAAAACGTATTATACGACAGATTTATGGCCTAAATTCGAGTGATGGTACCAAGATGATAAGGACAGCTAGGTTGTACATAGTTAATTGCAGTATAATCGAGTATTTAAAGTAGTTCTCTTTTTTCTATGTTATACATATAAATCTGAAGAATTCGTTACGTATAGCATGAGATAAATACGACATCATAAAATCCTGACGATCTCTATACTAGGTAGTTACAATTAAGTTTATATTTATGAATGTACTAAAATTTTACATGAACATAACATTATAAAGTAGGCATCATTAAAACGCAATTGAAGTGAGTTTTCGTACTAACAGTAACAACAGGGCGACTTTAATTGCGAGTCATTCTAAAAGTTAGGTTAAGTAGAATGCAGCGCCATTAAATCTAAGGTTTTTGACCCAATTAGGTATTTGCACGGAGTGCCGTTGTAGCTTCTAATCAAAGCGCCGTTATATACTATATATACGTTTAAGTGAACGTGTACTTTAATAATATTTCTAGGAGAATGCGATGGCACACGACGGTCGTTAAACATGCAAAGACGGTGTTATGCATGCATGGCAGCGACAGGGGTGTAGTTACATCACGGTTATGGTTATATGTGAAGCAGTTTTCATCTTTCAGCCTGACTGACACTCTCATTTTCGGAAGTTATTTACGGTGGAAGCGTGCGATGGTTCCAACTTATTATTCATTCACGCTATTGCAAATTATCCATCAAAAGGTGCGTTATGAACAACTGCAAACTGCTGCATTACGGCGTGGTGCCCCTTCATGAGCACCGTGACCTCCCCGAAAAGACTCGAACGGTGGTATATCACGCCAGCAGTCTCCAGGAACGAGCTGAGTTGGTGGATGGGATGAAAATGCGAAAGCTGTTCGACTGGAAACTTAATTATATTGGATATTTGAAGTCGGGGGGGATTCACAATCAAATCCGCTGCCTGATCGATGAATTCCTGCTAAAATTCCTATCAGTTGCGAATCAAAACATTAAATTAGTTACTGGCTTTCGACTATATTATTTACGGATTACTTATTTAGTAGAAGTCGATAATTCATTATATTATTTCCACTTCATTATAGCTTAGGTATTTTTGAAGCTATGTAGATTGAAGAGACTTATTTGTACATATATGATGCTATAGAAATCTATGTTAAACTGAAAGTTTATAGCAACCCTTTGGTTTTTTTTTTGACTAGCACAGCGATGTCGACTTTAATCTTCTATCTTTTGATGAATACATATACTATCACAATTCACCATATCTTATTCCATCACCATTAATTCGCGTTTTATATAAAAATGCTGACTAACTAAAAGGTCAAAAATTACAACCTACAACGCGATCAAATGCGACATTACGAAAAAAAAGATAAGTGGGTTAGTGATGAACCAAAAGTACTCTAAGACCTCATTGTCAATTATATTATAAATTATGAGTAACTGTCCAAAGTGCCACAGGTTTTATGATTGCTCTCACTGGCGACAGAAACTGCAAATTTCAAGACAAATATCCGTTTATGTTAAAAATTAATGTTGCTTTCCAGAAAAAATGAAAATAAGATGATATGATCACTAAAACTGCATCGTCTTTATAAAAATTATTTATCGTTTATAACTAAAGATAAAAGTTGATAGAATATTTCCTTTAATACTTAATATGTTGTACTGCCCTGATTCAGATCAAGGTTTTATTATGGAGACAATTCGCCCTCATACTTATTTGATTATTTTACGTTCTTCACTGTCTGTTCTTTCCTCTCTGCTTTTCTTACTACTCCAACTGATGTATAGTATCAAATGTTTTGCGACTTTTTTTAAATTTTTGGTTCTGTAGAATTTGAAAAATTGATGTTGGATGGATATGTTTTGAACCTCTCCTAAATTCCAATCATCATAATAGATAATATTGGAATAATCTTGCATTGCTTATAGGATTAGATTGATATGAAATTATAATTTTAAAAACAAGGACTTAAATAGTAATTTACGATACAAGTGCGTAAAGCTAGTCTTTAGTCACAAGTGGGGCAGCGTTAAAACGCGAGTGAGCGAGCGTTTTAAGCCCCGAGAATGACTAAAGATGCTTTACGAATTTGTATCGTACAATATTTTATCTACAATAGAATCTAGAAAAGACGGTAAATATTAAAAAAATAAATGTAAATTAGGATTACTGCAACCGGTCGTAATTTTGAGTGGTTAAAAATTTTAAAACACGTTGCTACTGACGACGTGATTAATGAAATCATTTTAAAAACGTTGCTACTGACGACGTGAACTAATGAAAATATGTTATTAAACAGTCGTTTTACAAACTCTAAACTTCCAGCTAAAATTCAATTTTACACACTGTCGTAGATAAAATAATTTTTTACATACATATTGCTGTAGTGGGCGCTAATATAAATAAAATTAATATTTGATTGCTTCAACAGATACCCTTTTCCCTTAAATTTATTCTGGTACCTGCCTTTGCATGAAGATTAATCATTATGGCCACACGTAACGAGTTTTTCAGAAGCAAGATATTATAAGAGACTATTGTTTTGCGAATTTAGCAACTCAGGGTTCATAAAATACAACACATAACATCAAATGGGTTTGTGGGTTTATGGAAGTGAACAAATAATAAAATTATTTGAGGATGGAAAATAGAAACTTGTTTTAATTCCTGACCATTTAAAACTCCCGTTTTTCCGATTTAATTATTATTGTAGAGCTCAACATTACAATGAAATACGCGAGCTATTTGAACACATAGCACAGAATAATTTTGCTAACCTTTTTGTTCGACGCCACTGTTCGATAACCCGCATATTTACAGTATTTTTGTAAACTTCCTTTACGCTTTTTATTGTACAGGGGACATTTCCTTCGTGATTTGTTTTCTGGTTTCTCCATTTCATGTGCTTTATTTATCTCACTCATCCTATCTCAGTAGACTATTATAAATTACCGTGATTATATGTAGTTGTCCTACTTCCAATTACTTAAAATTATTAAATAAGTCCTAAAGTATTAATCCAAGAAGATAAGTGCGGAAGTCATCCCAGTTTGCTCTAATTTACGTAATTTGCGAACATGATATTGTTACGTGTAATAACCGACAGTTGTAACAAAATAAATTATAACACAAAATCGTACCTTATGTAGCTGGTAAAATACTCATTAGCTTCTGAATAGTATAACGGTAGGCTGGCCAAGGTTCACATACAAAATAAAGAACTAATCGTTATACCGTAATTGCAATATTGGAGATGAGCGCCAGGCGCTCCAGCGTGACTTATGATACGTCGATAGAACCACTCGAGGTGGTTATACTGATCGTCTAAGAACACAAAACACAGATAAAATAAAACCATATATGGTTATATGTAAAAAGGTAATAAACCAACTGCATATAGAGGCATATAAAATATTATAATTAATGTTATATAGCAATCTGACAAATTATGACAAATACGACGTGAGTTTATAATAGTACAATTACGACTATTAAACGCCTGCTTATAAGTCTAAATGTTAGTATAGTATTGCAAACATGTTACAACAGTTGTTAAACCCAATCAAATTTTCAAATATTTTATCCATTCTATCCGTCAGTAGCGGATTAAAGGTTTTAGAACATTAAGTAATGATTTTGGTGTAAGTTAAACATAATCTTCAATATGGACGTCTTTTCCAAACCACAGCGCACCTGGCTGAATTCAGACCAACAACTGATAACTGTACCAAACGTGATAAGTTACAGCTGGTTCGGCGCCCATAATAAATTTACCAATACGACAACATAATAATTTCTGGCAACTCAACTCACCAGAAAAACCAAACGAAACACACGAAAAAGTACGAAAACGTAGAATAAAGTAGAAAAAACATCGATAAAGGTAGCAAAACCTGTAAGGAAATATTTGTTAAGTGTTTTAACGCTATGCCATAAAATTGGCTCATTCCTTAGTTGGTGTTTGAGCTTCTAAGTAAAATGTTTAAACTTCAAATACCCATTCTAGGATGTGGGCGATGCAACCGTAATCACAAACGCAGCGTCAACACATAGTTAAAGAAACAAAAAAAGGCCAATTACCTCTAGCAAATTTATTCAGAAAATATTCTGTGCCATTTTATTTACAACTGTTTATCAACAATACCCTAGCCTTTCTTTTCCAGGAAAATAACCTTAGATATAACTTCACCATGTCATATTGAAAGGTTATGTTTTATTTGTATATAGTAAAATTGGCTAGCAGGAAGGCGCAAAAAGCATCTAGTAATGAAATTCTTGTATTCCATTAAAATATGTAAAATGAAGATGAGGCGGTAGAGGCTATTTATCGATATTGTTCTTTACCAGGTGCGTTTTGGAACGCACGCCTCTCAAAACATATGTAGTTTACATATGTTGAACGGTACTTTCAATGTGGTATGGCTGTTATCATACTATGTTACTTGATCGCGCTATATGTGCTAAATGTATTTCGTAAAGGAGACCTGAACGAATAATTGAAAAACCCAAATGGAGGGTTTAAAGTTAAGTAGCAAAAAGTACAAATTGGATTAAAAGCGCCGATAATGTGACAGTTTAGATTTAAAGATGAGAAGAGATGGAAATTTGTATCCGCATCTTTCAATAATTAAAAAAGATCCTACCCGGACCGAGGGTCGAACACGTAACCGCAAGTTCTACAGGTCACGAGTGTTTTCACTACACCAATCTGACAGCGTATATACGAATACAAATTTAAAACTGCATACAAAGAAGAGAAGAGAAACAAATCTCGCCCAAATAATTTTCAGTTCTTTGCATTAATATTCCACACAAAATGGGGCAAAATTATTTTGATACGTCATGTCGATCTCGAGTTATCATGACATACTCGTCTTTACAAAAGTTGTGTAGTTTCAAAAGTCCTTTCGTACAATTTTGAATTGGTCGCGATTGCAAATCTTGGGGTCGTGAAAGTAATACTTCGGCAGGTTGTACCGAACTGGCAAATACATGCATAAAAACGAAACCGAATAAAGGAATCGTAATGTTTACAATCCGCAACACAAAGTAATTATTAGCGAAGCCAAGCAATTTTCAGTTTAAACTTTTTTATGACAATAAGCACCCAATCTGTTACTAGTCAGAACTGCAATTCATCTGTGTTTCGACTTTTCCGAATGGATTTTCGAAGTCAATGAAATAAAGAGATTTTTAAGGTAATTTTCTACTAATATTCATTAAATTTTTTGCCTTTACCTTTTTCAAGATAGTAATGAAGGTAGATTTGATTTATTTTGCAGGCAGTGTTGCTAATGGGATTTAGTTACTCGATTAAGAAGTATTACTAGGATATCGACATTGTCATTAAGGATGATCTTATTTATCTCTTAAGTACTTCGTCTGGTCCAGAAGTTTTCTTTTTTATTAATCGTATACTACTTCTAATTTTGGTATTTGGGACCTCTTACTTTTTGACATCTCAGAATTTAAGAGTATGCGATCTCCATATAAATATAACACCATCTATTCAGTTTGTCTTGTTTAAAATGTTTATAGATATTATATCATTATGTTTTCTTGACAATTGTGGGTAGGGTTTGTTGGTTTTCAAAAATAGGTTATTTTCTGATAAATTAATAAAATTCGAAAACCGGTTTTTAGATTTAAAAATCCGGTTTTAGATACTAGTTTTAATTTATCAAAAATTAATTATTCATTTAATCAAAAAACCTTAAAATATTTACATGCTTTGGTGATTTTTGACATTTAGGTTTATTATTTCATGCCTTGAAGGCGATACAGCAAAATCAGTAGCCTATGAGAGATTACTTTCTATTTCAGGCCCTCTTTTTCTAGAATAAGAACAAGATTAAGTAATCGTTCAGTGGGCATTTTATGATATTAAAAATATTAGTTTTTTCTATTTGGTATTGTATGGAGTATATTTTATTTTGTTATATTTATGTAGTTCAATAACTATTAAATAAACGGAAAAATTCTAAAATAAGTATACATATCTTTTACTGGGCTAATTCCTTTTTCTGTAAAAATTTGAAAACGGGTTGTACCGCCATTTTTTCGAAATGCTGGAATTCGAAATTAGGTTTTTACAAAACTCAGTTTTTATAGAAACCCCAGTGGTGACACCAGATAGAGAAAAATATATGTTACGGAGTCCGGCTACCAAATATACTTTGTCTGTTCTTTTCAACTTGTTTTGAAAGGCTATTTTAAAAGAGATATTCAAGGAAGAAAGTAATAGCAGAGAAGCAAGTATAATTTATATAAGAATTAGATATGACGATTCCATAATACTAGCTAACAGTTACTAATGGACAGTAAAAGGAGTGAAATTAAACACCCCCAAAACATAATTTACAGTTATCGATAAAAGATCAAAACCACGATTGAAGTGGCACGGTATTACGAATAAGAAACATTGTATTGTGATAAAGCAGGGTCTATAAGCTCCACATTTTGGGCCAATAAATGTTATGATTGCTCGTTTGTGAATTTTCAATAAAATTCAATAAGTTAAATTGTGGCTGGTGAAAAGCGAAATGTAATTACTGATTACACAAATAAATGGTTGTATGCCCCTTTTATATTTTATCCAATTTGCAAAACTGATTTGGCTAACTACAAGGCAAGCATGAAGCTCAAATCTCATTGGGTTGGGATCATAAATGGACTTTATTTTATGCGTGAACTCAGTAGTTCAAATGCGCGTTTCTTGGTAGATCAACAAAAACCTTGATTTGACAAATGACACAAAATGTCGCTAGTTGTGAATGTTTTAAAAGTGAAATTACTGTGAGAAACGCGTCAGGTAATTATTCAAATTTTCGCGCTTGCAACAATTAGCACTGTTTTATTTCAGTGATGACGTAGGAACACCTCGCCTTGCTTGTTTCGTGACGTACAAGGGACGCCAAAATGTGCATTTGTTTTTGTTCGCTTGGGTTCTCAGCCGAATTCGCACAATCCACCGACGCTACTCGATTTTTGGAAAAACCGAAGCAAATGGGGCCTCGGGAAAATGTTAATCCACTTCGGAAAGGTTTGACCTCGGATTTCAATGCGTTTCCGACACTCTACACTTAAATTTGCAGGATTTATCCTACCTCGTTTGCAGACTTCTAAGCTGCCCGTTGTGAATGCTGCTCAGACATTCTGCTGGAGACGGTCCCCTCGCTGCAGATGCTATGCGTGACGTTCTTGCAGTCCTCCCAGACGTAATGCAGTGCAGGCCTCTGGCTCTGGATTCTTACTTTTGCCGGAAACGATTATCGAAAATGCCAGCTGAACGGCAGCGGATGTCCTCGGAGAAGCGATTGGAGAATTTTATATTTTAGTGCTACGGAGACCTTCACAAATACTGTCACATGTACTCTAAGATAGGCACAATAAAAGACAATTCCCCTTTCTTGGTAATATGCCCGTTTAATGGTATAAAAATATGTTTAAAAGTGGAGCACAAATCTAACAAACTTCACGTAAAAATTAATTCAATTGTTTTCCTTGTTTCTTCAACAAAACAGCATCAGGTTGCTAGGTTACTATGATTCTCTGATGTTAAAGGAAATTAATTTTGGTAAAGAAAGGTTACCAATGGAAGTAAATTTGAGTACTTAAATTATATTTACAATTTTTTTAAAACTAAATTATTGTCTTTAATCTTATAACTAAATTGTTCGGTAGCGTTTCGCACACCAACGTTTTTATTTTTATTTTTTTACTGCTCTGCTTTGCACTATTACACTCTATTCTTAAATACTGATTTTTGAGTTCACCATGTTCGGGTCATTATCTTTTCTCTTCTGTTGCCTTTTAGAATTGCTCTTTTTCAATATTTCTATTATATTTTCCTACTTAATGTACCTTTCTGCTTTGCTTACTAATTTCACTATATTTTGCTTTTGACTTAAGAAATTTCGTTACCTTTATTATGCAGCCAACAACCTTTTGTGTCAAATACATTTTATAAATTGGTCTGTCTTTACATGTGCACAAACCTTATTCGAATTATATTAATTTAGTCACAAGCCCATCTAAAACCTTTGAAATTTGTTTTGCCTTTGCGTACCTTTCTCCAACTAATTTAATCTTTTTCGCATCTCATTATCAATGCATTTACTGTTTTACTTTAGTTTTAAAATTTGCAGTTAGATAAAACATCCCAACTCTGTGCTTATTGAATCGGTCAAGTATCTTTCACTGCAAACAGAGCCAAGTCGTGGGCCTCATACCATCTCAGTATGTAATAAAAAGTTGAATTAAAGCTGAGCATTATGAGCTGTTACATTTTGTAGGTACTTCTTGGAATGGATACCTGGACATTTTCTTGCTAAATAAATCATGAGTTGATAACATAAAATATAAAGATTTATTTAAACATATGAAAAATATAAAAATTACGTGAACCATACAAGATCATGCAGATAGTAATACAGGGAAATGTAAAAAAGACACATAGTGAATAAGCAGGTGAATTTTCTCGCAGGATATCTGTGAAAATAGTTCCGCTGTAGCACAAAATGACTACTCTTGCAACAAAAATATTAATATTTTGCCTTGCATCACAAGTTGGAGAATTCTATACTCTTCATTGCTAATTACTTCTGCAAGGTATTTTAACATTCGCATTATAAGTATCAAATTTGTTTTATGTCTTACTAGTACATTATTGTTCCTTAATAACTTAATAACTAACATTATGTGCTACTGTGATGCTATATGAATGGTCAGAAATGACAACCATCAAATTTCTGACCAATCACTTACCTCGATGCGTTGCTGCGTTCACATCAATAACTGATCATCGAATATAAACTTTCTAATCCATTATTTAGGTTATTAAGAAACACAACCAAGATACAAATTTTTGTATACACCACGGGCATTACTTGATGATTATACTCTCGGCCGACTTTCAAGCCCTCGGGCTAGACCCTCGGGCTTGTAAACTTGTCACCTCCGAGCGGGAATAAACATCTTCAAAATGCCCTTGGTACATACATAACTATTTCTTATCAATTCTGTCCGATACTTGTTTCCTACTCTATTGGTCTAAGATGTTTGTAGAATACTTCTGTATACACATATTTCGAAAGCTTGCTATACAGTTTTTTTTTTGTTAGCGGTCATCCATCTAAAGTGGAGAAGAGAATGTGAAACGCATAGTACGTCGTCATTCGATCTCTTAATTTAA
>OW679195.1:153930362-154030894 GCA_940337035.1 Agriotes lineatus
GATTTGTCCATTTTCGGCGATATGTCCACGGACAGAATTCGGCGTTTTGGGCATTTTCGGCGTTTTGTCCACGATAACTAATTCGGCGATTTGTCCATTTTCGGCGATATGTCCACCGAGAGAATTCGGCGTTTTGGGCATTTTCGGCGTTTTGTCCACACCAACTAATTCGGCGATTTGTCCATTTTCGGCGATATGTCCACCGACAGCATTCGGCGTTTTGGGCATTTTCGGCGATTTGTCCACTCAAACGAATTCGGCGTTTTGGGCACGATTCGGCGTTTTGGGCATTAAAATACGATTCGGCGTTTTGTCCATTCGGCGATATGTCCAGGTCCCATAGCATATAGGATTATGAAAACCTACAAATAACAGCAGTGGGCATTTAAAATGAAAAGAAATTAGAATGGGACTTACATTGAACAAGTAATAGTTATTTATATATTTAGGGCATAATCAATACATTATAACACGAGGGAATGTCTAAAGCACGACGCAAAGCGGAGTGCTGTAAATTTCTTGAGAACTATAATCTTAATTATGCACATAATACATACAATTTTTCTTTTATTTTGGTTCTCGAAATGGAAAAAATTCAATGATTCAGTAATTTAAGCACAGGTTATTACATCATCGTTGTAAAGTTTTGGTGTGCTGTGTATTTCTATGTAGATTGTTGGTGTTTTTGTATTGGATTGTTGATGTTTGTCATATTGCTTAGCAACTTTATAGCTCCTCCAGCCATAAGAGCCATATTACGGTGGTATCAAAGGCAATAAATAAAATTACCTATTGTTCCAAAGTAAATAAAAAATGGTTCTTAGCTCTTTATTTCAGATGTGTCTGTGTGTATGTAATAAACCTTTTTACTAGTACATAATTCTTTGCTCCCATCATCTGTCCACTTTGCAAAAGATAAATTGCGATATATGATATTATTCCTTCAAATTTTAATAACGCCTTTGTGACTTGCTTATCTAGAAACGTTTCTTCTCTAATAAATACAGATTAAATTTAAAATGTATATCAGAGAGATTGGTTTGTTGTAGGTCGTAGATAAGGTCCACACTAGGGGAGTATTGTTGCTGATTAACTTAATAACATTTTTAAATTCAACGCATTTCAACTTTTTAATTTTGGTTTTTTCCTCACTTCTTTACTTCCTAGACTCTCTTCTTTGATTTTGTAATATTTTAAACTGCTTTTAAAGTAAATATTTTACGACGCTATGTACCTACCTTGTCTTTAGCTTCTGTAGGATGTTGAATTCATTTCTTAATTTAAAAACTAAAATTTGTGCTCATAACTAAAATCCATGTAACAACAAATATGATTAAAAGATTATTTTTAATGTAAGTAGGTACAGTGGTGTGCAAATAAATCTGGGACAGTGTTTTTTTCACATGCAGGTTGAGTTACGAATTGAAGAATGTCTCCATGGATTTTCTCTTATCAGAAAGAGTTACAAATTTCATTACCTGTTAAAGTTTAATGTAACTCTTTCAGATAGCATGAAATCCATGGAGATATTCTTCAATTCTTAACTGAACCTACATATGAAAAAAGCATTGTCCCAGATTTATTTGAACACGACTGTACATACTACATAACTTCTACACAAAAAATATACTCAAAATGGGAAATGGTTTGCTGAGTAGATTAGGCAACTTAATATACAGACATAAAACTTGCTGTCTGCATTCATAT
This sequence comes from Agriotes lineatus, assembly GCA_940337035.1. NCBI lineage: Eukaryota > Metazoa > Arthropoda > Insecta > Coleoptera > Elateridae > Agriotes > Agriotes lineatus. The sequence goes on from OW679195.1 coordinate 153,932,070, forward strand.
AATTTGCTTGTCAAGTCTGAATTGCGAGCCCTACAAATGATATCACAGAAAATCTCGTTTTTACACATACTATCACTAACATAATTGAAGACCTTCTACATATGTGAGTGTATCAGATATATAACCATTAACATTTAGTATTACAAAATGTTATTGGTTGCACCAAATAAATACAATAGGTTCATGTTACTGTTTACCGTTTCTAATTAAAAATAAATAAATCTGTTAGAACATGACAAACTCTAGAGCCGCTCCTCTTTTTTGTTTGCCAGTAGTTAAAATTGTTTAATCCACATAAACAGTATTTCGGAATAAAGTGATGTAACATTCATATTTTGCTTTCTATGATCCTCACATTTTGTTATGTCCTGGGGTTGATAAGCACAATTATAAAGAATGAAAATAATGAAATATACAGTAAGTAACTTAAACCACAGTTGTTCAGTTGCTTTCGAGTGTTGGTCATAGATCTAGTGATTTTAGAATTTTCTGTAGCTGTCTGATTTTACATTGCTATATTATATTACCTTATAATTTATAATTATAATACTAATATTATAATAGTTATTTGTTAATGTCAAATTATAATTCTGAACAGTTATCAGTTGGTCCTTTGTGAAAACGAGCAATATTTACGCTCGACCAAAAAAGTGTCTAAAACGATCTACTTTACAATTGCGTGACAAACGCAAAATCGCTCATAGTGCGTGCTTATCCGATGAATATGTGAAAGAAAGCTGTCATCTCAGATACTGGTATAGGTAGGTATTGAATTTAGAAATTTATATTTTACATCCAATTGTTCAATTCATGTATAGCATTTATAGTGTGCCGTCCCCTGATTGCGTCGGAGTCAGTGGCGTAACTTCAGGGTTCGGGCCTCCCGACGAAAATTTGCTGCTGGCTCCTTTTATGTCCTTAATAAAATAAAGTGGCAAAAACATAACTAATAATACATATAATAAATAATGATAATAAGAGTAGGCACTACAAAACAATGTTTTGACTAAGATGGTTAAAAAAATTAAAACGAGATTTTAAGCAATGTGTCGCCTGGCCGTCCTTAATGTTTGCACAATCTGTAATAACCTCTTGCAATTCCATTTTATCAGCTATCTCCGATTCAGTGGACAATAAAGAAAGGTTTTCCAAATGTAAACAATAATCGACATATTGTCAATCGTAGCTTCTATGGGATTGTAGTTCCTAAATTACCTTACGAATTATGGATGAAGTCATTACGGTACAGCTGGCACCTCTGCTAACAGAATGAGAATAGGGATAGGCGTCAAAACAATCCATAAATCCAACATTTACTGATCATGTTAAGTTATAGAATTCTTACAATACGGGCGTTATTAAGTCAATTCAAATCAGCCGTACGACTGCATGAAATTCGCCAATTTCATTAACCTATGCCCGATATTACAAAATAATCTATGTTAGCTTCAATTTAAAGGCCGGCATTTCAAAACTACTTTTGCATTTTTCGTGGATATCCCATTATTATAAAAATAAAAATACGAAGATGTTTTCCTGCTTGTGTTAATTGAATGAAAGAAAAAGAAAATTAGGGAGCCCTTTGGTGATGTTGAGGATGGAATTCCATTTATAACAGTAATTATTGATGATGGTTGGGCTAAACAGTCATATGGACATGGATTTTCTTCATTGTCAGGAGTTGCTGTTATAATAGGGAAGAGAACTGGAAAACTTCGATTTATGGGAGTAATCAACAAATGTTTAGCGTGTGTTCTTACGAAAGAAACAAAAAAGTGTGAAAGCTCACACCTGTTATAAAAACTGTTTTTTTTTTGTTTATTGTTTCTTCTTCCAATCTCTATATAAAATAAGCAAGACATATTATGTTAGTTAATTTAGGACATGACAGTGACATGATTGTAATCCAATGATTAACAATTTGTAGTTTCTACCTTATACGAGTATACTATACACTATACAGGTGACTTTGTTAGTGATTAATCGAATCTGTGTGGAAGGTCTAGCGGTTTGTGTCTTTTTAGTCTGTGTATGGCTTCACTATTGTCGAGAAGGTTAAGAGCTATTAATTGCTTAAATAATGGAATCTTGTATGGCCAAAACTGGTCACCGCATAATGTTGAATATGACCTCCATTTTGTTGATGTAAGATTACCAACTTTTCATCCAAATTTTACATCATCATGTAACATTTCTGGTTGAATTGCACCCTTTTGCCCCCTAACTTCGTCTTTTAATTCTTGTAGCGGCGTTGGTCGTGTTCGAAACACCAATTTCTTTAAATAACTCCACAGGCAGTAACCCGCTGGCGGGTTAACATCAGGTGATCTTAGTGGCCATAAATCCACAAAATGTCTGCTTAAAATTGAGATAATTTCGTTTTGACATCTGTATCAATAGTTGCCATGACAACACTTTTGTTTTCCACAGATACAATACAATCCCATTATTTAAGCAATTAGATTTCGTTTACTTTTTGTTGTTGGTTTGATTTGTTAAAATTTATAAGAATTTAAAGTATACCCTTAACTTTATAATAACCCCATATATTCAAATTTGAGGTACTGGCCTCTCTACCAGTAAATCAAGTTTGAGATCTTAATCTTTTCACATGAGTTTTAAATGTGTATGTAGATATGCAGCTTCTATGACACAGTATTGTATAGTCTCCATCGTCACTAATTTTCTCTTCAAGTTCTATGTAGGTATCTGTTATCGCGATAGTTTTAGTTTTTTATCTTTATCCATAGTAGAAGAGCTGCATGCTAATCATTATGATCTTATAGAACAAACATCAAAGTTTATGACTGCATGCTATGGTAAATCTTCGTGCAATTCAACTTCAGATGTCCGTGTGAAACTATGGGCAATTAGAATTGGAAGTAATATGTCACAGCTGCCCCTTCCTTGCTCTCTATCTCCAACAGATGTCGCTTTCACAGATAATGTAAAGCGTGCTCTCACCTTCAAATGTGCATTTGAAACCAGTCACTGGACTCTGATCTCCCAGATTTGAATACACTACTTTACAACTTCAATAAGGATGAAAACAAGATGCTTAATGCCCATAACATTGCCGGAGAACACAGAAGTTGCACGTCCTGACATTCTGAGACTGATTAAATGGTCTTATAAAAGCAACGCTCCATGCAAGGCTATAAGGCGTGGCTGCAAAAGTGCTGCTTTGCTCTACACAATGATTTGCTTATGCAGTACGAATGGTTGTTGTAATGACTTAATGCTGCTAAAGTTGAAGAAGGTAATGATGAAGAAAAGGGTGAAGACCACGATGAAAATCAGGATGAAAGTCAGGATGACGACTATGAGCTTGATTATTCCATTGAAGATTAGTGATTTTGGACAAATTTTCTATAGTGTCTAAACTTTAAACTGATGTTTCTCCATTTGGCTTTGTAAATGGCTGCTTTACTTCCAGAATAAAATATTTTTTATATATTAAAAATCTAAATTGGCCTTTTTAAACAGTTTTTCAATTTCCATTGCCGATTTAAACTTTTAATATTCAAATAATTCACAATTTCACTAACTTTTTAATATTATTGAAAATAGTGTATATGTTCAGTTGCCCAGAGGTGACAGTTTGTCATCATTCAAATATGTGAAAAAGACTATCTGATGAAGCAAATTACATCGAGAAAAAAACTTAATACGATATTTTTGGGTTTCTTATTTGGCGGTCGGACTATATTAGAGTATTATAAAACGGGTGGCATATGGGCGTTCAGTTCTAAAACTTTAGTGCACGTATCATGCGACCAGGTGCTATACGTCGCAGTCACATAAAATTTCGTTAAAGATTGCCCATGAAATCGAAACAAGGAAAATCTGCAATCCTCGGTTATGTATGGGAGCATGGTGTGGTATCGCCAACAATTCGAAATCAGGGGTAAATGTAGAGCAGTTTTGTGAAAATTTAAATAATATGCCGTATCATGTTTTTGGAGACCATTCTCACTGCTGAATGGAGTAATGCATGCGAAAAAATCAATGAAAGAAAGTATGTTGCATTGCTAATCCAACATCAAGTGTCTTCTTCTTCTTTTTTGTCTTTCCCTTTTTGCCATTACAGCGTTGAGGCCTCTATCCATCTCCTAAAGTTGTTCCTGCTTCTAGCCATTTCTTTCACTTCTCTTAGTGTCTTCCCTTTTCTTGATGCTATTTCTGTTATTGTATCATCCCATGTCTTTCTAGGTCTTCTGCTCTGTCGCTTTCCTTCTATTCTTCCTTCATAAGCCTGTTTCCGTATTCTATTATATTCCATCCGTACTACGTGTTCTAGCCATTTAAGTTGTTTATTTTTAATTGTGTGTACCAGGGGTTCCTGTTCAAGCTGTTCTCTGATGACCTGGTTTCTGATTCGACTTCTTGAAGATGGAGTTAGTTATGAAGTTGTAACGTTTCGCCCAGCGCGAACGCGATTTTGTAATTTAAAATAAATTTGCGCGTTCTCCCTTGGTTTGCACCACGTTACGAACCGGAGCGCCGCGCAGATAGCGATAAGCGACGTCATCGCGAGGAGACGCAGGGACACCTCCGCGCATCTAATACAAGAATCCCCGCTCCAACGAACCGACGTGAACCGCTGATTATGCCAGCTCAGGGTATAACAGGAGAAATTGAAGCTATGAACCGGCAGAATTTTCCTAGAATTTCCCTAACCCAGTCACACCTAGTCTCACTCAGGAAGATCTCCGGACTTTTCGAGAAGACTCCTACCAGTCATTTTAGCACCTGGACGCCAGGAGGGCCAAATAGACTCTTCGGTGATGCTCCCGAGCACCTAGTTACCTAGAAGATCCTCATAATTCCGAGGACGACGGTGTCCAACACCCGGTTATTAGAAGAGCTTAGCCGAACTCGCCGATAACGATTCCCAGCACCTGGTGACCCGGAGGATTCAGCTGAGCTCGCCGGAGACGGTTCCGTCTGCGAATTAAATTTCCAGGACAACGACGCCGGCGTAATTAAGCCCGTTAATTGCGTTCGGAGCGACTTGACACCATCGAAGCCGAAAACGTACACTAGGAGGTCCCGCCTAGCAAGCTAGAGGCCGGTGTCCATAGGCACACACGTTTGAATCGAGGGTAACCCGACGGGGATCATCGCCAACAAGAAACAACGGTTATTTAATCGAAATTCGTACCTGGATTCACAAAGCAGCTGGCACAGGTAAAACCTGCTAAACTCGCCGTCCGCCAACAACACACCTGCAGGCCAGGATAAAATACGAGTTGCACCAGGTATCCATATTATTTAACTTGATATTTTCCGCATTTTCAACAATTTAAAAGACAGAATTCAATGTTTATGTTCTGCCATTAAGCGGATTTCGCTAAACTGTCATTTTATCTGTACAGGCCCAGCGAACTATCCACTGGACATCGGACATACTCCGTGTATAGGCTGTCCCAAAAGATGCTGACAGGGCCCGACTCCCAGCGAGCGAGACGTCTCGTTAAAAGAGTTGTATTAATTTTACAAACGTTATTACATTTTTATTTCTTTGTCTAATTGAATATAATTTAATTTGAGATGTATTTAGCTAAAAATATTATACTATGATGAAGCTTATTCTGTTTTCTTTCCTGAGTTACTAGTTGAGTTTATTATTGGTATCTTGGCATTCTGAAGCTATCTGGGAAGCCAGTATCAGACTGGTAATTGCAGCGAACGGATTAAACAATTAAATTAAATTAAACTAGCCCCGCAGGTTAAAAATGGCACATTAGATCAGGGACAAAACTCAAACTAGTAACTGGGAAAGAAACAATAAAAGCTCCGTCGTTCCGATATTCCAGTATTCCGATATTCCAGTATTTCGCTATTCCAATATTCCAGTATTCTAGTATCCAGATTATCCAGATGGCGCCCGAGTAAAACCCTGAAAAAACAGAACCAGTAAATGTTGTAAAATGTAATAATGTACAAAACCTGTCCCAGGTTAGCCGTCCGAGAAAATGTACCAAAGCCCAGAACCAGAAATGTCTAAGCTTAGTATTCCGAGATCCCCGCCCAAGTCCGTTGCCGTCCAGATAAGATCTTCCCGAAATCCCGTCTAGTTTAGGAAATTACCCCTCAGGGACCAGTACTACTCAGTGCTAGTACGGGCCTAGCGACCCCGAGGTACCCCACCAGATGGCGGAAGACTCCGACCACGGACCGCCCGGGACAATCCAGATGTCCATCCGTGGAAGGTTTCCAATACCAGATCCGCAAATTGCCGAAAATACTACGGACCTTCCGAGAAAATCCAGATGTCTATCTGCAGAAATTTTCCAGTACCGGATCCGCCTGTAAGCACCTGTTGTATCCGTGGACATTTTTCAGTTCCAGATCCGCAGGTATCCGCCTGTAAGCACCTAGTGTATCCATGGAAATTCTCAAGTACCCGTTCCGCCGATAAGCACCTGTCGTATCCGTGGAAATTTTCCAGTGCCAGATCCGCATTATCCGTGTGTAAGCACCTGGTGCACCTGAAAAATTATGCATGTAAGTTTATGTGAATGCCGCCATAGTTAGCATGAAAACTTACCCCAAAAGCGCTCCCTTCTGAAGCGTACTCCATTGCTACCGTAAACCCGGGTAATAGCAGGAGGTTGTAGACTCATCGTCGAAGGTTGAAGGAGAGTATGTAGGAAGGAAGTCGTCTTTTTCCTGTACCAGCGCGTGTAAATCGAACCCTGGGTGCCTGTTTCCTGGAGGTTGTACGCCGGTCTCCGCGGCCTCTGCAATCTCATCTAGATGAAAAGTTGTGTGAGAGTGAATTGACCTGCAACCGGAATGCTTTCGTATGTTTAAATATTCTCAGAATGTTTGCACGGTGATACCGCGGCCCTGCACCTGTTTCAGGACATATGAATGTTTGTATGCCCACTCCATGGCCTATGCACTAGCTCCAGGGAGTTTGAATGGTTGCACGCCGACACCGCGGTCTCTGCTTCCGTTCCAGAGAGCTTGAATGTTTGCGCACCGATCGCGCCGCCTGACATTCGTACCAGAACGTTTGAATGAAAAAATATCCCTGTCCGCCCGATAGACAATTCACTCGCCCTAGTTTGGCATTCGCGTGTCGTATTCTTTTACGCCCGTTGATAGGTCCTGGTGACAGCGGCCTTATCTTGAAGCTTGATCTTGCCGCCGTGAACCCGGATGACGGCATGATATTGTAGGCTTAACCCGCCGAAGCTTTGATGAGAGTGTGCGAAGAGTATATGTGTTGAAGCAACAGCTTCTGCTTAAACCCGTTACAGTGTACTCACCCTGTAAACTCGTACCGACGAACCGGCAACCGACCTCCAGGTATCTTCTCAGCCTGTGGTCCTTTATTTTTCCGAAGGGAGGATCATATGTAACGTTTCGCCCTGCGCGAACGCGATTTTTTAATTTAAAATAAATTTGTGCGTTTTCCCTTGGCTTGCACCACGTTACGAACCGGAGCCCCGTGCCGATAGCGATAAGCGACGTCATCGCAAGGAGACGCAGGGCACCTCCGCGCACCTAAAGCAAGAATCCCCGTTCCAACGAACCGACGTGCACCGCTGATTATGCCAGCCCAGGGTATAAAACAAGAAATAGAAGCTATGGACCGGCAGAATTTTCCTAGAATTTCCCTAACCCAGTCTCACCTAGTCTAACTCAGGAGGGTCGCCGGACTTTTCGAGGGGACTCCTACCAGTCATTCTAGCACCTAGACGCCAAGAGGGTCAAATAGACTCTTCGGTGCCGCTCCCCTAGCACCTGAACGCCAGGAGGGTCAAATAGCCTCTTCGGTGCCGCTACCCTAGCACCTGAACGCTAGGAGGGTTAAATAGCCTTTTCGGTGCCGCTCCCCTAGCACCTGGACGCCAGGAGGGTCAAATAGACTCTTCGGTGCCGCTCCCGAGGAACTAGTTACTTAGAAGATCCTCATAAGCCCGACAACGACGGTGGCCAACACCCGGTTGTTAGAAGAGCTAAACTGTCATTTTATCTGTATAGGCCTAGCGAACTATCCACTGGATATCGGACATACTACGTGTATAGGCTGCCCCAAAAGAAGCCGACAGGGCCCGACTCCCAGCGAGTGAGACGTCCCGTTAAAAGAGTTGTATTAATTTTACAAACGTTATTACATTTTTATTTCTTTGTCTAATTGAATACAATTTAATTTGAGATGTAAATTTATTTAGCTAAAAATATTATACAATGATGAAGCTTATTCTGTGTTTTCTTTCCTGAGTTACTAGTTGAGTGTATTATTGGTATCTTGGCATTCTGAAGCTATCTGGGAGGCCAGTATCAGACTGGTAATTGTAGCGAACGGATTAAACGATTAAATTAAATTAAACTAGCCCGTCAGGTTACAAAGTTAAGCATCTGTATCTCGTTCGAAATCAAACCATCAAGAGTGCAATTGGAGAAGGTTCTAAAAAGAAACTAAGTGTTTCTTAAGCGGACGGCAATCTTACTTTGAAAAAAAGAATAATAATTTTTCCAGGTCCAGGGATAGCTGCATATTGCCAGAGGTCTAGTTGTGATTTTATTATTTATACAAATGTAGATCTTCAAGTCATAAGAATAGAAAAAGGGGTCTAGGACGTTTCGCCGCCGCCGTTTCGCCACCGCCGGTTCGCCACCGCCGTTTCGCCGCCAGGCCGTTTCGCCACCGGCCGTTTCGCCACCGACCCAGTTCGCCGCCAGAACAATTTCAATATTTGGAATAACATATAGATACACACATGATCATGACCTAACCTAAGCTAACCTAACCTAACTAAATCGGTAGTTATTTTCGAATTAGGTACGTTAAGGAATTTGGGTAAAAATTCGGGGGACGGTCCGGTCTAGTGCGCATGCACAAAAATGTAACAGTGAACAGAAAAATGTAACGTTGAACAGACTCTCGTATTTTTTCTCTAAAAAAAATCATCAAGACCTAACAACTAACATAAACCATTAACCTGAACCACCGCCGAGAGCGCAACAACATTGCTTTAAAAATTACGAGACGATAGCGGCACCCACAACATTTTGACGGCGCTGATCGTACCATAAACCTTACTTCGCTAGCAGCGCATGCGGAATAGACCGGACCGTGCACCGAATTTCACCCGGAATTTGTTGTTTTGAAAAATCTTAAATGTAGACATTAACATTCTGTAAATTTGAAATCGTTAACCTTGGCGGCGAACTGGCCCGGCGGCGAAACGGCTGGTGGCGAAACGGCTTGGCGGCGAAACGGCCGTGGCGAACCGGCGGTGGTGAAACGGCGGCGGCGAAACGTCCCATTCCGTAGAAAAAGATACCTCATTTTGGTTAAACAACATGATTCCCAAATTAAAAGATTTTTTTATGATTGTATGTTGCTAGAATTAGCAGATCCACGTATCCTGCAAGGTATGAAGATTCACAATTCTCAAAAAATTATTGAAGCCCAAGAAAAAAAAATCAAAAGTCAAACAAAGGGCTGTAATGTATGACATGTTTTTATTTTGATGGATTTATTTATTTGTAGAGTACTCTAAGCTGCCAATTAGCACCCTGCTTCTATTAGATATTTAATGTTTTTTATGTTCGTTTTAGTTCAATCATTTTTTCAATCCTAGGTAGGAATTACCGCTAGAGGATATGCATTTGCTTACTTCTCACAACACTTAACCTAAATTAAAACTGAACGTCAAATTTAATTATTGCAAACTTTTATGATTTCAAATGCACCATTAACATCAAAACCCCGTTAAATTAAAAATCATAGGGTTGACAATAATTAAATTTGACGTTTAATTTTTATCTAGGTCAATTATTGTGAGAGGTAAAAAAAATACGTACTCCTTCACTACCTAGGACTGAAATAATTATTGAACGCACGATAGATCAAGTTCTTGATCTGTAGTAGTATATAGTACAAACGTTTGTAATTCACTAACAATAGACTTAAGAACTACAGTGTAAATGTAACACGTAATAAATATAATTAATTATAGCATTTATTAATTTTTTTTTCATATTTTTCTTATTGCCAGGATAATACAGACAATGCTTAATTACTTTGTTCCGATCGATTTTGTGTAAATGTGTTCTAAGCAGTTAACTTGTTTACCGCCACAAATGTAAATTTTGTAATTATTTAAACCACATTTTGATATATGGTGTTTTATACTTTATAGCTGTTCCAATGCGTTTTGTGTAATTTTAATCAATTCCAATTTAAATAGTTACATCAAGTTTGGATCACGCATATATGCATTTTTGTTATGTTGGATTATTTTGAAAAATTATATTAACAAAAATATGTAACTTCATATAAAAGCTCTTTTGAAAAACTAAATAACTCGCAAAATTAGTGACTACTACTTTTGTGCTTATCAAATCTGATGAAATACAACTATTACTTCACGGAAGGAAACTTATTGTTCATATATACTAAAATGGTCTTTAGCCCGGTACACAACTCTGCTTGCAGAATCAATAATTTAAAGAAAGTCAATAAAAGCACAGAGCTGGGGTAAGCAGGCATCTGCAAGAAGCCACATTAGAAATTTGAATTCATGATTACATCGGTCAAGCATTGCCGATATTAAATGAAATTACTTTAGAATAAATGGCAATAAGGCAGAACTCAAATCGTAAATTGGATTCACAGTTTTATCAATTAACGAAAATTAAGAGGTTGGTGCAATGTAAAGCCAATAAATAATTCAGCAAATCTATCACCAAAGGGATTTATTGCGTGCAGGTTAATTAAATTTGCATATCAGTTTAATTAAATAAGTACAGTTCTATGAACTTTTTAAATAAATGTAAAAAGGACAGAATGTTCAATACAGTGCAAAAAGAGCACAATACTAGATCGAATAAGGCTAGAAGAAAAGAGAGCAGTGATATTTGAAGATTGGGGAAATTCAGACAGGGTTTTATAAAACTGCAAGAAAATCACACTATAGGAAATGGACAAGATTTGTGTTTATAAAAATAAGTCAGTGTAATGACACAAGTGAACAGACAATTAAAATAAAACTTTGTGAGTGGCGCTAGAACTTAGATAAATTGCAAACATGAACAAACAATAATTTAGAAAATAAGATTATGTACAGTTTATAAATTAAGTTGTAAATTTAGATTATAAGTAATTGCATTGTATTCAGTTAACATCCGTTTTTTATGTAGCCAGATAGGCAATTGTTGTTAACGAAAAAAAAATTGAAATAAATTAATTCCAGACAAGCCAATTTGTGTCTCCAGTTTATTTAACTTTTAAACCATTTACCATAAAAATAAATAAAAAATAATTATACCGGCGTGATCAGCAGTTTACAGTGCACATGTGAGAGTGTGGGTAAAAAAATATTTTCTCCGGTGACCGCTTCTGACAAGATCGGCAGCCCAGATCCAGTTTCCGATCATCAGTTGCGGGCTTCAGCCTAGTTCCAGAGCCTGAGAGAGGGTGTCAGCAGTTCCGCCCGGTGTGTACGAGACCAGCACAGTAGTTGCAGCATCCCGGGGGTTCAGCATCCAGCCGCAAGCATCAGGAGAAGCTGTCCGAGGGAGTTGCCGCAGCCTAAGAAAGGTCAGGTTAGTGGTGCCAAGCAAATAAGCGTGCTAGAGCTACGAAATTTACCATGAGGAACGAGCCTTATGAGAGGAAGCCGATCCCAGTATTACAATACGTCAAAATAGAGCAGGAGTTCCAGAAATTGTGAAAATATAAGTTAAAGTTATGTTAGGGACGCGTTGAAAACATCTGAATTGCGAAGGAAGCCGTCAACGATCTAAAACAAAACACGATTAGGAACGCTTAATAAAACGCGAGATTTGAATTACCTGTTAATTTATTCATGGATTTGCTTTCACTATAATCACACAGAAATGAACTGCACATGGAATCGATTTGCTGATAGATATCATTGACAGAGCGGTGAGTCTGCATGTTTGCTATTTCTGAATTTCATAGCCCAGTGGCGTAACCAGATTTTGAGTCCATGCCTACCGAAAAATAGAGCTAGCCATAATTTATCTAACTTGCAGATGTGCGCAATACTAAAAAGGGCAAAACACTGAATTCAATGAACCCATTGATACAGATATTCATTTGCTTTTAATCACTAAAAATTTGATTTCAAACAGAAGTAAAAATATGTGTAGGGTGTGTATTTATTTATTAAATCATAATCACATAATAATATAACATATAATCCCTTTTAATACCTGTAGAACACTTCTAGGAAATGCCAGATTTTTGAATACAGTAGTTGGGGTTGTTTTCAATAAATACAGGTAGCAAGATTATCGTTTTTGTAATATCACACTGCCAAGTGCAGGCACGTCATGTACTTAAAATGATTTTAGACTTATTTGATGAAATATACCTGTAAGTTGGGTTGCCTATTATTTGTTAGAACACCGTTCTTTTAGGTTCCAACTATTTGGAAAGACTTCAAAGATAAATTTAAATCAAGTTCATTGTTGAAGTTATTATTGCCATAAATACAAGAATATTTCGTTTGCACAGTGACAAAAAGATTTATATAATGTTTGTATAGAAAAAAATCTTCACATGCTGACTTGTCTTAGATATTTCATTTTCGCCGCGGTAAAACCCGATGGGTGTCCATTTTGTTACACCAATTTTATTAGGCAAGATGTAACAATAACGAAAATTTCCAATAGCAACGTTGAAACTTTTAGTACATATTTCAAACAACTAGCTCAAACAAAATGCGGTTGAGGGATCGTCGGCATAAAGAGGTACATAACAAATTTACCTATTGGTGTGAGCAACAAGGAGTTACCTATAAGCCCGCCAGGTCCAGTAACTTACTGCAATTCTTTTCGCCAAACCACACGGAGTAAAAGGAATGTCGAAGAAGACAAGCTGAAAGAGATTAACTAGTATCAAACATCAATAACTCGTTTATTAGCAACGACCACAATGAAACATAGGAAGGTATTAATAATATGGACAAACATAAATAAAGCTGAGTTCGTCGAAGCAAAACGAATCCAGATAATAGATTATTGATATATTAATTATTATAGTAATTTTAATGCACGTATAGCATATAAGGTACCGATCAAGCGAAGTAATAAAATGCCTGAATAAAAAATATGAATTAGTTCTCAACCAAAACTATAGATTCAACAGACTTGCAAATACTGTCGTCGACCTTCTCGAACGCAACTCTTCCACGCAAAGAATTACTAATATTATCGATAGCATCTAACACACTCTTTGCTTTAATCGCCGAGTGCCGCATTTGATTGAATATGATAATGTTAGTCCATTTATTATTTTTGTTACAATTTAATACATGCTACGAGTACAACATCGAAAGTAATAAGGTTTAGATAATTGTAAAATTCAATCAGGAAACGACTGATAGTCGAATTTCGTTTATATTAATTCAATACCCGATGAGCGCATCAAATAGTTTTCGCCAACGGAAGCAATTCGGCAAATCCAGGAATTTTCCTTGGAAGCGCATAAGGTGCGTTGCTAGGTTCTCAATATTAGAAAAATCTAGTCTTAATGATCGCACTGTGACAAAATCCTGGAGACTGCGCGGCTGCAGGTGGAAAATTCTTTGCTTATCAGCGCGTACTGCTATTTCAAAAGCCCACGGATTCTTTCTTCGACGGCGATTCCTGGGGCTCGTGGGGTAGTTCAACGTGTAGAAACGGAAAAGGTAAGCTGGACGCTGTCAGAGAGCAAGAAAAATATGTATATCAACGAAAAGGAAGGAACAAAAAAAAGCCTAAAACCAACTTGACTGAACGTTAGCTAACGTAGAACTAATCGAGAATAGAGGACCTACCTCAAATTTTGAACGACCAGAGGACATTTTGCTTCAAAAAGGAAACTACCATTTCTCGAAATACTCGGTAGCTGTGGCGACCCAACACTAGAACCAAAGTTGTTCCTGTGACGACGTTTCCACGGAGAGAACTCCGTACATGACGCGACATGCCAATAGTCCCGTATCGACACGTAGAGTCGTTTTAGAACAAAAATCGGAAGAACGTCGATTTCCAAAAAGAATAACATGGGGCCGAAAAAGATATCTCCCACCTGTATATTTCGTAGTCGAATATATTGGAGAAAAAAGTGCATAAATTTTAAATTCAAAGCTTTATTGCGTATTTTGAATGTGTGCCTCTTCTAGATCTTCTCTGTTTGCCTATTGTAGGTCCTTCCCATCCAGTTCAAACCCGTTGTTTTAATGTTGTCAACCCATTGCATTAGGTGGCGCCCTCCCGGTCTGCGATAGTCGTATGTGTCTCCATGACAATATTTGTTTATGCTATTTGCCTACGTTTCCTTTGGTAATGTGCCTGACAAATGATCACTTCAGCTTCGCGGCATGTTTGACAAGGTTCTGCCCTTTATGGAATTTCCCGTCATTTCATAACCCTCTATGTTGTCACCAGTTTATTTAAGTTTTTTGTCATTGTCCAATTTTCAGCCCTTCTTTGTTTTTAGGTACAGCGGGATGTTTGTTTTTTCACCATAAAACTTTATTTTCCAAATGTGCTCAATGATTCTTTGATTCTTCTTTTTATTTCTTGAGTTTGATTTTCTAGACCAATTAGGCGAACCAAAATATATGCCAGCGTTCGGGATCGTCAAATCTGTGGTAAACAGGTGGGAAAATTCATTGCGGTGAATTTCGGGTAATAACAAAGTGGATAGTTTTATGTTTTTCTTACATTTTGAATTATCTGATCCATGAAAATTAATAGAAGAGTGTGTCCTTGTTTATGCCCGTATCCGTAAGCCATTGCATTCTTCTGATGTTTTTTCTTTTAGCCGGGTAGTTCTTTTTTATTTTCTATAAACGCTTACTCATTCGTTGGGATCCTCGTTTATGGTTGCGCCACCTTTAACCGAGGGGTGAGCACGGCCTAGCTAGCTTAAACTCTCGGTAGAATGTGGTGTGGATAAGAGCCAGCGGTTCTTAAGGTTACCAAAAAACCTCATTACTTAAAACAAAGTGGGCGCCAGTTGTTATTCACAACAAAAACAAATTTAGCTACCAAAACTAATCACAACCTACCTTGGAAGTCTCTTACTTCAACCTAAATCTCAAAAAGAACACGAGCAGGTTCATAAGGGGTCGCAGTATAACCAACAAAGAAATATAAACCAGCAACAGTTAATCAAATTTAATATTCACCAATAGTATCACAAATAGTAATCGTAATTAGGAAACAATGTTAACTAAGGCAACTCAGGTAAAACCTGGCGCTCTACAGCGATAAATAATATAAAAGTTTGGTGTCACCCAAATCAAACACACAAAATATGAATTATTAAAATTCAAATAGCACCTCACAATACATTAAAACTTCGACGCTAGCAGCATTGTAGGTGGCAATTATAATAAATGGCAAACATGCAGCTAACTTTAAGAAACATAGCTCACTTCAACTGACTTGAAAACTGTATAAATTGAATTACTGTGAGACGTGTGCCCAAGGACACACTGCGTGAGGTTTTTGCAGGGTACATATACAATTTCAACTATCCCTATGTGAAAATCCTATGAGCGTTAATGAAACTACGTATTACATTGACACATGTTGTTTTTTGTATGCAAAGGCCTTTGCATCAAAACACGCAATACTATGGGGCAAATCGACACAATCAATCACTGATATTTAAATTGCATATACTTCCTGCTTTATACGACGTTTTCACAAACGCCCTCAAAAGCGATCGCCCAGGAGAAGATTTCTGCAGGACGTTGCAGTACCGAAAGAATAATCTTGCATGATCGTGGCCCTAAAATTCGTGCCGGCATACAGAGAAATTCTAATGCGGCTGCCGTCAGGACTTGATTGCCAATGACAAAGACAACGCACCGGGAGTGTGGCAAACATATTTAGTTACCACTGAATTAGTACACAGCAAATAAATTAAAAATATATCTCACCAAAGATGGAAATCGACCTCACGTAAGTTTTCGGAAGAACTCCGCTTGAAGCGTACAGCGTACGAAAACAGTACTCTTGGTCAAGCCATTCAAATCCCCCAGGAGGCTTGAAATTATGAGATCACAGCCGCTTCGACGAGTACTTGCAATCGAACAAAGCCACTTGCAAAAAGCTCGTTCCAGGTACCTTCCTTATCGAAGGTCTAGCGCCTTTTCGGAAAAACCAAATTCTTTCGGTCCGTGCTCGCCCAAGAGGAGCGTGCGGAATATTGAAAGTAGAGATGCGAGCCGACTCGATGAGTGAATTGCAAAAGAACCTACAAATGAAATGGGGCGTTACATGATTTACTCCTAATGCTTCTACTGTTTTTCATATTTTTGATAGGTCCCGGAGGGTTATTATTGTCGATATTTTTATCCTTATTTAGTGTATTTTCTATAAATGCTTTGAGCGTGTATATGCCTCTCTTTTTGGGCGGAAAACCGCTAGTTCTTCCTCGTAGTTCTCATTTCACTTTTTACTTAAGCCACTTTTCTATTCGTATGCACATATATGTAGACCAACTGGAGAGAGCTATACAGTTCAATTGATGTTGCAGTTGGTCTTTCCTCCTTTTTTATATATCGGCGTGGGGCATGGGCATTATGTACCGCTCCCTTAGACGAAGGGTGGGCACGGCCTGGACTAGCTCATTAACTCTCGGTAGAATATGGCGTGGTGTAAGGACTAGGCAAGAAAATGGTTCAGGCTTTAACTTGAACAGTAGAATTATGAAAATTTGAGAGCCTTGTCGTTACTCACAACATAAAAACAAATCTAGCTAATCAATAACACACCACCTACTTTTAGTGCTTCACTGCATACCTATATAAATTGTATAGGTAAAGGGGTTGCGGAAAGAAAACAAAATATTATCAGCAATAGGGGCATTTAGTCAAACCCAAATAATCGCAGTAACACATGTATTATATTCATAAGCCCTGAAGGCTAAAGTGACAGCAGCTTAGATTTGTAGGATAATTGCCTAACAAATAAATAAACCATAAATAGCAATCAACTCCAAGTATTTTAGTCACAAAATATGATAATTAATAGCTCGAGTTACAACTCAGGATCGCCACCTGTGATATCGCATTTGACATGTGAGCACAACGTTCAAGGGACGCGGCGGAAGTTAGCTTTGGGCAAATACGTATTTCAGCAATTTGGAAAAATCATTAATCACTCGCTCTTTAGCGTTATTAATTGGTTGATTAAAAGAAGTAATTAAACACGTTTCAATTTGGTTTCGTAAGGCCTTAGCAAGAACTGATTATATTTGCAGCAGTTGCCTTTGTCGATAAAACGCTGAGAATTGCATGCTGGTATGTTGCATCTTAACAAATAGGAGTTCTAAGCAGGATTTGGCTGCCTACTTCATATAATCCAAGGACGCCACTATCAAAGAGATCAGTTAACTACGGAAAAAAGCGGCCTAGGCATTCTGGAATTTCTAGCCAGCTTGCACGTACACGCAAAAAATGGAAGGCCGTGTTATTCTATGAGCAACTGTAGAATAACTTTAAGGACGTCGATTGGGGGCCGGCCTAAATACCGAAATTAGTATGCAAAATTTAACTAGAAGAGGCATTCTTACCAAAGTTGTTTACGGCCGTTCGTGTAAAAAACAAAGCCGCTGGCGGTTTTTGTTTGTTTAAACAAGAGCGGTTTTGGCCTGCTTCTAGAATTTCAGATCCGCGAAGGCACTTCGTGAAAAATCAATAATCCAGAAACTCGACTGTTTGCTAGCGAGCCTACTTAGGAAAAGCGAAGCGATCGTGCTTCGACCAGAAAAACCTTGCAGGTGCCTTGTCTTTAACGTCAGACGCTTTATGCGATAAACCTGAATTCCTTTGCTACATTATTTAAATAGAAGGTGGTCCGAAGGAAGATGCTAATTGCTAGAACGCGCTATTGAAACGGGGCGTTACAATTATATTTCATATTTTCAAGGATATTCGTCGTAGCTCAGTAGTTCAGGCCTCTTGGTATGTTATTAACACTCCAGCTCTTGTCTTCTGTCCTTTTTTTTTTCTAAAAGTTGATGCGCGAAGTTGTTCTCTTCCGCTCCTTTTCCGTTTCGTGTATTGTTCAGAGCTTCTTCGACTTCTTCACTATTAATTAATTTTAAAAAAATGGAACATAGAGAATTATGGTCGTGGAGACCAGAGTTTTAAATATTCGGAAAAGAGTCAGACATTTTGTCAAAATAATATAGTGTTTTCAGTCTTTTCTCCGACAATATAACAAAATAATTAAAAAGAAGCCGATGTAAAAATAGCAATTTTTGTTTGTTGTGAGAATAAATTTTAAACTGTTGCTATTAATAAAGTTAATGACGTGTTGATAATCACGATATCAACCAAGAAGTTAATTGTAATATGTTTTCTGTTAGCGAGTACTTATAACTTGCAAAGACAATAAATATAAAATTTCAGTATCTTTGTGCGTCACGGGTAATTACCGATTAGTTACTATAACTATTGTTTAAGACTATAACACAGTGCCATAACCAGTGTTTACTGACACGATGCTATTACATGAGACAATTCATTCAAACAATATAACATCCCACATGCCACCGATACATCAAAAAGAGTAATACTATAGACCTTACAGATTGTTAAACAAATGATTAATGTGTTTAAAAGACAAAAAAAAATCTTTTCCGTATATATCTCGTTTCTGTAGATTTTCTGAAGACGAAGTAAAATTTTTTGAAATTTTTAAAATCTAGTGAAATGAAAATGCTTTTGTAACGCTCCCCATTGTGTTGACCTACACAGTACCTAAAAATCAAAGTATCATAAAAATAAATTATCGTAATGCAACAAATTTATTAGTGAAACGCATCGTAATATTCTAAAAGAAAATACCGAACACGAGTAACAACGAAAGAAAGCTCCCAGAGAAAGGTAAACAACGTGTACCCAAGTCACAAATAAAATTTACGATGCTGATAAACGGCCAGCCGTTATTTAAGAATGATTCTGTTATCTTTATGTATTATTCATATTGTTTCACCCACATTTTATAGGTACATCGCCTCACAATAAAAGCCGAAACGTGATGTAAAGGTGTAGTTTTCGGGGACTGCAGCAGGAGTTCCGTTCGAAAGAGATGATCGTGATTTCATCGTGTGCTTCAGCAGGAATAATTTTGGAGGTATGTTAAGATAAGATTGCGTATTAAAATAGAACTTGGGTATCATAAGGGAAGAAAGATAATATTAAAAACACAAACTTGTCAAGTTTGCTACAACCACCTTGAATAGCCACATCCTCTATTCTGTATTGAAGTTGGTGTCATGCTAACCGCAAAAAGTGTTGTTTATTGTGTTATTGTAATTTTTGCGGATTTTAGCTTGCTTATTAAATTTAAAAAATGGATCCTTAAGTTAGAGGATGCGATTTTTGCGTGACTATGAGTGAAGGGAAAATGTGTAGACTCGTACGTTGCGACATTCTGTTTGATTCGTTCATTGTTTATTTCATATTTACTATTGAAATATAGTCATCTATAAGCCCTTATACCTACGTATTTTTTTTATTTATTGCCGGATTGATCTCAAAGTTTATTTAGTTAGAATTCGTTTAAAGCGAATGTTTTGCGGTTTTGTATTATAAATTAAGACCTCATTACTATCAAGAAAAGGTGTTTAAGCGTTTAAAACGTATGTCTTCTAAATATTACAGTGAAATTCAAAATAGCTATTTGCGCAACACAAGTGCTAAAAGTGAATGTTTATGCACGAGACATGAAAATTATGAATTCTCGTGCATAAACACTTTTTTCTTCAAACGGCAGTCAAATATGGCATTATGCTGCTGAATTGATGATGCTAAACTGTCAGTTTATTGCCAAGCGGCAGATAATATTATCTGCCGCTGACGAGCGGCAGATAAAGTCATTATCTGCCGCTGACGACTTTATCTGCCGCCCGTCAGCGGCAGATAAAGTTATTATCTGCCGCTGACAACTTTATCTGCCGCTCGTCAGCGGCAGATAATATTATCTGCCGCTGACGAGATCAAGTAATTTTCTTCGAATTTTGTTCACAAAGTTGTAAATAATTTGTTATAAAAACGTTTGAAGAAAAAATACTATATGTTATTCGGAGCAAAAGTATAATTATGTGGCTCGGCTGTACTTATCTGCCTCGCAAGCTCGGCAGATAACCCGTCCAGCCTCGCCATATAAAATATAACTTTTGCTCCTAATAACATAATATACTATTTTCTGCAAACGTTTTTATAACAAATTATTTACAACTTTCTGAACAAAATTGGAAGAAAATTACTTGATCTCGTCAGCGGCAGATAATATTATCTGCCGCTGACGAGCGGCAGATAAAGTTGTCAGCGGCAGATAATAACTTTATTTGCCGCTGACGAGCGGCAGATAAAGTCGTCAGCGGCAGATAATATTATCTGCCGCTTGGCAATAAAGTGACAGTTTAGCATCATCAATCCAGCAGTATAATGCCATATTTTACTGCCGTTTGAAGAAAAAATACTATATGTTATTCGGAGCAAAAGTATTTTTATGTGGCTCGGCTGTACCCGTCCAGCCTCGCCACATAAAATATAACTTTTGCTCCTAATAACATAATATACTATTAGCAGGAGTTTGCACACAATATTTTTTCTACGGCCTTAAATTTAACAAAGGTTTGCATTTATGACAGTTATAATTTATGTCATAATAAAGTGATGGCCTTGACGGCGCAGGTGACTGTTTCTGCAGCCGGTAGCTGTCATAGTTAGTTATCAAAGGTATTTATAATAGTACACATTTTACTTTATTCATTACATAATGCTTTAAATATTTAAAAAACACTTTACTTGTGCTAAAGGTAAACAGCTAATTTCACTTTAAACACGCTGATTTATAAAACGTCATTTTTAATGAAACAAGCTAGTGCTAAAAGGTCTACTTTTAGTAGTGGTCGTAGAAAAAGATAACTTAGATCACAGGAAGTAGACTTTAGAAAGAATTTGACATATATCTTACTTTTAATGTAAGGGGTGCTCTAAAAAGCACATTATCCAACCAAGACATTTTTGACCTATGTAATCCGACATTTCTCCTCTTCGAAGAATTCCTTAACGCTTAAAATAAGATTTAAGGCTTGCTCCCTTGCTTGTTATTGCGCGTTATTTTACTGTCATTTTGGGCAAATGTCACACTGACAGTATTATAAAACAAGTTATACTTAGCGGACCTGACCAAAAACTGCAGATTGTTTGTTTCGTCTAGTTCCTTATTGTTAAATAAAGAGAGAAAATTGTGACGTCACAGAAAAAGGACAATAAGAAGGTTTGCCCCCCCCCCGCACTACCGCGGTTGCCAAAACCTGATTGGCGAATCGCAGCGAAAGCGGGATTTGAACCCAGATCTTCTAGCCCAGAACCAGAGGCTCTTACATATAAGCCACCTTCACTGCCTTTTGACGTGTTATTGTTAATCAATTTATTTTATTTCTGTTCGCATTTATCGCCCGTGCATTAGTGTTACTAGATTAGTTGATATTCTGTTAGGTTCGGTTAAGTTGGTATCGAAACAAAAGTACGTAGGACGAAAACACGCCGAAATTTTTTTTTTGTGCTCTTTGGTTGTGACGGTTAAGTAGGTTAGGTTAGATTAGACTGGGTTAAAGTAGATTAGGTTAAATTAGGTTATGTTATCTTAGGGTATGTTATGCTAGGTTAGGTCAGAGCAGTCCACAAGAGCTGCAGGATATGCAATTATTTACCGTCTTTAAATTATTACGTTGATATCGTATTTTGCGATGAGCGACCAATTATAAGTACCTATGCATTAGTTTAACGTCTCGTTTCGTTCACAGGCTCAACAATATGCGATCTAGTTAACGCCCGTGTTCCTTGCATCACATCAGCTCACTGCTTACATTCAGGTTCTCAGTTCTGTGCCCCATTTCGTAACACGTGCGTTTTAAAGAGCCAATAAGAAAAGTTTCGTTTGCATTGTATCATGTTATTTCTGAACTGCAACGTCTGCAGTAGAAATTGAATATTTGGTTTCGGTTTGTGCATGCAGAAATTTACGACTCTCCTACAGACATCTATAAAGGAAGTTCCTTTGTGATTGATATAAATTGGTATTTCAGAAAACTGTCCAAAATGTTGACATTTTCATTTCGTTTTCAGTGGGCGAAGTAATTTAAATTCGTTTACAGAACGCTAAAATGATTTTTGGAGAACCGAAGGAGAGCAAGAAAATCTCTCATTTTCGAACACAAAAATAACATTTCGCATTCTAGATAAAAAAAATAATTAATTAAAACAGAAATTTTTGAAATTGGCAGTGAAGAACGTCGAATCGCCATTAAAATACGAGAAATCGGCAGTGCAGTAATCCATTGTTTTAGGAATTTTTGTAGGTGGCTAGGCGAGAAATAAACGTCAACCGACGTCAGCATAACCTACAAAAGTTGGTTAAAATGTTGTAATTTAACGCCCCTTCGGGTCTTGGTAACTATATCCACATGAGAAATAAAAAGTTAAACTTCAGTGCCTTAGTATACCATAGTAAAGGGTGTTCATTAGAATTTGTGGTCTAGTCGGCGTTGGGACTGATTAAATCATATGGCTGATAACTGACACTGGTGACACTGTAAAGTCTATGTCAAATTCGATGTTAGCAGGTTAGGATTTGCTTCAGTCTGTGTCAAAACTGATGCAAAACCTAACCTGCTTACCATCGAATTTAGACTTACAGTGTCACCAGTGTCAGTTATCAGCCATATGATTTAATGCACGACATGAATTCATCAGTTCCAAAGCCGACTAGACCCCAAATTCTAATGAACACCCGTTAGTTTGAATACCAAGGTACTGACGTTTAGCTTCTTATCACGAATGTGGATTTACTTAAATAAACCACATGAAGGATAAAAAGGAACTTCAGTGCCGAGGGGTACATTATGTTTTTTTTTAAATCGAGTAATCGCGATATTACAACATTTTAATCATCTTTTGTAGGTTATGTTGACGTCGGTTGACGTTTACTTATCGCCCCGCCTCCTACAAAAGTCGTAAAGCAATGGATTACTTCACTGCCGATTTCTCGTATTTTAATGACGATTTCGACGTTCTTCTAAAAGAAGACGAGTAGCGCAGATGGGTAAGCGCTTGCCTTGCATTAAGCAAGTCCTCGGTTCGAATCCCGCGAGGGCCGGAATTTTCCGCAGCCTTGCGATTTGAACCGGGCTCGGTGAGACCATTCACAGTTGGGCACCAAATTAACTGTGCTCTACTCAGAACCACAGACCTAAGGGATAGAGTAACAAGGTCAACATAACACACACAGACACCTCGCACGATGATTGCTGTGCAAGCATAAAAAGCTCGCTCCAACTTTGTATCCCGAATTCGGGGCAGGTTGAGCATTGTACCGCCAGATGCGCACATAAAGCACCAGCCTCTACACCGCAAGGTAAAGCAAGGTTATCGATTATACATACAGTACTGCTATATTGTAATGGTCTTAGGCCCTAAGGTTCTACTCTGCTTGCAGTACAATTTAAGGAAACAAGTCAAAAAGCACAGAGTTGGGGTGTTTTATGTAGCTGCAATATTAAGCTTAAATTTCATTCAGTAAATGCATTGGAAAAGAGATGCCAGTATTAATAAATGAACTGAGTAAGGCCGCAAAGAGCACAGCTTGTTTTTCACAGGGTTGAAGTCGAAGTTCAAATTAATTAAATATTAGGTTTGTGCTTAATGAATAGCCAAACCAAAAATAAATGAATAATCACAAAGAGGTTTGCTATGTGCAGGTCAATGAAGCGTAGATTTCAATATAGCTAAGTAGGTCAAATTGTGAGCAATCTAAAAAGGTATAAAAAGCCAGAAAAATAATAATGTTGCAACGAGCAATTAAGAAGGCAGGCATAAAGACATAAAATAGCAATTGTGAGAAGCAGACAAGACAGGATAAAGCAAGGGAAAAGCAAACAGCAAGACAGGAAAAAAACGAGTGAAAAGAAGACAGATGGACATCGAAAGCATTTATGAAGGAAGTGAATTTTTTAAAAGGATCAGTGCAATTACGTGAGTAAACAGAGCAAAGAAAATAAAAAAAACGTGTAGTGGCGCAAAGAGACATTTTGACAATTAAAAATGTGGACAATATTTTAGATATAAGAAATTTTTAAATTCAATAATTTGTAAGTAAATTTATTTTAAAATGTAATTGATTTGAACTTGGCTGATTTCCGTTTGTATAGTATTAGATTAGCATTTGTTTATAGCGGACATCATCAATTGAATAAATTATAAGATTGACATGAAATTTTGTGCTCCTTTTGAATACAAGTTTTTATATAATAAAATTAAATATTTTGAACTAAAAGTGATTCACTGTGTTAAGCAAGTGGTATAGTTCATATGAGAACGTTTGTGGCGATTTCCGTAAACATAAATTATTTATTATTTCACCAAGAGCATCTCCGAGGAAACGTTCACCACCCACATCAAGATTACGAAGAAGGATTCCAGCCGAAAAGAGGGCCCAGAGCCAGGGCATTCTACTGCGACGCATAAGGAAGCAGTGCAGGACACCGACCAGCAGCACAGACACCGGGGAAAACCGTTCCAGACGAAGATACGAGCTGGGGCCCCCTTTCCGAAGATTGAAGCGAACACGAAATCTTAAGGTACTGCCTAACCCTAAAAATATTAGCGTGAGCATCCAGAAATTTGTGTGCATGCGAGACAATACCGTACTGAACAAGATGTAAGCATCTTCAAGCCTCCAGCGAAAGTGCTTTTCAAATTATTAACCAGAGTCCAGTTGTGAGGATAGGTGGAGATTAAACAATTGCAGAAATTCAATCGGCGTCCCTTTTGAAGTCATAAGACAAATTAATTCCTGAAACAAAAGAAAATAATAACCGCTAAAGCACTATGATTTAAATAAATACCTCTTCGAATGTTCACAAATTTGATTTTTAAAGTCAACAACGCTTACTGCCAGATATGAACCATTTTGTGTAATTTTGACAGCAGCGCATACATTAGCGACTGCGTATTTGGAAATAATTCGGGCGCACAGTGGCGTACCAGTTTAGGTAAAAAGGTTACAAATTTTTAGGAATTCACCCTTTGAATAGAGTTGTTTGTTTTACCGAGCTAGCGTTATGAGAATAAAATTGCAGATAAATAAAATACGAAAAAGGGCATAATACTATATATTTTGAGTTGAATAAGAAGTATTTTACTGAAATTTTTTCGAATTTTATGTGATGTTTACAAATTGAATCATAATAGCAGTGCCATTTTCAAGCCCCTTGACGCTTGCGGGATCTACTCGGCCTACCTAGTTACGGCCCTGCCTACAAGAGTTATGTAAAAAGAATTTGATTTCACGATTTAAAAAAAACATAATGTGTGCTTCGGTGCTGAACTTGCTTTTTATTCCTCATGTGGTTTATTTGCCTTGGCCCTACGGGCCTCGGCAACCGAATTTTACATTCGTGATAAAAATTAAACTTCAGTGTCTATGGTATTACGTGTAACACACAGACTCAGTAGAGGTCCGTCCCACAAATTGAATTTGAATGGAATATTGGTATTGGTAAGCCAATTGTACACAGCTCAATTTTATTTGAAATGAAACAGTTTTTGAATTCTCCGGAGTTTTTAATGTGTAAAACTAGTTTTGCGCAATCAAGAGCGTCCCAGTAATTTTATTTCTAAATCTGTTCTTGAAACGTAGTATAGGTATACAAATAACTATTTCCGTTGATCGTTTACTTACGGGTTTCATTAAAGTATTGGAAATCGATTATTAATGACCCTTATTAATGAATGATTTTTATTTATGAACGATTTAAAAAAATTGTTTATTAATAGCCCTTATTAATGATTTTTTTTTATTAATAGGCGATTTTAGTATAGCTAATCAAAGATACCATTAATGTCAAAACGTTAAGTGTTTTTTTCATAGAATAAAATCAGTGTTTTCCAATTTAATTAGATAGGATCCACGGAAAATATTGTTACAAACTTGTGTGTTAATTTGCGTATAATAATCTCAACAATTTGTTACATAACTATTTTATTAGGGCTGTCTTTTATTTTTGATTTAAAATTCTCGAAGTAGACGTCGTTATGCCAAGTACTCACGTAATGTCTCAAATAATTCTTGCTTTTGTTCCTTATACAACCACGATATTAAAATATCTCACGCCACCACTGGATAAGAGCAGGTTAGGTTAGGGTTAGTTAAGAAAATGAGTATTACAAATGATAACTTTATTATTTGTTTTGCCGGCAGATGGCGTTAGTTATCGCTTCAGCTCGTGTAGATTTAAACAATTTATTTCATTTTTTATACAAAAAATTTGGACATGACGAAAAAACTGAAAGAGCTAACATTTTTTTTAAATAATTCAAGCTTGCTAGTACATATTTTTGTATAATCAAATTCTTGTCCGTTAAAAAGTTCTAAGATAACCCTCTTTAGGGGGGTGTAACTCGAAGGAAGGTTTCCAAGAACAAGTTTATATGCAAAATATGCTAGATTTCAACGTCCCCTATAACCTCCTTAAGTTTGCCACCATGTTTTTGAAACACCCTATATATGGGCGTGTAGATGAGAAATAGAACACACTGTATGTAGTCGTATTTTTAGAATTTTCGTAATTACATTTGATACATTTGTTATTGCATAAAAACGTTATCTGAATTCTGAAACCATTTCTGTGTAAATAACCCTTTTGTATTCAACATCTTACCTCACTACTGTTTCATCAAAATTGCGCATGACGATGTATTACACACAAGTTTAAAGCATTTTATATGAACGTTGCCATTTCATCAGTTTCATTCAAAAATATAGAAATGTATTACACTCTTTATCACTGTTGAGGGTGTTAATGTTTCATCAATTGTTAATTAGTTACACATTCGTGCGTTGAGATACCGCAATGGGTTTAATGGCAAACCGCAGTTTCTCATATTTAAAATATTGTTTCTTGTATTGCTATACAGGATGATGCGCATTGCAAATCTTAACTGTATAATAATCCTATTGTCATAAGCATAATATAATAACTCAATTATCTTTTTCTCCCAAATGCGTATTGCTAAAGAGTAAGGACTAACATAGTATTTAACGGTATTAGGCCGATTGAACATTTAACGGACGAGGATAAATTTCATGACCGAGCCCAATTAGATCGAGGCTAATAAAATATCTGCACGTAATTTGGTATTGTATCAGCGGCTGTTAATGAAATAACGGCCGTGGTTGTTAATTTTAACAGCCTTGGCAGTTATGGGTGATATTTCGATCAAGCAGACAGTAGGTACTGATATAGTACTATAACATGTAGGTATTATGAAAAAATATTAACTAATCAATATTTGTCAATATTGTTTTGATATAAATTGATTGTTTATTAAACCGAGTTAGCTTTAATTGTCACTGCAATACTTACTTAAATCGTTTTAATTAAATTAAGTAATTGAATAAACATTCGTAGATGTGAAGTACATGTACGTTGTAATGGATGAAAGAGTTGATGAAGCTAGACAGGTGTGGGGAGCGCAACCAAAATATGAGGGTTCGTCTGCGTGAATGAATAGGTATGAGAAACAGTTTGGTGCAACATCCGGTTTAGATATTTCATAAGAACCGCAAAGAAAGTAATTGTTGAATCAGCGGTGAATATTTACTGACGTGCCTGCTTCTTCAAATGCCGTAAGGAATACTTTAGAAGAAAATATATTATATTCCCAAACATTTTCAACGTGTTAAGTTTTAGGAAGCTGTTAGTTAATTATGCATTTCTAGCGCAGTTATTGTGGATCTATTTAGTTTTCGATCATTTTGGCAAAGTCCGGCTTTGTTCACTCTTTTACACGAAATAGCATGCTTCAGCGTGCAGTTGTAAAGCGCCTGCCAGACCGCTGACGTTATATTTGGGATTTTCTTCGTGTCTTTACACCTCGCGCGCGATAGGGGAGACTGCATTTCTTGCAACTTTAATTGGCATTTGAGTTTTTTTAGATTTACTAGTTGTGCTATGCATATACACTTTTGGGGTTCCGTACTTTTCTACCATATCATCTTTAACGTTGGCTCCGAATATCGATATTATATCGGATCAAAATACCACACGACTGCGAGTTTTTTTCATGGGAGCTGGTTAAATTCCACCGTCGGCGGCTGGTTTCTGTTGCATCCCTTACCCCAGGTATCTTCTTGCCACCTTAGCCATCTATCTCTGACCTGGTGACGACATCGTTCTCTAGTTCTACATGTACCGGTCTGTTGGACACTGCCTTCCCTCCATAGTTTTGAGGTATCGTAACAAAATATGGATTTCCGTTATATCAAGGTGTCTGACTTATACATACTGTTTAAATTTTGTGTTTCGTGTCGCCGAATTACCATACGTTTTGAAGTATTTCCATGGTTGTATTTCGGTTTTATGTTCGCCTTGTTACCGTCTAAATTTGTGTACGGCTATATACAGACATTGGTAGCCTATTAGTAGGACATTTGAATGTCTTATGTTTATATCCTTAAAGTAAATCACTTCATAACATGTATTTTCGTGACGGCATATAAAGCAATTAACCTAATTTAAGGTACTAAAGCACTCTAGTCTCATTATTACTGAAAAAGGATTTTATGTAAATTGGTAGTTCATATTCTTTTTTGGGTATTTCGCCACTCTGCAAATTAAAATGATTAAATAACGTATTAAATAACGAACGTTTCGAGGGACAATCTGCCCTCGTTATCAACCATTAACAATTAAAAAGGAACAAGAAAACTTAGCTTTTTCATGGAGATTGAAAACCACCAACCTCCAATGAATTGCTTGACATTGAAGTTTGTTGATTATCTAAACCTACTTGATCTGATCTTTAAGAATCCATAGCCAACTAGTGTCGAAAAATATTGAGAAAGACGACACGCATTTTTCTTCGTTATGTAAAATATATGCCGTCTCCTTAATTTTACGTTTACTTGACATTCTTTAGACAAGATCTTTGTGTTATGCCAGTGAACTTTGTGATTTTCATCCCAAGCATGTTCTGCCAGCTTAGACTTATTGAATTCATAGGTTTTCATCATATTTTTATGTTCTTTAACTCTAACTGCTAAAGGTCTGGATGTTTCACCAATATAGTATTTCCCGCATTCACAGGAGATACTATATATACAATTCTTTGAATGTTGTTCTTCGTTGAACGATTTAGTTTTTGTAAGAACTGACCGCAAGGTATTCATCGTTTTGAATACCGTCCTAACATTGAATCTATTCCCAATTCGTCTAATTTTGTCAGAAATGCCTGGAATATAAGGTATAGTTAGAATATTATATGTTTGAGTGTCATTTTTTTGTACGCTTGTGGCATTGTTTCGCGTATTGAAAATGTTCCGAACAAGAGTCTCTGGATAGCCATTATCCTGTAAAACATTAACAATATATTCTTTCTCTTTTTTGAAAATTTCCTCATTAGAGCAAACAACTTTGGCTGGACTTTTTACAACACCTGTCTTTATGTTTTTGTGATAGTTGGAGTTAAAATGTAAGTACATATTAGTGTTGGTTTTTTACGGTATACTGATGTTTCAAAAGTATTTACTGTGCGTGTGATTAGTGTATCAAGAAAAGGTAACTGATTGTTTTGCTCTGTTTCTAATGTGAATTTGATGGAGGCTTCTTTACTGTTAATATGTTCAAGAAATTTGTCCACCTCAACTAGGGTTTCCAGTCCCGGGATTCTACCACAAAAACCGAGTCCCGGGACCACAGCCAGAACAGGCGAAGTCCCGGGACCATGTTAACATGCGTGCGTATACTCGATATCAAAGAATTAGGACGGGCATTCACAGGCGTCCGACGTACTACTCATGCCTTGCACATTTTGCATTATTTGCGTTTTGCGTAGGCAGGAGAGGTATTATTTTCGGTAGGTTAGAATTAAACCTGTGTGTTGTTTCAGCCACATTTGCATATATTCTTCGATTTATGTATTTGTCTTTTTTTTTGTTGGATTTAGATATGTGCGAATAATTTATATTTTTGAGTTTTAAGTGTGTTCGTTATGTGTCTGCTAAAGCGTTACGATTAGAATGAATTCCGATTCGCGACCTATCTTCCTTCTACAAAAAAAAAAAAAAAACGATTTGAAGTCAATATGGCGACAACTTT
Source organism: Agriotes lineatus (assembly GCA_940337035.1). Lineage (NCBI taxonomy): Eukaryota > Metazoa > Arthropoda > Insecta > Coleoptera > Elateridae > Agriotes > Agriotes lineatus. The sequence goes on from OW679195.1 coordinate 153,962,239, forward strand.
ATATATTGAAGATAAAACAATTGGCGAAATGTAAAGTTGGTTCCTACAAAATTAGCATAATCAGAGGCAGCTTGACGAAAGGATTACACAAACACTTTGCAGTTCAAACAAAAGCAAAAGATGAACAGCGACAGACATTTTTAGTACCAGAAGAAAGCAATGAAGTTGTAGACGAGCACCAATGCAAATTATCAGCACAGAAATACTTTATTTAACTTAAAACACTAGTTTATCTTTGGATGTTGCATTCGGAAATTTCACCTGAACACTATTTCCCATTTCGGGACCATTTTCGGGATTTTCGGGACTAGTCCCGGGACTTGAAATTTAGCTCGTAAGTCCCGAAAACACTTTTGGTCCCGGGACTTGGAAACCCTAACCTCAGCCATATCATGAGGCCAAATTGCAAAAACATCCACCAAACTACTGGTTTGTTAGTGTATGTGTAGACATGTTGTTGTTCAAAGTCTTCCATAAAAATGTTTCTGCTAAACCCGTTACTACAAAGCAACTTTTTGTTTAAGGGTCTCTGAAAGCTAAAAATTTTCTAGTCATTTTACCGCACCACGGTGCAACAAAGCACTACTGATTAACTATAAAATCGTAGTTACGGTGGACGTCAACTGTGCATGAATGTGTGGTTTACATGTCACGAGGCCAAAAAGGAGATTTAATTCAAATTAATGGATGAAAGATGTCCGAAAATAGATACTTTAGATATCCGAAGGAAGAAAAGTAATACGCAGACCACAAATTGGATGAAAGTGGAACGACCAGGAAAAAGCGGAAAGCCAGATTAAACAGCTAAAGTAAAACTGAGAGAAGAGAAAGTAAAGTAACACGAAAGATATAGTAGAAGTAGAATGTCGTTAAAATTGTTTGTATAATTGCTCTGAAGAGTATTGCCATTTATTTTCTTTATGTCCTACCAGTACATTAATTGAAATTAATGACTCTATTTTAAGGTATCTTAGATACAAAATAACGCTCCAGGGCAATTATTTTCTTCATAAGAACACTAGGGTTATTATGAAAAATTAACAGTATTTGTTTCCATGGATACAACTTTATTATGCACCACTGCCACAATGAAAATTAATAACAGCGCAGCTAATGTCACAAATCTAACTTAGATCAGCTAACTAGATCAATCTTAAATACCATATCATAGTAATTATATGAATTGAATATGAATATGAATTAGGTAAGAAAATTGGTAGGACATAAAACCTTGAAGGCACTATGGGCATTATGAGCTAAGAGCCCGCGATTGTTGTACACACCTCGGGTCAAGCCCTCGGTTAGTACACTAACAATCTTGGGCTCTTATTTTACTCATAATGCCCTTAGTACCTTAATAACTATTAAAAACACTTTTTGTACGATATGCTGGTCTGGTGCGCTGGTGTTGTTTGAGCATTAAATCGCGGGTTTCTAAAAGATAAGAACAATTACTTTATAGCATTAATGTATACATATGCGGTCTAATTTAAACAGTTTATACTTTCTAATAATAAAACCTGGAAATAATAATATAGACGCGTGTATCGAATTCATACACCTTTGTTAAGTAGCCGTTCTTAACAGCAACATCACTTGTTTTATTTATTAGAACTATCACATTGCGATATTCCCGTAACTGTGCGAAATGTTTCTATGACTCATATTATAACAATGTTGCGTGTAAAGACAACTCTATGAACTCGTCGCGATTTTCGTGCACTTTCCCGTTCGGCGAACCATGAAAAACGAGCATCACGCTCCTCGTCCAGATGAATTACAAGCGTTAATCGCGACAACTGAACTTTACTGCGGCTAATGAGACAATCAGTCCCGGTCTAAATTGCAGCCGGCAAGCTGCTCCGATTTTGATCAAGTCCACCTAAATCAAACGCGGACGTTTTCTAACCAAATCTCGCCATGTCGAAATGATATGTCAAAATGACTTGTCGAAATGCTCCAGCTGCAGAAAAGGTGCCTCAGGTCGCTAGTGCAAAAGCCCAAAGATGCCGCGGAAAAAGGATAGGGTACGTCTTTTGCAAATTTATGATTATAGTCAGTAGCCTAGTAGTCCAGAGAAATTAGACAAAATAAACGCAAAACTTCGGAAAAATTGCCGGAAAACTGGATTTTGGTATGAGCCTTGATATTGTGGTTCTAAACAAAATGTCAAAAGTCCTCATCGATCCGAGTGCCACTAAAAATTTTAAGGGGGGGGGGGGGGGGGGACAAAGGTCACCGAAAACGGTATTTCGTGAATATCTCGTTAACGGTCACTTTTACAGAAAAAATATTGATTATCAAATTTGTAGCTTATAAAATTTCTAACAATAAAGATATCATGACTTTTATTCGTAAAGGTAACCGTTTTGGAGATAATTCGATTTACAGAGTTGAAACGTGCACTCTTTTCCACACCACCTTCGAGGTAGAGTACACGGTGCGTTTTTTTCATGTGGCATATTCCACGTTTAGTTTTGTTTGAAAAATGTTTATTTAAAAAAAATTATAGTGAACTTGTTCATTAATCAATTTTGGAGTCAAAACAGGAGTTATTAATATTCATCTTCAGACTCTATTTCAATCGGTATGCTTTCCTCTTCATCATCTTTTTCTTCTTCTTCTTGTTCTTCTGCTGTCTTCTCTATTTCCATAGATACAGTCAGGAAACGGGATGGATCTACATCTTCAGTGGAGTCGCAAGTATCGACATCATTTATATCGGGTGTTACATTTAAGCAAGACTGACGAGATAAAAATTTTTTTTCGTATTTTGTTCACAACGTTGTTTATAGTGTAGTTATAGTGACGCTCTCCAAACCCTACATTTATCAGTCTACCCAATCCTCTACCTTAAAATAATTCCAGGTTTCTTAAAATTTCTTAAATAATTTGTTATAAACGATTGAAGAAAAAATACTATATGTTATTCGGAACAAAAGTATCTTTATGTGGCTAGGCTGTAATGATCTGCCTCGCAAGCTCGGCAGATAAACAGTCCAGCCACGCCAAATAAAGTATAATTTTTGCCCCTAATAACATAATATACTATTATGCTCCTACACGAATAGCAAGCTGATGTCTCTTGAGGTTTTATGACAACGGAGGGGAACTTTTCGGAGCACATTCCTTCTCTATCTAGACTGCAGTGTACTATATATGTGTTTCTTTCTATTTTTATGGGCTCTGAAAGAAGGAAATTCTGGAATATTTCAAGTCGCAACTCCAATGAGATATACATGTCATTGTGGAGTGCATCTATTCGTTTCAACTCTGTAAATCGAATTATCTCCAAAACGGTTACTTTTACGAATAAAAGTCATGATATCTTTATTGTTACAAATTTCATAAGCTACAAATTTTATATTAATATTTTTTCTTTAAAAGTGACCGTTAACGAGATATTCCCGAAATACCGTTTTTGGCGACCTTTGTCCCCCCCCCCCCTTAAAATTTTTAGCGGCACTCGGATCGATGAGGACTTTTGACATTTTGTTTAGAACCACAATATCAAGACTCATACCAAAATCCAGCTTTCTGGGAATTTTTCCGAAGTGCAATGTCTAATTTCTCTGGATTATAGTGTTTGTGTGATCTTGTGTTAACTTGTTATAAAACGAGATGGTATTTTTAAATTTGTCTCTAATTTCCAGTTGCATGGCGGTAACGGGTTTTCTTAATTTATGAAGCTGAAGCTTCCAGTAGCATTTTTTAAAGTGACAAAGGAATCATATAAATATTTATTGTTGGAAGCCAATTTAAAATTCCAAACTATATACACAAATATTTTGTGGTCGTTAACACAACGTAGGTACATTTCTATCAGTCAATTATCTACTTCTAATTAATTGACTAATCTATTATACTAGAACGTTAGCGGGCTATTACAGAAATGTTCTACTTCCCGCTATAACATTGTACCAAAATATAGTCTCGGCCCAGTGTATTATGTACCAATATTAACTATACCTTTTCAACTTCAAATTGGGACTAATCAATTTCAAAATGGGAATAAACAATTTCAAAATGAAATAAACAATTTCAATTTGAGAATAAATAACTTTAAATTGGGACTAGTCAACTTCAAATTGAGAAAAGCTTTTTGTTAAAGGTAGTCTTTGGAAAATGACAATTACATGGTTGTGACAGAACGGATCTAATTATTGTTAGTTGTTGCTGGTGTTCCACCCTGTCACAACCATGGAATTGTCATTTTGCAAAGACTACCGTTAACAAAAAGCTTTTCTCAATTTGAAGTTGATTAGTCCGAATTTGAAGTTGTTTATTCCCAAACTGAAATTGTTTATTTCGTTTTGAAATTGTTGATTTCCATTTTGAAATTGATTAGACCCAATTTGAAGTTGAAAAGGTATAGTTTGTTATTTGATCAGTATATTTAGTCATGCTCCTATGGATTTTAATAAATTAATTTGTTTAACTAGTTTATATGCAATACAGCATTTTGATTTGCGAAAAAGATCAAAGATAATAAAAACCAACCGTTCTAAAGTGTGGTTTTAAAGGATCCAAATTGTAGGATCACTGTGTGTTCAATAGGCATTAGTTAAATGAAATCTGCTAAGCAATTAACATAGTCACCCTTAGAAGATATGAACATCTCGAGTCTTATAAAATCAAAAAGAAACTGGAAGGAAAGACCTAACAGTCAGAAATCAGGAACCATAAATTCAATCATAGAAGATATAGTATAAAAAATATATTATTTGGAATGACCCTAGGGATCTAAATGTGCAGGACGCCATAGTGTTTGCGATTGCAAAAAATCAGAAAAAATGTTTCCGACTTTTTTATTACTGGAAATGGATGAATTTTATGTTTACATGGCATTTACAAGCTTATTTTTAAATATTTTTCAATGATTTTTTTTTAGATTCAGAGGATGTCAAATTAATCTCGAAACGATTTTTAATAATACTAGAATAAAGCCAACAAAATTACATCGTTGCGACTATTGGTTAGGGAGCTACGAGCATAAAGTAGTTTTCTAAAGTCTACTTATATAAAGTTCAAAGAGGCACTAAGAGGAAACCACGGGGGGGGGGGGAGCGGAGTCATTTGGGAAAATTTATCTCTTGTAGTGGTTTAACGACTGGCTAAAATTTAGCTTTCTCCTAATTATTCCCGACGTCATCCCTTTGTTTCCTGTGCTACGTGGTGCAAATCAACGATTGGCGAGGCGCAACACGCGTATAACTCAAAACACTCAGCGGAAAATAATAGTATATTATGCTATTAGGAGTAAAAGTGATACTTTGTGTTGCGAGACCGGGCACGTTCGACTGACGAGCGCAAGCGTGTCAAACAAGCCCCGGCGGAGCTATTGATGTGGCATTTGTTAAACATAATTTCGAGATTAATTTGACATTGTCTGAATCTAGAAAAAATAATCTTTCCACTAATTTAAATATCATTGATAAATATTCAAAATAAGCTTGTAAATGCCATGTAAACATAAAATTCATCAATTTTTAATAATAAAAAATAATTGCTTCTACTTTTTGGCAATCGCAAACAGAATTGCGCCCTCCACATTTAGATGCGCCAGGACATTCCAGATAGTGTATATTTTTTAAACTATATCTTCGAGTGCACACCCTATGATTGCAAAAGCGTCTTTTGAAAGGCCAAATTCTCGATCGTAATTCTTTATTCTTCTGGCACGATCAGTGTGCCACACGTTTCTCGACAAACTCTCCATCAATTAAGGTAGTAAGAACTTATAACTGTGTTGGGCAGGAGGGTATCGACATGTTTGCGGAATCTATTGAAACAAATGCAAGATCAATCGACTGCTATTTTCTAAATACGTACAGTAATAATATCAACACAACATTACTTTAATCTTTTTATCTTTATTGATCTTTCTTTTTTAAATTTTTTGTAATGTTTGCATTTGCATTTTTGTATCTTGGTATATCTTTATTTTGTAATCTTGATTTTGCAATGAGTTTATAGCCAGCAAGTGTTTACCAGTTTCACTATTTTTTGCTGTATACCATGAGTGCTATCTTCTTAGTTTTATATTTTGGGAACTATTTGTTATTTTTTGTTTAATCCCGCTTTTTGTTTTTTTGTGATTTAAGTATATCTATTTTTTATTTGTATTATCTGTGCCGGTCTGTAATTAGATGGCTACATTTCTGTAGAAATTTTCATACTCAGCATTTGGAATAGTTTTTAGCTGCTGAATTATTTGGCTAAAAATCCTGGATAAGATGAGATGAGTGTGTTCTAACTCCGCGAATGTGTTTTCCATAATCATAAAAAAATATCTGAAATTTACTGTGATACCGCCAATAACACATGTTTCTTTAATAATTGGAAGACTGTTTATTTGTAAATGGAACAAACAAAAGTACGTATACAATCATGTTGGTTTAAATATTACAATAATTTCCCATGTAAATATGTAATGGGGAAAAGCTTGAAAACGATTTTCTTCAACAGGATAATGCGCCATGTTATATTTCTGCACAAAGAGATGTTTTGTAATAATGATCTTCAGGTGTTGGATAGAATACTATAGTCACCGGTGCTCTTCCCAATGAAAATCGTACGACACTCATTAATGACCAATAGAAAAATTAGTTCACGAGCCGTATCCAAGACAACAACAAAATTTCTTGGAAATTTTTTGTAGGTAGACATTACTTCTTTTTAGGGTTTGTGTCGTTACGATTTTCTTACCGAATCTGCATTCGAGCATTAATTCATATCCGGAAATTATTTTTCATGCATTCAACAACGTCCTAATTTGCCCTCGCGTCCCGCTCGGTCAAATTAATACGACGTTGTTGGAACGCACTCAAAAAAATTTCCGGAAAGAATTAATGCTCTTATGAGATTATATGTGAAAATTTATCAAAATGCATTGTAGGGCAACACTCCGAATGGAAACTTGTAAAAATTAGTAGATATTTTACCTTAGCGTAAGTACTGAAACAATGAGAGAAGCAAAACAATCTTCTAGCAAACAGTAAATGGTTTTTGAGAAGACTTACAGACCGTTAAACATGATTGTGTTAAACAGATAGAGGGCGTTAATATACGAGTGTGTTTGATTTTTTGATTTATGTACAGTTACTTCACGTAACGAAGTGGAAATTGCAAACTTGAATTCGTTAGTAGGTATTAGCAGGACCGGAGTCAAAACATAGGTTTTTTAACAAATAGAGATTTGTCTTCCACAAATTTAGGATAACTGAAAATTAAGTACGTGTATATTGCTTTTGAACTTCGTTTTATTATTTAATCTGGTAGTTTCCAATGTCTAATGATGAGATGGAGGTGCAAATAAATAGCGAGAATATGCAAACAAATAAACAAATACGCTAAACCAAAAGCCTAGTTTTTTTAATGAACAACCAGAACAATAAACTAATTGTAACAGGTGACCGACTTATTTTTGCACTTCCCGATTACTTATTACAAACGCTAAAGTCGGAACAGACATTCCTTGGGATCTAAGGTTGATACGAAAAATCCCAAATTCTGAAAATTTAATATAGCGGATCCAATACGGCGGCCTCAAGAACATTCAGCTATTCACATTTCGACCTCTTCCAAAAAACGTAAAACTTGTTTTTTTTATAGAAGTTAGTCCATCCCATAGGAACAGCCCTTAGAATCAAAAATTGCTGGCGTTATAATACTATAAGTACTCAAAGTTTTGTCGACTATTTTTGGGGTAGTATGTATCACGAAGGTCCATTGCGTGTGCAATTTTTTTTTGTTCCCACACGCAGTCTTATTAATTTGGTAAATGGGTTTGGTTCACTGAATAGTCCTGCGAATACTATTTGTATTCAAAGTTAGGTAGATTATCTTTGCGGTGATATCACTCATGCCCATTGCGTGTGCAATTTTTTTGTTTTCACACGCAATGGGCATGAGTGTAACCACCCCAAAAATAGTCTACCTAACTTTGAATACGATTAGTATTCGGAGAACTATTCAGTGAACCAAACCCATTTTCCAAATTAATAAAACTCAACAATTAGTTACACATGGTAAAATACATTTTGCGTAAGAATCTTCAAAAAATAGTTTAATTTGTTCAAAATAGTCACTTGAGTACTAGTACAATAGTCGCTGCAATTCGCTACTTGTACAATAGTCATTACAATTTAATTTGGTTGGCTATGAAATGCAAAATCTGACGTTTTAATTGGTCCACTTTTGACAGATGACAGGTGAACTGAATAGTCATGGAAAATTGTCTGAATGAAATTCGCCACTCCCCACCCAGATCAGATGTGCCCTCCCGAGAATTTTTGGGTGGATACTGACTATGGGACATCATTTATGAGTAAAAGGAAAATGTAGTCTGCGAAGATGATCAAAATCGTTAATGATTTTTGAGAAAAGAAAATCGTTTTTTCGGAATTTTTTTGGGGTAATTATTTGGGCGTCCTCACGCCGAACGATGCATCAGAATAAAAAAAAGTTTGGTACCATCGTTCTAAATATCCGTAGATCTTAATAGAAATTTGGCTGTATGCAATCCCTCCCTCCCCCAAATATCACCCTCCCTAGAATTAATTTGTGACTAGATACTGTCTATGATATATAATTATTGAATAAGAGGGAAATGTAGTCTGTGAAGATATTAAAAATCGTTAGAGTAATATTTCAGATTTTGTTTGGCATTTGGGCTTCCTCACATCGAACGGTGCATTGCAGTGAAGCCAAAGTTGGATACCATCGTTCTAAAGCTTTGGAGGACACCTCCGCTAATTTTCATGGAATGCCCTCTGCTTAAAATGTGTGCCCCACCACCCCCGCCATATATCTCCCTCCCAGGAATTTTTGGGTAGATAGTGACTATGCGTATCACATGAGCAAGAGGGGACTGTCATCCATGAAAATGATCACAAACTTTAGACCCACTTTTGAGAAAAAAAAATCTCGTTTTCAAAATTTTTTGGGGATTCGGGCCTCCTCAGCCGAACGGTGCACAGTCGTGAAACCAAAGTCTGGTACCATCTTCTTAAAGCTTCATCGAACAACTCTGTAAATTTACATGAAAAGCCGTTGTGTATGAAAGGTGTACCCCACTACCCACCGCCAGATATCTCCTCCCTGGGTTTTTTTATAGATACTAAATAGTGACTATGGCGTATCACTTATGAGTAAGAGGGAAATATCATCTGCGAAAATGATCAAAATCGTTAGAGCTATTTTTTAGAAAAAATCTTTTTTGTCGTTTTTTCGACATTTTTTGGGGTATTTTGGCCTCGTGACGAACGCGGCAACTCACTAAAACCAAAGTTTGTTGCCGTCTCTCTAAAGCTTTATACATCATCTCTGTAAATCAATTCGTAATTTTCGCCCATATGTGTGGAACATACGTAAATAGGTACATACCGGGAAATGAATTTTCATCTAGTCATTTCGAAAGCCTTCGCTTCCCTAGGTCAATAATAATAATTAATGCTAAAGTCTACACTTTACCCTTTTTCTGTGACGTCAGAAATAACAAAACATAGCGTTTAAAACGTATGTCTTATATTACATTGAAATTCAAAAAGATCATTTAGATCGCAGGTAGTAGACTTTAGAAAGAATTTGACATATACCTAACATTTAATGTAAGGGATGCTCGAAATAGCACATTATTCAAACCGAGACGTTCGTGACCTATGTAATTCGACGTTTCTCCTCTTCGAAGAAGTCCCTAACACTTAAAATAAGACTTTAGGCTTGCTTACTTGCTTGTTATTGCTCGTTATTTTACTGTCATTTTGGACAAATGTCACATTGACAGTATTATAACACAAGCCATGCTTAACGAGGACCTGACCAAAAACTGCAGATTTTTTGTTTCGTCCAGTTTCTTATTGTTAAATAAAGAGAGAAAATTGTTACGTCACAGCAAAAGGGTTATGTGTAGACCTTAACTAGGCTGAGAAATGAATAACAAATCAACTTCCCCCGTAATCTTTCGATTTTTCCTGCAAATTCGCCATAATTCTGTATCTGTCTTTTAGCCACCTCAGCCTAGTCAGCCCCACTGCTACTAAGCGCCTCTCGTTCAGACCTCTGTGCTGCGCCTTGCTTTCCGCGGTGTATGAGCCCTCGCTGCAGCCGTAGGTGTCGTCATCGGCCTTCCCGATCCCCGTCAGAAATCTTCGTGGTCGGTCACGAGCTAAACCGTGTGTTGGTCCAGTCGCTCGGTAAATCAAAATGAATTTCTTGGTCAGTCGCCCAACCAATGGTAGCATTGTATGCTTACCATTGATAGCCGTTTTACGCTATTTTCTTCGAATAGTAGCGTGCTATTCTGGTGAGAAACTGGAAAACGGTACCAAGAAGAAGATATGCAAGGACATTTATCGTTTGGTGATGGATTTTTACCGCATGTATAATTTCAGACAAAAAATGGAAACATTGATTGTTATATATTGTAATTATCTGAATACAAGGTTATAAAAATCAAGTTTAAAATAAGATTAAGGGATTACAATAGTTGAAAATTATTGGGATCAATCAGAAAAATACTAAGTTCAGTTTATTGAAGAATTACATTTGACATTGTATATCAATTGATTCGGATTGCATCGAGCTGTTATCTAGTAGGAAAGGAGAGTTCTGATGGAGAGACCGTTGGTTCTTGGTGTTGGTCAGTGGAGTAATTTGGAGGTTGTTTTTGGATGTGGTGTTGGAGTTGAGTGACTACAACTGGGGTCTGTTTGGGTCCATCCTGTGAGGGAGCTTATGTTCCTGATTCTAGGCAGTTTTGACATATTGGGTGTCATTGGAGGCTTTCGCTGTGTTTGTTGACTGAAGCAGTTGTGGTCGTTGGTGGAGTGGAGCAAGTTGGTTAACATCAGGGATATTGATAAGTTCAGAATAAACAATCTAGATAAAATGAATCCACCCTGATTTTCAGGAGCTAGCACAAATAACAACTATTAATATTCAAATAATATAAACAAGGCAATTTAAATTGATTAAAATATAATTTATAAACATATACTAATAGGTAACAAAAGGTAAGAGCCCGAATCAGTTCAATAGTCATCACTTCGCGGTTTTTTAATTGGCAATGTGACATTTTGTTAAGTCATTAGGTAGAGCGAGAATTTTAAGACTATTAAGGCTGTTATGATTCATAAGGTCCGTGGTTTGTTCAATAATTTATCGGATGCAGTATGATAATGGTTACCATGTACGGTAATAGTATATTACATTACAAGGCATGAACGTGATACTTTACAGATGAGGAGGCTCGTTGAAGAATACGAGGACGCGAAGTGTCCGAGTACTACTTCAAAGCCTCCGAGTCAAACATACTGCATAGACACTTTCATGCTGTGTAATGTATTACATGTTTTCTAAAATCACTCTTTAAAAATTTAAAAATAAAATTCTATCACATCAAATGACTAGTCTTGCAAAAATCTCAAAAGTGACTAGTCCTGCAAAGTGACACTTTCAAGATCAAACTGACTCTTGTCATGGCCCGCTTTCTTGACGATTTTAGGAAATAGTAATTTACGTTGCAAGGCCGGAAAATGACTTATTAAAGTACGAGTTTAGATGTTTACGGACGAGGCGAGAAACGAGCCGAGTCTGAAATTTCTAAACGAGTATTTTAATAATATTTTACGGCCGTGTATCGTACAATGTTTTATTTTATACTGTTTTATATTATCGGCCTAATGACTTTAATCCTCTATATAATAAAGGAGAACGATCCAGACGTCCGTCACGAAAATTGCATACGCGATGTCCCTGGTTGAGCGAATGCGGGTTACGGTAGCGGAGTCCCGAGGGCCCCCTTGGAGAGGGGCGTAGCCCCGAGGGCCACCTTGGAGAAGAGAGGAGCCCGACGGCCCCTTGGAGAGGGGCGGAGCCCCGAGGTCCCCCTTGAAGAGGGGCGGAGTCCCGAGGGCCCCTTGGAGAGGGGCGAAGCCCTAAGGGCCCCTTGGAGAGGGGCACAGCCCCAAGGGCCCCCTTGGAGAGGGGCGAAGCCTCGAGGACCTCCTTGGAGAGGGGCGGAGCCCCGAGGCCCTCTTTGTGAGGGGCGGAGCTTTGAGGACCCCTTGGAGAGGGTCGGAGTTCCGAGGGCCCCCTTGGAGAGAAGCAGAGCCCCGAGGGCCCCTTAGAAAGAGGCTCGCCCCGAGGGCCTCCTTGGAGAGGGGCGGAGTTCCGAGGCCCCCCTTGGAGAGGGGCGGAGCCCCGAGGGCCCTGTTGGAGAGGGTCAGAGTCCCGAGGGTCCTCTTGGATAGTAGCGGAGCTCCGAGGGCTTTCTTGGAGAGGGGCGGAGCCCCGAGGGCCCCTTTCTTTGGTCAGGTGGACGGCAGGGGCGTGGGACGTGTTATGAAAATTTATGAGATTTTTTGTAAAAAATGTAATGTCATATTTTCCGGACAGTATGAAATAATAGTATATTACAGTACAAGGCATGAAAGTGATACTTTGCAGATGAGAAGGCTTGTTGAAGAATACGAGGACGCGAAGCGTCCGAGTACTTCTTCAAAGCCTCCGAGTCAAGCATAGACACTTTCATGCTGTGTAATGTATTACATTTTTTCTGAAATCCCTCTTTGTAACACCTAACGCGCGCAGGTTTCGACAGCACGGATCTTAACGCTCCACGGTTCCAGCCGTCGCCAAGAGAGGGCGCCAAGCGCACCGCTCGCAAGTCATGTTACAACGGCTCTCGCTTAAAGCCCCGTGCCAGCAAATCACTCGGGATGCTTACAGTGACAGCGTCTTAACAAAAAACAACACTGTCAGAGATATTTAATATGGTATGTGCCTAGGCTTTACCACCGAACCTTATGCATATAGAGTCTCGGAGGAAGCTGGAGAATTTTACAGCCGTATTCATAGTCGTTCGCCAGCGATTCGCCGGCGAGTCGCCGGAGTTTTGTTATGAATAGTATGTTGGCGGCACTGTACGTCTATGTCAAGTTCGAGGTTAGCAGGTTAGATTTTGTGTCAATTTCTGTCAAAACTGACGGAAAACCTAACCTGATAACCTCGAATTTGACATAGACGTACAGTGCTGCCAACATACTATTCATAACGATAATTAGTGTTTCTCTGACATATTTAAAAATAGAATCATATTGCATCAAGGTGCATGGTGAAGGTGACCGGTCACCTAGGTAACGCAAAGTAAAAATGCCTAGTCTTGCAAAAATCTCAAAAGTGACTAGTCTTGCAAAGTGACACTTCCAAGATCAAACTGAGGCTTGACATGGCCCGCTTTCTTGACGATTTCAGGAAATAGTAATTTACGTTACAAGTATAGAAAGTGGAGCTTTTGAGTACGAGTGAGATGTTTCCGGAAGAGGCCGTTAGGCCGAGTCCGGAATTTCGAGACGAGTATGGAAAAGTCACTTTCATACGAGTTTCGGATAATATTTTTTCGTACACTAGCATACAAAACGAAATAATAAATGTATCCTCTCATCTGAATTTGCCGTAAAATTTATTAATTACAAAGGTACACTTTGCGGTATTTGTTTTTGTACGGCAAAGTAAAATGATTCAATTATGGTTTTCATTCCTAATTATTATACGCATGTCATTACTAAATATAAATTGCAAAACTCAATATTTAAATAATTATAATTTGGTTTATAAAGGAGAAGGTAAACTTGAATTTGAACTAGTTGATACTAGAATGATTGCTTAAAAATATTTTATATAATAAAATGAAAAAAAATGTGGTCAATTCATTTGTTTACTCTAAAAGGAATCCATAATTATTACAAATATTTAAATAATATTGCAACAGATAAAAATAAAATAGAAATTGTATTTGATTATCCAATAGAAGAGCCTGTTCTAATGAAATTAAGTCTTAAAGAGAAAGGTTTTTGGTGTCCTCAAGATTTTTCATTAATTTTATTTATTTGAGATGTGTATATAAAAATGTATGCAGATAAGAAAATAATTGGAGGTAATAAAATTGGTAGTTTGTTTATTGTAGGAATTTATGAAGAAGGAAACGTGTTTACTCTAAAAATGTAAACCTAAATAATGTATGTAGTGATTGATTTATTTGACGGTCTACCATCAGAAATAACTAATGCTTTTATAGATATACAAATAATCGTAGTTTGTTAATACATCTCTTTCAAACAGCGAATGTTAATTTAAATACTTTGTTGTCAGTTTTAAATCCGCAATAATAATCTACGTTACAAGACGGGAAAGCCCTGGAAGCTTGGGGAGACCTGCAAAACATTTTCCGGTCATGTATCGTATAATATTTTTTACGACAACCGAGTCCATACTTTCAAAATTGCGATTGACCAACGAAAACTCAAAAAAATTATGACATTAGTATCTATTATCCAAACAATAACATAAACTTGTTTCCATAGTAACGAAGGCATCAGGGACCGGCAAAAGCTTTTACCGATCTTAACCGGCAAAACGTTACTTTCTGGCGAAAAAATTTGAAACAATCTTTTGGCTTCGCTTAATTGTTTCGCCAGTTATCCAATTATTTCAGGCTTAACCTGTATATTTTTAGTTGAAATATAAATCCTTTGCATTTCAAATTCTTCAATTTTCCAAAGCAGCTTATTTTGTACCTGTATCGAGTTCCTTTCGTTTGCGCGATGCCCTCTCGACCCGCGCTATCTCTTATCAGAGTGCAAGCCTTCTTTTGGACACGAATTGTTCGTACCTGGCACTTGGTGTTCTGGCCTCGGCCCGCAGTGTTTGGCGTGGCTGAGGTTTGATTTTAATTAAGTCAAATTACGTGCGCTCAACCGATTTCTATAAGCTTTGTGTTCCTGAGGGCTGATTATGATCAGGTACGATTGCGCTTTTCTGTCTTATTATCTCCATAGTAATTACATTTTTTCTTAGCTCTTAATTACCAATTTCAACCACGAGTTTATCTCGGAGGCCAAGGCGCTTGCCTTATCGCATTTTCGACACCTGCTGGGTTCGGCGTATTTGCTGCCTTTTGAGGATGCTTCCGCAGCAATTTTCGGCGCATCCACGTCGATTTCAACGATATGCGTGCAGTTCACGACCACCTTATGTTAAACCAAAGGGTGTAGCTACCCCGGCCGGCGTTTTCCTGTTTGCCGTTTGTGAGCGTTGGAGAAGCGAGGTTATTTTGTGCTATTCCGGTATTTATCGTATCTTCAATACCTGGATTTTACATTTATACAGTTTAAACCCGTCAATATTTAAAATTTAAATGCATACGTTCCGCAATTATTAATATGTAATGTTCAATTTCATACATGCTCTTGCTTTTTACATTTGAATTTTTATGCTTATATTTAATTATGCTCAGTATTTAAAGTTGCAATTTTGATGTATTTCGACCCTATGTAAAAGCTACAGTCACGCTTTTTTTATCTTCAATGGCCTAACAGAAGGTTTTATTAAATGACTGTGATAAGCTTATCCCACAAATAATTTGTTGTGAAAGTTATTGAAATAACCCGAAAGGGGTTCTTGATTTTATGCGTGTCGCAACCTTCAGTTAACGTACACAACTTTGTTATCACATTATTTGCATTTTAATTATCCTGATTATTTTTTACTGACACTTTTTATTAATTACTAATTAAACGTTAGTCACTTGCAGTTTATTTCCTCTTATTATTTGAAATCTTTTGATATCTGGCGCCCATTTCCTTTCCTTTTTTTTGAAGACATTTCAGGGTACACAGCTGATAATCTGAACCTACGATCCAAGGCCGCCGAAATTTGAGTTAGCTAGGGCCATCGCGGTGAGTAGAGTTTTCAGAGCTGCCGTGGTGTATAAACTGTAGGGGGGTTGATTTGCGATTTTTACTACCATTGCTTAATTTTATTAATTAGTCGCAGGTCGGCTTCTTTATTGTTTCAAATTCTCCAGAAACTGCATATTTTCTGGTCGGTCGTAAAAAAGATAACTTAAGATATGCAACACAATATACCGATCTGAACCTGAAACGAAGTTGGTTTGTGCGCACTGTAGTTGATAATAAATTGAAGACTATTTTATTTTCCCATGGTTTTCCGCTTTATGCTCCTCGCTGCAGATCTAGTATATTACATATTTAGTTTAATTTGATGTGGTAAGTAATATCTATAAAAATTATCTAAAATGCAATTTAAAAAATCTTGTTTAGAACATGACACTATCTACTTTTTACCTAAATATAAAAATTAATATTTATTCAGATTTTTACATGGATACTTAAATCCAAAAAACTTTATTTAAAATTTATCTAAAACCCAAAAAACTCGAAAAAAATTGAAAAAACAAAAAAGAAACAGTAAGACCCTGACGTCTACCTTCATTTAATTATAAACTGCAGTAATCAGAGTTTTTAATTTCTTTTACGATAAAGGAAGTATTGGATTCACCCCAAAAATTGGAAATTAAGTTTTCAACAGATCTTCACGTTTTAGTCCCCTGAACCCAAAAAATATGTTTTTGTTCATTGGTCTGTCTGTGTGTCTGTGTCTGTTTGTTTATCTGTGAACAGAATATCTCAAAAACGAAAAGAGGTATGACGTTGAAACTTCATATATAAGTTTTGTGTACTATGTAGATGCAACAGCAAGCTTTTGAAGAAAATCGCATAACCGGAAGTATGATGTGTACTCTTGTGATTTTTCAGTTTTTTCGATTTTTTCAAAAACGGCTCTAAGGATTTTTTCAAACTTCATATTTTTATTACATTTTGAATGTGTATTGATGTGTGATTTTCCGGTTGAATACTTCTAAAATGAGGTTTGTTTTGTTTTTTTCTATTTTTTATTAACTCCTATTCTAAATAGAACACCCGTTATATTATTACATTTTTGAATTCAGCTTAAAATTTTAGAGAAAATTTGTCTCTTCAACTAAAGCCTATGTCATACCATCAGTTAGTTTGACAAACTAAACTGATCAGTCTGTTTTAATGAAGTCACTTTTGTAGTTTCGTTAAACTTTTCTAATTTTAGAGGCGTCTCTATTTCCATCAGTCTGTTTGATGCGAGTTCTTTTCTGATTGGCTAAAAGTTGAATTAAACAAAAAGGCGCAAAATATACGAAAACCTTGAACTTTGTTGTATTAAAATATAACCTCAAATATTCAATACTCGATTTTCGCTTTGCTTCAAGTTGTGTGTTCAACATAGTAACCTAGTGTTCGTATATTTTGTTAATAATAGTAAGGCCATCATTTTGTTTTAAAAACCAATTTTTTTTGTTAATACATGTAACCCTGCTATAGCTCGTTTCACTCTGACTATGCAATGTACAGGGATAGGGCTACAGTATTGCCATATTTCCCCAGCAAGTCATTTAAAACTGAACACGAAGACGTCAATCATAATAAATCCGCCTTTTGTATTGCAATCGGCTTATTCGTTAATACCTTGTTGAAGTAAACCCCTTTTGTCGCTTCTGCGTCAATTTGAAAAGAGCAGCTTACACGAAGATTTAACATTTCTTTGAGTATACCTGAGTGCGGTCTACAAGCGGCAACGCAGCAGGCGAAGTTTGCCTTTAAATAACATTGTCGTATGTTCTCTGTACTGCATAGTCAGAGTGAAACGAGCTATAGTGATAACGCTAATAGTATATTAGGTACTTTACAAGGGATGTAGGTAATATTTACACTACCGAGAAGGTGCGGGTAGTGTAAATCTTCCTACATCCTGTGTAAAGTACATAATTTTTTTCACTACCAATATTTCCTTATGTAAAATAAATGGTAATAGCGTAAAATGATTACATTTTTCAAATTATAGTAGCCTACTTCGGAGCTTGGGGCGTTGTTACAGTGCTGTGACGTTTTGTTCGACAGTTAGTATAAACGCACTGTGAAAAATGCGTGAGTACGATTGCGAGTGCTGTTTTGTGAGCTTTGTGCTTGTATCCTGATTAAAAATGGACAATAGTACGAGTGATAATGGTTTTCTTCAAGTTAATCAAATGGCAAACACGGCATCTCGTCAGTTATAGTAAATGCGGGATGTAAGTAATTCGCTTCTCTAGGGAAGTAAGTACATTGTTATGGAAACTGTAACAAGTTTTGTAAATGTTTCCTACATCCCTCAAATCAGACAGTGTAAGGATCACTTGCAAAGGAAGGTAGTGAAAACATATTATTTTTTTCACTACCTTCATCCCTTGTAAAGTAATATACTATTGAACATAAACTACAGCGAAGAATAAATGTAAACATTGACGTAACCTCAATTGAACCCACGTACAATGGCGGACAAAAAATTTAGGCCATGTCATTAAATTGACATCTACTACTACAAATTCCATTCTCTGTATGTTGCTCTGCAAAGGGAAAATCACCGTACATTTAGGTACCATGGTGGAAAATAAATTTACACCGGAAAATCGAAATTGAGGTTAGTAGATGTCAAGCGAATGACAGGCCGGCCTAAATTTATTGTCCGCCATGGTACAAAAGGACCTTCTTAACCTTGATGTTTGATCAAACTCGGCGTATAGTGTGACAACCAAGCTTGGAAGTTCTTTTAATTTTTTTGTTTGTGACGTCATTAAAACAGACTGATCAGTTTCGTTTGTCAAACTAACTGATAGTGTGACATAGGCTTAACGCTCTATTTTGTACCGTTTTTGTAGCATTGTTATTTATGAAAATTTTTAACGAATGCATAAAAATAAAAAATCAATTTTTTGGCTAATTATAAGATCACTGTAAAAGGAAGTTGTGTGAGTGTATCACACCAGATTTTTTTCATCATTATTGAATGGGGTTTTCATACCATCTCATAGTATCCATTTGCTTGATTCTGATTTTTGTAGCATAGATTCTTTCTCCTAGGTTGTGGTTACTTTCTACATGTGCAGACCGTTTATTTCGTACCCAAATATGATATACAACTCAATTTCCTATTGATCACATCATATTTAATTAACTACGCATTTTTCTGGAAATGCTTATGTTATTTTATGGAAGTTTGGCTTGTTGCTTCACTTAAATACACGTAAATAAAATACGAAGTAAAACTAATGTAATTTTTCAAGCGTATACAAGATCAAATTGATAGAAACAACCATGATACCATTAATGCGACTGCCACTGGAGTGAGAGCCGAATAACTTATCACTCATCAAACTATTTTATACAGTACTGTCCATTGTCTGTTGGGATGTCGATATTTTTCGAAGGATTAAGCTGCTTTGCAAGGCTGCCGAACAGCACACGAATTAGGTGCAAGCATGACACCCAATTTTCTTTCGTACATGAGTGGTTACTGCCCCCCCCCCACATTTAATCCTGTTCTGGCGCGATATATTAAAAACAATGCTTCTGCAAAATTCTCAATACGCTCCTGCACACAAGACAATCAGGATGCAGTTAACTGCGTGCAAATTGACTCATCTGCGAATAATTATTCCAACGTAACAGCAGCGATTCTCTGTTCACAAAGCGCATAAATATTCATAGCTGGTAAAATATAGCCTCGTCGTGCTTCTCGCAACTCGGTAATTACGCCTGAACACGGCGACTTAACAATACCTCCCGCATTATGTAATTTCTCGGTGAAGGCTAAACTTTTTAAACTAAATGATTTTCCCATTTTGCTCGAATTATAATAATGTGTAAGCGTGGCGGAGCCGAACCTTTCATTCGAAAATTTAACGCCGTACTTGCGTGCAGACCATTCACTGGAAAAGGCAAGCAGCTGAGAGGAAAATAAGAAGTTAAAAGTGAAAGTGATCAGGAAATCCAGCAGTCTTGGCGGTCGACAGGCCCAGGCGAGGTACTGAAGGCTTCGGTCTGTAAGCTATTTAAAAAAAAACTAAGTTAGTGCTTCGCGCGAAATTTTTGCTTTGTGAAGGTGTCCTATAACCTTTATTAGACTGTGAGTACGAGGCTATGATTATTTAAACAGACACGTAAACTTAGCAGCCTGAAGTTTTTAAGCCAATATTTGAGGTTTTTATCTGTAGGATTGATATCATCGCGCAAGCTCAAGCGTTCTCCTTAGAGCCCATTTGCAAGATTAGAATAAGTAATGGGAATATGTCAGTAATGTATGCACCTGATAGTCCTATTTGGGTCAAGATATGTGCAAATCTTTGTTATCGATAAATCGTACGAAAGCCATATTTTTTCTGATAATTCGTTTTCTTAAAATACTTTCTAAATAAATATTTCTTTTATTTTGTATATCAAACTAAGTATTTCTATATTTTGGTTCTCGACACAATTACAGTTCATTTCAAATAACAAAACATTAGATACTGCTTTCAGCAACATGTTTTATATAAACATTTTTTAATATGAACCAAATATGAAACCTTCGAACCTTAAAACAGTGCGAGCATTGTATATTGTATGAACATTCACGCAGTATTGAATTCAGACTGTATACTCCGTGGGGGAAAATGAATGTCCGGGGGGTATTTTTATCTATTCCCGCGCGATCCATCCATTTTTTTATAGATACACAAAACATGAACATGAAGTGGTAATATTTCCGGGGGGGATTTTTGTAATGCCCGAGGGGGAAATTCCCTCCCGGTCACCCCCTGGATTCAACACTGCATTGACGTATCTCTGAAAATTTTAGTCGCCAATACATACAGAAACACAGAATGTCAAACCAGATCCGTAGCTAGGTACTCATTAGTTTATGTACGACCAGGTGGAATTGGTCACTTTGTACCCTATCTTTGAGGGTGTAATGTGGCACTTTACGGCCCTAGGCCCATACAGTACTTTACCACCCCCTTAGTGTCTTTTTGTCAGTTTGACAAACAGTGACATCGTAGGTTGTCAAAATTTATGAAAACTATAAATCTTTATGGAACTAAACAGGCCACTGGCCTAACATAAGAGGAAGAAGGAGAAGATAAATCGGGTTTTAATTGTGAATATTTCGGTTTCTACATAAAACATTGTATACACATCGTGCATAACTAGCATTTTTAGCTTTATTCGTGTTAGGTGTTACGCTACGCTACGCATTGGGATCTAAATTTTACGCAGTTATAAAGGGTGTTTTTTTTTAGAGTGGTAGAACTTTAAATTGAAATAAAACACAGAAAAATGTTTTTAATATCCATGAAATTGGCTTTATTTGAAAGATAATTTTATGGCATTTATGTTTGAATATGATTTCGGGCATGTGACCGCCACGACTGGCGTGTGCATGACGTAATCTGGAGGTCCAATTTTCACACACTCTTCGCAGTAAATCAGGCTGTATTTCGGCAATAACGCGTCGAATGTTGGCTTCCAAGCGCTCAATTTTTTCCGGTTTATCGACTTAGACATGCGACTTTACATATCCTCAAAGAAAATTATCTAACGGAGACAAATCGCACGAAAGAGGTGGCCAGTTAACAGATCCATTTCGTGGATCCATTTTGTGGATCTGTTAATTGGCCACCTCTTTCGTGCAATTTGACGCCGTTAGATTATTTTCTTTGAGGATATGTAAAGTCGCATGTCTACGTCGATAAACCGGAAACAATTGAGCACTTGGAAGCCAACATTCGACGCGTTCTTGCCGAAATACAGCCTGATTTACTGCGAAGAGTGTGTGAAAATTGGACCTCCAGATTACGTCATGTACACGCCAGCCGCGAGGGTCACATGCCCGAAATCATATTCAAACATAAATGCCATAAAATTATCTTTCAAATAAAGCCAATTTCATGGATATTAAAAACATTCTTCTGTGTTTTATTTCAATTTAAAGTTCTATCACCCTAAAAAACACCCTTTACTTGTTATACTTTTTAGCAACACATTCGTGTTCAAGGGACATGTACAATGTAAACTACTTGGCAAAACACTTCTGGTATATCTTCTACTATAGCTAAACGAAGACGATGATAGTAGTTTAAAACATACTGTATTTTATATTAGACGGTTTAATTGTTGTGTTATTATTGCGTTTAGTATTTCCCGCATTCTAGAAACACAACCTAGAAAGAAGGCTTCAGGGTAGTGATGGGCTTATTCGAATAAAAAATAACCGGTTATCCGGTTATTGAAATAACCTGTGTAACTCGGTTTTCGTTACAAGTATTCGGATGAAAAATAACCTCATCCTGATACGTACTACGTGCCGCGTCTCAGCGACCTGCGAGTGATCGAAATTCTGTAAATAATACGTCATTCATAACTCATATAACATTTTCTACTTATGTACTTGATTGACCCAAGTGAGGCTCGCGGCTGCTTGTTGATGTTATTAAGACATTTGAGACTCCCAGTCGACGAGTTAAATTTATGGGGCCGTTCCTATTAAAGATAACGTTCTGCTGAGTATGAGATTTGCCAAAGCTGTGTTGGTATTAATTTATAACGGCCTAAATTTTTGCTTCGAAACGCTGTTGATTATGCCTAATAAGGGATAAAAAGAAAGCGAAATAAGATTTTCCAATATCGTAACAGGTTTATATTTAATTGTTAATAACGGAGCAGTCGGGACAAGAAGTGGATTTCGATGTTGAAAATCTTAAGTGTGCGTCCTTAGAACCGCGGAAGGCTGAACGTAGATAAATTATGGATTCTAAAATATACCGGTATGATGTGCAAGCGAAAAGGGAAGGGTGGCTACTAGAGAATTTTAGGAACTAAAAATAGATTCAATAGATACTTTGTATTCGCATATTTATAATTTCTTTATGATTAGTATTGATATAGCTATTCTCAATGGTTTAAACTCCTTAGAAATCAAATAAAAATCATTTATACAATTATTATAATTAACGATTAACTGAGTTCCTCTGCTATCTGCAAGTTACGATGCCGATGCAGATGACGGTGAACCGCCAACCGGCAAACCAGCTGACTTAATCGAAACGAATCGAGAGCCAAAATTGATTCGAATGATTATTCAAATAATCAATCGGTTATTAATATGATTCGAATGCAAATGATTCGGTTATGAAAATTGTCCGGTTATGCCCATCACTACTTCAGGGGTTACCACTCGTGAACTGAGCTCTTAGTCGCACCCCATTCCCTTTTTTATCGGTAATGGAAAACGTAATTTTGAATAACATTTATTAGAAGACCTGCCGACCATAATTCCTCCCTTATAATCGACGTGGCGTTAAATGTAAACCTAAAATATGTTTTTTTCCTATAAACATTTTGAAGGGCTAAGAATTTGGGGTTTATGTTGGCATTACTTGGATTCGTTTAAAAAATATATATGTTGGTAGAATTTGTTTTACTAACTTTTAGAACTAAAAATTGGTGGGAAATTTAAAATCTGGCATTAAAGGAGTTTTGTTTTTAGGTAATCTTTCGTAAACTTCTTCTTCTGGCATGTTAGGCTGCAGATCCAACAGTTCCTCTGCACACTTCAGAATTGCTTTTTTTACATTTAATTTTAAAAGATTTCGTTTTTTGCGGGTATTTATTTGCAAAAACGAAAAGCTGACAATTTAATTTTAAATGTCAAAATGACACAAGTCGTTTACAGAAAAACATGACAACAATAAATTTTCTAATAATTAAAAAAAAACAGTTTTGCCAACTTTATCTTGACCATGAAAATTTTTATAGGAAAAGAACGTACTTTAGTGACATTGCATACTTTTCATCGTCTTTTAATAATTTATAAATATCGAGGCGTACTTTTGAAATACACGTCTCTCTTCCAAACAAGTTTTTATGGTTTCGGGATGCGACAAGATAGGAAACCTTTTATTTTTATTTATTTATTAATCTTTTACCAAAGTAGCTAAACAATTATTACCTACCTTATTTACGTTTGCGTAATTGCCTCCTGTGTACAAAACACTTGCACAAATATGGTATATAATATATTGCACGCTATGTTCACTTTATTCTCCTGCAAATGTTTTACAACTCTAGCAACTCTCCATTACGATGCAAATGCAACCACTTGTTTGTAATAGTTTTACGTCGTTTATTTGTGCAAAACCAATTGTAAATTACTCGCATTACACACTACCAAACATTAACGAAGACATTAAGTTACTTGTTAATTACAAGAAGCTCAATTTGTTGTCGATAATTTCAATCAACGTGTAGCTGTGATCTGCGCGTCTTCAGGTTGTAGCCATTAACTAACCAACCTACTTCAGGCGACGTCACGAAGCCATGACGTCAGAGCCATCTGCCCTTGTTTTTAAAGATGGTGTTAATTCTATTCGGAACTAAAACTTACGTAAATGGTCCGTTTTAGTCTATGTTTGTAGAAGATATATAAATACGAGATAAATTGTACATCAAATTCGCTAGTAGTTTGATACTAACATCGACTCATTAACTTTACCATCTTTAACATTACGAATGACGATAACAAAATGTTGTCTTTTGTACCATCTCAATTTCAAACCATGGTACAGCTGCATCTTTAGCTTCATTGCCGATTGACAAACAAACCGGTTATATTCATTTGTGGTTAGGCATTATATAATTTATCATCTTTTTTCGCCTTTTAAATGACATGATTCAGATATACAGGGTGAGTCAACAGTACGGGAAAGCTCGATTGCACTTAAGTCCTTAAAGATATCGATATGAGCTAAGTGCCACTATATACAAGAAGTTATGGTGCAGTTTGTAAAATTATTTTTCGTTATACAGGGTGTTCTATTTTTTCAGGGCAGTATTCAACTTCATTTTTTTAATGGAACACCCTGTATATATTTCAAAATATGGATTTATCTTTCTCTAGGATAAAAGAGTTTACTTTTTGAAATTTGCTTCAGCCGTTTTGAAGTTATTCGATTTTTTCTGTAAAAACGTGCACCTTTGGACACTTATTCAAAAAATCACAGGGTTCTTGATCGTAGAGATTGAGATTTTGCTCATGCCTAAACAACTTTTTGGAGTATTATTTGGCAATAAGGACGCTTTTCTGCGTTGCAGCATTATTTAGTTGTGACACATTAATTTTTCGAAACTTTGAAGGGCCATAACTTTATTTTTTTCAAGTAGCACCCCCTGTATTTTATTGCTTAGTGATCTGCAACCTCTCATTTTACATATTTTTTATCGGATATGTCCTATGTCAACAATTGATAGTTTAGGAGATATTAGGATTTATTTAAAAATGCACACATTTCTCCTTGATACCTACCGAGTGTGCCATGGAAAAAAATGGATTATAGCTTGACACACGTCATAATCGCACTTGTTGTACGTCACATTTGTAATTTATCGGGGAAATAAAATTAGCAAAAGATGTACATATTTAGGGAAAGTAATTGATACCCCCATAGAAGACACACAAAAGTTAGACCTCTGAAAAGTGCAAAACATGTTTTTATGATATTCAGAAGTATACACATTCGTCAATCCTTCTTAAAAACGACGTATTCACGGCTTCAAGTGTGGCAGCGTTAATGCTATGAAAAGCTTCTGTAATTCTATGTTGCATATTTTCCTTAGTAGTGACTTCGGTTTCATACACCCGATCGTGGAAGAAACCCCAAAAAAAATCTGGTTTTGTTAGGTCAGGCGCCCTCGGAGGCCATGGCACTGGACCTCCAAAAAAATCTGGTTTTGTTAGGTCAGGCGCCCTCGGAGGCCATGGCACTGGACCTCCCCTGCCAATCCAGCGTCCCTCAAATCCGCCGTCCAAATAATCCCTTACAATACGACTATTATGTGATGGGGCACTGTCATGTTGAAACCACATTCGTTTTCTCGCATCCAAAAGCAAATCATCCAGATACAATTGAAAATCGTTTTGGAGAAAGTGCAAATACGATTCTCCATTCAGTGGGCCGTCGAAGAAATACGGCCCAAGAACCCTACTATCTATTATACCACCCCAAACATTAAGTGGCCATCGATGTTGGTGGTCGAGTGTTCGAATTAAATGGGGGTTTTGAGTGTCGTAATGAAAGTTGTGAATATTAACTTTTTCATCTTTTTAAATGTCGCCTCATCCGTAAATAGCACGTTATTGAAAACAGTGTGTTCCTGCTGTTCCATATTTCGGGCCCATAAACAAAAATTGTGCCTGGCGACATAGTCGTCTTCATTTAGGTGCTGTACTAACTAGACATGGTACGGATGGAATTTGTTGTTGCTGATACTCCTGGAGACACTGGTTTGAGAAATTCGCAGTTGTTGACTTACGACTCGGGAATTTGTGTGCGAGTTTTCTACAACACTTTGCACAAGCCAGATCTTCATTTTCACCCTTGGTCATTGGGTTTCGCCGACGGTGTTTGTCATACTGAACACTACCCGTTTCTTCAAATCTTGCTTGCACATTTCCGAAGTCTCTTGCTCTTGGATGCCTTCTACCGGGATATTTTTGCGCATAAATTCTAGACGCCAGTAACGTGTTTCGCCCACTTTCATCTAATACATAAACCATATCCAGTATTTCATCTTTCGTTAATTTCATTTTCCCGACAAATTAAAAACGTGAGATAAAACGAGTGCAATTTTGACATATGTCGAATAATAACTCGTGAACACCTTTTTCCATGGCACACTGGGTAGGTATAGATGAGATATTTGTTCATTTTTCGAAAAATTCTAAACTATAAAATGTTGTCACAGGGAATAAAAATTGTAAAATGAGATGATTAATACGACTCAGCAATAAAATACAGGGGTTGCCATTTGAAAAAATAAAGTTATGGCCAGGCTTAGGATAAATATGCACTTAAAATTTCGAATATATGCATGCAAAATATTGAAAATATGCACTTAAATATGACCCTTTCCTCATTTGGTTCAATGTAGCACTGTGCAAGTCAGGAACGTAATTTTTTATTAATGTTGATTCGTGAGGAATATCTCGCTTCCTGTGCTTCTCTAGAAATACTGGAAGTTTTTTTTTGTAACTTGGATAGAGGTATATCAGCAGATATAAAGGTTTTATATAAATCATAATTAAACTCAGAATCGTTTCTTGGATTTAGCATTGTTGCTGCCTATTAGTTGTTTATCTGCTTTATTGCTCATATGTTTTTCTGTTTGCATATGCTGAGTAACTTAAAATGTTTTTGAATCTACAATTGCGACTACAGTATTTACAAAATAGCATTCTACCATTCGTGGTAAAGTATTCAAAATCAGGCACAAACTGATTTAGAACTACACTTGAAGATATTTTTCTTTTCTTATCCTTAGCCTGGTTATGACCCTGCAAAGTTTCGAAAAGTTAACATTTCACAACTAAGTAATCCTACAACGCAGGTAAGCTTTCGTATTGCCAAATGATACTCCAAAAAGTTGTTTAGGGATGAGCAAAATCTCAATTAGATATCTCTACCATCAAGAGCCCTGTGATTTTTTGAATAAATGTCCATAAGCGCACGTTTTTACAGAAAAAAATCGAATAACTTCAAAACGGCTGAAGCAAATTTCAAAAAATACACTTTGTTATAAGTCCTAGAAAAAGATCAATCCATATTTTTTTAAATATACAGGGTATTCCATTTAAAAAAATAAGTTGAATTCTGCCCTGAAAAATGGAACACCCTGTATAATAAAAATAATTTAAAAAACTGCACCATAACTTCTTGTATATAGTGGCACTTGGGTCATTTCGATATCTTTAACGGCTTAAGTGCAATCGAGCTTTCCAGTACTATTGACTCAACCTGTATACAGTGTGTCCAAGATAAGGAGGGCCAGTATGGGGATCTCGGTAATGGTAAGAGATACAAATTTGGTTAAATGGGAAGAAAGTTGCGCAATTAAAGGACTAAAAAAATGACGTCTACAAATCCTTGATATGATTTTTCGTTTTTGAGATATCTCAAAAAAACCGAATTTTTGGATTTTATTTTTTATTTTTTTCTGGCGTTAATATTAAAGTTAGAGCAAAACTGATTCAACTTCTTTAAAGCAACTTTTAGTGGACTTAATGATTACGTTATCAATTTTTTTATCCGACGTTTCGTCTTTGAGAAACCATCATCAACTTCATTTTTTTAAATACGCTCCTGGTTTTTTTATGCCAAATTTGCAAAGCCCTTGTTACTCTAAATTCAAAAATGTACCACATATTATGGTTTAATTACGTTTCGCGCTTTTTTCTGATCATCATCAGAAAATTTTTTAGATACGGACCTGCATTTCTCATAATTTTATAAAAATAAGTTCATACAGTAAGTTAGGCCTTTTTACATGCCGTTAAAGTATTAAAATGCACATCATAATGTCATAATTCTGATACATTAATTTAATAGGCAACAAATAACTCTTAACAATAAACAAAAAAGAAATGAACAAAAGATAGATAGAAAGAATAACAAAACGAACATCGAAACCATTTAATAGGTATTAAATTTACAGAAGGTATTCAAAAAGGTTGCCATCATTCTCTAAGCATAAATAACATCTTCTGTAGAACTGTATAATCTAAAACATTATTGAGCAATATTGGCGTTATACTTTGAAAGGCTTCAAGAACCAATCTTCTAAGTTCTTCTATTTCAAAACGTTAAATACCTATTACATTGTTTCAAGGTTCGTTTTATCATTCTTTCTGCCTATCTTTTGTTCATTTATTTGTTGTTTATTGTTAATAGTTATTGGTTGCTTATTAAATTAATGTATCAGAATTATGACATTATGATGTGCATTTTAATATTTTAACGGCATGTAAAAAGGCCTAACTTACTGTATGAACTTATTTTTACCAAATTATGAGAAATGCAGGTCCGTATCTAAAAAATTTTCTGATGATGATCAGAAAAAAGCTCGAAACGTAATTAAACCATAATATGTGGCACATTGTTGAATTTAGAGTAACAAGGGCTTTGCAAATTTGGCATCAAAAAACCAGGACCGTATTTAAAAAAATGAAGTTGATGATGGTTTCTCGAAGACGAAACGTCGGATAAAAAAAATAATAACGTAAACATTAAGTCCACTAAAAGTTGCTATAAAGAAGTTTAATCAGTTTCGCTCTAACTTTAATATTAACGCCATAAGAAAATAAAAAATAAAATCCAAAAATTCGGTTTTTTTGAGATAATTCAAAAACGAAAAATCATATCAAGGATTTCTAGACGTCATTTTTTTAGTCCTTTAATTGCGCAACTTTCTTCCCATTTAACCAAATTTGTATCTCTTACCATTACCGAGATCCCCATACTGGCCCTCCTTATCTTGGACACACTGTATAAATAGTCTAGAATGTTTCAGTGTGTAGTAATTAATATTATGTTTCGAATGGGATACATTTAGTACACGGTTCCGAGGAACGCGAGATTAGATATACAGGGAGTTCGGTAAAGAATGGGACACCGATTAGTCATAGATTCCTTATGTTGTAATAAATCGATTAAACCTAATATATCTTAGTACAAAGCCCTTCAGTAAGAAGTTACAAAGCCTTGAAGTTCATTTCTTTAATTTTTTTGTTAATTTCCACAAATATAGAGATATCGATTTGAATTTTGGTATACATACTTACTATTATGTACTGCACTAATAGAAAAAATTTCATAAACTAGACTTGACTGTAAGGGTTACTTTATCTATCTTTCAAAACTTTTCTTAGCTCTAACTTCATTATCTGTAATTTTGTTAAAATTTTAGGTTATTATTTGAAAGAGAATTAAAATACACAAAAATAATGTACTCTTAGTTCATAAGCGTAAGAGCAACCGTTTACCTTAAAATGCCCATCAAAGGTTTTTGGTTGTCATTAAGACGTGCAATTATCAAATAGCCATGATCACAAAAACAATGGGTAATGATTGTAATCTAGTAAACAACAACAAGAAATCAATTAATGACATTGGTGACATCAGGTTTTTGTCTTTTGTGCTTACGAAAATACTGTGACATAACGAATCTTTCACCATTGGAGAATTTGTTATGTAGCGGCATTTTCTTAAACACAAAAGAACAAATTCTTATGTCACTAAGGTCATTAATTGATTCATCATTGTTTTTTACTATATGACCATTGTTTTTGTCATCATGGCTACTTGATAATTGCACGTCTTAATGACAACCAAAACCCTTTGATGAGCATTTTAAGGTAAACGGTTGCTTTTAGGCTTCAGAACTAAGAGTACATTATTTTTGTGCTTTTTAATTCTCTTTCAGATAATAACCTAACATTTCAAAAAATATTACAGATAACGAAGTTATAATAAAAAAAAAAGGTTTTGAAAGATAGGTAAAGTGCCTCTTACAGTCAAGTCTAATTTATGACAAAAATTTTGTTAGTGTAGTACATAATAGTAACCACGTATGCCAAAATTCAAATCGATATCTGTACATTTGTGGAAATTAAAAAAATAGGAGGAGTTCAGTGACATACACACGTACAGAAGAATGTTTATACGAGGGCCAAGCTATAATTATTGAGAATAAGACAATCTACTAGGCCGTGAAAAACAAAACATACAGTATTATTTAGAGTAACTCTTTATCTGCCATTTAAGGTTTATTTGTTGAAGTTACGTTAGTTAGAACACGAGTTGTTAATTTTTTAAAATGACATTAAAAGTCAAAAAATGAAATTAACCAAAGATCATTTTTGACTCATGATTTATTATGACTTTAAAAGATGTTTAAGCGCTTACGAAGTGCAAAGAGAATTTAGACTCGGCTTTTAGTGAATACGCATATTCTTTTGTTACAAATTACCATCTTATAAAGAATTTTAACTCGAAGGGAATTTTGTTCAGCATCAGAAAGGAGCAGAGTATGATCCTACGACCGTTACCGAAAAAAAAACATTGCTGCTGTTAAGAAAATAATTGAAGAGGGCGATAAAGCCACTTATGCGGTAATAGAGCATCAACTAAAGATTAGATCCTCAGCTGTTAACACAAGCATACACTATCACCAACATTTAAAAAAAAATATCAATAGTTTTGTGCCGCATTGGCTTTCGGATTCTTGAAAAACTGAGCGTTTCAGAATTGGCCATGAAACTTTATATCTCCTAAGTAATGGCAGACAAACATTTTTTTTTCAATATACTGATGTGTGACGAAACTTATATTCCCATTTTCGACATACCTAGTCGCAAAGAGAGTCGTGTATGAATTCAAGAAGATGAAGAAGACCGCTGTTCCATGATTATTAAATGTCATACAATGGCAGACAATTTTACATAAGAATCCATAGTCAACTGTGCATAGTTACGAAGTAACAATATTTTCAAAACTTCCCGCTTCCATGTACCAGCTTGTATAATCTACATGCAAAATATTGTCTTCCTCCATCAAATAGTTTTTGAGTTATACCGCCAACAGACAGACAGACAGACGAAATTGAGAAAACCTGTTTTTCGTCATCTAGGGACTCTGAAGCGTGAAGATCTGCAGAAATCTTGGAAGGTGATTTTTTCGCGATTACAATACTTCCTTTGTCGTTTAGTGTGGAAAAATTTATTTGGATGAAGTGATGCACCATCTGGTCAATCAGTGTTATTTGCTATGGATAATGTCTCGGCATGCGGAGTATCAGGTACCTTACTGACTGCTATTGAGCGTATGGTCAAAGCCTTATCTAAAGTGTTACAATTTCAATCTTACCAAGAAGTTTTTGAATATTTCATTCTGTAATAACATGAAACCCAGGTACATTAAAAAATTTTTGCACTTGCGGGACTAAAGTTGGCCCTTTAGTCACTTATTTCAGGGACTAAAGTAGCTCATTTAATCTCTAGGGACAGAAGTAATTACTTTAGCCCCTAGGGACTAAAGTAAAAAATGTTACCGTATCTATGGTAATCTATGGTAAATTCGGGGTTGTCAGGTTAGGTTTCGCGTCAGTTTTGACATAAACTGACGCAAAACGTAAGCTACTAACCTCGAATTTGACATAATTGTGAGCTCTTGTCATAATGACTTACAGTGCCATCAACTTTAAAATTTACCAAAGGCTACTAATTTTAAAATAATTGTAACTAAAATGTCAATAAATGACGTTTAAAAAATCTGGTGTGATACACTCACACAACTTCCTTTTACAGTGATCTTATAATTAGTCAAAAATTTAATTTTTAATTTTTAAGCATTTGTCAAAAATTTTCAAAAATTACGAATTCTACAAAAACGGTACAAAATAGAGCGTTAGTTGAAGAGACAAATTTTCTCTAAAATCTTAAGCAGAATTGAAAAATGTAATAATATACCGGGTGTTCCATTTAAAATAGGAGTTAATAAAAAAAATAGAAAAAAAACAAAAGAAACCCACTTTAGAAGTTTTTAACTGGAAAATCACCTATCTCACGTCAATGCACATTAAAAATGTAATAAAAATGTAAAGTTTGAAAAAAATCGTTAGAGCCGTTTTTGAAAAAACCGAAAAAAACTGAAAAATCACAAGAATAAACACCTACTTCCGGTTATGCGATTTTCTTCAAAAGCTTGCTGTCTCATCTACATAGTACACAAAACTTATATATGAAGTTTCAACGCCATACCTCTTTTCGTTTTTGAGATATTCTGTTCACAGACAGACACACAACAGACACACAGACAGACACACAGACAGACACACAGACAGACAGACACACAGCCCAATGAAAAAAAATATGTTTTTTGGGATCAGGGGACTCTAAAACGTGAAGATCTGTTGAAAACTCAATTTCGAATTTTTGGGGTGAATCCAATACTTCCTTTATCGTAAAAGGAAGTAAAAAACGGGTTTTCGTTTTAAATCTTCCTGCAACGTGAAAAAAATAGTATATGCAACTCGGAGAGAATGCTATTTTGCTTCAGTGCAATTTCTGACTCTCGGGCTTCGCCCTCGAGTCAGAAATTGTACCTCAGCAAAATAACGCATTTCTCTCCCTCATTGCATAATCTACTAATCTTAGTCAATACTTTGCAATTCCATTGTTATCTTATTTCTTATTAAATAATCTATTATTAAATAGTAGATTATGCAATGAGGGAGAGAAATGCGTTATTTTGCTGAGGTACAATTTCTGACTCGAGGGCGAACCCTCGAGTCAGAAATTGCACTGAAGCAAAATAGCATTCTCTCCGAGTTACATATACTATTTTTTTCACGTTGCATAAGATTTAAAACGAAAACCCGTTTTTTAAACGTCATTTATTGACATTTTAGTTACAATTATTTTAAAATTAGTAGCCTATGGTAAATTTTAAAGTTGGTGGCACTGTAAGTCATTATGACAAGAGCTCACAATTATGTCAAATTCGAGGTTAGCAGGTTAGGTATTTTGACGCAAACTGACGCAATACCTAACCTGTTAACTTCGAATTTGACATAATTGTTCTGTCAGTCATAATGAAAACTCCCTAGGGAAATTTTTGTCTTATTTAGTTTCTAGGAAGTAAATGTTTTACTTCTGTCACAATTTTGATGCTATAGAAATCGACTTCTACTCCCGGTCGTGGGAAAAATAAATACTATCCTATAATATAGTATGAAATAGTTATTTTCATGACAAGCGTCGAAAGTAGCAAATATCGTGCGAGTGTTGATTAGACAAACGAGGGCGTAGCGAAGCGAAGCCCGAGTGATCTAAAACACGAGCACAGATATTTGCACTTTCGGGCGAGTTATGAACACTATTTTTTAGACGACCACTCAAAGTAAATTCTATTTTTAAGAATTGCTTTTATTTCGTTTGCAAAATTGATCGTTATATTATTATTGGTACAATTATAAAAAATTAGAGCTTGTTGGAAGCAGAGCAACGAATAAAGCAAAAGCGTCTGGATTATTTGAATCACGGTCTGCTGAATTGTGTGACAAACGCCAAAGTGACGTTTGTCACACAATTCAGCAGGCCGTGATTTGAATAACTTTGTGCCGTTACGATATGACTAGCACGATATAATATCGTGCTAGTGTATGCAATTGTCAACTTTCTGTAGTAGGCTGCTGTCGCGATAATGTTACTTTCATACGTGGTCGTCTAAAATAGCTATTTATGCAACAAGTGCTAAAAGTCTACGTTTATGCGCGAGACATGAAAATTATGAAACTCAGCCTTCGGCTTCGTTTCATAATTTTCATGTCTCGCGCATAAACGACTTTTATCACGCGTTGCATACAATATTTTATCTACGACCTTAATTTTACCGTTATTAATCCATAAATATCGATTTAAGAAAGGTTCGCATCTGCGACACTTTTAATTTATGTCATAATGAACAGTAGCCTACGCCGCGCGGGCGATTGTTTAGCCACGCCCGTGCTGTCAAGGTGAGTTACGAAATGTAATTATTGATACTCCACATATGACTGTATTCATTACATAACGCTTTAATTATTTCAAAAATGCTTTACCTGTAACGCAAGAAGCAACTAGAATAGCTTTACAACTTCACTTGCAGTTCGAAATTGTAGTTTTGTAACCTCACTTCACTTTTAGCCCGTGTGCTAAAAGTAAACAGCTGATTTCTTTAAACACACTATAAAACGTCACTTTTAGTGAAACAAGCTAGCGCTAAAAGGCCTACTTTTAGTAGTGGTCGTAGATAAAATTATTTTTTCACTACATTCTTCTTAAATCATCCTTACACTGTCAAGTTTGAGGGATGTAGGCTACATTTACAAAAATTGTTACAGTTTCCATGACAATGTACTTACTTCCCTAGAGAAGTGAATTACTTACATCCTGCATGTATTACAACTGAGAAGATGCCATGTCTGCCACTTGGTTAATGCGAAAAAAACCATTGTCGTTCGTACTATTATCAATTTTTAATCAGAATACAAGCACAAAGATCACAAAACAGCATTTGCAATCGTATTCACGCATTTTTACCAATACTTTTTCACAGTGCGTTTATAACTGTCAAACAAAACTTCACAGCGCTATAAGACTTCTATAGTTTAGCAAATGTCATAATTTTACGCCAGGTTATTACCTACCATTTACTTTACAAAAGGAAATATTCGTAGTGAAAAAACGTATGTACTTTACACAGGATGTAGGAAGATTTACACTACCTCGAACCTTGCTACCCTCGTTCACTTTGCTCACTCAGGCATCAAACGGTCCTCGGTAGTGTAAATCTTACCTACATCCCTTGTAAAGTAATATACTATTCATGTAGTATGGTTATGGAATATTTCCTAATTTCTGAATGCAACTATAAGTCATTTTAAAATCAAATGTCAAGTTTGACGTTTAAGTATAAACGTAGTTGCATTCATAAATTAGGAAATATTCCATAACCATACTAGATGTAAATAATTTTTGATCATACTTTATTTTGTACCGGGAAATCAAATACAGTCAATGCGGTTATTGATCCTAAACTTGAGATACTTTAGATACTCAGTCCTTTCGCTATCTACGTTTCGGTGTACGGCTTGATTAAAAACATTTTGTAGGTGCAAAGTTTTAATTATTAAATTTACAGATACAAATTTATTGTAGTGATGGCCAGATAAGACTATTAGACAGAAGTCTAGACAAATAGTTTTTATTAAACCATTTCCAAAGGTTACAACCTCAAATTCAATTGGATCTAATTGAACTGATTCAATTCTATCTAATTTACAAAAATTTGTTATATTGTAACTTCTTGTTTGGTGTTTTTTAGCAATACAGTTTTTTCCCAATAAAACAAACTTAATTCAACGATACTTTTGGAACACGTAATTTGCTGCTTGCCAATCTGTCTGACCGTTTGTATTAATTACTTAATTACATTAAGATTCTAATACAAGCACAAGTACATTTATTAATGTTTTAATTAGAGTCGTTTAAATTCATGTGTAAGCGAAATATGCGTGATTCAGGGCCAGCCGCTACGCCACTGCCATAATATTGTAAAGGGTAATTTTGTTTACACTCCGCCCATTGGATGTTAACAGATTACAAAAAGGTTAATCGTCAATAAGGTTCATTTAAGCAGGGTCGTAACGAAAAAAAAACAAGCACCCAAAACATATTTTCCCATCTATACGTTTTGGCGAAAAAAAAAATTTAAAAATGTAAAAATTTATAAAAATAAAGTAATATAATATCGAACTGGTAATAGTATATTGTAAACCTAGGCGGTAAAGTGATTATTTTCCAGGCTGAAAGAAGAAATGGACAGGCGAGCTTTAGCGAGCCTGGACACTTCTTGAAGCCTGGAAAATCACTTTACCGTCCATGGTTTACACATTATTTTTCATCCTACAACACCATCCTGCAATAATTTTTTCAACATAGCTCTCATACAGGTTATTATTTTGAAATTGACAGAACTGTCAACAATAATAAAACAATGTGCAAATGTTGGCAAATCGAATAGCGTTTTTAACTGTAGCGCTATCTACCCACAGTTAGATATAAGCTTCTACAGAAATCTATCTGATGTTTATTTTATATTAAAGATGTAACGAATACATTGCTAAAATTAAGTTTTAATGAGCAAATATTTTTATAAAAGGGGGATAGCTATTATTTAAAGCAAAAAGGTTAATTATAAACGCGTTTTTTTTTAAAATTTGGTTTGACATATTATTGCAGCGTCCCCTACTGGAAAACATCGAGTTTTTTTTCTTGCCTAGCCATTGGGAGTTGTTTTGCAGGGCTAGCCTTAGAAACGCACACTTTCTCGTCTCTATGGAGATGGTAAAATTCGATTTTCTAATCAAGTAGGATGAAAAATATATTCTACAAAAACAATAAACTGTTTTTATTACGCTAATTTGGCATATGTTGCCCCATTGGTACCTGGTACTGCACCCAACGGGTTCCTTATCTAATACCTTTGTTCATGGCTGCAGATGAAAACATAACGAAATTTGTTTGAAATAGAACTAATGGGGTGTTCTTTGCTTTCCTCAAAAGTTTGCTAGAGGGCAAGGTCAAGTTTTTTGGACTCCCTCGATCGCTCCCCTAGATTAGAGTACCTACCTAAATGTAATTTCTGACATAACAGCTTTTTGGAGAGTAGTGACACGAAACTGACTGGCAACGTGTATTTTGTCCAAATTGCAAAAATCTACGTTGCCATTTTTCGAAAATGTGGTGTCTGGTAATAAAAATTTCAAAGTTAAATTTTTAGGTTAGACTAAGATGACGGTATCAATTAACTAAAATATTAAACGTAAATGGCTATTTTGCTCCTATAACTAATTAAATAAAATAATACAACAAATTATATCTTTTATTCAATATATTCCTTGCAGTAAATATTGTTATGATAGAAATCTTGATATCTAAAAGAATTACAACTGAAATCCACACTTTTTAAGCGATTATCGTTTAAAATGTAACTCAAAATCTATTTAAAAAATCATGTGACACAGTATTTCCACAATTTTTTTAGCAAGATTATGTTTCCAAAACATGAGCTTAAAATAGTTTGACAAAACTAATAATAGCGTACTTACTTTACATACTCTTGAATTTGTATTTATTTTCCAATTAGAATAATGCATGCTTTCTTCCCATTTAAGTAACCGAACCTTATTTTTAGGAAAACCAAATTATTTGATTTCTTCAAAACCGGTATAGTGCAATTTCAAATAATACAACAATTGACAACCATTTTGGTTGTTGGTTCTGTGCATATATGTATTATGGTTCTATGCCTTTGTTAAATTTGACGTTAATGTCAAAATATCGGCTTCCGACATGATAAAAAGAAAGTTACTAAATGGTCGGGTCCTTCCTCCTATTAAAATGAAATGACAGATGACTTCTAGGTCCTTTACCCTAGGTATATTTATACTAACGCCCTACTAAATTTCTCAATTTTCTTTAACTTTGTTTAGTTGCTTTGCTTTATGGAAAACTAATAAGATAAAGGCAAATCATTTGATTTAATTTGTTTTTGCACTACTAACTTGTAAACATACCATTATTGACCTATTTTGTATTGAGAAGTTGACCATTATTGACCTAGATCAATAATAATTTTTTATTGACGGTTTTTGACCCCCTTCGTTAACAACAGTCAATAATGGAGTCGCTGTCATTATTACTGGCACTTTTTCACAGATATCAAGCCTTAAAATGTAACTTACTAAATTTAAAAATAGAATGTGTATTAGTGTTAGTAGTGTAAAAAATAGTATATACACCGCGGTAGAGAAGTTCTATAGCTTTCTCTTCAGGGGCGTATAATATACTACCTATATACAACTTGTCAGTTTCAAGTTACGATATGACATTGCAGTTTATTAAATGGCAATTGCAATTAGCTATTAAACAGGTTAGTTGTTTACAATCATGTAAGGTTTAACGTTTCCGTGGGTAATTTCTATGTTTAATAAAAATAACACTGGATAGTTATACTCTGAACTCAGCTTGTATGAATATTAAATAAATAAATTATGTAGTATTCAGTAAAGTTATACAGTCTTTTGTTTTAACAGGTTATAAGTCAAATAATCTATGAAAAACAATTGCAGCACGGAAAATAAATGAAAATCACAAAGCAATTTAAAATTTATATTTGGCAAACAGGTACTTGAACGGTAGTTGGCAACGAATTTAAATTATATTAACAAATACATGATGTTGAAGAAACATAGTTTAGACAAAATTTAACTACACAAATGCACAATTAAAAAAACAAACTAAACAACAATATGCATCTAGCTACTTAGGGGAACTGAAAACAGAAAATTACCTAAATCGGTTTTTTGAAAAATGTGTGGAAATTCAGGACTTTATTCAGTAAAGTAGTGGGGACGCGGCAACGCAGGGTTGCCATGCGGTAATTAAAACGTTCAAAAGGTATTGTGGAAAGTATCATGTATCAATGATGTAAAAAGTGACGTATCTATCATACATCCATATACCTGAAAACCACATTTCCTTAAAACACAACCGTTCGAGCTTTGTGCACTAGTGCATTGTCGTGCAAAAGTAAGTGGCTTTACTGACGCGAATTTTAGCGTTTTTCGCAAATGGCGTTTCTTATTTGATTTTTTAGAGTATTTGCATAAGTTTCTCCAGTTAGTGTAGTCCCTCTCGGCGTATATTCAATCACCAATATTCTCTCCATATTCCAGAAAATTGTTGCCATTAACTTCCCAGCAGAAGGTAGGGTTCGACATCTCTGGGGAAGTAGAATGGAGAACTCTATGGCGATGGCCCCATTGCCTGGATTCCTGTTTCGTTTCAGGGTTCCCCAATAATGAACCCACGTTTCGTCACGAGTCACCATTCGTGGTAGAAACTCGGAATCCTTCTCTAAAGTAAACAAATGTTTGTCGCAAATTTGTTGGCTGTGCAATTTGAGTATATGAGTATAACATCCTTATATATTTTTTAGTTTTTATCCGATTTGAACCAAATTTTCCTCCATGATAAAACACATGATGGCCTACTTTGTAACGGTTTGTTTGCCCCAGTCCTTTACGTTACCTCGAATTTTAATAGCCCTTTGTTTGCTAGCTAACTCAGTCGTCCATGCACAAAACCCGACTCTCACCTCAGTGTGGCTATGGGTATGTCTCGTTTGTACCTATAATTCTGAAGGTAAGCACTCCAACTTCGCTGGGAATAAAATCCAGGCTGTTTACACAAACGCAATATACTCTATATGAAGGTATACATACGTAAATAAACTAAATACGAGATGATAATGTACAAATGCTATTCACTGTTGATAATAAAAAGTAAAGGTTAATTTTAATAACTACGGGCTAATTTCTACTCACTTTGGATACACAAGCCTAAAGTGTAGTTTTCAATCCTACGAGCTAAAAGCTAACTTCTACGCGAAGTTACAACTTGTACAAAATAAAAAGAATAACATATGAAACATTAACGCTAACACGAGAGCTAGCGAAATATGTTCCACTCACGCGTATCATACGGATCTTTTTACGCGTAAAACACTCGAAAATATTTGCTGATTTTTCAGTTACGCCTTGGATCCGGTGTGGCAATCCAGTGAGGCAACCTTACGCAATATTGGTTTAGCAATTTAGCACTGGGGGGTGCTTTGATCCAATGTATTCGTTTAAAAAGAACTAACCTTGTTTTCACATTTGTTGTTGGTGAAAACCTGGATCGGTCCTCCCTAATGGCGGCGGCGATCAAAAACGGCACGTAGCAAGTTTACCACTAAAATCAGTCGGCTCTACCTTAAAGCCGCTATCGCAGCTTTCTGCTGATAATTATATGAACTTCGGAGATGATTCCTCAAGGTTGCATTACACTTTCGGAACTTTAATATTGAGCCCCCCACCCCCCCACCCAGGAAACAGTTGTTGGCTGCGTTCTTGGCAGACAAACGCTACAACCACTTGGCCGTGAATGCCCGCTTACGCACGAAAAAGCTTCGAACTCCCACCAAACCTCTGTGTCAACTCGTCTTTATGTTCTAATAATAGCTGCACCCGGTGTGCTTTGCAGCTTAGCGCCCGAACTTATTTTAAATACATAATGCGTTCTTAATTTACTTGCAACAATATAAAAAGTTACAGTTTAGCTCTACGCTAGCGGGTTAACTATTAAATATCTCTGGTGCACGAATCAGGCCCGTTACAACTTGTGGGTTCTGCCCAAAGAAATCGTTAGCCCTCCTCCAATTCAAAGTTACCTGCAATACCAAAATAATTTAGAAAAAATCAAAAACATATTTTAGGCAATTTTACCACTAAAGATATTCAGAATTGTCCAAAAAAATTTGAATCCAAAATTTGCTCAAAATTAAAAAAGAAAACAATAATTGTAGTGTACTACCACTGCTACCAACAATTACGTCATATAAGTAAATCAAACCTTACCGGGCAAAATAAGGAGCAAAGAAAAATATGACATGTAGCACCCTTTTCCACCGAAGCGTAGCTCGGGTGATTTGCTAGTCTATACCATAACATCGGTGGTCTCTTTCTTTGTATGTATGTATCTTTGTTCGCTATCTCCTCCGAAGATGCTGGACCGATTCAATTGTATGATAGCTTAAAATTTTGTTAATTTTTAGACTTAGATTGTAGGCCGGGTTTTATTTTAAAAGAAAGTACGAAAAAGTAAAGTAAAGTTAAATTACGCACGGTTGAAACAGCTGATGTGGTAAAAGAACAATTAAATCGTGCAATTTCAATATTCATCTATCAAAATTTTTGTATGTATAATTGGTAAGGTTGCATGTATTTTTGATTGTGACATGTAGCACCCTTTCCCACCGAAGCGTAGCTCGGGTGATTCACTAGTCAATACCATAAAATCGGTGGTCTCTTTCTTTGTATGTATCTTTGTTCGCTATCTCTTACTGGACCGATTAAATTGTACGATACCTTAAAATTTTGCTAATTTTTAGACTTAGAGCGTAGGCCGGTTTTTTTTCAAAAAAAGTACGAAAAAGTAAAGTAAAATTAAATTATGTTTAATTTAATCGTGTAATTAGCGAAGCGAAACGTTGGATCGGGTGATTCACTAGTAAAATATAATTTTTAACCCATTAGAATTATAGGAGTATTTTCAGGGTTTTTTAAAACTAAATTTCAATCTTTAAATTTTGATAAAACTTCGTATTTCAGCGTTTTGTGCAATTCTGGACAACATTTATTACCAAAACTTTCCAATAAATTAATGCCTAAACCAGTTCTGTTATTTCTTCCATTTATTTTTGGTAGTGGCTTTGAATTTAAATGGGGTGGATGGATTTTTTGTCACAATTAGATCACAATGTTCTATCTTTGAGGAAGATTTGGTTCAAGTTCGATAAAAACTAAAAAAGACGTAGGTTAAGGTGTTACACTGGGCCACACTGTAGAAAAGGTATACGAACAACACAATACTTCGTTTAACTTCAATCAAATTAATGGAATAAATATTTTTCTTTGTAATCGGCGCAATTCCTATAATAGTTTTGAATTCGTAAGGACCGGTAAATACGTTTTGTGGACCGGAGGTTGAGAAATACTGTCCTAGATGATGCAAATATTTCTTTAATTTCTCAATTCTCTAAAATAGGGAAATTTTGTCAGAATTCACAACGCTGTGGGGGCTTTCTTGAAACGATAATATCACAAAATAGTTGAAAAGTTACCCCTTGATCGGTTGCGTGGATTCTATCTTACATAATATTTGGACTTGGGCCACGTTTTCGCAACTCAATTTATTATTTAGCATTTTATATTCTATAAAGAAGATAATACATCAATAACATGTTTTTATTTCAATGTTTGGTGTCTCTCTAATCTCTTTCTCCTTAGAGAC
Organism: Agriotes lineatus; assembly: GCA_940337035.1. NCBI lineage: Eukaryota > Metazoa > Arthropoda > Insecta > Coleoptera > Elateridae > Agriotes > Agriotes lineatus. The sequence continues at coordinate 154,004,260 of OW679195.1, forward strand.
GCTGTATCTAACTTTTTATACAAGGTCTCTATTTCTCCTATGTATTTTTTCCCGAATGTTACAAATAATTTCGCTGATTTTGTTTGTAATATAGATTCCATGGGTAAAAATGAACTTGAAAGCTTCTGTTTTTGTTTTTGCATTACGCATTTTACTTATCACTCCAGGTAAGCAAGTAAAATATTGTGGGACTCTCACTTTCAGACGCATCTTCCAATTCAATATCGTCGGGAAATTCTTCATTGGAACATTCGTTAGGTATTTGTCCTTCTTCGTAATGATTATTATCACTCCGTCGCCCCTCTGCTTTTTGCTTTTCCCTATCACTTACTACAATAACTATACAGGGTCTGGCAACGAAACGGGGGTGGAAGATATTTCTAAAAGTATGAGAGTTACATAAATATTGTGTAGATAAAAGTTCATGGGGTGTTAGTGCCTCACCATTATTTAAAAGTTGTAAGTGCCAAGGTGGTTCACATTACTAAAATAGTTTTGATTATGCAGGGCAGTGTACTACTTTGGTAGCTTAAAAGTTTTGCATTGAAATAAACATCATTTTGATATAAAGTTGTATGGGTCTAACGTCAACTGTTTTGGAGATATTAACGAGTGTATTCAAAAAATGCTGAACGTTTGCTGTAAGCAACAGAAAACAATTGAATGATGGAAAATGTTACCAACAAATTATGATTTTTATGAACTACCTTTCAAGTGAAGAATTGTGGATGTGGGTATTAATGCTATACAGGGTGCTCAAAATTTGCAAATTTAATGATTTCGATTTTTTTTAAAAGGTATGCTCTATATATTTTTGTATTTTTGGAAAGCCCTTTTAAAGAGCTTTCTTTTGATATGTTACTTCATAACTCTAAGTTCAACTGTTTTTCAGATATGCGTATTTGAACATAAAAAGCAATTTAAGCCACTTAGGATGCTTTATTTCAAGGGATAAAAAACAAACGCCGTTAAAATAATGATTTAAACACTTGAGTTCTCCAAGCAAAATATAAAACCAAGTTAAGAAAATAAAAATCCAGCCACTACTCAAAACTAGAAATAACAAACATGAAAAATGAATGAAAGCAGGAGAAAATTAAATTAAAAGCGATTGAATTTAGTGATAGGAAATACATTTTTTGTCAGACGAAATCTTAAAAGTATTTTTTTAAATACAGGGATATACAGGGTGTTCCATTTAAATAAATCAATATTATTATATTTGCTGATTATCAGTTCTCTGCTTCTCTGTACAGCTTTAATACTCAGAGCAGGAAATGAGAATTACTTGAAATTTAATGTAATTACGTATAGGATTTTAGTGTATTGGCTTTTGTTTTTTTGATCCGATTTTATTTGATCTTGGAATTAATTTATTCTTGCATTTATAGTTTTTTCGTGTTTATTATTCATTGTATCAGCACTGACTAAATTTATATTTTCTAAAAATAGTTGTGTGTATTTATTTTTGGAGAGCTCGTGTTTAATCATTATTTTAACGGCGTTTGTTTGTTATCCCTTGAAATAAACAACTTAAGGGGCTTAAATTGTTTTTTATGTTCAAACACGCATATCTGAAAAACAGCTGAACTTAGAGGTATAAAGTAACATATCAAAAGAAAGCTCATTAAAAGGGCTTTTCAAAAATTCAAAAATATACAAACCGTTCCATTTGCAAAAAAATCGAAATCGTTAAATTTGCAAACGTTGAGCACCCTGTATAGTATTAATACCCAGATCTACAACTTTACACTTGAAAGATAGTTCACAAAAATCATAATTTTTTGGTAACGTTTTTCTTCATTCACTTGTTTTCTGTTGCTTACAGCAGCCGCCTGAAATTCAGAATTTTTTTACATAAAATTGTTAATATCACCAAAACAGTTGATGTTAGAAACATGTAACTTTATATAAACATTATCAGTATTTCAATGCAAAACGTTTAAGCTACCCAAGTATAGGTCAATTCATTAAAAAAAGTAAGTTTGATTTGCCACACTTTTTGAGACACCCTATATAATCAAAACTATTTTAATAAGATGCACCACCTTGGTATCTACAACTTTTATATACACAATATTCAGTTTTAGAAATATCTTCCACCCCAGCTTCGTTGCCGGACCCTGTATAGGATCAACTAGAAATGGCATTGCAAAAATATTTTTAACACAACGCGTGTGTAAGTTACAAACAAGTGCGTAGCACGAGTTATGTAAGTACACAAGTATATTAATGATGCATTATCACACATGTATTGTACAAAATTTTATCTACAACTGAAAATTGAGAAAAGTGCATTAAGAGAAATGTCAGATGTCATTTTCAAAAATATTTTAGTAGGCAAATGTCATTAAGTTATTCATTTGACACTATTTCAGTTAGGTAATGAAGCCATTACACCACTCAGTTAGGTAATAAAACCATTACATAACTGAGTGGTGTAATGAGCTTCATTACCTAACGGAAATAGTGGCGTAATGAGTTAGGTACTTATCCCACTGGAGTAGATAAAATATTTTTTTCTACGACCACCACTAAAAGTAGGCCTTTTAGCGCTAGCTTTTTTCACTAAAAGTGGCGTTTTATAATTTAGCGTGTTTAAAATAAGATTAGCTGTTTACTTTTAGCACATGTGTTATAAAGTGAAGTGAGGTTATAAAACTACAATTTCGAACTGGAAGTGAGGTTGTAAAGTTATTCTAGTTACTTCTTGCGTTAGAGGTAAAGTGTTTTTTAAATAATTAAAGCATTATGTAATGAACAAAGTCAGATGTGTACTATTATAATTAACTTTGATAACTGACTTTGACAGTATTGGCTCCACAAACATTCACCTGCGCGTCAAGGCCATCTCCTTATTATGACATCTATAATATAATTTTCCTTAATGTGTGTTTGTCTGTGTGTCTGTGGCACAAAATAAAATCTCACGTTCCGGCTTCACAGATGTTTATATTTCTTTAGGTTTTGTTTTTCTTATCTTAGCGGCTCGGAGCTTGACCTTTCGCGTATCCTATTTCACGTGCGCGTAGCGCGCAGTTTGCTTGTAAATTATAACTGTCATAAATGCAAACCTTTGTTAAATCGACATTTATGGATTAATAACAGAAAATTTAAGGTCGTAGAAAAAATATTGTATGCAAGCTCGTGCTAAAAGTGTTATTGCACTCGACATGTTATGAAACTCAGCCTTTGGCTTCGTTTCATAATTTTCATGTTTCGTACATAAACATCAACTTTTAGCACTTGTTGCAATAGCTATTATCTGACAGAAAAAATACTCAACTGGTCGCTGAGGTCTCCTTGGGATTATTTTTACTAAGCTGTTCTATAGCTTCTAAACCATATGTTCTGTTCAGTACAGGAATTTACTGAACCGACACACAACGCGGCTACTAAACGGGTTATTAAATTAAGAAATTTAGTTATCTACAAAATATTATTGTTAAACTAGGTCCTTGAAACTGCACCTTTTACCCCATTTATTAGTCTTGGTATGTCGCTGAGTTCTCGGAATCCCTATGAGCACAACGCGCCGTAATAAACAATCCTGCATATCAAAGAATGGGCCGGCGAACTAATTCCCCTCTTGTAATCCCATTAATTGACATTCAAAACCAGTCTCGTTATCATAGTTTATAATTTGATCGCGCGACCCGTTCCATGCACATTCTCGGAAATCGCAGTTTACACGTACTCGAAATTTAGACGGTTGCGTACTTGCGTAACTCTGTTTTGAAGAAGACAGCTGGGTGTTTTGCCCGGGTTTACCGCTGCTCGGTTGCGGTATATCTGTTTGCCGAAGATGTTTTCGTCGTGTTTGTGACCACCGAGCGATACGCTATCAGTCGGGCATTTAACCTCCATTCGCTACGCTGGTTGGTGGGATGGGCATTTTCAACTACACTTCGCTTCGACATGTGCTTTCCCACACCCACCGCGAGTGCAGCGCGAACCGGCATGCGGTTTTGCTCCAGTTTTTCAAATTGAAAGTTCTGTGATTTTTTCATGCCAAACGGCAGCGGCTGTGCCAATATGGGGATTAAAAAAGTAACTACCGTTTTACCTTTTGGTTGTCATCTTGCTGTCTGGTAGATATGCAAATTTGAAAAAATAGGAATATGGGAGTACCATAATAATTTGTGACTTTCTATAATGTATTATATAGTGACCTTTTGCTTCAACATGTTTCAAAAAAATGGTAAAACACATCTATTATGGTATAGTAAATGCAATTATTTATTTAAATATCCAATAAGAAAAATTACTATGAAATTTTCCCACCTTCTTTGTTATTTGTTTTTAATTATTATGACCACAATTATTGTAAACAGGCATAGTCGACAGTTTTAAAATAATTAAGAATTTTTATCTACTGAATGTTTAATCACCTTCGGCCATCAAATTACATTTTGATAATCTTCATGACCATCAATCGTCAACATCATATCATTCTGCGATCATAATTTCCTAGTAACTAGGCATGTTTCTCTGAAATAACTTCTGTAAGTATGTACCTACTAAAGGAAATGTAAACATCCCATATCAGCTACTTCAGTTTAATCATAGAAATACAGATCCAATTAGTCCAAAATCAGAAAAGTTTATCTCTCATTGTTGCTGTTAATTTAAATGCCGCATTTAATTGTAGATGGACAATGGGGGCTTCCAGAGGGACCTGGAGGAAGGAACCGAGCTAGGATTAGTGAAACCCACCCCCAAAGTCACCAGCAACACGTCTGCACCTGAGCCCTCTGTCTCCTGCCGACCTGAAGTGTGTCAGTCTGCAAGGACCAGGTACCAACCCCCAGATCTATCAGAAAGCCCATGGCATAGGTATAAGACTATATCTCTAATTGTAACGATTGTGCTCTTGGTGGTTTGGATCATCGTGTACACAGTGCTAAGTAAACTGAAAATTGTGTGATAGTAGCGTGTATTTGATTTAGATATAAGCGAAGTATTTTAAACTATTTTATAGCCTTTAATTTAAAACAGATCATGTATTATAAACCTATTTTAAATGAATTGCTATTTCTTATTTTGTTTTTTCCTTGAAACATGGCGACCAGATGACTAAGTAGTTTTTATGCATTTTTTTATAACAATTGTTATAAATCTTCCTACAAATGTCTTTCATTTCTGTAGATCAATTAATTGAAGTATGCTTTTAGTATTTTATTGCAGATCAATGCTGTGTGATTTAAGTTAGAATGTTTCGTTGTAGATTTCAACAACAAAATCAATGGGCTTCCTACATACGTATAGTATTGTGACTGTAATTTGTTATATGATAGACTAATTTCCTAATTATGTTTATATGACTTGTTGTGTACAGTTTGTATTTTTATTAATGATAGAAATAAAGAATTTAGTTACCCAGAAATGATATCTATGTAAAGTGGGAATAACAAACGATAATAGAATAGACAATAAAGTATTACAAGTAAAATATGTAAGATATATTAATATTGTTTAAGCAAACTCGAAGAAACAGCAAAATTTGTAGACTATATATTCTTGTACATACATACATAATCTGTAACCCCTTATACCGTTTACAGTGTCGGGGTGCCGGGCGCACCGAGCCGCTGAGAGTGTGTGCATTTGTAAATTCGGCGGAGGTACTTGGGGTAGTGGAGCCTGTCTGGCTAGAACACTACGCCCGCTCTCCAGAGGGTCACCCATCCAAGTTCTGACCGAGCAGACTGGAGCTTAACTTTTGCAAGTGCCGTGAGAGACGCATCACCACTCAGCCGTACTGCCGGCCATATATTCTTGTAAATAAACTATAATTTATAACAATATAATGCTTGTCGCATATTGACAAACATCTTGTATATTTTTAAATATAAATAATACTCTTTTTAAGTCATCGTTAATGTCCAATGCTAGTTTTTAGTTATATGGATTACATATGCATTTCTACATTAATCTATAATATAGGATATCTTACATAACTGACCAAATGTAAAATTAAATAGATACTTTAATTAATTTTGCCAATAGCAATCTAAGTTCCAAGTACCTACCTAACATTATGACTTCATGAGAGAATTATGTATGCTGTTAATATCATAATGATGATTTTGTAATTGTGGACAATTTGTCGTAGGAACACTCAATTACATATGTACTATTGAAACTATTTAAATTTTACAATCGTTTATTGACAAGACAGTGAATTTATTATACTTAAGGCACAATGTAGTTTCTACGGATATGCCATGCTCATAACGTGTGTAAATGCGTTTATTTTAAAATGCAATATAGGAACGTTACTGAGTAGAATGTAAAAAATCTGGTGTGATACACGCACACAACTTCCTTTTACAGTGATCTTATAATTAGCCAAAAATTTGATTTAAAATGTTTTAAGCATTTGTCAAAAATTTTAAAAAATTACAAATTCTGCAAAAACGGTACAAAATAGAGCGTTAGTTGCAGAGACAAATTTTCTCTAGAATTTTAAGCTGAATTCAAAAATGTAATAATATACCGGGTGTTCTATTTAAAATAAAAGTTAATAAAAAAAATAGACAAAGAAACAAAAGAAACCCATTTTAGAAGTATTCAACTGGAAAATCACCTATCTCACATCAATACACATTCAAAATGTAATAAAAATGTAAAGTTTAAAAAATATCGTTAGAGCCGTTTTTGAAAAAATCGAAAAAAACTGAAAAATCACAAGAGTAAACACCTACTTCCGGTTATGCGATTTTTTTCAAAAGCTTGCTGTCGCATCTACATAGTACACAAAACTTATATATGAAGTTTCAACGCCATACCGCTTTTCGTTTTTGAGATATTCTGTTCACAGACATACACACAGACACACAGCAGACAATCAGACCAATGAAAAAAAATATGTTATTTGGGATCAGGGGACTTTAAAACGTGAAGATCTGTTGAAAACTCAATTTCGAATTTTTGGGGTGAATCCAATACTTCCTTTATTAGTAGCTTCAGCGTACTTATGCGAACGTTTTGTCCGTCCGTCCGTCTGGATCGCCTGTAACTTTCGAACGGCTACAGATATCGAAATTTTGAAAGGGGGCAAAGTTGTTGCTAAGGTCCCGAGCACCTTCATGCGCTATTTGGTTTTGGCGAAAGGTGCCGATTTTCCACTTTGCAAAATTTCCAAGCATTGTAGCACAGTGGCGGCTTGTCCACTTGGCGCCATCTACAGAAGTTCGGTGGTCACGTTTTGAACTACACATTCTGAAGCTACTCTTTAGATCTGTAGTTGAGCAGTTTATTGTAAAAGGAAGTAAAAATTATGTATTCTACGAAGGAAGGAAGACTTCAGTTTACAGCAAGTATGTGAGTTACTACTACATTCCCTGTTGTTATTTGTAATGCTTATTTTTCAATAAAATTATGGTTCATACATTGCATTTTAAAATAAGCACATTTACACATTGTGTGGGCATGACGTATCCTTAGAAACTAATCGGCAAACACTCAAATCCTTATGGAAACTGTAAGACCATATATTGTGCATTAAAATAAATTCACTGTATATAATAAATAGTTTGTCGTCTTATTGTGGTTTATTAATGGGACAATCATCACTTAGACTTAGACGTTATTAGAAAGTCATTACCTGCGGAAAAGGATAATAGTGAATAAATGGGGCTATAGTAGATTTCACGGGAAAACTTCAGTATAGCGTCCCCACTGGGTTTGACGTTTGACGTGCAAGCGCAGAAAACCACTAAAAGCAGTCAAATGATAGAACATTGTGTACTACGTACACACAAATCTTGAACTGCAGCTAACCTAAAATTATAGCTCCCAGACCAAAAGATTCACGTATATGTGTGTGACTGGGGACGTTATACTGAAGTTTAGCCGATTTCACTTCAAAACATTTAACATTTTACGTGCTATATACAAAAATAGGTGTAAATAGTATTACACTAAGTAAAGTAGGGATTAAGGTACTATATTTATACGAGCAAGCTCGTCCGCCATTTTGAGTTACTGAAAGTGGCGGCAAATTCAAATTCTAGTTACTTTCCAAATAGCATACGGTAGTCGGAAAAACAAGGATCCTGTCATTTAATTTTATCCGTCTTAAAAAAGATTGGTTTTTAAACAAATAAAAAGAAAGCAGAAAAAATCGAAACGAAAACACTGTTAACTAACACGCACGTGGTTCAAACTAGAGAACATTAATAGTACCTTAGTTCAAACAACAGTGACGAGTGACAGAACTCAATAGAACTGACAGATACAGTTGACAGCACAGATCACCTACACACTGTATATAGATTTAAATAACCACACTTGGATGAAGACTGTAATTATAATTAGCATCGTAATGGAATGCACCAAGATTTAAATCAGCATGCAGTGTTCGTCTGGATCAAACAGTATGTGCTCCAACAGTTTCTAGTCTTGCTTGGTTGACAAACGACAGAACGCACGGTTACCGGTCAGCGCAGCCAACGGCTTGGCGCTACAATCCCTGTGACACAAAATCTAGTGGGATAAGCTTGCCTGGTTAATAAAGCACTCTAGTAGGGATAAGAAATCAGACGACAAACGTCATCAAGAGTAATGACGTCATAAACATAGTATGTTAATATGTACCCCAAAAACGATTATAATTTCCTGATAGTATAGGCAACCAACCACACAGTTAGTGCTAGAATTTCTCACAACTTTAATGGAAATTCTATATTCTATAATTCAATGCCGCTATTATTGTGCAATGAAGTATTGCAAGTTTGATAAAACCCTAGAAGATGATTGTGCGTAAGAAGTGTAAGTAATGTAAAACTAATTTTGTTCTTTTTTAAATATTTATTTGTACAGCAAGTCCACAATAACAATACTACACTGTGATAAACATGATATGAATTAATATTACAAATATAATTTTTATTTATTTTTCGTATGAGAAGCGTACAATACTTATCAATATAACATACAATGCATAGAACGTATGATCATAATCTACATAACTAACTACAAACTACATAATTTACTACAATATGTAGAGACTACATACTAAATTATGACTATATACTATATTATGACTACACCATGCACTATATCACAATACAATTTAAGCCTACAAACTACCACATCAAAAAATTGTAATGTACAAAATAAATATAAAATATATATAAATATAAAAAGTATAACAAACATAATTAAACAAATTTTAAGAGTCATTGTCACTACTAACATCACCATCGCTACTTCTATCTGTATCTTCATTTAAATTTATTATTAGGGGACATATTTATTCCCTATCAAACCCAATTTCTCTTTCCCACCAGGAATACCCCTTGTTCTGTTTCCTGCGTGTAACACAATGTACCTGAAAAGGCATATCCGTAAGCAAATAAGTACTACATTTTAATAAATCTAAAATGTATACCTATGTCCATCAACCTTTATCCTTTTGACGCTTTTCTTATTATCATCCTGCCAGGATCTTAAAACTGTACCATTTTCAAACACCCATGTCTCATCAATAAACACAAATTCCAATGGACGGTCTGAATTTAAGTTTCTAACATACGATTGCAGAAAATGTGTTCTTGCAAATGCAAAGTGGGCTAGTTCCATTAACCCCCTACGAGGGTCATCCTTCTTCCACCGAAATCCTATGTCCCTTAAAACGTAACCTAAGGATGACTTGCCACCTTGAAAAATGTCGGGTTCTTTTAATTTTTGCAACAGTGTCTTAAGAATGGTAACATGTGTGATTCATCAAAGTAGCCTGGGTAAGAGAATGACAACAATATTGGGCATCTCTGAGATTGATCAGAAAAGTAGGTAAGTTGCAGCTGACAGAAGTGCTAGCTTTTGGTAAGCACTTCAGATAGCAAGTTTCAACGTTTCAAGTATTATCGATATAAATTTGAGTTAGTCGTGGTTTTTACTGATGAACGAAAACTGTCTATTTTAGAAATTTACTTTAGAAATGGTCAAAGAATTAATAGCCAAAGATTTTCAAGAACGTTTCCAAATGTCATTACTCTTTTTGACAGTTTTTGTAAATGCATTCAGAATATTGTGGCTTTGTATAGGGACACAAAAAAAAAAGAAAAATGAAAAGAACAATGTTGGGTATACTGTTACAGAACAGGAAGACCAATGAATAGATTCGGAACAAAACCAGGACGGTCGATGTAGCAGAAAGCATAGCACAATTAAAGTGGCAATGGGCTGGGCATCTGGCAAGGAGGGTAGACGATAGGTGGAGTAGAAGGGTGACAGAACGGCGACCCAGAACAGGAAAGCCAAATCGAGGAAGACCCCGAGCCCGGTGGGGAGATGATATAGAGAAAACAGCAGGAAATCAATGGATGGATGCTGCCACAAACCGCACAACATGGCAACTTTAAGGAATCGCTGATGATGATGATGATGATAGGGACACAGGGAGCATAACTCGCAAAGAAGGCAGTGGCAGGCTAAGAATAGAGGTAGAGGAGTAATAGAGGAACAGCCCCAAACCTCAATTCGGCATTTGCAACAGCAAATGGATCTATCGTATAGCATTCGCCAACGTATTCTTAAAGAGGATCTGCAACTCCAGCCCTACAGAATGCAAGCGTTCCATGAAATACTCCCTGTTGACAGACTGCGAGGAGAGTTCTGTCAATGGTTTTAAAATTTTGAAAACAACATCGAGGCTCTTGAAAAAACTTTTGCAGATAAAGCTTGGTTCCAATTCTGGATATGTCAGTTCCTAAAATATGAGCATGTGGATCTCAAACAATCCTCTTTTTTTATTGAAATCCGCTCACAAAATATTGGAATGTGGGCAGCTGTGACCAAAAGAAAGATTATCGGCCCAATATTTTTTTAAGGTAAAAGCTCTTATCTAACTATTGATAATTATGTGCATGTATTTGACATTTTAGAAGTTCTAAATGCTGAGAGATATAGATTAGAAATCTTGTCTCTGTTCATGGACACAAGATGGGGCACGAATTCAGACTACCCTAGAGTTCCTATATGTATTAAGAGTTGAGCCATTGGATCCACAAATCAAGGACCATGTGATGTAGCAAAGATATATTTCATTTGTTTTAGTTGAAAGAAGTATGCATAAAGTTTAAAATCGGCAAAAATCAGGTACTCCATGGTTTGTGGATCCAAAACAAGTCACCCTACATGTCCCAACTCTTTATATACAGGGACTCTAGACTACCCGAGTGAACCTGAACTTCTGAGCAGAATTCTTTGATAGTCGTGTAATAGGTTTAAATACACCAGTGCCATTTCCACCTCAGTCTTGTCATATAATTCCCTGTAATTTCTTCATACGGCCATACATAAAAAATTCAGTATTTGCAACTCTTATTGTTGATATGGAAGATCTTAAGGAGAGAAATAAAATGTAAGAAATCAATAATACACCGACAATGCTGAACAATGTTATTAATTCTGTTAACAAATGAATCAGAATATGCATATAGATGAAGGTGGTGGTCACATGTCATCTTGTTTAGTTTAAGTTTATTTATTAAATATTTATCTTATATTTCTGTCAACTTTTATTTGCTATTTAAAAATAAAAAATACATTTATTATTCATAAAATCACCTGTTTAAATTAAAGTGTAAATTTAATTCCTCAGAAGCTCTATAATAATACACTGGTGGAAAAAAGTAAAGCATATCTCAAAAATTATGAATTTAAGATATATTTGTAAAGTAACCTATGAAATATACTCACAATTGTATTTCGTTTAATATGTATAGTTGGCAGAACACCCTGAATTTGTAGAACAATTTATTTATGTTTCCATCTAAGAAACTCTCGTGACATTTAGTGTCAAATGCAAAATTTTGAGTGTACTTGATAAGTTCTAAGTACCTACTACTTTAGCTGATTGTAGTTAACGCCAACGGTCAGTAGCGTCAAAAATGTAAGGTTATGACAAATTATTTGTTATTTTGCTAAACTTAAATATGAATCGTAGTTTTTAGTGAAACAAAGTAAAAACATAATTTATTAATAACTTCAGTCAGTAATCTTGTATTATACATATATTATGCAACTATAAGAAAATTCTAATTAATCCAAATATACTTCAACAATTCAAATGTCAAAGTAAAAGCACGGCCAACTAAATTACTATGGCCTGCACATAGGGAATAGAGTCCCTGTATAATATCTTACTATATACAGGGACTCTAATAGGGAACACCTCCTGTAGCCACCTATTGTGGGAATTTAAAAGCATTTAGTGTGTTTCTTAGCTCAAATGTCAAATCTGACGTTTAGCTTTAAAAGGTTAGTTGCACCATAAAATCTCAGTTTATTGTTTTTGTTGAAATTTAACACAATTTCTAATAAATCAATACATAAAGTAAGTTTATTTGTGGAAGTTTTAATCCACGGCCTTGCAGATAAATTAAACGTAGCAAGGGTCCTGGCACAGTAGTTGACAATAATGGGGAGATGCAATTATCACAGGTAATCTTTTGTTGTATTTTTAATATACAAATGCTATGGATGCTGAATAAATGTTGGTGTCAAGCATATCATTGATTTCTAAACTTTGGATTTTCAACCGTAGTTCTACTGGTAATAACAATTTTTCGCTATTGATGGATGCTGTTTGAAGAGATGACAGTTGGGCAATACTACTAATAAAACTAAAATGTTCTGCGCTATTTGAACTAGCAGATGATTTAACTATTCCACAGCGCAAAATTTTCCTTAGTGCATATTCTACTGTTCCGGCATCTGTAGCTTCATTGAGAGAAAGTTGCTTAAACTGCATCAGAACTGAATACTCGTGTTAATACATAATAGAAGCCAGCTTGCTTAAGAAGAAATTCTATGCATAAACAAGTAGTACTTTCTGAAGGGAATTCTAGAGCGTGTGCGGTTTCCTTTGTCAATCCTGGTAATCCCGTACTACATGAACGTAAGGTGCAATGCTGCTATCCAAGGAACTAATGTATTGACTTTTGTTTGAAACGTGTATTTTGAAAAAAATATAAATATTCCCCATGTATGTTACTGTAGTATTAACGTTAAGAAAATTATTATCACTGGATTCTTTCAAAAATTTAAATGAACTAGTCACTGTAGGAGCAAATATTGGGATAGCTCGCAAAACATTCATCTTTTCAAAATTTGTGGGATATAAATGCATTATTGTTAAATATCGAACAGATTTAACTGGTAATCTCTTCTGTAAATTATATAATAATCTTAAATACGTTGAAGTTATTTTCTATTCGAGGAATACATACCACATTCTAAAAATAAATCTCTGCCAATTTTAAAGCACGACAATAATCGAATACCAAAAATAGTGGTAGTGGCGAAAGAAAAGGATACTCAATGTAATTTCTAATTGATCCCACACTTAACATTTTAAAAAGTGCGACATTAGATGAAAAATTATCCGTTACCAGTCGTAACACAACAAAACCACAATCAGTTAAAAGTTGCAGAAATTACTACTGTTAACAAGCTGCTGTGGTTCGAAATGATTTTTACATAAGGCTGTATAGTCTGTAATTTTAGAGATATGTGCAATAAAAATGTAGTTAACATGCAACATGTAGTTTTTTTACAGTTTATTAATACCACAAAATTCTTGTAAAAATTCAAACCATTGCTGCCTAACACTCAATTCACTAGGCAGTTGGCACTAACCATTTTAAAATTTAGTAGAATATTTTCACAACTAAGGACGTACACAGAGCTGTACTGACGATATATGCCTGCTAGCACACCAGAGTAAACATATGCTGGATAAAGTAAACCTCTCAGTAAATGAAACCGGCGACGTGGGGCTCAAAATCAACTAAAGCAAAAGTCGATGAATCTAAATATAGAGGAGGATAAAATTATAAAAGTGAGAGAAGAAATTATAGGAACAGAATTAGTTCACCTACCTTGAGAGTGTGGTAACAATAGAAAATTGTGTACAAAAGGGCGTGGTAAAGGGAATGGGGAAGGGCCGAAATAAATAGAGAGTGAACAAACATTAATTTAATAATAATCAAACGCATACAACTACATCGTGACGTTAGCATTGCCCAAATTAATTTAAGAGCGCAATTAGTGCCTTTAAATTTGCCGGCAGTTAACTACAGTCTCATGTGCCGCTTTGATCTACAGGTCGGGACAAATTCCGATAGACGCAACACGTTCCGTTGGTCACCTACGCCTGTGCATATTACGAAAACGCAGCACCAAGAAATAACACCGCCCAATAATCTACCCGAAAGGAATATTAAAGCGATATGTTTCGCTTCTGAGCGAGCGAGAGAGAAAGACAGAGAAAGAGAGAAAGCGAGAGAGAGAGAGAAGGGTGCTTTAGCTTTACCAGCCTTACGCTCCAAGCGGGCTTCATCCCTAACATCTACAGAGCAACCCGGGGCTTTGTCCTCCTGAAGTCGCTCCTCCGTAACTTCCAATCCTGGAGCCTTTCTCAAAAAGACCTGCTGTAATCCTATCAGTGGCGTAACTATGGGGGTGATAGACTATGGGTGTCCGAACACCCCCCAGAGGCTTTAGAAATAACTAAAATTCGTCTTAAACAAAAAAATTTAAAATTACATTGCAGTAATGTGTTGCAATGGATGTTCTCTATCTAATGACTTGGTTTTAATTAATATTTAATTGTAAGTTAGAGCACAATCCAATATGCACAATGCTTTGTTTAATATTTTACTGTGAGCGAACTTTTGCCTGTTATCAATTTATTAGGCTAGTTAAAACGTGAGCTGTACTTATTTACTGCCCAAAATAAATGGTTATATGCCCTTTTAATATTCTATTTACCTGCAATTCTTCTTCTTGTTAAAATGTTTTATGCTTTATTTACATGGTTTACATTGTACTAAGTTATATTACAATCTTATATTGTAAGAGCCGATGCCATCCAGACCGTAAGCAGGCGCGCGCACACGCTGCATGAACGGCCTGCATACTAGCAAGTGGCGCGCGTGCACGAATGGCGAGACCGCATTTGTATTGTTAACGCTGGCAAGCCGGACGTCGGCTGGCTGCCGCCTTGAGCAAGCATTTTTATTGTTAACCGTTTCTTTACGCTGGCCGGGCCAGACGTAGGCTGGCCACGAGTTCTAGTCTTATATTATAAGAGCCCATGCCGTCCATCCGTAAGCAGGAGCGCGCAGCATGAACGGCCTGCATACTAGCAAGTGGCGCGCGCGCACAAATGGCGAGACCGCATTTGTATTGTTAACACTGGCAAGGCCGGACGTCGGCTGGCCACCAGCCTAAGCAAGCGTTTTTATTGTTAACCGTTTCTTTACGCTGGCAGGGCCAGACGTAGGCTGGCCACGAGTTCTAGTAATACTTAGCCAGTAGAGCCCTAAACCTCAATTGGTTTGTTTTGGCGTTGCTACTTCATGGAAGGTGGCGCTGATGGAAAATGTAAATATTGCAGCACGTTAACGATTTAAACCCCTGAATGGGGTGGAAACATCCTGGGGATAGATACGGCGCCATCGTGGTGGTATCCCATTGCTTTCCACGACTATTTTCAGGCACGAAAAACGGTAAAATAAGTGACCCCAGCGAGATTCGAACCTTGCCACCTAGAGAAACGTGGATCAGTATCCCAGCAAGCTAAACAACTGAGCCACGCTACCTCCCTGCAATTAATTATAATAAAACGCTAGCTTAAGTAGAACAACAAGCTTCTTAACTCAGGTAGGTTCCTAGTTGATTGAAAAATGACAAATTTTCTGATACGTCTATTGCACGATAGCTAAATGTTGGCAATACGGTCAAAAAACCTACAAAATGGTTCGCGGGTGCAAGTCGGCGTTGTTGACGTTAAACAATAGCGAAATTATGAACATTCGAAAAGGTATTTATTCAAATTTTCGCGCTTTGACAGTAATTATCAGCTTTTGTTTCAGGCACTAATTTATTTCGTGACGTCAGAAGAGACGCCGACTCGAGCTTGCAACTGTGTTATCTTCGCATAACCTCAAATTTGGAAAACCGCTTATTTTTCGAACTGCGCTTTCGCTGTGCCCGTGGAAATGCTCGAATCCTCCTCAGTCAGGCCTCCTGTCATATGCACGTCGAAATACGACCGCTTACGCTTATGTTTTAGGTAAATTTTGGGGTACCTTATAACTGCGGCTCCTCCGATGCTCGAAGACCTGGGGTGTTTCTGGCCCCGGAGTGGCTTTCCTCGCTGCTGAAGCTGCCGATAGCACTCCGGCAGTAATGTCCTAAGTATCGCAGTGAAAATACCTGGCTCTGGACCCTTATTTTGGCTGGAAGCAGTTATCGGAATCTTGAGCTCAATCGGCTGGCGAAAATCCTCGGAGACGCTCTTGTAAAATTTTAATTTTTTTTTGGTGGCGGAAACTTTCACAAGCGATACCAATCAATCTCGGATATGCATACAACAAAATGGTATACTTTTTATTTTGAAAAATGCTCATTTATTGTATTAAAATTATAATTAAAGTGGAGCACAAATCTAACACTGTCAATCTTAATGTATTTCATTTGTTCTATCCCATTATTAAAAACAAAATAGAAACTATTGCTATGGTTACAATATAAACAGAAATAAGTTTTGGTTAATTTAAATACATTCTAGAAAAAAGTTTGATAACATAGTTTTAAATTTTCAAATTTCTTACAAACTAAATTTATTGTCTGTTTCTTATATCTAAAAATCGTCTCTTTGCGCCATTCACACAAACACGTTTTATTATTTGCTCTGCTTTTTCACTCACGTTAAATGCACTGATTATTTTAAGAGTTCCTTGCTTCTCATTGCTTTCTTCATATCCACATGCCTGCTTTTTCAGATTGCTCTTTCGCAATGTATTGTTATCTTATTCTGGCTTCTTTACCTTTTGAGAATCCTCACCAATTTCACTGATTAGCTTTATTGAATTCTACTCTTCTTTTACTTCCACATAGCAAACCTTTTTGTGACTATTAATTTCTTTCGGTTTGGCTATTTATTATGCACAAACCTATTATTTAATTTATTTTCAAGTCAACTTCGACCCCTGTGAAAAACAAGCTTGCCATTTGCGTTCCCTACGTAATTACTTTATTATTACTGGCATCTCTTTACCAATGCATTTATTATTTGAAATTTAAATTTAGCATTGCAGTTATATAAAACGCCCCAACTCTGTGCTTATTGAAATGTTCATTAATTTGCACTGCTAGCAGAATCGAGTCGTGGGCCTAAGAGCATTATATATATTTCCCCTAATTTTTGAAAATTAAAATTATTACGCATGTGTGTTATTTCTCAGCATACGATGATTCGCATGCGTCGTCATTTTAATTATCACAAATTTCAATTGCATTACTCAAATCTCTCTTTTAATCAGCCCAATCTGACATTTAACTTATTTCAAATTCAGTTTTTAATAACTTCAATCTAATCCTTATTTTATCTAAATCCCTATTTTATCTTAACTAACCTATCTTAATGAGTGTGTCCCAACATTTGTTTCAAATTAACCTAAACTAATCTACTCTACATTATCGAAGTATGGGTAAATTGCTGAAATGTGAAAACGTCCTCTGATTTTGTTATCCACTTCATTAATTAATTCATAAGTGTTTTCATAGCTTAATATCTTATGTACTTTGTATGGTCCTTCATAAGCGTTTAGGAATTTGGGACTCTCTTCTATCTGCTACCCTAAGCTACTTTATGATAACTAAATCCCCGATTCTGAATTTCGTGCGTTTCTTAATTATTTTGTTTTGCTTCTCTTCGTAACGGTCTTGTATCTTCTTAACACGTTGCCTGATCTTCTCCATTAGTTCTATAACTTATGTTGCCTCCTCTTGCTGCATCTAAGGTCTTGCTGGTACTATGCCTTTGCATAATGTTACTGGGCCTAATGTTAGATACGTTATTTATGAAATCTTCTACCTTTGATAAGTATTGAACCCATCTATTATGATGCTCATGTGTCATTATCTTCAAATACTTAATTGTTTCTTTTATGTACCGCTCTGCTACATTAGATTGCGGGTGTCGTAAGCTACAGAAATATGTTTTGATTCTTTTCTGTTCCAAGTTGTTGATCATTCTGGCATTCTTAAAATAGCTTGCGTTGTCGGCTAATACCTTCTGTGGAGTCCCCACTTCTTGTTGGAATTTTTCGACAGATTTGATCACATGTTCTGTGTTGCTGTATTTTGCTGGGTATAATTTAATGTATTTTGAGAACACGTCCACCATTATTAGAATGTGTCGGTACCCATATTGTCCCGATACAAGGTTTCCCAAATAATTGATTACGACTAGTTTCAAAAGTTCGTTGACTCTTTTGATCAAGTTCTGGTTGGTATGATTCTTTTCTTTGGCTAATTGGCAGACTTTGCAACAATTTGTGAAATGTTTAATAAATTTTATATCGTTCTTTGTGTAGAAACATTCGCGAAACATTAACCATGTCTTTCTTCCTCACAGTTTCCGAAAGTGTGATGTATTTCTTTTACAACGTTGACTACATCTTCTCTGCATAATACTATTAATTCTTTACCACCCAATAATTTTACCAATAGACCTTCTACTATCTTGAAACCTTTATATTCTTGGTCTGGACTGTTCTGTACTAAATTTCTTATTTGTTGAAGTTCCAAATTTTCTTGTTTGCGTAATAATTCTTTTCTTGAAAACCTCCCTTGTTGATACATTTTCTAGAATAATTGTTTCTGCCTTCTACTCTTTGCTGCGTCCTTCCTACTTAAAAAATCGGCTACTACATTCATGTTCCCTGGTCTATGTCTTATCTCGAAATCGTACTGTTGTAAGTACAATGCCCATCTGTACAATCTGTCATTATGAAACGTTTTGTTTTAAGGAATGATATTGCTGAATTGTCTGTCTCTATGTAGAATTTGTTTCCTGTTAAATAGAACTTTAACTTGTTGATCGTAAATATAATTGCCAACATCTCCTTCTCAGTGATAGTGTATCTTGTTTCGTAACCCTTCAGAATCCGTGATACAAAGCAAATTGGGACTTCTACTATTTCTTGAACCAGTATTAGCTCAGCTGCGACTGCCATGTCCAATGCGTCTGTCCCTAAGATGAAGCTCACTTTGAAGTTTAATATGAATCGGTGAAGAGATCAAGTGAACAAAAAAAATTTGCGTCGCCAAATAGACGGCGATGAAACAAAGAACGAAAGCATCTGTTTACCGATACGCCACGATCCTACACAAATTTCAAAAACCTCTGCAGAAATAACACAATAAATTACAAACAGCATGATAGTTTAAAAGTGCGGCAAATAACCCTCAATAAAACTTCAAGGCAAGGGACCGACGCACGGAATCCATGAGCGCAGCCCAAACTCGCCGCAATTGGAAATCTGATTTAATTAACCGAAACGCTCTTAATCAATAGTGCGCCCCAACGAAACTACACATGCATGGTACCTATCAATAGGAAAAATTAGCCGCCAGCCAATAAAATTACTCCCAAGTCACGAACAAGGGAACAAGCCTAGTATTACAATGTTTTTCCTTAATCGTCGCGGCCCGGCATACGGGCGAATTTTGTCCAGGAAGTGCCCTGAACTCAAAGCAAGCCGGGGCAGAACAAAGACGCGTTTTGTAACAGATAAATGGGAACAAATGCTAAATACATCAGGCTAATGTACCAATATTACAAATTAAATTTTAATTATCGGTAGGAAGAATCCAATGCAGGAGTACTTGGTATTAAAATGCAGATAAATTCAGCGCGCAAACAATAGAAGTGAGGAGAACTTTAAAACGCACACGGTTAGACCAGTAAAAATAATCATGCTTAGGTAATTTTATACGCAGAGCCCGGGAAAACAAATTCCTATTATAATTTAAAGCCAACAAAACATGCAAATGGGGTATCATTAGAATCGGCCAGCCATTGCGACACCAATCAAGGCGTTAATATGTCGCGCCACGGAAATATCCGCCGAATTATTAAATACGATAAAAATAGGCAGTCATCCTCTCTCCAATGATCATCTAGGAAGCTCAAGACAAAGGACTGGGCTCCTTTAAATAGACAGACATGGGCAATAGGAAATTACTCAACCCAGGAAAGTCCAACTAACTAGAAGCCTCTTCAGGACCATCTATCAGCACCCAGCAGCCTCCAGCCTTCCAAACTCAACCCAGGAGAGTCCACCAGGAACCATCCAGCCTTCCAGGACAACACTCAGCTCCCAGCTTCGAGTCCCATCAGCATCCAGCTCTCCAGCCTGAAGGAAGCCAACAAGGATCAACCACTCAGCAGCATCCAGCATTCCACACTCAACCCAGGAGAGTCCATCAGCAACCATTTCAGCTCCAGGACCACCTAGCAGCCTCCAGCCTTTGAGGACAACTCAGCCAAGACCATCCAGAAGCCATCTCCACTAGCAGCCCTCTACAGGACCTCCAGCCGGCTCCTCTTCAGGACTCTGCCGTTTGGGCAACTTCCACTTCCGGACGCAGCTCGGGCGAGCCGCAACCAGCCAGCATCCAGTTCCGAATTCGCCAGCAGCCCCAGGAAATTTCCGGGATCCGCCCACAGCTCGTCGCAGCACCCTCAGCAGCGCCGCCGCCCTCCAGGCCGCTTCAGTTGCTGCCACGCACATGAAGTCGTCAAACCGAACGGGACTACCTTCAAAATGTCCCCCTCTATGCAGAATCCTGTGTACTTTCTAGAGTCCTCGCGTAATGAAATCGGCCTAAATGAGTTTTTGGCTTACCAAGGCATCAATCGTCTGCAGACTTTCATGCTGGAGTTTCGTAATCTGATTTATCGTACGTACATCTAAACATAACCTAAGACTACCATCGCTCTGCTTTACCACCACCATCGGATTAAAAAAGTTGGGTTTTGAGTGTTCTATTACATCCTAGTCTAACATCTTCTGTAACTGATGTTTTACTTTTTCGCGTTGTGCAAATGGTATGGGATGCGATTTTGCTTTGAAGCCCGATGATTCGTCGACAACAAGTTTATGGCAATATTTCGTTGCTTGTCCTGTCTTTTGATTTATAATCTCCTTATTCTTATCTATAATTTTCATGATTCTGCCTTTATATTGTAAGTATTCAACCCCTATCTGTTCATCATCCAGCATTCCTTCTATGATCGCACAATTATTTATAATTATTTCGTCTCCTGCACTCTTGGCTAGGCAACAAATCTTATCGTCTCCTCTACTTTTGGCTAGACAACAATTCATATCGTCTCCTGCTTTTATTTCAGCTAGGCAACAATTTTCACGACCTTGATCCCTATACTCGGAAACAGACCAATGCCTTCTTATTTCATTTATTTGGATGCACTTTTGCATTCCATCTATGTTAATTTCAACTGAATAATATCGACACCTATCACAAATTGTACATTTAAGGCAGATATTATGTAAAGTCGGACATCATATTATTTTTCATTTATACTGATCTTGATTGCCAATACTTTACTTGTCGTAGAGATCTTCTTTGTTGCAGACAATAAATCTATTTTATTTACTTTAATTATATTACTTTGTAAAACATTCAGATGATTATTTAGGACTTCTTGTACTAATGAAACCATTGCTCCGCTGTCAATTTGCGCGTAATATTCTTGGTCTAAAAATTGTAATTTAATAAATGGTAAACATGAGCTTGTAACTTTATCTTGGCAATCTTCTAATAAAAATTCCTCCGTGTTGTTGTAGGCGATGGCAAAGTTGGCAATTTGCTTATTTACACTATTTACACAAATTGAGGTTTTTTTGTCCATCGCGGGCTCCTCATGCACCTCTGCTATCTCGATTCGGTTCATGTTATCTGTGTCTTCTTCTCTTCTCTTTATAAACATTGTATTAATGAATTGTCGATCCGGTTGTTTGTTTACGTCCGACTTTTGTCATCGTCTCTTGTTTCTTTCCTCTATTAGGTAGTTGTAACTTCTTTGGTTCTCCCCCTTATTAAACTGTGGTCTATTTTGACTCCAATTATTGTTATTCAAATTTCTTCGCTGGTAATTATTGTTGTTATAGTTGTAGCGACCTACTTGTCTATTGTTGTTATAGTTATAGTTATTGTTAAAATTATTTCGATTCGGCCTAAAGTTATTTCCAAAATTATCATCCAATTTACGTTTATTAGAATTTTGATACTCGGCTTTTTGTTTTTCCCCTCTCTCATTGTACACGGCCAGGTCGTAATTTCGGACAATTTCTAAAAAGTCTTGCAAGGTTTTAACATTTTGGGCTACTGCCCTCGTTATTTCTGCCTCCAAGTGTTAAGACAGATGCTGGATAATCTCTTCTTCAGAAAGTCTTGGCATTAGGTACTGGTCCTTGTTATAACGATGCATAACATAAATTTCTCTAGATCCTCCCTTGTCTACATATTTTCCGGATGTCAACTCTGTTCGGACTTGCGTCTGGTGCGTATTATTCCAGTATTGTTGGGCAAACAGTTCCTTAAATTCTTGGTATGTGGTGTACTTGCATTTAATTATACTATGCCATATCTCCGCATTATTTCGCATAGCCATGTTAATGACCTGTAGCTTTCTCCATTCGGTCGGTATTGTCCTCATTAAATCATACAATTTTGCGATAAAAATCATCGGCAATTCGCCGTACCTTTGAAACAAATCTTTAGTTCCTGCTATTTGTTTCGCCATTTATTCATCTATTCCGGGCCAGCCTGTGTATTCCCACTTGAATTATTCTTCGCTGTATTTCGAACGTTAGCAACGCTTGTCCGCGCGAAAGCGCTGATTTTGGTTTTTATGAAATTCATTTGTTATCGCTTTGAGCCAGCGAACCGCGATTCTGCTATTTTGGGCCATTTGATTCTGGCATTTGTTAGAAGTAACTTGCTTCTACAAAAGCTTTCCTCAAGTGCTACGGCACCAATTTATAATTAACTTCGCTTGTGAGCTGATAATTAAAATCAGGTATGTTTACGCTAATTGCTTGTTATTCATTTTGGTAATTTCTCGTTTTTTGTTAGCTTCTTTTTTGACGTTATTCCTTGACGTAATTTTTCAACGTCACCTTCAAACGCCATTCTTTGATGCCGTTTTTCGGACGACTCCTTATTTGGGTTCCTAATTAACACCCTAATCAACAACTGGGACCAGCAACTCTTTCGGGAATGTCACCTTGACCTAGACACGGAGCATTCATTTTCTTATCAACTTTGGCCACGAGGTTTGTGCTGCTGAAAGCTGCTACGTTAAAAATCCTGGACCATTTATTCATCGCCTACATGCGACTTTTTTGTCACAACCAGGTTAGTCTCATTACAACTTTTAAAGATAACTTGCCCGCCCATGAATTGTCGGCGGAATTGATATTAATGACGCTACATCACCGCTAACTGATTTACCAGTTCCAAATTTAATTTACACTTTATAAATTGAAAACGCAATGTATTAATTGTTCTGACTTATAATTTACAAATTTAAAACTACCATTTATAAATTTAAAACGTAATGTATTAACCAGTCAGAAACCTATGTTTTATAAATTTAAAACATAATGTACTAATTGTTCCATAATTTACATTTCACAAATTTAAAGTTTTGCTTAATGAATACGTATTAAAAATCTTGTAAAAAGTGCCTTCACGCCATTTTAATATCATTACCGAGATAACGGTTAATACATATGACAGTGGTAAGCTTGTCCCTTGATTGAATTGCAATCACATCCAACCCAAGCTCCTAAAAGAGGTTCGCTTATCTTTTTGTGCGTGTTGCATTTTCAGCATTAATATTATATCGTATTGTTTACAATATTTTAACCTTGCAATAAACAATTTACCGACGTAATACATATGTTACAACCAATTATGACCTGTTGATTAAATAAACTTAATTGTTTGTTATTATTTTATTTATTTCTCGAAATCAGTGATTTTTGGCGCCCTGTGTTTTTTTTTACTATTATTAAAAGAGCTTGCAGCCGATCAGCTGATGATAGAAATCTGCGACCTAAGGCCATCGACTTTGAAGCTAGCTAGGCCATTGCGGTGAGTAAGTACATTTCTGAGCTACCGTGGTGTATAAATGATAAGGAGGTTGATCTGCGATTATACTGCCATAGATTATTATTAGTAATCGATCGCAGATTGGCTTCTTTATTGTTTCACCTTTCCTTGAATTTAGGTATCATTTCCGTGCTCAAATTTGGAGTCGCCGCGCTTGCTGGGTATTCGTGCACTTGCTTAAACCTTTCGTGTACTCCCTGTAGCTCCCTCGTGATTCGATTGTCCACAAGAGCTATATGGTGTGCATTTTTGCTTTGCCCTTCTTTCATTTTATCCCACTGTTCATTTACCTTCTTTTCCATTCTACTTAATCCCAAGTCGATCCTTTCTGGGTGTTGTGCTAGCTGTTCTTGCGTTTTATTTTCAACTTCCTTGATTCTGCACTCTATTTCTTCCTCTTTTTTTCTAGCTTTTCGTCAACCAACTGTGACATTTCTTGTTGTAGCTTCTGCCTTATCTCATTCTTTGTCGTTTCCTAAAAATCTTCCAGTTTTTCTGTTGCCCGTTGATCTCCGCCTGCAATTCTTGTTTGCTATCCACTTGCATCTTTTCCAACGTTTGTCTTAGGCCATCGACCATTAAATCAGTATGATTACGTCCCCTAGTCTCTCTTTCTTCCGCATCCTGTTTTAATTCTTGCACATTATATCGGACAGCTACTTGGATATCACTCCGGATTATTTTTTGTGGCCTTCTTTCGCGTTTTTCTTCCTCTCTTGCTCGCTTTTCTGCTTCAATTCGGTTTGCTTCTAGTAGCCTTTCTTCTCGCTCTTCTGCCTCAATTCGGTTTGCTTCTAGTAGCCTTCTTTCTAGTTCTTCTGCCTCAATTTGGTTTGCTTCTTGGATTCTTTCCATTTTTTGAAACATCATTTCCACAATTGAATTCATCTCTGTTTCTTCTTTCGAGGCTTGGGGCCGTTGTTCTTCAGACTGATCCCCTTGCCGTTGTTCTTCCGCCGGTTGTTCTGGTATTTCTATTATTTCTTCCGCTTGATGCTCTTCTTCCTTTCCTTCTTCCATTTTCTTCAGTCTTCTTAAACGCTTATCCGTCATTTCACTTTACTTATTGTTGATCGGATACAAATCAGAGCGCTTGTACTCACGGACAATGCTACCCACACCAACAATGGTTCTAAGATAAATTCGACAATATTTCAATATCCTGTGAATCAATGTTAAATAATTAAGCAATTTGTGTTTATTCGCTGTTGATAACAATTATTATTTTCAATTAAAATTCGCCGACACGTTGAGACGTCTATAAAGTTGCAATGGATGCTCTCTCTCTAATGACTTGGTTTTAATTAATATTTAATTGTAAGTTAGAGCAAAATCCAATATTTATCTATTTATTTATTTATTTATTTCACACTCGGCCAACAGCCGTTAGGCCAATTATAGGAGTCGCTGTGCATTTATGGGGACTTACAACCCCACTAACGACTGTCATGATGTTGTTAACACCGCCGGAACCACCTATTTCCGTGCAGTCGTATTACGAGGCGCCGAGAGGTATATGCAGAATGCTTTGTTTAATATTTTATTGTGATCGAACCTTTTCCTGTTATCAATTTATTAGGCTAGTTAAAATGTGAGCTGTACTTATTTACTGCTAAAAATAAATGATTATATGCCCTTTTAATATTCTATTTACCTGCAATTAATTATAATAAAACGCTAGCTCAAGTAGAACAACAAGCTTCTTAGCTCAGGTGGGTTCCTAGTTGGTTGAGAAATTACAAATTTTCTGATACAGCTCTGTTCACCGCATTTAGTTCCATTGCACGGTAGCTAAATGTTGGCAATACGGCCAAAAAACCTACAAAATGGTTCGCGGCTGCAAGCCTGCGTTGTTGACGTTAAACAATAGCGAAATTATAAACATTCGAAAAGGAATTTATTCAAATTTTCGCGCTTTGACGGTAATTATCAGCTTTTGTTTCAGGCACTAATTTATTTCGTGACGTCATAAGTGACGCCGACTCGATCTTGCAACTGTTTTACCTTCGCATAACTTCAAATTTGGAAAACCGCTTATTTTTCGAACTGCGCCGTAGCTGTGCCCGTGAAAATGCTCGAATCCTCCTCAGTCAGGCCTCCTCTCATGTGCACGTCGAAATCAGACCGCTTACTCTTATGTTTTAGGTAAATTTTGGAGTACGGCGGCTCCTCGGATGCTCGAAGACAATTCCCTGGGGTGTTTCTGGCTCTGGAGCGGCTTTCCTCGCTGTTGTACCTGCCGGTAGCACTCCTGCAGTTCTGTCCTAAGTATCGCAGTGCAAATCCCTGGCTCTAGACCCTTATTTTGGCTGGAAGCAGTTATCGGAATCTTGAGCTAGATTTTTGGTGGCGGAAACTTTCACAAACGATACCAATCAATCTCGGATATAGGCACAACAAAATGGTATACTTTTTATTTTGAAAAAAATGCTCATTTATTGTATTAAAATTATAATTAAAGTGGAGCACAAATCTAACACTGTCAATCTTAATTTATTTCATTTGTTCTCCTATGGTTACAATATAAACGGAAATAAGTTTTGGTTAATTTAAACACATTCTAAAAAAAAGTTTGATAACATAGTTTTAAATTTTCAAATTTCTTACAAACTAACCTTATTGTCTG
>OW679195.1:154030994-154102218 GCA_940337035.1 Agriotes lineatus
TAGGCGATTTAAACAATTCGTTTATAAGAAATTTAATGGTTTAAAGTAGTAATTTAAACAATATTTTAAGTTAGTTAAACAAAATAAAAGTAATAAAGACATGACATGGTAATTTAAAAGAACTTGCAATCGTTTAAAGAAAATTTAATCGTTCAAATGACATAAAAAGTTGTTTAACGAGATTATAATTGTTTTGATGACATAGAGGCGATTTAATAAAGTCGTTTAAACCATTTATTCACTTCAACCCAATTGCCGTTGATGTATACGAGAATAAAATCATTTTAATTCAGTAAATTTAAACGTTTAAAGTAATCATTTAAATAAAATTTAAAGCCAACTAAAGAAAATAAAAATAATTTTCACATAATATGGAAAATTAAATTACCTAAAACTTGCAATGGTTAAAGCAAAATTTAATTGTTTAAACTACATTAAAAGTCGTTTTAACGAGATACTAATTGCTTTGATCACATAGAGTCGATTTAATACGGTCGTTTAAACAAGTTTTATTTATTTGAACCCAATTCATGTTGATCTATTCTAGACTAAAATCATTTTGACGAAATTTAAATTTGTTTGTATGGAATTTAATCTTTATATCTTAAACAATATTGTAATTTAATTGAACAAAATCAAAATAATGAAGACGTGACACGGTTATTTAACAAGACGAGCAATCGCATAAGCAGTTTGTAATCGTTTAAAGGACATTAAAAATTGATTTAACGAGATTAACAAGTCGATTTAGTCGTTTAAACAAGATTATTAAGTTCAACCAGATTAATGTTCATCTATACAAGATTAAAATCATTTTGATAAAATAGACTATAAATTCATTTTTGGGAAATTTAATAGCTTCAAGTAGTAGTCACTTAATTTCTTTTATAACAAATAATGTAATAGTATATTACATACCGAGGTGGAAAGTGTTTCATTCCTGTCGAGAGATTAAGTAGTTAACCGAGACGCGTAGCGTCGAAGTGAACTTTATCTCGAGACAGGAATGAAACTTTTCACCGTGGTATGTATACTATTTTATTCGCAACCACTTTATTCTAAACAATAATTGGAAAAATTATTATATTATGATACGCCAGGTTGTGACGCGCATGAATGGATGAACGAGATTCCCAGTGTCCCTACCTACTCAGCGGTCGGGAATGGATCGCGCATGAATGGATCAACGAGATTTCCATTGTCCCTACCTACACAGCGGTCAGGAATAG
Organism: Agriotes lineatus; assembly: GCA_940337035.1. Taxonomy (NCBI): domain Eukaryota; kingdom Metazoa; phylum Arthropoda; class Insecta; order Coleoptera; family Elateridae; genus Agriotes; species Agriotes lineatus. The sequence goes on from OW679195.1 coordinate 154,032,224, forward strand.
ATTCATTTTCAACCGGCAATCACTTTTCCGACCGATTGGAAAGTTACAAGTTGGGAATAGCTCATTTTCCAACTTTTTAAAAGTCAGTAATGATCTTATTACATATATGGTTGCGAATAAAAGTAATTTTTACTTGCTATAGTAATATGACATACCTAAGACTTATAATCGTTTAATCAAAATTTAATTGTTGAAACAGTTAAACTACATAAAGGTCCTTTTAATAATATTTTTCTGAAATTCATGGATTAGAGTAAAATACTGTAAATATAGATTTGAGTAATGTTAAAATAACATAGTCGCTAAGGGTTACTTACTTCTGTGATTTAATTTAGACTAGAGTGAATAGACAAAACTTATATAATATTGGGAAAATACCTCTGGATGATCTCCGTTTACATGTATGACAGGAGCAGAGACCATTTTAGCAAGATCAGTACAATATCTTGAAGACCTTCCTCGTTCAGCTGGAGTTGTGAATCCAACTTGGTTATTGACAACTAGATGAACAGATCCACCTACTTCAAAATGTGGAACTTCACTAAATGTGAGGCACTCTTGATTCACACCTTGACCTATGTAGGCAGCATCACCGTGAACCTTCAAAATTTAATCCTGCGTTAGTAAGTCTAAGCAAAAACTCCACTCTGTGTTTACTTGCAGGTTCAGAACTTTGTCACTCCATCTGCCTGTTTCCGAATAATTTCCATCCCGCAGTTCCATCTGCTTGGCTCTCGCTTTTCCCATTGATACGGGATTGACAGCTTCGAGATGAGAAGGGTTGTACAGGACACTTACATGTATATTGTTCCCATTCACACTGAGATCCGTTGAAGAAACTGTAACATAAATGGGTGCAGGCACAGAAGATATACAATGAGCAGCTCTTACTGCAATGGCTTATGACGTCTCCGGTTGCCTGATATTTCTCTGGAAAATCTGGCATGCCTCGCAGCTTGGCAAACATATTTATGGGAGGGAACTGCAGCATACCGGTTAAAAGGTTCAAGCGACCTCTATGGGGCATACCTATTACGACTTGATCGACGCTGTCTAAAAAACACTGGTTATCTATTCATTCTTATATAAAAAGAGTTAACACTACCTGAAGCGCAGATTCTGAGCAGCTCATGCATGAATGCCATCATACTTTCCGCACCTTCACCTCCGTAGCGTTTGAGTCCTGCAAATTTGTTTGCCAGGAAGTTATCGAATGTTTGAGACTTTAGCAGTTCTGTGGCTAGTTTTACTTTAGTTGCTTTGTCCACACTTTCTTGGGAAAGGCTCTCCATTCTATTACTAAACCATTCAATTTCTTCTTCATTCTAGTAATAGATCAAATGCATTTTACAAAATAAAACCAAGCCTTTTTAGTCCCAGAGAAATTAGACTTGCCCCGTCGGAAAAATTCCCGGAAAGCTGGATTTTGGCTTGATATTGTGGTTCTAAACAAAATGTCAAAAGTCCCCATCGATCCGAGTGCCGCTACAAATTTTAAGCGGCGTCAAAGGTCACCAAAGACGGTGTTTCGTGAATATCTCGTTAACGGTCACTTTAATAGAAAAAATATTAATTATAAAATTTGTGGCTTACGAAATTTCTTACAAAAAGATATTACTACTTTTATTCGTAAAAGTAACCGTTTTGGAGATAATTCGTGAACAGAATTGCCTGGAGGCTGAACAGGTTTCCGTTACTTGCGCTGATTTTGTCCCTTTAATTCTGAGCACACGGTTGAGACTGCAACCGTGTTTTAAGGCCACTCAGCGGGACGTTATAATTTCGTAACCTTGAAGTGCAGCCTCACAGTTCAAAATTTTAGGCTTGAAAGGGTAGCACCTCGATGTTAATGAGTCACACATTTAATACCGATTGTTTTTATTATAAAAATATTGATCTATATATACAGATATATTTGCTAACTTCTAAAATTGCATTATATCAAAGTGCACGTTTATTTTTGTTTGAAAAATGTTTATTTTTTAAAAATTATTATGAACTTGTTCATTAATCAATTTTAGATTCAGAACAGGAGTAATTAATCTCAATAATTAATGATCCTCTTGAGACTATTTCAATTTGTATGCTTTCCTGCTGTCTTCTGTATTTCCATAGATTCAGTCAGAAAACGCGATGGACCTACATCTTCAGTGAAGTCGCAATTACCACAAACTGGTGAACAATATAAACCAACATTTCTGCAGCCGCAGTTTAAGCTACAGCCCTTGGTACAATTACAAAAAATAGTATTCAGCAGAATGTCTGGAGCAGGTGGAAGCAGAGTTTGAATTGGCTCCAAAATGTTATCCTTTAACGTCCATCCCCAGTCTTCAGGAGTAAGCTCGTTACAAGACAGAATGTTCTCCAGACATAATTTTCAACAATGGAATTCGTTTTCTCCTGGCTATGTATAAGGCCCCAGTAAAAGAAGTATCTATTGATACTCAACAGATATTCAACTTTTGTAAAATCTACACAGCTCAAAAAACCAGTTCCATTAGCTATTCTTCCGCCAATATCTAGTGCTGCTCGGCAACATTTATATCGGGTCTATTACCAGGTTCAAATATGGCTAGATAACGAGCTTACTCCTGAAGACTGGGGATGGACGTTAAGGGATAACATTTTGGAGCCAATTCAAATTCGGCTTTCACCTGCTCCAGACATTCTGCTGAATACTATTTTTTGTAATTGCACCAAGGGCTGTAGCTTAAACTGCGGATGCAGAAAAGTTGGTTTATATTGTTCACCAGTTTGTGGTAATTGCCAAGGTCAGTCTTGCTTAAATGTAACACCCGATACCTATAAATAACTTCGATAATTGCGACTTCACCGAAGATGTAGGTCCATCGCGTTGGCTGACTGAATCTATGAAAATACAGAAGACAGCAGAAGAAGAACAACAAGAAGAAGAAGATGATGTAGAGGAAATCATACAGATTGAAATAGAGTCTGAAGATGAATATTAATTATTGAGATTAATAACTCCTGTTTTGAATCCAAAATTGATTAATGAACAAGTTCATAATAATAATTTTTAAAAAATAAACATTTTTTAAACAAAAATAAACGTGGATTAGGCCTACTGAAGACACCACATGAAAAAAGCACATTGTAAATCAAATTATCTCCAAAACGGTTATTTTTACAAATATCTTATATCTTTTTTGAAAGAAATTTCGTAAGCTACAAATTAATATTTTTTCGGTAAAAGTGACCGTTAACGAGATATTCACGAAACACTCTTTTTGGTGACCTTTTAGTGGCACTTGGATCGATGGTGACTTTTGACATTTTGTTTAGATTCACAATATCAAGGCTCATACCAAAATCCAGCTTTCCGGGAATTTTTCCGAAATTTTGCTTTTATTTTGTGTAATTTCACTGGACTATTTTATGCTATAAATGAAATGTTCTAGCTATGGAATATGAATTATTCCGCATACCTACAGGTTATTTGTTTAAGTACATTTTAAGTTTTAATATATAAACGTAAGAGGATTTTCTTGGCGTTATAATCAATTTTAAGGGAAAAATGACTAATAAAAAGCTAAGGAGTTCTTGTTGGGGGGTTCCCTTTACTGCTACAGTCAAGTTTACAGTTTTCAGATAGTTGAAAAATTTTGTTTTTTGAAGTTTTATTTTTACAACTGTACGTATTAACCTTCACTTTCAGTTTCACTTCTTACCTCTAGATGCAAAAATTCTGCACTAATAGTTTTTCTATAGACATCAGTCAGAAAATCGAGAGCTTCAGCAACAGTGCCCTGTTCCTCTCCATAATTAATAATACCTTTAAACGAAACCTTGTCTGATCCACGAAGGCCATACCTATCTGGGTTTAATTCTGGACGAATGCTAAAAACGGAAAAAGATACACTTTCTCTTCATTATTTTTTAATACCTATCCTTACTCAAGAGCCTTGTTGAATGATACAGGATTGATATCAGCTCCGATGTGTGCATACTGCCTGAAGGCTGTTACCAACCTGTAGAAATTGCTTTCGTTACATCGGTTTTCTAAAGTTTCTTGAGGCACTACAAAACAACGCTTGTTTTACAGCAAACAGCTAAAATAGCGCACAATTTATACCTTCGAATTTATTTTCGGGCTTGCTCTTGAACCCAAAAACTCGGTCGCTATGGTAACTGCACGCGAAGAGTCTGTTATTTTTAAAGCGGCGAAAAAGAGCGCCGGTTTTGATGCACTTTTCGCACAAGTTTGCGTACATGTTGAGTTATCAAAATACGCACATAATTGCACACGCACTGCTGCACATGACGTGGAGAATATCTAATTCCAACCTTTATGAACAGTTAACTGCTGACCTCAAGCATAAATAGATATATTTATCTCAAGATATACTATCATGTGACGTTCCAGATGTTATCAGCGTTTGGTAATAGCGGCATGAGATTAAAAATAAGCCTTTTTTTCTTAACAATTTATTGCGGGAAATATTCGATGTTACATTTATAAGAATTTAATACAGAGCAGGAACAGTTACTAAATTTCGGGAAAAGCGCTGCCTATCAAGTTTTTTCCTCTGTATCTGTAGCTATATGTTCGAATTATAAAATTATTTCCGGCCAATCGCAAGGGACACACGCGGTTAGCTCTCAAAATGAAGCAGGTGGAGTACAAGGCTATTTCTAATTCCGGGCTAGTTCCAATAAACATTGATCCCACAGGCTTGTCTAGGTCGTGAAATTTGAAATGATATTTTAATATTGCTCCTTTCTGAAATAGAAAAGCAGGTTATTAACTTATATTTTACTGATCAAGTAATTTTTTAAGTAGAGAGGGTTGCATTTTTTACCTTTAAAAAATGAAAACATTTATAATTATATCTTTCTCTTTTATTAACTTGCGATTTAACGGCTAATTGTAACAAACAACAAATACCTGCTTATCATAAAACGGAACAAAACATGCAAACACGTCAAGTATAACAAATAATCTTGAGATAAAACTGAGAATCTCCACTTTTATGAGTACATAGACATTTTGACAATTCTACCTTCACACTAAAAATCTCAGCTTCTAAACCGACGACTTTTTAATTTTTTAAGTAAACATATCTTTGTTTTGTTGGAGTCAAAGAGAAATAATGACACTACCGAAACAAAGTGTAAGAAAATGAACCGTATGTTAAAGAATGCTGGGAGAGAAAAAGAAAACGGAATAAAATGTTTAAGAATAGGTGTGAAAAACAGAAGAGTATGGAAAACAAAGAAGGAAAGCCAAAGAGATCTAAACTATAATAGGTACCTAGTTTAAAGGAAATCGCAGAGTTGTAACCAACATTGAAATTAGAAATTTTACCAAAAAGTAAAACAAAGAAAACGAAGAACTCGACAATAAATCTTATTACAAAGGCAATAAAGAAAACCTAATACCATTGAGGAAAAGTGGTTGCTGTATAGCGTAATAAATTGCAATAAAGAGATACAAAGAATTTCGAAAAGTGGTGTCACCTACTAAAGAAATTAAGTTGCTATCCTTTTCTGTAAAACGTTTTAAAAACGATTTTTACAATTTTCCCATATTATACAGGGTTCGTTAGCGATGCAGGGGTCAAAGACATTTCTAAATGTATGGGAGTAACATCAAATTTGTTTATATAAAAGTTTTTTGACTATCACTCCTAAAACTCGCTTTTAGGTTAATATTATTCCTGAAAGTTATGCTTTTATATTGTTACTGCATAAACGGGATTTTACGACAACACCGGACCGCACTTACCACACGTTGGTTTGCGTTGAGAGGCAACAGCAGTAAATCTCCCGATTGTCCACAGCTAGCTCGCGGGAAGGTGGTTCGTGTTACTCATGAAGACCGGTTCTGTCTTAGGACAGCAAACATAATGATGAAAACTCCGTTCACGGCTGAAGCAGGTTGGGTCCGGTAGAAAATATTTACGCGGAGGCTTAACTGTTTGTCAACTAAAGGCTTAATTGCTTTCGCTGCTAAAGTTTGTTGTTTGTTTGTTTGTTAATGGACAAGGTCTAGGCATGCAGAGTACCAGGTACCTAATACCTAATACCTAATACATGCTACCTGCTAAAGTTTAACTTCCCTTTTACAATCTCTTAACAATTCTTTACTCGAAAGGCACGTTCCTTACTGCTTAGATAACTGACATTTTTACTCAAAGAAACCCAAATATTAGCTTACATATGGGCTTTATTAAATTTTAAATGACTGGGATTGCAAAACAGATAATATACAATGCGCCACACAAAATAGTAAACCTCGAGTGTACAGATCAAAACATTAAACCTCGAGTGTACCATCTGGAACTGTTTCGTATAAAATAAAGGAATCTTATTAAACTTTGACAAAAATAAAACGTAGGTAGATCACACATATCTGAAATATACATACAGAAAAGTTAAAAAAAAACAACATGAATGACGTTAAGCCAAGATAGTTGTTAATTAAGTGAACGTTCCTTAATTTAAGCAAATCATTTCGGCACATTTTGGCAAACACCTTAGTATGTAATTACAGATGAGTACCTGAACTGAGGAAAGTTGACCTAATGCTGCAAGGGGTTGATGCCACTCAAATTGAGATTTAGACGGCTATTTTAGATCCACAGTCTAATTGGGATTTTAATTACTTCGAAAATGTGTGCTAGGTGCACCCATATGGGTACCACCGCGTGGATTCTTGCTGGACTTCACAAGCTGCAAGGCACATTAAGCTAGAGAATGCTGGGTGTTTATCCACAAATACTACTTGGTCTAAGCCGAAATTCTATGTTAACAAAAAGTAAAGCGTGTCCGAGGGCCAATGAACTTGGCCGACGGTCAATGTAACTTCAACAAGTCATATAAGACGGAGGACGGTGTTGGTCCGCCATCTTTGTTCAAAAGTTTATTATCTCGGTTCTTAAAAATGGACAAGCTTTCAGAAGAATTTAGTTGCTTTGTTGAAGTTAACGCCTTTACAATTTGTGGGTCATCCTCTTATACTATGACCCGTTTCGTAAATATGTTGAGCAATACTCGCTTTTCGAATCTGTTGAATCTAAAATCAAATCAGTTTTTCGTAGCTACCGATGACGACAATCTGACTGTAGAAATACGTATTTAGCAGTTGTTAAATATTTGTGTGGTGAGGGATTTTAACGAATTTGTGAAAGTAATTAAATAAATTCCCTATACGAATTCAACTTTTTTAGATTTATTTCTGCCAAAATCAGAAAATGAAAGTTGCAAGGATATTTTAAACAGGATTACGCCAAACTGATAACAATTTGACATTTCACAAATTCCTTAGGGAGATAATAAATTGTAAAAATCTGAAATATCTACCGGCGATCTACAAAAATTAGCTTTGCGATCGACCAGTAGATCGCGATCGATTTTAACGAGATACCCTGTATATATTTCTATTGCTAAAAAGCTCTTTTAATGTGTTTTCCTCTGGTGTTACTTCGTACCCCCAAATTCAACCGCTTTTAAAATATTATAATTTGAATATAAAAAAAAACATTGTACGCCCCTTAGGATTATTTATTTAGTGGGATAATAAAAAACACCGTTAAAATGCTAATTTAAACACTTAAACTCTTCGAACACAACAAACTATATTTAGAAAATAAAAATGCAGCCAGAATAATAACACAAACACAAAACGAGAAAAAAGTTAAATCTAGTAATAAATGAAATAACAATTACATGTTAAAATATTTCCCCTTGTGTTCTTGGATCTTTTTTCTCAACATCCTGATACCTGGCCCCATATCTTGTATTAATAAATACGCAATTTTTCTCACTTTCTCAAAATAAATATCATTTCCACCATCTGATTTTAAAAATGTGCTGCTATTAACCCTCTATTATTTTACCTGGTCTACTAAACTGAACCCGCACGGAAGATCGTTGCGATAAGCTGGAAAATATTGCTATTAACGCTCTATTACAACCCCTGTTTCCCTAAGCTGAACGCGCAGTGAAGATCGTTGCGATAGACTATGGGGTCGTCGTTGCTAATTAACCATTTTCTCGAGCCCGTTTTCCGAACAAATATCGTCTAGATCGATAGCAAAGTCAGCCTGCTGAAACCGAGTTCCTGTAGACAGCCCGTCGCAGCTTCAACTGTTAGCTGCAAAATCTCCGAAGACACAGCTAAAGCACACAACGTTCAGAAACGCAAGTTTGAAACTCATCGAATTGCATCAGCAGATGCCCGCGACCCCGTTGAAATCGTTACCCAACTCCGCCAGAATTCCAGTCGAAATGCTGTTAAAGCAAGAGCACAGCGCTGGCCCAAACGTAAACATTCACATTAATAATTTTACGTCGGCTCGACGAATTCATCTTGCAGGCAAAGCCAATTCTTGGAGCCGAGAGACGCTTAAAACTGCTTCAGTATACGAGGTCACACTCGCAGCGGATTTCATATTGTCGGCGCGTGGAGCAAAGCCGTCGGCGCCCCGTGCCATCGGTCTTACCCCTGAATCTTACCCTGTCTGACCCGCAAATTTATGCACCCTCAAATTCAGTAATTTAGTGTACTCTGATTTACCAGGAAACTGAATGCAACGCTCGAATGCTCCGTGGCCACTGCTGGAGGCTCTGGCGCCCGTTCAGGAGGTTGCAGCTCCCACCGGCGTTCCAGACCGTCCCAGAAATATTCTTTTATTTAACTAACCAGTGTAAAACCGTGTATTTAAGTTACCGACAGTTTTATTGATGTATAATAGGTGTTAAAATAAACATTGTAAATATTTACTCGAATTTTATCACTCCGGCGATGTTCAGACCTTTGTCAGAGCTACCTGTAAGCTTTTAAAGTAACAATCAAAAATCAAGAAAGTGTAATTTTGCAGTTGCCAAAATTCATATTGTTACGTTTTACGTTCTGGGGCTATAAAAAATTATACGCCGCTTCTTGTTTTAAGTATTTATTTACAGCAATTTATCTTTACTATTTACAAAACACAAGACTATTAAGGCGGGACACAAATTATTTATAAACTAATCAGGAACTATTTCTAACAACAAATACACTTCATTTATTTTTAAGCGACTTAACATTAATGATTTATCTGGCTAGGTTTATTTACAACGTGTTATTTATATCGCTAGATTTTATGTACACACGGGTTTATTTATGTGGCAGCTTCCGCGTACTTCAAAGCTGGAGTCGGCACTCGGACTTGGACTTCGACTGTCTTATTATTTCCTTTTCGCGTATTTATATATGCGCCGGGTGAGTCATTCCGGAAACGTCGATACCTTGCTCGATCCTTCCCGCAACGCTGACGTGTTCGCGCGCATGAGTAATCAAGGTCGTTTCTCGAAAGGTGTGACTCATCTGTCCGCACGTGAACTGGCTCAAGGTCGCGACACTGCCCCCGCCTTAGGTCGTTCTCGAATGATCGGGACGCTGAGTCATATGTTTGCAATGGCCTAATCCCAAGGTCGTTACATGCCCCCACCTTATGTCGTTCTGTCCCAGAACGAGTTGCGTCGGGTGCCTGTCCTCTCGCTCTTGTGGGGGTTCGATGGCGGTATTTGCAGGCGGTGCCCTTCTTGCACATGGACTGGCTGAATAAGCAGCAGTCCACCGTGGGCTCAATGCTTCGCAACGGCTGTAACAGCAGACCTTGATCTGGATGCCGGTTGTCTCTTGTACTGCCGATCGGTAGGCCATCAGGAACAGGTGAATGCACTGGTTCCAGTCACGCTGACGCTCGGAAACTACCTCGGACAGATGCTTCCCCATGGTTCAGTTCCTCCTTTCCACCATGCCGTCCGATTGAGGATGGAGGGCAGTGGTCCGGGTCTGGTGTATCCCCAGTAGCTTGCAGACGTTCTGGAACAGTCCAGACTCGAAATTCCGGCCCTGGTCGGAATGTAACTCCAGGGGGACTCCAAAATGGCTGAAGCACTCCTTCACCAGAACATCAGTGACAGTATCGGCCTCTTGATTCGGAAGGGCGTACGCTTCGGGCCACTTGGTGAAGTAGCCCGTGCACACCAGGATGTAATTATTTCCCGATTGGGTTTCGGGGCATGATCCGGCGATGTCGATGGTTATCCCCTCGAACGGACCACCGACATTGTACTGCCACATCGGAGCTCTATGTCTTCCAACCGGTCTGTTTCCTGTAGCGCAGGCTTCGCACCTCCGGCACCACTCTCGGACGTCATCTTTGCAGCTCGCCCAGTAGAACCTTTCTCGTACCTTCTGCAACGCCTTCTTCAATCCAAAGTGTCCCCCAGAGGAGCAATCACGCAGGTGGCGCAGAACCTCGGCCACTCTACTCCTTGGAACCGTCGATTGTGATCTCGTTGCCCTACCGTCCTCATCCTCCAAGATTCTGGTCAGGATGTTGTTGCCCAGCTGCAAGGAGTCCCATTGCTCCCAATAGGTCTTCATCGTTGGGTTGGTGGCGGAGACCTCCTGCCAGGTAGGTCGACGGCCATCTCGCTTCCAGGCTATAACTGTGCCTAAGTCGGGGTCGTTCTCTTGGCTGTTCTGCAACTCGTCTAGCTCCCACGAGTCGTCGACTACAGTGATACGATTAATGGGTACCGCACGACTCTTCAGCTTCGAACAGTGGCTGCAGTCCGCAGGGCAGGGCCGTCTGGATAACGCATCGGCGTTGCGGTGGGCTGTGCCAGGTCGATGATTTATTTCAAAGTCGTACTCTTGTAGGCGCTCGATCCACCTAGCCACTTGTCCTTCAGGGTTCTTGAACTGCAGTAGCCATCTTAGAGCAGCATGGTCGGTCCTCAGCAAGACTCTTCTGCCAAACTCCAATGATTTATGTTTTAGTACGTTGGTACGGCCGCTGGGATGATCTCCGCACTCGAAGATATCTTGGTACCGGGCCACCAGATCTTCGATCTTCGTCCGTTCTTGTTGGCTCATGCCCCTTCCCAGGATTGTGTTTCTCCTGACGGTTGCCGGTTCCCTGTTGACGTTCATCATGCTTACTGGGGCCCTTAAGCCCAGTCTTTACCAACGTCTTCTAAACCAGGATACCATGAGTGACCTCCTTGTCATAATCGGGTTCAATCCTGCGCACTACGTTGCCCCGGAGATCGCCATCCAGGTATGCATCCACGACCCTCTCGGTTCGTCCCGGCAGAGTAACATCTTCCGCCAATACCACTCGTACTGTGATCTCTTCTCTTGGATGTAGGCAAAGCTCCTCCCCACCCACAGGCAACACGCCGCGTCCCAGGTCTAAAGTGAACCCACACTCATTCCTAACATCCATTCCCAGGATAAACTCGTCCGCAACGTCAGCAATCAGGGTCCGATTCAGGGTTTGATTCCCAATCTTCAATGTCAAATCAATTTCGCCATGTGTGGTCACTGCGCCTCCCGTGGCAGTGCGAAGGCGTGTCCTGGTGGGCAGCAGCTGACCCTCGTCCCGTATTACGTCAGACCTGGCGATGGACTTCGTCGCTCCAGTATCCAACAGCAGAGACCGAACTCTTCCATTCTCTTCTTCAGGTTCCCCACGTAGTCCTCGCCGGCCGTTTCTTCGCCAGGCTTTCAGTTCTTCCTTAAGTACTTCTTTAAGATCCTCTTTCGCGGCTTTCAGCTCTTCCTTAAGTACTTCCTGTGCTTTTTCTGCCTTCTTTTGGCCGGCTTTTAATTCTTCCTTAAGATCCTCTTGTGCCTTTTCTGCCTTATCCTGGCCAACTTGCATCAGCTGGAAAAGTTGGCTTAATTGGGCCTCCATCTTGCTGCTTTGGGATCTTGTCATAGGCATCCACTACACACACTTAAATGTATTATCTGACTGTCGTTTATCGGTACTTGTTGGTCAATTAGTTTATTTAATGTTTGTCCAATACTTTTTTATAGCCCCTGGTACAACCCGACACCTGACACCACTGTTACGTTTTATGTTCTGGGGCTATAAAAAATTATACGCCGCTTCTTGTTTTAAGTATTTATTTACAGCAATTTATCTTTACTATTTACAAAACACAAGACTATTAAGGCGGAACACAAATTATTTATAAACTAATCAGGAACTATTTCTAACAACAAATACACTTCATTTATTTTTACGCGACTTAACATTAATTATTTATCTGGCTAGATTTATTTACAACGCGTTATTTATATGGCTAGATTTTATGTACACACGGGTTTATTTATGTGGCAGCTTCTGCGTACTTCAAAGCTGGAGTCGGCACTCGGACTTGGACTTCGACTGTCCTCTTATTTCCTTTTCGCATACTTATATATGCGCCGGGTGAGTCATTCCGAAAACGTCGAGACCTTGCTCGATCCTTCCCGCAACGCTGACGTGTTCGCGCGCATGAGTCACCAAGGTCGTTTCTCGAAGGGTGTGACTCATCCGTCCGCACGTAAACCGGCTCAAGGTCGTGACAGTGCCCCCGCCTTAGGTCGTTCTCGAATGATCGGGACGCTGAGTCATATGTTTGCAATGGCCTGATCCGAAGGTCGTTACAATATCGTTAGAAGGCGCCCTTCGCAATGGACATCCATTATTGCATACCGTTACACATGCATTCTATGATCTAAATTTTTAATGAAATCATATTATATTTGTGCTTTGGTTTGCAGATTTTGCTTTATCTGAACTGAATAAATTAATACTTGATAATTATCAATGGGTGTAAAGCAGAGAAGGAATTGTAGATTGCAGAAAATATGTTGATCTTGGATGCAATTTCTCTTCCGCAAGATAATACCAGATCAATAAAATGCCGTTCCAATTTTTAACTGATTTGATTATACAATTTTAACGACATTCATAGGTATATAGCGTGCTTCATTTCTCACCATCACACGCCCTGTATTTTCCTTATTTATTTTTGACTGATTTCAAATTATGGTCAAAATAAGTTTACTGCGATCAAAAATAAATGCGAAAAATGAAAAATCGTAATAGGCATAGTTTTATCGAAAGTTATTAAAAGAAGTTATCCACAAAAATAGTCCAAATCCCTTATTGTATTCAAAGACTTTGTTATTGTTAATAATTTACGATATAATGTAAATGAATTCAAATCAACTGTTACCTTAATAAACAGTGCAATGGAAAACAAAAAAGTTTAGTAATTTTCATTAAAAGTTACAAACTATCAATTAAACGTCCTGTAATAGCTATTTGTGCAACAAGTGCTAAAAGTGGATGTTTATGCACGAGACATGAAAATTATGAAACGAAGCCAAAGACTGAGTTTCATAACATGTCTCGTGCATAAACACTTTTAGCACGAGTTTGCACACAATATTTTTTCTACGGCCTTAAATTTACTGTTATTAATCCATAAATGTCGGTTTGCATTTATGAGTTATAATTTATGTCATAGTAAAAAGATGGCCTTGACGGCACAGGTGACTGTTTCTGCAGCCGGTAGCTGTCAAAATTAGTTATCAAAGGTAATTAGAATAGTACACATTTGACTTTATTCATTATAATGCTTTAATTATTTAAAAAAATACTTTACCTCTAACGAAAGAAGTAACTAGAATAACTTTATAACCTCACTTCCAGTTCAAACTTCTAAATTCAACACCAGCTGTTTACTTTTAGCACATGGGCTAACAAGTTAAATGATATCTGGAATACACATAACCACTGCTGAAAAATTAAGAATAATTTTTGGATTAAAATATGGATTTTGACTATTACCAAAGAGCATATTAGATATGCTCTTTGTTATTACTGTGATTCTAGACAACTTTTTAAATAATTTTCTCGATAAAACTAGACTTGCAACGATTTATCAATACAAGTTTGCAATAAAATTATTTAAACTTTATAAGATTAGTTACTTTAAAGTATAACTGAACACAATTTGAAATCGAAGAGAAAATAAATAAGAAAAATACAGGGGTGTGAAGGTAAGAAATGAAACACACTGTAGATTTATAGTTACTTCAAAAATGGAATTAAAAATACATCCATAGAATATGAGACTTTCGAAAAGAGACGAAAATTGATAACGTCTCGGCGAAATGAGACTAGATACATTACTAAAATCGAACATCAATTAAAAGAGAATAATATACTAATTTCCATGTAAATTTAACTAAACTAATCTGTAATAATCGAAATATAGATTATACTTACATTGCCCAGTTCAACTTTCTTCAAATAGCCCAAGTAGTTTGCTTTCTTCTTCGCTTCTTCCTCGTTAAAATATATCCAATTATGCAATCCCGATACAGTTTGGTTTTTAATCTCCGCTAAAAATATATGTTCAAAACCGCTGGATCCAATTCGTCCGCCTCCTCGCGAGTACATGTTAAACCACATTTCCTTTAAACGATCTCTAAATTCACGTGGATCTCTGCCAATTTTTCCTAAGATAGTCCAAATATTACAACCGGCATAAACTGTACGCTAAACCGACACCTTTGCTTATCAGGAAGTTCCTCGTTAACTGCATAACTGGAGTTGATAAAAGAGCGTCCAATAAACTATTTTCTTCTTCCCTCTCCTGGGCACTGACATGCTCGTTAACATGAGTTTCCACGATATAGTTGTTGTGCAAAAGCACCAACTTTGAAATGGTGGGAATGTTAAAAACATCTTTTTGAATCGCCAACAAGCTAAAACCAATATATTTACAAAAAATCCCCACTTGGTAATATCACTTACGGTTGGGGAGCTTCATCATTCTTCGACCCAGACGTCGTTTTACCCTGATAATTAATAGTCACAAACCTAGCTGCGTTATTTACATCTCGCTGCAAAAGACTTTCCGAAAAGTCTCTCAACTCATTATCCTGGACATCGTTTGGGTCTTGAGCTTGCGATTGCTGCTGCTGCTTTGTGGAACTGCTGGTAGTAGTGGTTCTCGCCCCTGGGGGAGGAAATTGTGGAACGTTTTGAGTGTTGGGCGAGTGGGTGCTGGGCTGGACCCATCTGGGGGGGTTCTGGTTAGAGTTACGTCGGCTTTGGCCCAATTCTGGCCAAGGAGTGGTCGTACCCGAATTTACCCAGACGGGATTTACGGGATACGCATTTTGGCGGCCCAACGCAGGCCATGCATTCGAAGTGGCGTTAAAAGGCGGCAGTGATTGGCTGTTCGCCCCCGCGCCTTTAGTTAAGGAAAAATCGTGGGTTTTAATAGTGGCTTCAAGTTAAGCGATTGAATTAAACCGTCACCACAAAAAAATGTGAGTTCAAAGGGGTGTAAATATAATGGTAATGGATGAAATATTTACTATTATAAAGCCACACGATTTGGATATGTTTCTGCTGTGAAGATCAACGAAGATAATATGCGTCTTAATTAATAAGCTAAGTTACACATAAAAGTAAAATAAACGGAAGGTAATACTTCATCATAATCATATATTCTATAGAATAACTGATTACAACACCAAATAACGTTTGAAAACATTTGGTAGCAAGAAATCACCCAAATAAACTAAATTTTAAATTATTGTGACACAATAATGCCTTTAAATATCATTATCACGATAAATTTATGTAACACAAGGTTTGATCAATATGTATCGAGTCTGGGTTTATAACTCTATAAGAAACCATGAAATAGGTAGTATTTAAAGTTGGTGCAGCATATTAAATGGGCATTGATTACCAATTACATTAACAATATTTTTTACTTCGACTACCGACGACTACCGTTGCCCCTCGGAACCGCTTATGCATTACTTCAGGGGGCGCGGGCATCACTTACACCTAAACTAAGTGAACATTCAGACCGCCAGTTCCGGGAATCGAACTTTCGCCCGTTCCGGCTCGGGCGATCCATCTTTTCACTGTGACCCCGGCTGCAGCGGCGATCGCCACTCGCCTACCGAGGTTCCTACTTCGGCACAACCTGTCATAGTATTGTTTTCAATCCAGACTATCTTTCCAAATTTATCATTTTTGTCGTAACCACTCAGTCAATCTAGACCAACTCACAATTGTATAAAAGGTCTCATAAAACTATATAACTTTTGAGAAGACAACAATCGGTTTGGCGTTAAAGTAAAGTCGAAGTTCGAATCTCGGCCCGAGAAAGATTTTTTTTAAATTATGGAAAGATTTGGATGCAAATTTATATTTCTCACCTTTAACTCTGAAATTCCACATTGTCGGCTCTGTCTGCCTCATTCGTACTCTCCGCCAACAATAGCGGTAAATCGCAGAATCGATTTTAAACCGATTGTCTCCGTCTAGCCTTTGCAATTATTAGTTCTCGCCTGCTTTGCAAATTCTCTTTAGCCCAAGTTGACGCACATATTGCGCAATCATGTATACAACACGATAACGGTCACACCACATTGAAACCACCATTCAACAGATGACTAAAACTACATGTGCCTTAACGAATGGATGTCCCAAAGAGTACATGGCAAAAACCGCTCCATGCCAACACGATAAGGACCTTGCACCGTCTCATCTTGTTTCTTGTTGATATTGACTATGTCTGGTGTATATAGAAGGTTGTTGGGTCCGTTTGAAAATTTCCGCTGCCGCTGATTTTAAACAGACGCGGCGCAAAGGACCGTGTAATTCGTCCCATCAAACTACTTCTCGCGGCAAGATTTTAGAAGCGGGGGACAAATCAAGAGTTAGGCAGATGTAATCGAACAAAATGATTGCGTGTGGTGTGTGTAATGTGTAAATATCACCACTTCGGAAGCCAATTAGGAGAATTACGATTGTCAAAATATATCCAGCTTCCCACAACGCAGTATATCTGAAATTCCGACGAGCTCTGGAGAAGCTCCCCTACATTGCGTGTAGTGTTGCCACGATCTCGATATCGAAAATTCTGAAAAGTTGATTCTCGATCTCGAACTTGACAATTCTCGATCTCGAACCTGAGAATCTTTTTTATGTACTTCCCTAAATTTGTGTTTCTTTTAGAAATTATACATCTTTTTATGTAAACTGTTTAGTTTTCATTTCTGGCAGTATTTGCATGCATAATTACAGTATTCCAGGTGACGAGCTGGCCAGCTAGAGCAATATTGACTTTCCCGTAGCCAGATTGACAGTTAAGCGGGTTTTGTGCGTCTACAACTGATTAAACTAGCAAACAGAGGGCAATATAAATTAAAAATACAGTAGGGGATAGGGCTAAGTAGCAAGCCGTATTACAATTTTGGTGCCCAACGCAAGGGCTAACTGTAAACGTACCATTACACTCGTGGCATCGCTAGTCTCTCGAAGAGTTGTATCTAGAATATGATCAAGTAAGTCAATTCGCCAACTCGAATAAGTAACTTACCCCAAAACAACGCAGGTCTCATATCCATCCGTCATACTATAGACGTTTCCCCAAATTCAAACTATACAACCGTACGAATTGGGGAATAATTATAAGAACCAAGCAATCATCGGATTTATAAATCCCGCAACCAAAGCGGTGGAAGACGAACTTCAACAAAAATCTCAATGCACCTGTTTTTCGATGTTATTTTTATATCAGCAGCGTAGTCATGACGAATAAACAAAACTAAATCATTATAAAAGTTACCAACATAAAGTGCCGAAATGGTTCTAACATACTCAAGATTTCCTGGAAGTACATAGTATACAACTTACTCGAATCCAACGGGCATATTACGCTTAACTTTGTTAAATAGGGCAAATCAATCCAAACCTTAACAGCAAACGTCTAAGAGAAAACAAGGCACTTCGAGAAATCACGCATCCATTCCATAAGACAAACCAGTAATGAATTCTTAGAAGTGAACTGTCAATGAAAAACACTCTGACGGGTGCACAGCCACTACCAATGCAAGCGTGCAATCCAACAAAGCAACTCCAAAAATTCCCTAATCACATTAACCTCTCAAATCTCAAATAAAAATTCACTTGACAGATATTACATAATAAATCAACCCGAGGAGCTGTTCGGCCGTAACAAGCCTCAGTTGAAGGCTGCACGTGTTTGCGACTCCAGAGTGCACCTTACCAGTTCGCCTAAGGCAAAGTATTACAAGCGGCCTAAAAGGGCCTTGCATCCAATAATTCCTGCATATGAGAGAAAATTGCATCGAATAAGCGGCCACGAGTTCCGTGAACACAATTTACGTAGTGTACAAGTAAGTATCCAACTATGCCATATTCAAAGTATCATTAGAAGCGTCCATTTTGAAAAGCGCCAACTCGCAGCCCTTGGGAGGCCTGCCCGAAATCGGAGATTCCCAGTACCACGCGTTGTGATACCTAGCACATCTTAAGACCAATTCTAGGTCAAAAGTTTGCAGTCAACATCATACCGAATTGCGTTCAGCTGCCAGAAGTTTTTGCGAGTGTGCAAGAATGTGATAAAGTGTGTAATTCGCGCCCGATTTAAATATACAGAAGTGCGATCAGGGCCGGCGTTAAGCCATACCCATATTAAGACATTTTGACACTTACGCTTTTTAAAGACAATTATTTCAACGTTATTTTTATACGTTCTTCTTGATGTTTCATAGATGCGTTTATAATTTATATGCGAGTAGGTGCATATCCAGGTTTTATAGGAGTTGATCCTATTTTATTTTACTTGTATTTGTGTTTTGAAGTACCTAAATAGATTTTTGTAAACAGCTTTGATTTTCTTGTGCGTTGTTCAGATTCCTTCTTATTCTAAAAACTCAACAATCTTTTTAAGGTACGAACGCTTGAAGATACACACAGTTCAGAAAATACAATTCTGTTGTATTTACATTCTGTTGTAATGTTAGCCATTGAACGGAGTGCGTTTGAAAATGTTTGGAAAAATGGAAAAGATGATGGCAGCGATATTTAAAAATCCAAGGAATCCACATTGAAGGCGATTATGTAAATTTATAAATTATTAAATGATATATTACTTTTTCATCTCATCTTGATACATATTGATTAAACCTCGTTAACTAAGTAAAGGTTTAGCAAGTCTACAAAGCGATGTCGTTTCACTTAATATGACACTGCAAACAAACACGTGCTTTAAGTATCTTTATTTTATTGGGTTTTTACCAACTTTGTATGCCTACAACTAAATATGGTACATCGTCAGTATATGGCAAAGATATGTGACTGCAACTAAGTACACAACTGCGCTAACTACTAAAATCCACACATATTCAAGGGCAGCATAATTAACTCGTTTTACTTATACAGGGTGTAAATATCGGATATAGGGAAAAGGCAATGTTAAAAATTACGAAGGATCAACTCTAGTTTTGACCCAAATAAAACATTATTATGATTGTTTTGTTAATACGAAAGTACAAATATTCTGTTTGTTTATTTAAAAATGTTTGAAATACAGCTGTTTAGGTATTTAAGGTTGAAATTGGAGAAAAATCAGATAAATTTGTTTTTAAGTAAGTTACCTACTAAATTAAATTTTGAAAGGTATTTTTCAAAATCAAAGTTAGTATTAGTCAAATTAACACATTAAAAAATTATTTATTAAAATTGTTTCGCTGGCATTCCAGCTTCTTCATCAGACATTTCAAAAAGTTTACAATATATAAAAGGCTTTTCATTGAAAACTTTTTTAAATGTCTGAAGAAGCGGTAACTGCCAGCGAAATGTTACCATTTTAATAAATAATTTTTTAATGTGTTAATTTGACTAATACGCACCTTCATTTTGCTTTCAAAATTTAATTTAGTAACTTACTTAAAAACAAATTTAGCTGATTTTTCTCCAATCTCAACCTTAAATTCTGTTTGTTTTGACGTTTATCTTATATTATTAGTTCTGTGCTAATCGGTTTCATAAAATTAATATACCGTGTGTCCCAAAAGTCTAGAATAAATTCAGTATTTCCTAACATGTACGTTTCCGGCTAAAATCCTCGGACCCGTCGATTTTTATTTTTATTTGAGCATTTTTTTAAATAAAATGCATACATACAGGGTGTCCCGTGTATGAGGTATGGCGCTATCGATGTTTTTTTTTAAATGAAAGCCCCCTTTTTTTATTACGGAATCTGAAAGAACGCATCTTTTTACTTACGCTAAGGTAATTTTTGGGTATAGGTCACATCACCAAAAATTAAGAAAAAAAAAATAAATTTGCAAAATACTAAATTTGATTTTAAGAAGTATGATTTTAAGCTTTTATCAATGACACAAATTAACAAAAAACATATCAGTCGTCTTAGTTATTGTCAGGCAGACAACGGTGCACAATTTGTACATTTAATTTAGTTGTTTTAGAAATTACTAAACTTAGTATTTTGCAATTTTTAAATGTTTTCTTAATTTTTGATCATCGGATCTATACTCAAAAATCAGCTTAACGTAAGTAAAAAGATGCGTTCTTTCAGATTCCGTAAGAAAAAAGGGGGTTTCCATTTATAAAAAACATCGATAACGCCATACCTCATACATGGGACACCCTGTATGTATGCATTTTATTTCAAAAAATGCTCAAATAAAAATAAAAATCGACGGGTCCGAGGATTTTAGCCGGAAACGTACATGTTAGGAAATACTGAATTTATTCCAGACTTTTGGGACACACGGTATGTAAAAATTTTGAAAGCAAAACTCAGACTAAGAGTTGTATTTTGAGGACAATTCAATGAAACAATAATATCCATTTTGACGTAAATATTGCTTAAATAAGAAATAACGAAAGGCGGCTGTTGGTTTGCTGCACAGAAATGCACGCATTTGATTCGACACCTTATTTTGAATTGAATTGTCACTTATAATACCATGAGTAGTCAAAGTTATGTCGACTATTTTTGCGGTGGTGTCACGAATATCCATTGCGCTTTGGTACGCGCAATGGACATGAGTAGTGATACCACCGCAAAAATAATCTACTTAACTTTGACTAAGAATGGTATTCGAGGGACTATTTAATGAACCAAACTACTTTTTCAAATTAGTTTTCAGTAAATCTAGCAACAAACTACGCAATTTCTATAGTAACAGAACACTAATATTGACTTTTTCTAATAAAAATCACATTTGTTTAAAATAGTCACTTGAATACCTTCTAGAAAGATATACCCACTGATATTTTTTTGATTGGTCAAAAAACGTCACAATTCTGGATTTTCATTGGTCACTGTTTGACAGATGGCAGTTGAATTGAATAGTCAAATTTATTTTACGTAATACATCTTAATTTACCGTTGGCATGGTAAAACAAACAACGTTACTATGTTACATGACCACAGATATAATCGATCCTTCGTAATTTTTATTTCATACTGATGTCAAAAATGACATTTTTCGGATTATTTATGGTACAAAAAAATGGAACATTAAAATCCTAGTACTTTAAAGTAAAATTTTAAAGTTCAAGTACTTTAAAACTTATTTATTGTACAAAAAATGGAACATTAAAGTCCTAGTACTTTAAAGTAAAATTTTAAAGTTCAAGTACTTTAAAATTATACGTCAGTTGTTGACATGAAATTTGAAATGATTTACAACTTTTTATTTAAAATTCATTAAACTTGCAGTATGAAATAAACCGTTGTATTCACCACGAACGAAAAGTGTTTTTAAAGGTCCTCGCAAGTAATTCCGTCCTCGGCTGACGCCGAAGGTAAACAACTTTCTCGTCTTTAAAATGCCACTTTTCGTTCTAGATAAATAAACTACTATTAAAACATTGCCTTTTCCTTAATGTACGACTAGTGATGTTGGCCGGGTAAATACCCAGTGGGGAGGGTATTTATAAATAGGTAGATATTTGCCTGGGTATTTACCCTGCCTTGGGAAAATACCTACCTAAAAAGTGAGTATTTATCAAATTTGTAATATTTATAAAGCTAAGCTAACTCTTACTCACCTAATAGTGTTATTTTATCAAAATTAACTATTCTTCATTTACAACCGAGAGAGTAAAATTTGCAACTCAAGCTACAATTATAAACATACCTAATAAGATTACCGTTTTTCATGACATCATAAATGACAAAACAATAGTATATTATGATACTAGTGTATAAGTACGCCGTTAAAGCACGTGCGACGAGTTTAAGACACGACGCAAAATGGAGTGCTTTTAACGTCGCTAGTGCTTTAATGGCACTTATACACGTGTAGCATAGGCTATGTTTTCTACGATCGTAACAGAAATATAAAAACTTAGTTCGGTGACACTTTTTCCGTCATATTGTGTTAGATATTCTAGATTATGTTGACATTCAAACTTACGGCAGAGCGTGTTTTAATTAGTGATGGGCATAATCGGATGATTTCAATAATCGGAATGTTCCATTTCGGAATATTTATAAAATCGGAATATCATCCGATTATTTTACATTCCGTAAATGCAAGCAAGAGAAAAGGAGCGAAACAACAACAAGCGGAAGGAAGATGAAGTGCGTGCAAATTTGCGTCGCGCCGTAAGCCTTTATCTGCGTTGGCATCTATTGTTTGGGTTTGCAGGACCGCCAGTAAAATAATTTATGAGTTTGAGTCGCACAGTGACATATAAGAGGAAATAAAATATTTTTCCAAATTATTACAGAAGTTACCTTAATAGACTTTCGGAAAATGGTAGTGATATTTTAAAGTTTAATGGCACATAAAGTACATAATAGATAGTATAAAACAATACATGAATTTGAAGTCTGTAAGTTGTACTATCTAATAATTAATCGATGAAATACCACTGCCATTAGTGCCATTCACCAGCATATAGCAGTCAAGTGAGTCAACACAACATTGCGTATTCTGTTCAGTTCAAATTGGCATTTCGTTTTCTCATTTTGTGTTCCGAATAGCAAAATAATCGAATTCCGAAAGTTCCGAATTTTGTGCATCGAACAGTAAAATAATCGAATTCCGAAAAGTTCCGAAACGTTCCGATATAATCGGAACCTTCCGATTTTTTGAACAATCGGAAACTTTCCGATTATTCATTCCGGATAGGCCCATCACTAGTTTTAATATAGTATTAAAACACGCCACCAATGGCAACGTGCAAAAAAAAACGTAATTCGGGCGCTAATATTAAGAGTGCTACAAACGTCACTTTTGACACTAGAAACTGTGCAAAAAATTGTCATTTTGACACGATCGTAGAAAAAAGTTTCTAATGTTTGAAATAAGATTTTGGGCTTGCTGACTTGCTCGTTATAGAGTTATATTTAAAGCCGACTTGCTCTAAAATTTCAGATTTTCTATTTCGTTCAGTCCCTTTATAGTTAAATAAAGAGAGCAATCTATTACGTCATGGTAAAGGGTAAATACTTTACCTTTATGATTGTCACCATGATGTATAATTAATGCCGGTTCATATTAAAAAAAAATCAAAATATTCCGTAAAGTCGAAGTTCATCATGTTTATCCAGGGTGCCCCAAAAAGAATGGGACACCGATTAGTCATAGATTATTTACATTATAGTAAATCGATTAAATCTAATATACCTTAGTACAAAGTCCCTTCAGTAAGAAGTTATGAGCCTTGAAGTTCAATTTTTTTATTTTTTTATTTTTTTTTGTTAATTTTCACAAATGTAGAGATATCGATTTGAATTTTGGTATACATACTTACTATTATATACTGCACTAATTATTTTTTTTTCATAAATTAGACTTGACTGTAAAGGGCACTTTACCTATCTTTGAAAACTTTTTAACTCCAACTTTGTTATCTGTAACATTTTTTGAAATTTTAGTTTATTATCTAAAATAGAATTAAAAAGCATAAAAATAATGTACTCTTAGTTCTTAAGCCTAAAAGTAACCGTTTACCTTAAAATCCCCATCAAAGGTTTTTGATTGTCATTAAGACGTGCAATTATCAAGTAGCCATGATCGCAAAAACAATGGTCATATAGTAAAAAACAATGATAAATCAATTAATGACATTAGTGACATAAGAATTTGTTCTTTTATGTTTAAAAAAATGCCGCTACATAACGAATTCGCCAATGCTGAAAGGTTCGTTATGTCGCAGCATTTTCGTAAGCGCAAAAGACAAAAAACTGATGTCACCAACGTCATTAATTGATTTATTGTTGTTGTTTACTAAATTACAATCATTACCCATTGTTTTTGTGATCATGGCTACTTGATACTGCACGTCTTAATGACAATCAAAAACCTTTGATGGGCATTTTAAGGTAAACGGTTACTCTTACGCTTATGAACTAAAAGTACATTATTTTTGTGTATTTTAATTCTCTTTCAGATAATAACATAAAATTTTAAATTTTTTTACAGATATCGAAGATAGAGCTAAAAAAAGTTTTGAAAGATAGGTAAAGTGTCCCTTACAGTCTTGTCTAGTTTATGAATTTTTTCCTATTAGTGCATAACATAATCGTAAGTACGTATACCAAAATTAAAATCGATATCTCTACATTTGTGGAAATTAACAAAAAATTAGAAATAAAAAATTGAACTTCAAGGCCCTATAACTTCTTACTGAAGGGACTTTGTACTAAGGTATATTAGGTTTAATCGATTTATTATGACGTAAGGAATCTATGACTAATCGGTGTCCCATTCGTGTTGGGACACCCTGTATATAATGTAAACTATTTCATTTAATGCTTAGTTTAGAGTCACCTAATAATAAATGTAAACTGATAAATAAAAAACATAATAAAATTAACTTGAAAAAAGACCATGGCCTTTGTCGAAACCTTTAATTCGAGCTATAAAGAAACCATCAATCTTCTTATAATATATACTTATATACATATTACTACTAAGGCAAAGAAAATCACAAAATTATATAAAGAACGTTATATATTTTGGAAAGAAGATGTTCTATCTGCAGTTATTATATTCTACATTTTTTTTACATAATTTGAATATAGCACCTTAACTTACCAATCAACCATACTGGTTACATTAGCTTTATGGGATTTGGAAATCAGGCCATAAATACACATGTAAATACCCCGGGTATTTACCCCTACAAATAAATTCCTGGGTAATTTACATCACTATGTACGACATTTTCATTTACACCCTGTATATGCATTAACTGCCCAGTATTTTATTCATCTCTTAACTATACATGTAAGCAGGAAATTTTTATTATTTGCTACAAAATTGGTATGTTAACCTAAAAAGCGGTTTGATTCCGACCTTTCTTCGTATAATGTAGGTTACTTATCCGACCAGCTATTACTCGATAACTTCTTCATTTTCGTATTTAATCTTATAGACACGAGAAACTGCCGGAAGCAACAACAATTTTGTAGTAGCTGTGATAACCCAAAAAATAGCAGTTCAATGTGAACATTACTTTAGAATTACTTTCCTTGTTGACGAGACGCCACTGTTGCGGCATTGAAGTAGAAAACATGCATGATTACTTTCCATTCTTATCAGTAGTGCAATTTCGCTGTAGGCAAAAGGCAAGAGAGAGTTATACATTTTAACTAAAAGATCGATAACGACAAGTGGTGATAATGATGAACCAAAATTGTTTAATTGGTAAACAAATTATAAATGTATCAGTGACTACTTACAAAACACCTCAATCACAACAGCCGCGCTTAACACGAGCAAATATGTCACGATTTTGGCTAAAGTATCCATCTTATCACGGTGAGCACTAAACTGACATACTGTCAAGAGGTTATGCTTATGCACCGTTACTATCCTTAATCTCGAATCTGGTATTCGCGATCCACTAATTGTGCTCTTTAGAGACAAACATTATATCCCGAAAGAAGTTTTGAGCTAACAAATTAACTACAAGCGTGGCCAGAATTGCCTTGTACTCATGCGTTTAAAGAATCGCGTTTTGGTTATTCTTTGAATTCCAAAATGCCTTCACTATTTATTTATTTATTTATTTAGTAACTCCCAACATTTTAGAATACATATTTTTATTTAAAGCCACAGAAGCTAAGCTTGAGCGTAATAACTAATAACAAAAAATCTGGTGTGATACACTCACACAACTTCCTTTTACAGTGATCTTATAATTAGTCAAAAATTTCATTTTTAATTTTTAACCCTTTGTTAAAAATTTTCAAAAATTACAAATTCTACAAAAACGGTACAAAATCGAGTGTTAGTTAAAGAGACAAATTTTCTCTAGAATTTTAAGGTGAATTCAAAAATGTAATAATATACCGGGTGTTTTATTTAAAATAGGAGTTAATAAAAAAAATAGAAAAAAAAACAAAAGAAACCCACTTTAGAAGTATTCAACTGGAAAATCATCTATCTCACATCAATACACATTAAAAATGTAAGAAAAATGTAAAGTTTAAAAAAAATCGTTAGAGCCGTTTTTGAAAAAATCGAAAAAAACTGAAAAATCACAAGAGTAAACACCTACTTCCGGTTATGCGATTTTCTTCAAAAGCTTGCTGTCTCATCAACATAGTACACAAAACTTATATATGAAGTTTCAACGCCATACCTCTTTTCGTTTTTGAGGTATTCTGTTCACAGACAGACACACAGATCAATGAAAAAAAATCTGGTGTGATACACTCACACAACTTCCTTTTACAGTGATCTTATAATTAGTCAAAAATTTCATTTTTAATTTTTAACCATTTGTTAAAAATTTTCAAAAATTACAAATTCTACAAAAACGGTACAAAATCGAGTGTTAGTTAAAGAGACAAATTTTCTCTAGAATTTTAAGGTGAATTCAAAAATGTAATAATATACCGGGTGTTTTATTTAAAATAGGAGTTAATAAAAAAAAATAGAAAAAAACAAAAGAAACCCAATTTTGAAGTATTCAACTGGAAAATCACCTATCTCACATCAATACACATTAAAAATGTAAGAAAAATGTAAAGTTTAAAAAAAATCGTTAGAGCCGTTTTTGAAAAAATCGAAAAAAACTGAAAAATCACAAGAGTAAACACCTACTTCCGGTTATGCGATTTTCTTCAAAAGCTTGCTGTCTTATCTACATAGTACACAAAACTTATATATGAAGTTTCAACGCCATACCTCTTTTCGTTTTTGAGATATTCTGTTCACAGACAGACACACACACAGACAGACAGACAGACACACAGACAGACCAATGAAAAAAAAAATGTTTTTGGGGATCAGGGGACTCTAAAACGTGAAGATCCGTTGACAACTCAATTTCGAATTTTTGGGGTGAATTCAATACTTCCTTTATAGTAAAAGGAAGTAAAAATATGTTTTTTGGGATCAGGGGACTCTAAAACGTGAAGATCCGTTGAAAACTCAATTTCGAATTTTTGGGGTGAATCCAATACTTCCTTTATAGTAAAAGGAAGTAATATATAGTAGACTAACCACCTGCAGCCTCCGGCCTTTATGCACACTTGACATTGGCGACGACGAAGAAAGGATTCATGTAGGTACCTATTACTAAATTGCTTGGAAAGGGAGCAAACAGCTGCAAGTTTGAGATGGTATCTCTCTTTTCCACTTTTTCTTTTCATACAGTCCCAGAAGTAAACGAATCACTCATTAAAAATAATTTATATTCAACAAATTTCTCACTCCTCTGCGAAGCTGGAGTTCCAGGTATTTGTAGCTGCAACTCCAAATTTGCATGAATATTTAAAGTTACCTAATCTAGATTTAGGTCATAGAGTTCGTATATTTACAAAAAACTCAAGGCAGGAATTTATATCTAAACGGGGTGGTTTAATATATGGTTCATTTTGAAAATGGAAAAAGCACAGTATAAATTGACACTAAATTCGTTTAATTTTTTCTGTTTGTCAGAATTCTGTCTAACAAGTCATATATTGAATCACGGGTTACAATGGGGCAGCGGAGTGCGTCGCCCTATATATATATATTATATCTAAGAAAACACCAGCTTGCGCACGTTCTAAACCTAGCGACAGATGTACAGAATAAACAAGATAGCACTAGGCGCAAGCCCGTGCAAAGATACAGTCTAAAATTCGAAATAAATGCGCAGCATGTGGGCGCGAAGCTTTATGCAACATACAGTAATGCAAGCCCTTGTAAATAGAAAATCGGTAATTTGAAATGAACGCATAGCATGTGGGCGCGAAGCCTTATGCAACATACAGTAATGCAAGCCCTTGTAAATAGAAAATCGGTAATTTGAAATGAACGCACAGCATGTGGGCGCGACGCCTTATGCAACATACAGTAACGCAAGCCCTTGTAAAATAGACAGTCTGTAATTTGGAAATGCGGGCAAAGATGACGACAGTGCCTGTAGGCACAAGAGACGTGACGGGCTCGCTCGCGGCGTTCCAAAACAACTCGCACACGGGACTTAATGCTCCCCGCGGGACAGGAACACTCGCGTTCACAACGGTAATCAGTTCAAAGACACATACCTTAATACGTAGGCGGTCGGGAAGCCGGGTACAGTTGAGTTGCGACAGGCTGCAGTCTTAGGTGGCAGGTACATTCGATATTCGACGGTTATAGTGATGAGTGGGTATCCGCCATAATGGCTACGTGCGACGCGTCAGGACGCGTACAACTTGACGACGAAAATGGGCCATTTACGTTCTGCGGGACAGATCCTCGAATGTCGAGATGAAGGGGACGACCCCTTACTTACGGGAGCAGAAAGTGGACTCAAGATGCACCCCAACGCTACGCCGAAACAATTCGGAGCTCGCACAACCACATCACCTCTCGAAGGTGAAACATTTCTCGCAGCGCTCGCTGCAACACCTCGAAACGGGCAACACCAAAGGGGGCCTCCACGGCAACAATATTAATCAACAGCGGCAGGCGTCCTCGGGCACCTAAGGGGTCAAAGGACGCCGCCTGGATAACACAACCACCAAATGAACACTTTCTGCAACGGCTGCGATCAACTGCCTAGAGGGAAACGCTGCAACATGACACATCGGTCGCGTCCCCACGTGACTATATCTCGGCAGCCAATCGTGAGGCGATAAGATGAAACAAATAAGTGCCGGTGACAAAGACAGCCAATGGCGAGGCGCCCAATAAAACAAATAAGTGCCGGTAACGAAGACAGCGCGAGGCCTCGCAGTCACACCAACAGCGTAAATTCTAGAAGGTTCGGAAATCCTGCGAGCGTTAACACCCGATTGTCAAAGTTGTTAGATTATTTTCGACCTCGTTCAGCTATTTTTGCTATTAGTCCAACTACAGGTTGTCATTAACGAAATTAGTTAAAAATATTCTGCCCGAATTTTTCCTGGATTCGGCCCTGTACTAGTTGATATTCGAATTCATTTTAGCCAGCGTTCAGATGCTCGTGACCGTGAATTCCTTCTTTGATTTCTTATTGTCGATAATGCGTGCTAACACTTTAAAGTTCTACGTATTGCTTTTTTTTTTGTTGTTCTTGTAATTTGATATTTAAGCCCTTGAATTTTAATCCGATACGCAGTAGCTTTCGTTCATTGTGTGAAACTTTCTTTTAAGCCTTATCACCCCAAGCGGGACTTCTAGGAAATTTTGTAGCCAAATTTTGCCAATTCAGCAATTGCATCACCCGTTAAAGCCTTCTTTGTTGTGCTTTCAGCCCACGCATTTTACGTCCAGGTTTGGGACTATTGAAATAAAGTTTGATAAGCCCTTAGTTCACCGCACATATAGAAATTATGGTTTTGGGGTTCGAAATTTTCTTCCATTGTATCCGTCACGCGTAGCCCGATTTGAAATTAATGAATTAGTAGCAAGCTTCCGACCAAGAACGTTTTAGAAGAACGCGACCCCCGGCGCCTCGGCCGGGGGCTGCGCTATTTTTGTGAGTGCCCTGTAGCAAGTTTCATTGCCTTTTTATTAAATCTGCGTGTTGATTTTTCTGAACTTAAGTGAGTCAAGCTCAAACCTTCGAAGCAATTTATTGTTGGGTGTGTTTTGGAATTGCGTGTGCGGGCAGATGAAGTGAAGTGAAGTAACTCGGCGTTGATACGAATGGCCGATTCGTTTCCTATAGATTACTTCCCAGGGGAAGATATTTGCATTAGTTGCACATTTGATTAGAGACGACATCTTTAAGCGTAACTAACTTTTCCCTGTTAAGTGGGGAAAACCTTTGCTGTTTGCAAATTTGTGTATCAACGCCGTGCTTTTTGTAATTATTGGGAGCCCGCCGCGCAATAGTGTATTATTTGCTGTCATTTCTCCCACAACCGTTGAGGGATTTTTTGCAACACCTTGTTACGTTGCACCCGAGCTTCATCGAAGGCCGTCATCTCTTGTTCCTGATTACTGGGGAGTCCCTGAACTCTCGTCCCAACAACTCCGTTTGCACTGCAGCCCTCACTGCCAAGTGACTTCACCAGGACCTCGTTCACCGCTCCCGCCAAAAAAACACGCTTTGGGGCTAAGGTAAAATTGTTTACAGTAAATATGTGTTTTCGCTAGGTTTAATTATGTGCCGTGTGAAGTGATATCGACCATCTGTCGTGCGCTATTGAAGTTTATATTGGACATTGCGTACGCCCGTTTGATTAAACTATTCAAATTAATTATTAGACGCAGGGGCGTCTCTCCTGTGATTTTGTTCTGTTTATTTGTTAATGATGCTTAGATTAAGTTAACTTTTGCTAGGGGACCCCGAAATTCCAGTTAGGATGTACCCTTTGTATTAAATTTAAACTCACCGCTGGGTGGGCTATTAAAAATAAACCTTTGCTAATTTCAGTCTAGTTATTTGTTGTTGCTGAACCCTTTAGTCATTAGTTAATTACGGCAAAAGCCTGGTGTAATTAAATGTGAACCCAAAGCCTGCTCTTTAAGTAAGAAAGCCCCTAGATGTGGGCTTGTCAGTGTTTTCTTTTATTGCTCTAGAGGGCGTGGCCATCAAGGTAAGTCATTTGTTGCAAGGCCACACCGTGTATACACCAACAGGCCCGAAGGAACTTGGTGGAGGGGACGCTGTAGCGGAGTGCAGTTACGTGGAGGACCTTCCCCATAGGCTACGTGTGTGTTGTTGTTTCTAACACGTTAGCCATTCCCTATCTAGAAACAAGTGGAGCTCTAGGCATCTATCCTAAGCAATCCATCAGGGTAAGTGCCGCCGGTTTTTCTTTGAGCTTTCGAACCACGACTTCCCGACTGAGTTAAGTGCGAGTAACCGGAGCAACCCAGAGTTCACCCAGAATCAACTCCAGGTTGGTTCTGGAATGTTGCCAGACTCTGAACAGACTCGGTACAACAAACTGGGTGAAACTACTATGGGTACCAGGCCATAGTGAAATAGAGGGTAACGAAGAAGCTGACGATCTAGCCAGAAGAGGTTCTCAAGAGCCGCTCATCGGCCCTGAGCCGGCTTTAGGAATTACCCGTGCCACCGCAAAGCGACAAGTTGAGCGCTGGTTAAGTAACCAATCCAGCGCCAACTGGGCCTCGGTACCAAGGCTACGTCAGGCAAAACTCCTCATCGGGGAAATGTCGCCTACCAACACCTTTACTCTCCTGTCAATGAGCAGGAAAAACATTAGGATCGTGACTGGTTTACTAACAGGACACGGTCACCTACAGAAGCACTTATTCACAATTGGAATCGTAAATGATGCCACCTGCAGAAAGTGCCAGTTGGAGGAAGAAACCTCAATTCATGTTTTATGTCAATGTGTGGCTCTCCTAACACTGCGACATAAACATTTTGGAGTCGGCCTGGTGGAACCCCAGGCAATAAGGGACATTCCTATGGGTAGGATTCTTTCCTTCGCGTTGGAAACCGGCCTCTTCGAACGAGACCCATAACAAATTAGGTGGGAGCACAATGGACCAATAGGTCTCAGTGCAGCTTACAGCAAGCCCCATCAGAAGAAGAAGAAACCG
The DNA here is from genome assembly GCA_940337035.1 of Agriotes lineatus. NCBI lineage: Eukaryota > Metazoa > Arthropoda > Insecta > Coleoptera > Elateridae > Agriotes > Agriotes lineatus. The sequence goes on from OW679195.1 coordinate 154,063,839, forward strand.
GAGCAACAACATCTGTTCCAACACATTGAGATCTGTGTTCTTTTTAGTAAAGCCGGCGATCCCTGTAGGTTGTACTTGATTTTGGACAATAATTATGATCAATGTCGATCTGAGGAATCAAAACTGTAACAAAGTACCAACAAAGGGGTGCCCCGGATGACGAGAAATACTGCGCTTGAGGCCAAATATGTGCAAAATCATTATTATGGAATTAGGCGATGAAGCCAAATAAGTAACTAAAAGGGTTTAACATACGGGCACGCTGCCCTAAAGCCTAGGTGGCTAATTAAAATACAAAATGACCTGACAAGTGTCCACGGTAGAATTCTAAACTATGCTCATTGCTAAATTTTCTGATCGCGATGCTTCTTCGGTTGCCTGTTATTAGCGCAACGGTCTACATACGTCAGAATTGCAACTCGTGAATTGCCGTAGTAGGTACTCCCTTGTTAAAATTGCTTTAAAGGCGCCAGATAAAAATAAAACGATAGAATTATTAAATTTGACAATTCATTAATCAGTCAAGTTGTGCTAACTCTTAGTATCTCGGTAATTATTAAGAATACTTCGTATAATCATTAGTTTTTTTTGTATAGAATTATGTTGCATAAACGTTAAATAATAGTAGTGCAGTTTTTCAAATCACAGCATTATCCAAGAACCAATTATTGTTACATCAAAAGAATATGTGGAGTCTAGTATTGAATGTAGGCGTTCTCCATTTTTTTTCATTCTTGATGGTTTCTTGCCGTTCTTATCCATCCGAATCCGACTATTCTCTTTAGATCGTCACTCCAGCACATCTGTAGTCTTCTCCTTTTACTTTTTTCATCCCATGGGCGCCATTTATGTATAATATTGTAGTACTTTCGTTATGTCGTGCACATTACCGGTTAAGTTGTGCAATTTTTTCTGTTACCTACGTCTGTTATTTTTATTTTTTTGTCTAATACAGAGCGATCAAAAATATTATTGAAATCGGGGCCTTTGAAAAATGTGGCCATTGTCTACTCTGCACTTTATAAAGTTACAATTAACTGTATTATTAGTTCATGTGACTTTAACGGAATCTAATAAGCTGCAAAATATATAATTCAAACCGGATATATAAATTAAATTAATAGGTAACATTAAAATAACTCCTGAATAAGTTGAACAAGATGTCAAAAATTAATTTTAAACTTAAAAAAAAATGACAGTTCTATGTCAACAAAAAGCATGCTACAGATTAGGCAATGTTTTCAATGGCTTCCATGACCATGTTTATTTTTGATCTCGCTGTACTTACGGTTGTTATAAGATTTTTAAGCGATATTCCGAGCATCGTCCTTTCCATGGATCTTTGCGTTTTTGCCAATGTCTCTACATTTTTTCGTGGAAGTTTATGTTTCTACAACGTACGTCAAAACTGGTAGAATACACATATCGAATACTTTGCTTCTAAGATGTTGTGGTATTTTACTATTCTTCAATATGAAACTTAGCCTGACAGATGCTGTCCACCCCATTCTTATCCTTCTATTTATTTCCGCGGTTTAATTGTCTTTACCCAATCTTATTTCTTGTCCCAAAATGTATGTACTTTTCCACTTGTTCTATTACGTCAGTTCCTAAAGTAATTTGTAGTCCTTCTTCCTCAGTTATAATATTTTTGTTTTCTTTCAATTTATTTGTAATCCTGTTTTTGCGACTGTCGTTCTAAATTCTTTGACATTGTAACTCGTCATAATTATTCCCAATCAATATCATGTCATCCACATATCTTGAATTATTTAAGTTTAATGTCAATTGATGTTTATCCCCTTGTCTTTCCAAGTTTATGTCTTTTTTACGGACGCCTTTATTTGTGGGGGTCGAATTAGTCTCTTTATGCAATCTAAAGGTGGTCATTGCTTTTTCGTAGATGTTATGTATTATCTTGATGTATCTAGAAACATTTCTACAGTTGTGTAGTGCTTCCCCGGCAGCCCACACTAAATACATTAGAAAATTATACTCAGTCGCTTTTCGAACTGTGTGCAGGTGGTTGAGCGTATTACTTATATCCTTCATCTAACTTTTTAGTTAATCTTTTTGCTATCATTTTTGTCAGTAACTTATATAACTGCGAAAGTAATGTGATTGGTCTAGAATTCTCCAGTTTTGTTTTGTCACCTTTTTTAAATATTAGTACAGCTACTGCTTCATTCCATTCTTGTGAAATTTGTTCATTTAAAAAAAAATATTCAGTAAAGTTTTAAATGACTTTATAACTTATGCACCTCCTTCTTTTATCACTTCTGTAAAAATTCCCTGGAGCTTTATTCATTTCCAACTTGTTTTCTGAATTTATGTTTATTATTTTTCTTTTTAGTTTTTTGTAAGTTCGATATAAAAGTCTTCTATGATTTTTAAAACCTATTTTTCGTTACTTTTTTGTACATTTTTAGTGTTGTTTAGTGTAAACAGTTGCTTTCTTTTAGTTTTTCTCCTGATGCACTACATGGTTTTGTTTTCTTCGATTATTTTTTCTGTTAAGTGTTCTTGTTGTAGCTTTCCTTCTTTTCTAATTGATTTCCTACTATGGTGTATTCCATCTCCCGGAAGTTACCATTCCTCTCCGCTTTTTGATCATATTTCTAGTTTCTTCACTAAGTTTCTTTTTTTTTCTTTCTTTAGTTGCAATTTTTGTTTCATCACTACTTCTTTCTCTTACATTTCTTTTTTACCTCAATTTACTTGTCACCTCTTTTTACTTTCTTTTACAATAAAGGAAGCATTGGACTTACCCCAAAGAGCCGAAATTGAGTTTTCAACAGATCTTCACGTTTTAGAGTCCCTTGAATCCCAAAAAAAAACTTATTTTTGGTTATTAGTCTGTCTGTCAGTTTGTGTGTCTGTATGTGTGTGAACAGAATATCTCAAAAACAAAAAGAGATATGACGTTGAAACTTCATATATAAGTTTTGTGTACTATCTAGATGCGACAACAAGCTTTTGAAGAAAATCGCATAACCCGAAGTATGGTGTTTACTCTTATGATTTTCAGTTTTTTAAATTTTTTTCAAAAACGGCTCTAACGATTTTTTTCAAACTTTACATTTTTATCACATTTTTAATGTGTATTGATGTGAGATAGGTGATTTTCCAATTAAATATTTCTAAAATGTTTTTAAATTAACTTTAACTAACTCTCTATTTTGTTCGGTTTCTGTAATTTGTAATTTTTGAAAATGTTTGACAAATTCTTAAAATTTAAAAATCACATTTTTGACTAATTATAAGATCACTGTAAATGGAAGTTGTGTGCGTCTATCACACCAGATTTTTAATATTGCATTCTTCTGTTTCTTAATTTTTGTGTATCCGCCGTTGGGATATTTTTCTTTAGTCATCTTGTTCTTGCTATGTGTTTGTTTATACATCTTTTGGCTCTTACTAAGCGGTGATCGCTTTTTGTTGTAAAACTGTTTAATACTGACACATATTGCACGTTTTCTTTGTTTGTTGATAGAATGCAGTTTGTTTGTTTTTTTGTTCTCTCATCTGGACTTACCCAGCTTCATTTCCTGTTATTTTTCTTTTTGAATAAATAGTTCGTTGCGTAAAGATTCTCTTTGTCTAAAAGCTCGGCAGTTTATTTCATCTATTATTTTCCAAAGTCTCCAATCTTCTATATTTCGCTTATTTCTTCCTTTGTTCTTAATTTGGCATCAAATTTTCTAATAATCATTGTCATTTTCGTTTTAATTTCTTCCATTGCTTGACTTGCTTCTTAGTACAACTCTTCTACTTCGTCATCACTGTTATTTGTTGCTTTGGTGCGTATATTCGTATTATATTTAGCTTGTACCTTTTTGTTAGTTTTATAATTACTGTACCGCCCCTAAACATAGGGTTGCCAAGGCCTCGGCTAGCTGTTTTAATTCTCGGCAGAATATGACGTGGTGTAAGGACTAGACTAAGAAATGCTTCGGGCTTTTAAATTGAACACAAGGATTAATACAAATGGGGCGCCTTGTCGTTACTCACAACAGATAAAAACAAAACTAGCTAATTAATTATACGCCATACCTAAATTATTGGTTCAGCTGGAGGGTTGCGGAAAAAAATACAAACAAATAATAGCTATAGGGCATTTATTTAAACCCAAATATCGCAGCAACACATAAATAATTTGCGTTAGACCTTAGGCTATGTGACAACAATTAAAGTTGTAGGGCTATTGCCTAACAAACGAATGAATAAATCACAAATAGGAATTAACTTCCAAATATTCAATCCACAAAATGCTAATTATAGCTTAATTTACAACTTCAGGACAACACCTGTGTTATCGCATTGGCATAAACGCACAACGCCTAAGGTGCGGCTCATAAATTACAATGCACATGCTTATTTCAGCAATTTTGAATTATTTAGATTCTCGCTTATGAGCGTCATAAAATATTGAACCCAAAGGTTGATTGAAGACGTTCAGTTTGATTTGCTAAGATCTCAGTAGGAACTGACATAATTACGGGGAATACCTTTGTCGATTACAAACAGAGCTGATAATAGCATATACTTACAATTTAACTTGATGTTGAAGTCCAGCTATCGGCATGTGGACTCCTGTTGCGTTCCATTTAACCATGAAGACGCTAAGCCGGATTTGGCTGCTAAATTCCTAGATTCCTAAGGTCGCCACTGTTAGAAGACAGCTAACAACAAAAGAAAGCGGCACATATCGGCAATTTCTGGCTGCATGCAGAAGCGAAATCGGGGAATTAAATTAGCCTTCGTGTTAGCCCATAATAGCCCTTACTAGCCCATATTAGTCCATGTTACCCCATACTAGCCTATACTAGTCGGCCTAAATATTAGGAATTAGAAAGCGAAAATAAACTATGAGAAGCATTCTTACCGAAGGTGTTATCGGCCTAATTGCGTAGAAAATGGCACCGTGCGGTTTCAATTCATGGAGGCGCATGGAATCCAGCTTAAATATAAAGATCAGTACGCAAAGAATAAAAATAGATGAGCCTTCTTACCTACGCTGATTGCGCACCTGCGAGAAACAACACCTAGGGGATTCGCTTGTTAAGCAACTAAACCGCCCAACAATTAATATACGCGAGAGCGTGCTTCTCAAAAAGTCAATACTTTTCTACCTTTTTTGCTGTTTGAGCGGCCTACCCAAATCTAAATGCCTTAAACAAGTTGCGACAAGAGAACTGCAGGTGTTTATCTCTTAGCACAAACGCTTGCTGCGATAAACTTAATTTTTATGCGACAGTAACTAGATATAAGGTGGTCCGAAATATGGTGCCAAATGCATTAACGCGCTATTTAAATAAAATTGAAACGCGGCGTTACATTACATAGGCGACGCGACTGGTTAATTCTTTATACGTTTCCACATTTGGTGCTAGTTCTTATTTATTATAAATTGGACACCTCCCAAGTTGTCTTACTCGTTTCTTTGCAAAATAGGTCCAGATGATCATTTTGAGCAGGTTTCTTCTTTTCTTCTTACTTCTATTAAGTCTATTATGTCTCAGTTAATTTTATCTAAATTCTTTTCTAGTTGTAATAGTTTCTCATGGTTTGACATTGATCTTTTGTTGCATGTTGCTATTTTCAATATTGTTTTCCTTCTCATCTGCAGCCTGTTCGAACCCAGCCTTTTCATTACATTAATCGTTACCTTGGTCACGTTTTCCAAGTCTCTTTGGGACTGGGTGCTTTCTTCTTTCATTCTTCGTTATCTTAATTTGAAGAATTCTTGGCAGAATAGTTCACCCTGCTTGCCAGGCGTATTGGTGAGCGGGTAGTAATCAGGTTTGTACTGACTTTGGTCTCTGCCGCTGACCATTTTACCATGAATCTTGCCACCGATCCTTGAATATTTCTCTACTCTGAGGGCTTTCATCCTGTTCAGCTCTTTCCACGTATCCTGCATATTGACCTCAAAACAGCTGGACTTGCTTGTTGATTTGTGGGAAGCATTTAATTTCCCTTTACCCAGTATCTACCGGGCGTTCCCAATCCGCCACCTGGGGACGTGCCCTACGGGATTACAGGTTGCCTCAAGAGATATGGGCATGGGCAACGACCCCTTCACCATTCTACGACTGTGGAGAAGATCGTCAAACTATCAATCATGCTGTGATATCCCATAACTCTCTTATCCAGGGAACCTAACCGATTTCCTCCAAGTTACGAATACTGTGCTGCGCTGGATCATTGACCTCAACATTAAATACATATATTTTAAAGCCTCTACAGTTATGATAGCAATTAATAACATTTCAAGCATTGCAAATATTATTTTACAAAATATTCTATAAATGTGCTAGTTTAATTTTTGCAAATTGTACTCGTAGCATTGACTTTGAGTTAATAATTTGTAAAAACTGTCTTAAAAATAGTATTAGCCTTGATTGAAACATAAACTGCAATTAGGGCAGGTTTAGAAATAATGAATAACAATGTAAAATAAACAAAAACAAAAAAAAAAGAAAAGGGAAGCGAAGCCAAGCTGTGAGGTGTGTTATTTTGGCTTCCCTACAAATAATCCATTTAAAAGCGAATAAATACCCATTTTTCCCAATTCAGTGTTTTATAATTAGTGCAGCGTCTTTTGGAGAGGTTGTAGAAGGGTTGCTTTGATTAGTTGCTCCCCTACAGGAGTTTTAAAAAGTGTTGAATAGTACGGCGAGTGGTAGCTGGCGTTTCTGCGGCAGTTTTTGGAGCTGTATGCGAGGTTAGCATAGCCCTGGAAGCGAAAAGGGGGCAGCGACATTCGTGCTGAGCAGTGCGGAGCTCTAGGACTGGGCAAAGACGGAGTTCTAAGCAGTCTTGGAGTGGTGTAAGCTGCAGGCGGCGTTCGAAGAGGTATCTGGTTTGTTGCAGCAGGCCTACGGAGAGAAAGAGGAGCCTCTGTCCGTCGTCAGACTTCCTGTGGGGACGTCTGGTGTCCTATTTTGCATCAGGGAAGTCAAATAAGGTTAGAAAGTGGTCCTAAAAATAGAATTTGGTGAAATTTATAAAGTGGCGTCGGTTTTTGCACATTTCCGGAAGAAGCGCATCGTGAGCATTTTGTTGTGGCGTTTATTTGTTAAATCACTTGGGCAACGCACTCTTACGTAATCTCTGATGTGGTTATTAATACGAAACCAACTTGTTTTGATAAATTGTGGAGTTAGAGCGCCATGTTTCTAGAGTTGTTCCCATCAGTTGAAATATCTAATTTCGTAGCGGTCCCATTAGATAAACAAGAGGTAGCTAAAGCGATTACGTTTAAAAATCATAAAAACCACGATAATTAGCTTAATAGCAAATGTATTGCCTATAATTATAGATTCAATCATATTTGCTAGGTTGTAGAAAACCTAACCCTTTGAGATGATAGAGTCATTTATTTAAATAAAAATCTAATAATAATAATAACAAATCATACATACATCATAAATATTTATATTTTACATTTTATATACTTTCATATTTACATTAAACATTGTCATTCTTTGTCTACGCGATTTTGTATTTTTATTATTGTTATAGCTCTAGCTATACGTTAAATAAATAAAATTTCGAGTGTTTTAATACTGGAATTCCTGTTTTACAGCCGATGTTATCAGCTAAGGTGTTGTCTTGATTGAGAATATATCTACCATCTTTCCACAGCCAATCTCATTCATGTTTTACCTCTTCATAAAGTTTCATAATTACTTCAAAGTTGGATTGTATTCAACCGCTCGAGAAAACCTATTTGTCCATGATCATGCCTCTAATGACAAAATTAACATTGACCGTCTTTCAACTCATCAACTAATGCTAAACTACACCTCCAACGGTTTTTATTTTAACGAGAAAATGATTTCTGAGTTGCTCGATTCTTTAATTTAGCAAGATCTGGTACGGTGGTGTCAACTTCAAATTAATGCATGAAAGTTTAAATTCAACAATCGTTTTACCTTTTTTTCTATTTTTTCATTCTTTCATGAGCAGTATGTAGAAAAGTCACTACTCTTATACAATTTTCAGATCTCCTCATTGATATCCCACGGAGATTGATTCCTTCGCTATCTGGTCTTCCGCAAATCCACAAACATGATGTTTATTTTAAGCATTTCGTTAATGCGATAGATTTCCCACGTACTCATTAGCAAAATATAAATATTCTCGCGATGTTCACTATTGAGTTCCGAATCAAAAGATTTACTTGTGAGCTTTTTCTTTTTACTAAGGTCTAAGGTATTTATACTCCCGATTCTGTAACCATAATCCAACAGTAATCAGAGTATGGAAATACGTCTACAAGTCTACTCGCCATCACAAAAAACAAAATCCTTTCTGCCACATCTCATAGTTCAAGAACAGTGTTATAAACAAATGATGCGGATATGAGCTCATTTCTTTCAGCTATCGTTGCCACTATTCAAAACTTTGGCTTTGGTTTCGATACGTCAATGATACTTGTATGATTTGGCTACCCTTACCTCAGTAGTGAAGATCCAGATATTAACGTTCCTACGGAGACAGAAAACAACGGTTCCCTTCCATTATTGGATGTATTCATTTCTCGCCAACATAATGGTAAATTTGGACATTCTGCATATCTCACACCCACTTATACTGATTCTTATCTAGATGCTCATTTTCATCATCATACAAGACAGAAACTTTCCGTCATGAATTTTCTGTTTCTATATCTCAACCCGATAGAATCCACGCTGAATTGAATTGAAAGCTTTTTATAAAGAAATACTAAGTAATTTACTTTTATTAATTTTGTTAAATACATCAAAATATTTTTAAGAAATTTTTCCAATTTTTTTAATCTTTGGCAATTCCTAGCCCGAGGAAGTAATATTCTCAATTCACTTTTGGCACTCCTTCGTATTTATTAGTATTAGCGGCTATTCTTCTCTAGTTTTGGTTTCTTTTTCTTTCCTATTCTACCTATACTGCCATTCCATTGTCTTATATATTTTTTGCATTTTTAAAGATGTTACATCTAGTATTCTTTTTTAGTATTCTTCATGCATTCTATTCAATTACCAATTCTTTTTTAACGACCTCTTCTTCCTTATCACTCTTTCCAAATACCACATTTTCATGCTGTAATTTTACTTTTTTACTGTCAAGCCTGCCTCATCCAGTTTGCTACAGCAAAAATGATACGATATTACATACCTGTAGAATTGTTTTTCCGCTTATGCTTCTTTTACTGATAGCAGTTGTTTGAAACTGATAGTAAACTGCAAAGGTTTTCTATTTTTCTCAATATCTCTTAGTTAGTTATGTTCTTTATTAAATTATTCTATCAAAGTACTTATATATGTATTACTGTCTCTTATTTCTTTCATTTATCGTATGCATAATCGTATACCACAGGCTGTTGGCTGAGTGCGAAATAAATAAATAGATAAATAAATAAATAATAATTACGAATTTAGTATCATATCGTACAATATATAGGTGATTATTTGCTAAACAAAGGTTATCGTAGGGTAATAAATCTAGGCTAAAATTTAAGGTGCACCTCATAACACAAACTCGGCTTGCGAGAAAATTAGTTTAAATCACAGATTAAAATGTACAAATAGACATTATATTAAACATTACAACAATTTAAAAATATGTAACGGGGTTAACGCGGGCTCCGTGGAAGAAAAACACCGAGTGCCTTTAGGTACTTAGTTCGTAAAGCGAACTGTACATAACAGGGAGAGCCCCAAACTAGAATTCCAGAATTTAGAATTTTGACTGAATTTGGCAGGTAACTGTAGCAATCAAATAAGGTACACGGCACCGCCTCACGGCCTACAGTATTAAACGGTTTTAAATAAATTGAAATCAAAACATGTTCCTTCTGCCCACTAAGAAGGTCGCGTAGCTGGCACGGAATCGTGTGAGGTAAAACCCCAAACAGCACATACGAAGGTCGGGATTGGCAGGTGCTTTTCAAAGCCCATACAGGATTAAAGTTGACGCCCTTAATGTGAGAATAGCTATTAAGGAGAGCTCCAAATTTGTGGCTATAAAGAAAGAAAAAAGTCCAAAATAAAATCATTGATGCCTTAAATCATTTCAGGAAAAGTTTAATCGGCTTGCCCTACATCAATTTGAGCTACGTATAGAAGTGGGTTAGGAAAGCGCTTTAATCCGCCAGTATTTTTGTGAGAAGAAATTTCTCAACAAATCGCCAGGGTTGCAAAAGCCGCCACCATCAGCGAGAGCAAATTTCAACAAATATAAACTGTATGACCGCAAAACCATTGGATAATTCAACAGGCGCTAAAACTGTTCGCCATCACAGCATCACACGGACGCCGAGAACAAAAGCCAAGTTCATGTCGCTCCTTGAGCCGATAAACAAAACGCAAATTTTGTACTACAGACATAGGAAAACATAGTCGGCGCTCACAGAATTGCGAAACTATACAGGCGCAAACTAAACGTAACAATATAATCATTTAATTATAAGATGTAAAAGACAAGAGACGAAACAATTAACAGCGTTAAGGGCCTTAAAGGATATACGATGAGAAAATGAGATAAAAATTCTATGCTATACAGACAATGTCGTGCTGTTCGCAATAGAAGAAGATGTCCTCCAAAGACTCTTGTTCCAATTTAACAAGAGAGCTATAAATTATAATATGATCTTCTCAACAAACAAAACAAAGTCGATGACAATCTCAAAAGAATCTATCAGGTGCAAACTAGGAATTGAGAATGAAATTATAGAACAAGTAATAATGAGCATAAACTACCTCGGAGTAAAAATGACAAGCTATGTCAACTTACAACAAGAAATTGAAGAGCAGATAGTGAAGGACAATAGAATAACGGGCGGACTAAATAATACAATATGGAGAAACAAACACCTGCAAATGTAGACAAAAACACGAATTTATAAAGGAGTCATCAGACCCATAATGACCTGCACGGCTAAAACAAGAAGTAACACGACAAGAATAAAAAGACACATAGAAGCAAATGAAATCAAAATTCTACGACACATAAACAACGAAACATTACTAGACAGAATTCCGAATGCTGACATAAGACAAGCATGTCAAGTAATACCAACAGAAGAATGGATAGACAGAAGGAGACATGAATGGAATAATCACATTAATAGAATGGACCAGCACCGCCTAGTCAAAATTGCCAGATGAGGGACGGCCAACAAAGAGATGGTGGGATAGTCTCTAAAAGAAACTAGTTTAGAACAGGCTTATAGCCCATCAAGAAGAATTAAGCAGAAGAAGAAGAAGAAGAAGAAGAAGAACAAGAGACAAGACCTCATAAACTGTTTTATCACTACTAACAGAAAGGCAGGAGATCTGTGAGAAGACCGCAGAAACGATGAGCGATTAACTGATTAACCTCTACCAACCCCCATTTCGGAAGAAGCTGAGAGGCTTGCGTATAGCGTATGATCTATCACCCCATTCTATTTAGCCCTGGATGGAGGGTTCTCCCTTCATTCATTAGTCGTCTATTTAAGTTTTCACTTGGATTTCACTTTTTACTCGATCCCCATCTAAGTAGCCCTCCTTAACAGCTCCCCTCTCAAGAATGTGTATATAAGAGTTGCGATATAGTGTAGTATAACGCATAATATGTCCGTTATAGGAGCTACATAAAAGTTTATATATTTAAATGCAAGTCGTAGTTAACAAATAGCATATGTTTTTAGCTTACAACTCTTACCTACATACGGGACGGGACGGGACGGGGCGGGGCGGGAGGGGAAGGAACGGGACGGGACGGGAAGGGACGGGAGGGGACGGAGACGGGGACGGAGAAAGGGACGGGGACGGGGATAGGATGAGATGGGATGGGATGACAGAAAATAATTAGTCATTATTTAATACACAAATAACGAACCTCGAGCGAACGAAGTCGCGGATAACAGCTAGTATCGAATATAAAGAAAACTCGTTAAAAATTGTCTAAAGATGTTATCGAGCAAACAGAAAGTAACTGTAAAAATGACAAATTCTGTGGTCTATCCTATACAAATACTATCAGTAGTGCGGATCTTAAAGATACAAAATAATTATTTGTTGGTAGTCATTTGATTGAACTGTTGATGAATTACCGTTTAACAGAAATATTAGCCGTGAAAAACGATATTTGCAGATTTCCAACTTTGCATGTTAACCATCAGAGATATAGACATTCGTAGGTATCTCATTTCTTTTGTAAAGTATTGATTTGTTTGTAATCAAATTTGATATGATTTCCCCCAATAAAACAAAAAAAAAGTCTTGTTTAGTTAACTTCCAAGTAGTGGCAGCTTCGATCAATTCATTAAATGATTTTTTCTAAATGAAAAGTAAGGAGTCTTTATTTCTACATCAAATTGAGGCGTGTGTTAAGCTTTGTACAGCAACCATTTTCTTTATTTGATACTAAAATCGAGTAACAATAATGAAAATGTCATCTTCCAATTGTCTGAAGAAATTCTTTCCATTAAACTTTAATCTAATTTAAATTTTATTTAACGAACTGATTACATCTTTTCCCAATGAGAATCATTATTTGCAAGCAGATATGAGCTGGTCTTTAAGTGACTAAAAACGTATTGTGCAAGCAACTTGGATACATTTTATTACCATGGTAACAATCGCACACCTACTTGATATTTACAGAAAATACATATCATCTATAACATGTTCATGACTGAAGTATGAAATTGTTCGTTTTATCAATATCAATAACAATTTTAATTAAAAATCTTTGATTTTGAGTTAAAAATAATATTTTAGAAACAGGAACTATCACACCTGCCGCATCGTAGAAGTTAATAAAACTAAATACATAATCATATTTAGCTTTGTTGCTTTGGAAATTTATAAAAAGTCATTACTATCAAGCTGATATATTTTGAGTTTTTATACAAGAATTCAGTTCAACATTTTCAAAATAGGAAGTTGATACTTTATTTTTAAGTAATTTACATACTTTTATATTTTATCAACATATGATATTTTGATTTGTCACTACGTTTATCTACTTTCTACTATCTTATTCTAATAATCTCAATCAGGCAGTACAACATACAGGACATTATAGTAATTGTAGGTTTTAAAGTTGTTAATTAACCCATTCGCTTGACTGAAAACTGCAGTTTCAGATTGGTTCATCAAGCATTGTGAATGAGTAGAGGGAAATACACACAAGCCCACACGATGAAGCACAGCATAAAACCCATAAAAGTAAAAGACCGAGACCTGTCCCATCCTACAAGAATCTGGCGTGTTGTGGGTTTCCCCTGTTGAGCCGCCGGGATTCCACGCATCTGAAGAAAAACAAATTACTTACAATTTTTTAAGCCATTCCATTCCAAAACTACTTGATCCAAAAATCTATGTTTCAATTTAAAAACATTTCTTCCACTTTAAACTATTATTTTTGTTGCACAAATATGTAAATAAAATAACATACCCCATTTTTGGCGTTTGGAGTTAATATCTCTGTACTGGAAGTATTCATTGTTAGCCTGCTGCTTCTTACTTTCTGCTCGGCAACCAATTATCTAGGTCTCCACTGTTTTCGCAGACGGTGAAATTTTAATTGTGGAGATAACCACCTGATAACAAACTTTAATCGGTCAGGTACTTTAAGTAATTAAAAGAAAAGAGCTAGTCGCGTTTATTCGAACCGATTGTTTCGTGGGGAATAAGGAACAGCCTACTGCATTTTACTATAGAAACATGTTTGTTATAAATAATACATTCGGGAGAATTTTTAATTTACGCTTCTCTCTATATTGCTCACACTTACCTTAAGAACAATGCGCGTTCAACGTAGAGAAAAATACAACTGAAAAGAATTATTTTAATGCGCTGAAGATCACCTTGGGATTTTAAATTAAACACCAAAATTAATAATTAATTGTTATTATTTCTATATGTACCTACAGTCGCTACAACATCGGTAATTGGTTGACGTGCAATTAAATGCATTTGACTCATCGACTGTAGATAATTAGTTGGTTGCACAGTAACGAACTGCAAGTTACAAATAATGCATTATATTAATATCCATCGAGCAATAACAAGTTTTGCATAGCATACAGATAAACGGTTGTCGAAAGTAGTTGTTTATGTATTTTCGGTGTTGAATAAAGTGACTAGTTTGCTAAGGTGGCCTCGATTTACATTCGAATTATCATCTAAAACTTCCTGGCCTTTCCTATGTGCAGTATCGTTAAAACATTTAAAACCTTTCTACATCGGTAGAAAAATAATAGAAAACTAAACAAGTTTTGCGGAGTAAATGATATAGGTACTCGTACAGTCGTAAACCAACAAATAAACATTAAATGCCTTTGTCGTAAATTGTTGTGGCTATCTATTACTATAAGGTGTTTATGGGTTGCATGCGTAGTTTCTTTAATTACAAAACAAATGAAAAATTGGATATAAATTCAAGTAGTGAGACTTTTTGCAAAAAAATCGTCTAGTGTGAAAATTTGAATTCTACATTAAACATGAGGATTTGAACTTGAATTTCATATTTGAAACTGTTATTTAGCATTTTGCATTTCTGTGCTTCTCTTGTTGTCTTTTTTAATGTTTTCCTGTGATTGATAAGTCTGTACCATTATTTTTAAATTGTATACATAAAATTAAAGAGTTTACTATCAAATGAGTTGAAATCACATATTTATTTACTGCATTAAACTTAATCTGACTTAAATGTCAAAAATTTACACAAGCTTTTATCGTATAATGAGAAGAAATAGATAAATACTACAAACACTAAATTATGAAACGAGAAAGCAAAAGATATTGCCTGATGCAAAGATATTTAACTAGAATAACGCAAAGACACACTTAACTGTTTCAGCTCCATCTATAAATACCTTTCTGTTCTTTGTTATTAATAATAATAATTGAATAATGTTCCTTCGTCAAAAGCTCATAATTTTCAAACGTCCACATATACATTAACAGTAAGAGAACTTTGTTAAAAATTTTCACATATAATCTCATAAGAGCATTAATTCTTTCCAGAATTTTTTTATTGCGTTCCAACAACGTCGTATTAATTTGACCGAGCGGGACGCGAGGCCAAATTAGGACGTTGTTGAATGTACGAAAAATAATTTCCCGATATGAATTAATCCTCGAATGCAGATTCGGTAAGAAAATCGTAACGACACAAACCCTAAAAAGGAGTAATGCCTACCTACAAAAAATTTCCAAGAAATGTTGTTGTTGTCTTGGATACGGCTCGTGAATTAATTTTTCTATTGGTCATTAAAGAGTGTCGTACGATTTTCATTGAAAAATATAACGCCAAGTTGTAAAAAAATACTGAAAATATTTTGCAAATTTGCCGAAAATTTACTAGCATTTTTTACAAACTTGCTTCAAATTTTAAATAAAAAATTATTGAAAATTTCCTGTAAATGTGTTGCAAGTTTGCTACAAACTATTACAAACCTGTTGAAAAGTTGTTGCAAACTTACTAAAACTTAGGTGGATATATATTGCTATGCAACTGCCCCCGCTCTATTCTTATTTATTATAAATAATAATTAATTGTATTTATTTGATAGCTGAAACAGATACCCTTGCACCTAGAATTTATTTTTGGTACCTGACTTTGCATTTAAATTAATTATTACGAGTATACGTAGCAAACTTGCTATGTAAGTTTTCCAATAGCACAAATTATATAAGACACTTGTTTTACACACGTAGCTAGTCAGGGTTATAATTTACAATACATAACATAATACAATTCGTGGGTTCACGGAAGTAACGGATATTACATTTTGAGGATAAAGAACTTTGTTTTATTACTGACTCTTTCAAACACCCATTTTTGCCAACTTAATTATCGTAATAGAGTTCAACATTACAATAAATACGCGAGCTAAAAAATGAACACTAGAACAGAATATTTCGCTAATCTGTTTTTACGCTACTGTCGACACCCCTCTAGCACCTGCAACTATACGATGCTAACTGGACAGCACCAAAAAGGGATAAATCAAGCACACATTCAAATAAAACCGCCATCCACGAATGACTGCTATATATTTTCAGTAAGTAAACGTTTCAAATCAACTTACACAGATACGTCAGATCAAAACACAAATCTCAACTTCAAAATGTCTGAATGCAGAACAATAAAGTACGTCGTGTCGCAACGGAGAATATTTTAGAAGCTTTTTTCTCGGCTTTTTATTCTTTTATAGTTGCCGAAAAACAAAAGATGCCTGCTTAATTCTAGGCCTTTAATTGGCTGAATTTCACTTCACCTTAAAAACAATTTCAAATTAAATTACTAAAATGCTTATCCTATTTGTACAAAATCCTTACATATAAACGCAAAACTAATAACACAATCGTCTTCAGCGGATTTCAGTGCACAAATGTCCCAAATCTCACGCAGATCCATGCAGGCACGGAAGATATTAGCATGTCTCAGACCATCCCACACACAACCCAGATGTGATGCCTGAAAGGTGGATGCACAGCCCTACTGTAGGTGTGTGAACGTTATCTACAAGGGAAAATAGAATTAACAAAGATCTGCCCACATTGGTCAACGTGATATGTGCATCTTGCAACTTGGAACGAAACGTAAATCCCCACAGCTCTGCTAGAGGTCGTAGGCCCCAATGTGTCCAACAGCACCTCCCCCATGAATATGCATTCTATATAAACTGCACGAACTCCTCTGAAGCTTGTTTGGTTGCAATAATTGACTCGTAATAACTGTAATGTCACTGGTATAGTAATCCAACCAAAAATTGGAAAGCTATTTAAAATCCAGTACACCATGAAAATTGTAAGTCATGTCTAAGTTGATTTCATACAATCAGTAAATAATATTCTAATCATGATGTAAAAACAGTATGGTGTGCCAGCGCGCAGCGAGTGAGTGAGATCATACTGTTTCGCTTCTGCTGTTGACGTCACGTTGGGAGCACGCTTTGAAATTCAAATGATAATAATACCATAAATATTTTAATTTCGGATCGTTTATTTGTTTACTGACGAAATTGACGGAATTCAAATGATAATAATACCATGAATATTTCAATTTCGGATCGTTTATTTGTTTAATTGACGAAATTGACTGATTTTGATATAAAATTAAAAATTAATAGGACAGAGTAACAACAATAGACGTACGAAAATTGCTCTGATGCGTAATACATTGCAATGGCTCAGTATTAAACATATTAATTTCAGGAAAGTCAGCCTTATAAATGTCCACGCACCTACAGAAGACACTGAAGTTGTTCCATACTTTTCACACTATTGCTGCTGTTTGAATATCCATCGAAGACTGTAATAGTATTTGGGCGAAAATGTTTATGTACATAATGTACATAAGTTGTACAAGTGGAATTAAAAGAATCATTTTGATGCCAGACAACTCTGTGTAAGAGAAAGCCACCGTCAATTAAATAAGTTGCATTTTCAAAATCAGGTCGAGATGTCAATGGTTCAAAGTTGCGATTTCCTTGAATTATATCATTTTGGGAACATTGTTGTCTTAATATTGTACGAAAAGGATCCTTCGATTCAGCTCATGGTATATTTTTACATTTCAGACCTCAGATTAGTTGTGGAACTCGGGATTTCTGTAGTGTTATCCTTCAGATCAACGTTCATGGCGAGTTTTCGCAGAACCATTCGGTCCCTACAGAAAAAAACTACAAGTACTTTTTTGTACAGAATTTTGTGCCCTTGAAGTTCTCTGTGCAATGTCATATACCTAAAGTCAATAGAAAAGAAGATATAAGCGAAAAAACCAAATTTTTCCACATCTGCACTCTATAACTCACAAAGCTCAAGGTCAAATCAAGGGTACTTTTCGGAAACACCAAATAAAGGTGTACACAAAGATTCAGCTCACTTTGAATTATTCCGAAAGTTTGCCGTAAATTTGTCTAATTTGACTGGACTATAATGCTCCCAGTTTCAACATGCTCCCAACGTGATGTCACTGCGCAGACCGGACGAAATCTAGTCGCATCCGTAGCATACCATACTGTTTTTACATCATGATTCTAGTGTCAATCAGCTTTCAAGTATTGACAGTTTATCTGCAAACTGTACGTATAATTGTTTTGTATTGTGTATGATTTAAGTAGGTACTAGTTGAGTCTTTAAAACCGTATAGTAGCATAGAAAATATTGAAAAACGTATATGTCTTCCAAACTTCCCAATGCATCTGTCAAATATGAAGGTTATTATCGAAGTGTCACTGAATGACAATCAAACAGTAATTTTCTGAATTAAATTACGAAGTGACGTACTGTTCTCAATGCTGACCTGATTTTAAATAGCTTTCCAATTCTGGTTGAAATACTATACGCATGTGCATTACCTTAATGTGCACAATATCCAATTTTCTCTACCTGTAGGCACCAAATTTGAACATACACATGCTCTCCAGCTATGGCCTTCGAATTTTTCAGAGGCCCTAAACGTGTGATGCCGAATTCCCTCGGCTTTCATTCGACCTCAGGCTAGCTCCTATTGTAGCTCTATTACACACCAACGGCCCAATCTGCTTCGCCAGTGCAGTGTATAAAGTTTTGGTGTTCTGACCCGGTTTTATGGGCACTTTAACCGCATGTTTAGGTTTAAATCGCACTTTGTAAGGAACATTGAATCGCACATAAACGTGTCCAAAATATTTTATTCTGTGCCAACTAATACTAACAAGTAGCCCTATACGTTTGTTGACTCTCTGTGTATTTAAACGTAGTGCGCGTAGATTTTTATTATACAGTGCCACTTGCAGGCGCTCAGCATTTTATGTAACAGCTAAGTCGCCCTTTGTTTGTAACTTGCACTGTAACATTGTTGTACCGTATGTGTCTGAAGAACAATAGAACTATTTGTTTAACGCACTCGCTGTATTTTCTTTGTGTTAAATGCGGTGTTTAGGTTAAGCAATTTGTAGTGTTGTCGTCGCCGATCGGCGACTGGTGTCAGATTGGTGTAAAGCGGATCCTGGACGAATTTTGTGATAGTCAAGGTAGGTTTGAAAGCTCCAGCTGCCGCCTCCAGGGAGTCCCAAGGCTACACACCTACCCCACACCGTTTGGCTTTCGGGTTTCTGTCAGACGTGGTCTTAATTCCGAAATCCGTGGCGCCCTATTATTTTGCAACACCTTGTACTTATATGTCGTCACGCTTGTCTCTATGGCGTCCCGTTTGTAGAACCACGCCCAGCTCCCTGAGCGTATTCGGCCGTGGCTATTAGTCTGTTCTCAAGAATTCTAGGGCAAGTGGTGAAATTTCCTGGACGTGATAAGTCATGTGGCACTCTCGTACCCCGATGTGTCGTAAAAACAGGTTTATACCGTAACAGATGGTATTGGCGGTCTACGTAGGACGTTGCATTTAGCTATAGAGATGCTATCCAGAGAGGTACATTTACTACAGCGGCAGAGACGGAATGCCCTAAAGAGCCGTAAGAACGTGGGGCTAAAATATAGACTGCAGGAGGTCTTTCTGTTTTTAGGTAAGCTCATTACCGAGTGTTCGCTTGGTGAACTAATGTATAGGACTCAGTGGCGTAACTAAGATTTTACTCTGGGGAGTGTTCTGGGAGAGTGACCAACCTTACAATAAGAGTTTAAAAGAAATTGAGCGTACCATAAAGTATAGTTGAGTTCACTTCTACAGGACTTGCGGTAGGCATTGATTTAACTTGTTGGCAGTATAGACCACCTACTTATTTTGTTTTTTATTAGAATATTAACTATCAGAACTAATTAATTATAATAAATTTGAGTTCTATGAGTTAATTATATGCAGGGCCGTTCCTAGCTGCTTGGCCGCCTGCGTGAAAAATAAAATAGCCCCCCCCTCCAATCAATTAAAAAATATATTTACGTTAAAAAAATTATTAATAACAATTTTATAAAATAAAATAAAAAGAAATACTCCTATGAAATAAAATTGTACAAATACAAAAAAAAACAAAACAAATACAAAGTTTAATATCTTAGAATTTAGCTTTTCTAGCTTTGACAGACGCAAAAGTGGTCACAAGGTTCTTGACATCAATTGCTTCTGCCAAGTCTCTCTCTATAGATATAATAGAAGGATCTGACAATCTTTCTTGCTTCATGGCCGAGCGTAAAAAGTTTTTAATTAATTTTAATTTTGAAAAAGACCTTTCTGCTGACGCAACTGAGACAGGTAAAATCAGTAGAAGTCTTAAGGCAATTGCTGTATTTGGGAAAGTCACAAGTAAATTATTTGTAACAATGTAGTTGAGAATTTTAGATGGTGTTTCAACAGATTGGAAATGTAATTTTAAATTTTTTAATTCATCACTTAATTCTACGGCGTTTACATCACTCTCTTGTCTGACAGTGTCTTCTAATTTTAAGGATAAATCTGTACAGTGTTTTTTCATTGAATTATCGTCCATAATAGGAAATTCATAAATCACTTTGAAATTGTCACTGTAACGTTGTAATTGTTCAAAACGTTCCTGTATAGATACTTTGGCGGTATCCAAAATAGTAAAATAAAAATTAATCTTACAATTCACCTTTGGGTCAAGTATAGGCTCATCAGGGGATTCATAATCAAATTGTCTTTTTCTTCGACATGGACGAATTATATTAGTTGGGGGAAATTCCGTTGCTATATCAAGTTCTTCTGTAGCAAGTATTTTCGCCTCTTCTATAAACGCTTCAAAACTGTGGTCATTTCTTTTCTGTTCCAAATAATCTACTAAATTTTTTAACGCATTTGAATAATCTTTTAGATTTGTATTCACACCTTGAAGCATCTTACTGACGGAATTAATTTTAGACAGAACATCATGCCAAATAATTACAGAACAAACGAATTTAAAACTATTAATTTTTAAGGCCAAAGCTTGGGCTTGTTGTTTGGTGTTAATGTCGCGTGATTTGTCATTTACAAGTTCTTCTAGACTATCATAAATTTTCCCTAATTGATATCGCAGAGGTGTAATAGCTTTAATTCTACTTTCCCACCTAGTTGAGCTAACAGCTTTTAATGTGAAATTTGGTACATTAGTTTTAAGTACATTCCATAGTAGAGTACCTAGGGGGATTCTGGGACACATTTGACCTTGAACTTTTTTCAAGGTCACAGGCCTAGCCGGTGGGCGGGGTCATTGGCCTTACCTAGGTCACGTGCCACTTCCGGGAATTTTTTTTTGGGCTAAAAGTGTAGTTTATCAAAATTTTCCCACGCTCGAGGGGATGCCTGGGCCAAGGGGGCACTTCCGGGAATTTTTTTGGTTAAAAGTGTAGTTTTTGAAATTTTCCCACGCTCGAGCGTCTGGGATGCAGACATGTCTATTCTTGCAGGATGTTATCAGTAAATCAGAAGCTATCAAAATTTTCTTAGGCTCGACCGGATGTGACTCATCGTCTGAGTACGCAGACATGTCTATTCTTGCAGGATGTTGTTGAACAATGGCATCCATTGTTTTAAAATTAGCACGACATTGAACAATAAAGTCATTGTTGTCTGGAGATTAAAATGTGCAAAGCTGTTAAAAATTGAACAATGAAGCCATTGTTTGAGAAATCTGCACGATAATTGGACAATGAAGCCATTGTTGCCTGGGGGAATTTTTGCTGACCTCCATTATCAGATAAACAGGATAAAGCTTCAGACATGTCCAGACATGTTTGCAAAGCTGTTAAAAATTGAACAAAGGAACCCATTGTTTGAGGAAAAATCTGCACAACTGCTAAATTGAATGCTGCCTTTGTCTGAGAAACGTGCAAGGTTGCTAAAAAAATAAACCGGATTAATTGTATGAAGCCATTGTAGCCTAATAGTATATATCGAAATTCAACCAAATATGTCTCAGTATCGTCATCATGGTGTCTATACAAGGTCTGATTTGTGATGTTATATCCCAAGAGTTCATAAGTGAAAATATGTACGGGGTGTGTTTACCGGCAAGTTTGATGTTATTCGAACAACTTCTAAAATTCAAACCTTTAAAACCAGAACTGAAATGGGGTACTATGGCTTATGGCGGTGCAAGACCTACATTTCACGTATGGATTGAGGTCGATAACAAAATCTACGATTCATCACATAAGATTATTCAAGCGCATATTAGTGGTAAAATACATTTTAATAAATTCCGCTACGATTCCGACGTACTACTGTTTGATAATGACGACCAGAGGATGTTACAAATGTGCATAGACGTAATGAAAACTAAAAGTGTTTGTGACTACTTTGAAGAGGCACCTGCTATGCTAAAGACGATTAGAAATAGGGTTAACTGTAGAGTGAACAAATATTTTAGAAATACCATATGATGTATATAATAAAGACATTTATGAAATATCCTGTGTTTTATTTGTTGAAAACGTTGAAACGAGTGACTGGGATCTGGTAGTTGATAGTCTCTCGCATATTTTGATAGTTATTAAGAGTCAGTTAGTAAACAGTCTTTAACATAATACAAAAGTGTTGGAGACATTGTTTGTAAGCAAAGTAAATATTATGTGTTTTTCCCGTACTTTATTAAATACACAGTCTCGAGCCGATAGTTATTTATTTCGCTTGGATTTATGTACAGCATCCCCTCACTTTAGCAATAAGCAAGTTTCTAAAAGAAATATTATTATGCTGTAGAGATTTACAGGTTACAGTTCGGAGTTAAAAATTTTGGATATTAGCAACAGTACCATTTAATATTGTGTTCTTTTACCAAATTTTAGATTCGATAGGCTCGAAAGCACTGCTGACAGACAGAAAACTTGTAAACCGGGCCTTGTCAAATATCGAACAGCAATATATATTAGTAAAAAATACTCTTCCAGATTAAAAAGTTTGATGTAGTTTTAGCCAATACACATTCCAGCAGTAAACTCTGGTAGGAAGCGGAGTCTCAAACAGCAGAAGGAGCGCTAAAATAATCGTCAGCATTTTTCAGTTTATCCGATTCGGCAACTTCCGCATATCGCAAAAACAAACACCTTCTTTGTTCTTGTGTTAGCACCTTGGCTTTAAGAATGGTATGAATCCGACGCCACAGCACTGTATGTTTTAACTACATTTTTCAAAAATAAAAAGCAGCTTAAAATATTGTTCCTAAAAGGAGTGGTGCTGTAGTTTTTATCATTGGAATTTCGATTTCTTACAACGGTATTTGTAAATAGTCCAGCATAGTTGTAGCAGAGATATCTGACAAATAGAAGATATAAACAGACATTTAAATTAACTAATATTATTAACAAAGTTGTTAAACGCATGATACAGGCAGTTATTAATTACTTAATATATACAATTGTCCTATATCCGGTATTCATGGTTTATCTGATTTTAATAGTCGAATAACTAAGGTTATTACAATGCTAAAGACTGTGCGCAAAAAGGTAAGATATCAAAATTTTAAAATAAAACCCAGAGAATAAGAATTAAATAAAGCCAAGTAAAAGATCACTGCAATATATTAGTAAAAAATACTCTAATTAATAAGGATGCTATACTCAATGGTGAGGGACAGTTTCATTTTTGCTGGAGAAAAACATCTAGATTGGTTAAAAATCAGATGTATAAGAGAAAATCTCAAACTTGTTTAAAAACATTTTGTAACTAAACAATCACATTTAAAATTGTGTAAATAAAGCTAAAATTAGAAGGAGGCGCAGACTATAGAAAATACGTGTCAATACTTGTGGATGTGAGCGTCTAGGGAATGTGCAAGGTTGCTAAAAATAAACCGGATGTGAGTCATTGTCTGTAAATGCCAAACTTGTCAGAACCTGCCTGCCTGTCTGCTGCGTAATTAAACAACGAAGCCATTGTTTGAGAAATGTGCAAGGTTGCAAAAATAAACCGGTTGTCTGGAGTTTCTGCACAGGTCAGCGCGGGAGTCTGCGCGGAGGTCTGCGTGAGGTTTTGGCGGTAAATTTAAATTACACTCAGGTTTTGGCGGGAAATTTAAATTATGATCAGGTTTTTGGCGGGAAATTTAAATTCTGCGTGTTGTCTGGGGTTTCTGCACAGGTCAGCGTGAGGGTCTGCGCGGAGGTTTATGCGCATGCTTGGCGGTAAAATCAAATTCTGTGCAGGTTTGGCGGGAAATTTAAATTCTGCGTAGGTTTTGGCGGGAAATTCAAATTATGCTCAGGTCTTACAGGTAAACAGATAGGTAGACAGGCAAACAGTCAGACAGGCAGTATGGTTTATGTCTTAATCTGATTTTAATAGTCGATTAGCGTCGAATAACTAAGGTTATTACAGTGCTAACAACTGTGCGCAAAAATTTTAAAATAAAACCCAGAGAATAAGAATTAAATTAAATAAATCCGAGTAAAAGCTATTAGATCACTGCAATACTCTAATTAATAAGGATGGTGAGGGACAGTATAATTTTGAACTTATCTAGATTGGTTAAAAATCAGATGTATGTATAAGAGAAAACTTGTTTAAAAACATTTTGTCAGACAAATTCCTGTCTAGACCTGCGCATGTGAGTCATCGTCTGGGAATGTGCAAGGTTGCTAAAAATAAACCGGTTGTCTGAGGTTTCTGCGTAGGTCTGCGCGGGAGTCTGTGCGGAGGTTTGGCGAAAAATTCAAATTCTGCGTAGGTTTTGGCGGTAAATTCAAATTCTGTCTAGGTTTTTGGACCAAATTTATAGACACTGATAATGGAGATCATTAACTACATCTGGTGTAAAGGCCCCATACATTTTAGCAACCTTGTACACTCCCAGATTTTTCCACTGACTATAATTTGAATTTCCCGCCCAAAAACCTAGACAGAATTTGAATTTACCGCCAAAACCTACGCAGAATTTGAATTTTTCGCCAAACCTCCGCACAGACTCCCGCGCAGACCTACGCAGAAACCTCAGACAACCGGTTTTATTTTTAGCAACCTTGCACATTCCCAGACGATGACTCACATGCGCAGGTCTAGACAGGAATTTGTCTGACAAAATGTTTTTAAACAAGTTTTCTCTTATACATACATCTGATTTTTAACCAATCTAGATAAGTTCAAAATTATACTGTCCCTCACCATCCTTATTAATTAGAGTATTGCAGTGATCTAATAGCTTTTACTCGGATTTATTTAATTTAATTCTTATTCTCTGGGTTTTATTTTAAAATTTTTGCGCACAGTTGTTAGCACTGTAATAACCTTAGTTATTCGACGCTAATCGACTATTAAAATCAGATTAAGACATAAACCATACTGCCTGTCTGACTGTTTGCCTGTCTACCTATCTGTTTACCTGTAAGACCTGAGCATAATTTGAATTTCCCGCCAAAACCTACGCAGAATTTAAATTTCCCGCCAAACCTGCACAGAATTTGATTTTACCGCCAAGCATGCGCATAAACCTCCGCGCAGACCCTCACGCTGACCTGTGCAGAAACCCCAGACAACACGCAGAATTTAAATTTCCCGCCAAAAACCTGATCATAATTTAAATTTCCCGCCAAAACCTGAGTGTAATTTAAATTTACCGCCAAAACCTCACGCAGACCTCCGCGCAGACTCCCGCGCTGACCTGTGCAGAAACTCCAGACAACCGGTTTATTTTTGCAACCTTGCACATTTCTCAAACAATGGCTTCGTTGTTTAATTACGCAGCAGACAGGCAGGCAGGTTCTGACAAGTTTGGCATTTACAGACAATGACTCACATCCGGTTTATTTTTAGCAACCTTGCACATTCCCTAGACGCTCACATCCACAAGTATTGACACGTATTTTCTATAGTCTGCGTCTCCTTCTAATTTTAGCTTTATTTACACAATTTTAAATGTGATTGTTTAGTTACAAAATGTTTTAAAACAAGTTGAGATTTTCTTTTATACATCTGATTTTTTAACCAATCTAGATGTTTTTCTCCAGCAAAAATGAAACTGTCCCTCACCATTGAGTATAGCATCCTTATTAATTAGAGTATTTTTTACTAATATATATTGCAGTGATCTTTTACTTGGCTTTATTTAATTCTTATTCTCTGGGTTTTATTTTAAAATTTTGATATCTTACCTTTTGCGCACGGTCTTTAGCATTGTAATAACCTTAGTTATTCGACTATTAAAATCAGATAAACCATGAATACCGGATATAGGACAATTAAGTAATTAATAACTGCCTGTATCATGCGTTTAACAACTTTGTTAATTCAATTTTAGATTAATATTACTGTCTGTTTATATCTTCTATAGTCTTTTATTCGTCAGATATCTCTGCTAGAACTATGCTCGTTGCAACCAAAAACTCGACTACCGTTGTAAGAAATCGAAATTCCAATGATAAAACTACAGCACCACTCCTTTTAGGAACAATATTTTAAGCTGCTTCTTATTTTTGAAAAATGTAGTTAAAACATACAGTGCTGTGGCGTCGGATTCATACCATTCTTAAAGCCAAGATGTCAACACAGGAACAAAGAAGGTGTTTGTTTTTGCGATATGCGAAAGTTGCTGAATCGGATAAACTGAAAAATGCTGACGATTATTTTATCGCTCCTTCTGCTGTTTGAGACTCCACTTCATACCATTTTTTTAGTGCTGGAATGTGTATTGGCTAAAACTACATCAAACTTTTTAAACTGGAAGAGTATTTTTTACTAATATATATTGCTGTTCGATATTTGACAAGGCCCGGTTTACAAGTTTTCTGCCTGTCTGTCAGCAGTGCTTTCGAGCTTATCGAATCTAAAATTTCGGGCTTACGTAAAAGAACACAATATTAAATGGTACTATTGCTAATATCCAAAATTTTTAACTACGAACTGTAACCTATAAATCTCTACGAGAATTACTCTCAATGTCTCTAAGACCCCAACACTTTTGTATTATGTTAAATACTGTCTACCGCTTAAACAGTCCTCCAGCGGGATCGAACACATTACCTATCTACTAAAAGATGCTTCCAATCGGCCTATTCGAGTTAAATATCCAGACATACATCTCGTTAAACGCGTAATAAAACCTAACAAGGTATTTAAAATGGTTTGGGTTTTCATATTGCATCTTTTAGCTGGAAATAATTCGATATATACTATTAGACCACAATTAATTCGGTTTATTTTTTGCAACCTTGCACATTTCTCAAACAATGGCTTCATTGTTTAATTGGGCAGCAGGCAGGCAGGCAAAATTAGACTCTTAACCTCAAAATTCATCGTGGGAATCTTGTAAAAATTAGACTTTTACCTCCAAAATGTATCGTGAGAATCTTGTAAAAATTTCAAAATTAGACTTTTAACAGCGTCAGCAAAAATTTTCAAACAAAGACAGCATTCAATTTAGCAGTTGTGCTGATTTTTTCTCAAACAATGGCTTTCATTGTTAAATTTTTACCAGCTTTGCACATTTTAATCTCCAGACAACAATGGCTTTATTGTCCAATTTCGTGCTGATTTTAAAACAATGGATGTCATTGTTCTATTTACCAGCTTTGCACATTTTAATCTCCAGACAACAATGACTTTATTGTCCAATTTCGTGCTGATTTTCCCCGGCTAGACCCGTGTTTTGTTTTGGCGCGAATCGTCCCACAGCCACAGTGTATCGAGTGCGGTCGGTGGAGGTGCACGGGGCTCGCGCACCGAATAGTGAAATATTACACCCCGTTGCATAAAAGAGCCTCTTTTCATAGCGTATTTGTGCTACTTTTCCATAAGAGACAATGCTAAGCCACAGTGTATCGAGTGCGGTCGGTGAAGGTGCACGGGCTCGCGCACCGAATAGTGAAATATTACACCCCGTTGCATAAAAGGACCCCTTTTCATAGCGTATTTGTGCTACTTTTCCATAAGAAACAATGCTAAATTCGTTTAATTCGGATAGAAATCACTTTTTCCCATTTAAAAACATGTAAATATGCAAATATTTAAGCGATGAATCCATATTACTCAAACAAAATACTTTAATATACTTTTACAATGCAAAGGTTCTGACTAAAATTGAGACACCTTTACGAAGGTGTTGAGGTTACCTAGACGCATCGGTAAGCCGAGCCTGCAAAACTCGCAGTTGTGTTGTTATTGGTAACTTTAGTTCTCGACTTCGTTGGTTGGTCGGTTGTATTAGTATCTGAGTAACTCATTAGACAACAACAGAGACTACTAAATTTCAATTTAATACAGGTGGAGCTAGGCATATACTTTTACACGTGTTAAATTTAAATTTGCCACCAAAATCTAGTAACTAATCTAGGGACTTCATCTAGTTACATAAACTTTTTAAGGAACACCGTGTATGTTGGTAACACTGCTCTGTAGACAGAGATAGACATATACCTTTACACGTGCTAAATTTAAATTTGCCGCCCAAATCTAGTAACTAATCTAGGGACTTCATCTAGTTACATAAACTTTTTAAGGAACACCGTGTATGTTGGTAACACTGCTCTGTAGACAGAGATAGACATATACCTTTACACGTGCTAAATTTAAATTTGCCGCCCAAATCTAGTAACTAATCTAGGGACTTCATCTAGTTACATAAACTTTTTAAGGAACACCGTGTATGTTGGTAACACTGCTCTGTAGACAGAGATAGACATATACCTTTACATGTATTAGAGAGAGATAGACTATTTTCACGCCGTGACGTCAGAGGTGAGGAGGTGCGGTCCCAGAACCGGCCTATTACCTCTACTCATCACCTTTCCAGTATCTCGACAAAACATAGCTATACAAATTGTGGATGATCAAATTCGCTACAATTTTCGTGTAAAACATTTTGTTTGTAATGTACATAGTTTTAGAGTATATTTCTTGAAATTTCATAAATGATCTCTTGTCGCACGAAATTGTACTCGCTATTGGTTAGTTATTATTATCATGTCGAAGCGTGTGAAGCGATAAATAAAGATCTTGCAGAGTTAGCAAAAATATCTGAGCAGCATGCTATGACACTCAACCCAGGTAAATCAGCAGTATTAATATTCGGTAAAACAACTGACCAATTAAAAATTAAAAATTTTGTAAATATTAAGATCAATAATCAAACTTTACCTGTAGTTGAATCCGCAAAGAATTTGGGTGTAACGCTTGATAGCGAGTTACGGTTTAAACAGCACGTATCAAAATGTTTGCAAAGTGCATATTGTAACCTTCGACTGGTTTTTCAAAATCGTCAAGTTCTCAATCGAAAAATCAAGATTATGCTGTGTAACAGTCTTGTCTTATCAAAATTTGATTTTTGTGATTCAGTATATGGTCCTTGCTTAGATGCACGGGACAAATCTAGGATTCAGAAAGTTCAAAATTCATGTTTACGCTTAATATTTGGCATTAAAAGGTTTGAAAGAGTTTCGCATAAATTAAAAGAAATTAATTGGCTTAATATGAGCAACAGACGTTACTTTCACGCTGCCTCCCTCTATCACAAAATAGTCGCTACTGAATGTCCACCATATCTGTATAACACTATTACATATCGCACCGATGTCCATAACTTAAATTTGAGATTCAGGGGTAAAATGAATATACCTTTACTTTCTAGCGAGCAAGGTAAAAGATGTTTTTTATACTGTATTGCAAAACTTTACAATGGTTTGCCCCTGGATATTAAAATGCTACCACCTTCTAGGTTTCGGTGCCGGCTTAAACAACTACTTCTTTGTCCAGTTTCACCTGCTGCAATTAAATGAGTGTTTTTTTCCATCTTTTGAACTTTTGATTCTTAGACTTACCTATACATATATTTTGTGGTTAATTAATACGAAAAATTTTTCAAAATAACCTGTGGTGCTGTTTCGATGCGCATTCTCATTTTTTTATTCAATATTTAACTTGTTTGTTTACTTAGTTTTAGGTTTAGTTTTTAGTTTTTGTGCAGGGTTAAGTGGAGGAGCGGTCCGCAACTATGTTGCCCAACTGAACTTCGCCCTGCACTAATAATATTAGAAGTATAATACTTTCTTTTTATATTTATGTCAATAAAGACACTTTATTATTATTATTATTATTATTATATTTATATGATGAGTTCTCAACGCAGTCAAGTACAGTACGGGCAAAGAAACTACTGTTCGAACGCAATGATTATATTCTACGGATATCCAACTGATGCAACAAACAAAAACACAAAACGTGCAGAACGACTTCTCCGATCAAATAGGAAAATTTTCCGCGGATGTATTTCTCGCCGAGTCGATGATCATGACATAGACACAGACAAGATTTCTAGTAGTGATGGGCATAACCGGACAATTTTCATAACCGAATTATTTGCATTCGAATGATATTAATAACCGAATGATTATTTGAATAATCATTCGAATAAATTTTGGCTCTCGATTCGTTTCGATTAAGTCAGCCGGTTTGCCGGTTGGCGGTTCACCGTCATCTGCATCGACGTCAGTTCACCGTCATCTGCATCGACATCGTAACTTGCAGATAGCAGAGCAACCAAAACATAATATGTACGGTCGGCGCCTTAGAAATCGGGACACGTAATATGTTCTTCTAGTCTTTGGAGTATTCTTGCTCCGGTTACTTCATTAATGTGAGATGGCATTTCATAATTGACAAACAATAAACAATCTGACGTAACAATTAAAACCATAATAACTGTAAAAACCCAGTTTATACACTTAAAAATACATGCAAAATATATCATAATAGTGTGTAGTGCCCGATTTCTAAGGCGCCGACCGTACATTATGTGTTATGTATTGGAAATTAAGAGGTATTTATTAAGAAGTGTAGAAAGAACTGCTTGCTAATCGCAATAAGAACAGGGGTAAACGTTTATCTTTATCGATAGGGCGGGTTAAAGGCGCACCCTCTTGTAGTGAAACTTTGGAGATGTAAGCAAATAAAAAATTGTTTTATAGCTTCATGCGTTTGCAGTTTTTAGGCGCTTCAGGTTTCAGGTTCCCAGAATTTGATGATTTGATATTTTTTTATGATAGGAGGTAGGTACGCGATAACCAAATGCTGTTTTCAGTACAGCCTGCTTTGTTTATGAGTTATGACGTATTTATATTTACAGAATTTTGAGCACTGCGTAGGTCGCTGAGATATGGCACGTAGTACCTTTAAATAGAGGTTTTATATTCAAAGCGTAGTACGTATCAGCATGAGGTTATTTTTCATTTGAATACTTGGAACGAAAACCGAGTTACATAGGTTATTTCAATAACCGGATAAACGGTTATTTTTCATTCGAATAAGCCCATCACTAATTTCCAGTCAACGAAGAAAACCAGAGTCGCTTTTTTCCATGGTCAATAAGAGATTTGAGAAATCTAATTTTGTCGTTCAACTGGCAACAGAAGATGCTGACACATTGATCGTAAGGGCAGCGGTTAAATGTCATCATTTAATTCTATTTTTATTGAAGGAGAAGACATAGACCTCTTTGTTCTCTTAGCAGCACTGGCACAAGGTTATTATTTCCTGCATCAGACAGAAAACACTGCAGAAAACGTTTGCTCTTCACAAAGTTTGCTGATTGAACAAACAGTGGCAGATAACATATTGTTTTTGCAGGCGTTTAGCGGTTGTGGCACGACGTCTCCAACCTTCGATCAAAGAAAGAAGAAATTCCTGAAGATGCTTCAAAATGCCGAGAAGTTAAACAAGATGTAAAAGTGTTCAAATAGAGATAGTGTAGATGTTGACACTATGGCTGCAGCAGAAGAACAAATCTTAACTGCACTATACCGAGTTACTAAAAAAAATAGATTAGTGGATTTTCTCCGGTACCAACATTTCGCTAGATCGGTGACAAAAAGCAAGTTGATTCATTTCTACTCACAGCAGCAACAGCACATCAGCATTCGCTCTAAACCTACCATCAAGTTCAGCCTTCCTACGGTGTTTACAAGAGCCCGGAAAAATAGGAATGGAAGAGAAGTAAGAGTGGAATTACTCCGGTCAGAACAGCTAAAAATACCGCTCCCGAAGTTCTGCTTCAATTCCTCTCTTGTAAATGCAGAAAAAGTTTGGCTCAGAATGTAGCTGCAGAAAGATGTGTTTAAACTCTGTAATTTGCATTTATTGCAACGGACAGTCTTGCGAAAACAGTGCTGACATTTTGAGCGGCTTCAAGGCTGAACAAATTGAAAATGTCATTACTACACTGTCGGTATAGGAAGATGCTAAGACGATAATTCCGAAGAGAGTACAGAAGAGGAAGACGACACTGCCAAGCACCACAGAAGTAAAAGTCAACAAACCTGGTCCCTCCAGAGCATCAAAACGAAGTAAAGTATAAAAATCTACCAAAACTATTGATGTGGATGAAGCCTACTAAGGAAACCACGAAGGAACACACCATTTATTCTGAGTTATGGTGCTGTAAAACGAATATAAATGATATATAATTAATAATTAATTAATAACGAGCACAATTTCGCGTGACAAGGGAGCGTTTATGTAATTTTAAGAAATACACCCTAATCCACATAACTATTTACTTCACAAAAAAAATGCAGTCGAAACTTGTAGAGAACTTGATGCTCTACAACTTTTATAATAACTATGTTTTGTCGAGCAGATATTGGTAAGGAGATACTATCAAAAACTAGAGTTCTTATATTATTAGTTATAATATAGGAACTTCAGAAAAAAACTGATTTTGGACGCCATCTTTCTAAGATGGGGGTGCGAGCCGACACGAACCAACGTCACATACTTAGTATGTTATTCAGAATATCAAATTGTGTTAAATTGCCAATTTGCAAAACTTCTTTATGTTTTCCTAGCAAGTCCGGTTATGTTTTATGCATGCTAAGAATTATCATTCTTAGTTCTTATTAATAACATTTTCTATTTGTTCATCTTCCTCGAAGCCGCCCAAAACGTTATGTACCTGATTATTACCACAATGTTTTGTTTGTCCTTGTTTTGTATAATTTATATTTTCTGATAGAATTTCAAATTTTATTTTTGAAGGGGATAACTGTATGCTATAGAGATGTTTATAAATTTCTATATACTATTTATGTACAAGTTTACTGACTTTTTTGGGTACCACCTGAACTACGAAAGAGGGGAACGCCCAGAAGATCGAGGGGAGAGGTTATAAAAGATGCTCTAAATAGCAGGAATCTGAACAAAGAACATTGTTATGACAGACAACAATGTTTGTCTTCCTGTTGCGTTCGGACAGCGGCAGCAAACGCTATAAAACCGATTATACTGTCTTCCCACTTTATCGTGCAACTGAGCTCTGTTGTAGACTAGGGGCTACCACATCTGCTTAACATTCGGGAGATCGCGGGTTCGATTCCCCTGACCGTCTGCTCTGATTCAGGTTTTTAGGTCGTTTTTCTGAGTCAACAGAGTACCTTCTTTGAGACGAATGCTGGGGTAGTACTTTTCCACCTTTCCTGACCTCTCTTCCAGTCGCCTTTCTCTCACCCATCCTATAAATCAATTCCCGTTCTTGGCTGAAGAGGGACGCAAGGTCCCTATAGCAGCCCGCCCCCAATTGGGGGAATTGAAATGACCCTGAACAACATTCCTGAATTCTATGCCATTCACCTACTCCTTACCGATAATCTGGTTCAGCATCGTTGTTATAATTATTGTGTATTTTCTGGGTAACTATAACCCCACCAAGACGTCAAGTAATGTATCTCGTTTTACTGTCTCGCATGCATCTACAAAATCTATAAAAAGCAGGTTTGTATTAATTTGGTACTCATAGCTCGCAAATGTGATATGTTGTTGATCTATACTTCCAGAATCCACCATATAATCACCCATTATGCTTTCTGAACTTTCTTCTAGTTTACGTTTTAACAGGGCAACTAAAATTTCGTAAACAATATCGAGAAGAGATGCCTCTATAATGTTTACACTCTGACGTGTCTCCCTTCTTATATATAAATAATATTTTCACTATTTCTTATTCTTCGAGCATTATCTCCATTTTCCAAATTTTATTAACGCATGCTTGTGCACATAGTTTTTGTTTCATAACACTTCCTTTGTAGGATTGTAAGTACTTCCCGTTTTCCACTGTAATACCATTCTGAACTGGACTTTTGTTGGTTTACATTTTCCCTATGCATAATGTAGTCGTATTACCCCAGGAAATAAAGGGATGTCATAGGGGCGCATAATTAGGAAAAAACTTAATTTTAGCCTGTTGTTAGAACACTACAAGAGAGATATTTTCCTAAAACTCTCCTACATAATAGTTTGTATTTACCTACATCTGTCTGAAATTTAGTTTTATAGACACATTTATTAAAATTTGTCGATGGAGCCGTAGTAACGAACCTAGAAGAAACCTCCTTTTCATTAGGCACTTCATCGGCTGCCAAAATGATAGCAGGACAAGTATTGAAATTACAAGTACAGACAACTCTTGAAATCGTTACAATAAATCAACTAGATGTGTTGTAATGACGAGTGGGTAGTGAGTTTATAAACGGTCTAGTTCCTATGAGAAATAGCATTTTATCAACATATTGCATGCTTCATTTAGACTGTTTATATACGGCATACTCCTTTTATATAATATATACTACGGTTTTTAAAACAAGTTAGGGGTGGGCAAGTGCCCCTCCTTGTTTCCTCGTCGAGGCTACGCCCTTGTCAAAACTATTGTAACTGCTAATATTTACCATCGCGGTTATACAACACTTCGTGCACCTGTGCTTATTCGCTGTTTAGTGAGAGGTTAATTACTATATATTTTATTGTTAAAGGTAATTGATGCAAATGATGTAATTGCTGTCATAGAAATTGTGCCACACCTCAATTTAAACGGATATATAACATTTTATAATTTTGTTATTTTTAAATTTATGAAATAAAAAACTAGATGTTTCTAATACATGTATTGATATACCTGTTTAATAAACGATGAAACGTCAAGTCCTCGGTAGTACAGTGGTAAGTACGACCCGCATGATTGTTTCATTTGGGCGACCGGGGTTCGATTCCCCGCCGAGGAGGCTTTTTTTTAATGTATATATTGTTTATCAGATCAGTACCTGTACGCCATAATAAATAATGTTCGTTTTGTTATATTAATCGTGTAGCAAATTAACAAAAATTATTGTGTACATCCTTGTTGAGCGAGAATAGTGGGCGCATTGGATTAGGATGTCAGAGAATTACAATGGTTGATAAAAACACTCAACAAGTTTAATAAATAAGCAAAAAGAAAAACATATAACTTTTTAAAAGTCTAAACCTATAGAATGTTTCTCTATATTAACGGCTCATTTTATATAAAAATTTTTGAAATATTACTTCACAACGGATATCTAAACCAGTAAAATTGTAAATACTACCATTTGATTGACTTAAAAATCTTTACGTCTTGCTTTCTCCAGAGCATGTCTGTTTATCACGTCATTATAGTTCATCTATAATGAGATCACAATTTATTGTTAAAATCGCCAAATAGTTCAATCTGCCTTGTAATATTATGCTTCTCATATGGTTACCGTTTTAGAGTTGAATATAAACGTTCAGCTGACCAATTACTGACTGCAGCACTTAAATTATTCTTAGGGCAATTTAGATGTTCGAAAAAATGGAAGAAACATCATCTCGAATTAGGCGTTGGTAAATTTCAGGAACAGTTGTTAAATTTTTCGAATTTAACAGATAGGTACGAAAATCTTGAACTTCGTCTATAAAATACAATTACAAATCAGCTTCATATTTCTGCAAATCTTCAGCTTTTTTCGCAAGTGTTAATATTTTTTGCAGTATTGTTAAAAAAATGAAATTTATTAAATAGATCTTCGTAGGCAACCTTTCTCTTGCGGAGTTCAACGATCAAGCTGCCGTGAATTGGTATATAAGTGTTAATTTAAAAATAATTTATACCCAGAAGTTCGACTTCATTTACACGAGTTTCGTCGCATTGTAATTTTGGTTTTTTCCACGAGATGAATCTGTTTCATATTTTATTTCAGACACATTATATTTTTTGACGACTTCTTTTTCAAGCAGATCAAATTTTTCGCGATTCTACAACACAAAGGTAATTAGAGACCTGTATAAATTAACACTACGTCTAGCGTTATATCACTAATCTGAAAGCTACACCCGTCTAAGATGAGATTCTACAGTTCGTTTATGCACATTGTTTCAAATCTGCACAGCGACGCCTATAATTGGCCTAACGGCTGTTGGCTGAGTGCAAATTAAATAAATAAATAAAAAAATAAATAAATCGTTCGAATTTTCTCTATAGTCTAGCTGCTTCACATCGTGTAGAACGTTTTTCGAATGTATCATTTTCTATCAAGCTTAAAGAATTGATAATGGCCGTCCAATTATTATTCAAAGCTTTGGCTGCATCGCTGCGGGAAGACCATAGTATTTGTGAAAAACTGTTTAGAGAAAACTTCAAACCAGTCTTCAATAGTGACAGCTGGTTTGTTAGAATTTCCCATCTATGCGTGGATGAAGAAAAAAACATACAAATTTTGAAGCATCAAAAATTAAGAAGTTGCTTCTGCACAACATTCTGCTGCCGATATCTCTACCAAATTTAACGAATGCGCTGAACATGGTGTTTTAATTCTTTAATTTTATCTTGTAATCCATTGTAAGTGCCAGACATGTTGGTGGAATTGTCATATGACTGTCCTGGGCACTATTCTAAATCAAGATTATGTTGGGTCAATGTAGATAACATAGCAGTTTTCAGTTCTTCAGCTTTATGTCCTATGCTGCCACTAAATCCTAAAAATCTGTCAACTGGAGCACCTGTATGAACAACATACCTAATTATGAAGGATAGCTGATCGACGTGTGATATGTCTGGTGTTGAACCCATTACAATCGAGTAATATTTTGATTATTTAACTAATAACTTTTTCGCACATTATTTTAATAAATTTTTCATAAGTTGTATATGGCAAATAGGAAGTACTCTCTTTCCCTTTATTCCGATATATGTTTAGCCAAAACAAAAAAGATCAAATTTAGCGATTACTTCCAAACGCATAATGTATTTTCCATTATGTACATATCCAAAACGTTCAACGGTGCCTCTAAATGGTAATCCTCTAATTCAGGGCTGTCCAACTTCAAGTGGCCCAGGAGCCACTGTTAAGAAATTGAAGGTTATGAGGGCGGCATCATGAAATGTGACGTAATGCGATTTTGTGAGTGATTTGTAATAAATATAAAAAATGTATATTTGGATACCAATTTTTATTTATTCAAGAAGCTTAGGTTACGTTACAGAAAGCATTGAAATATAAAATATATACAGGGTGTTCGGTAAAGAATGGGCCAAACTTTAGATATGGTTAATTTCGACAAAAATAAGCTGATTAACCCAGGGTGTCAAAGTTGAAAAAAATAAATTACATTTTTTTAAATATCTTTTGATCACTTGACCACTGTCAAAAATTACATCATTCAGAGAACATCTAGGTACCATAGCTACTGTACTGTACTGGTATGTAACCATTGCTGTAGATGGATTGGAGGCAAACAGTTGGCCCAGCAGAGATATACAGGAGTGTAAAGTTTAGCATCGTGGTCATCATTTGGAAACAACCATTGCTGCAAGAGAAGCTTTGGGAGAGAAACAAAGACAACAGTGTAAAAAATATTGGTAGAATAAAGAAAGATATGATCAAACAGAAAGAAAAAATATATATAAGAAGTGGCTATCAACAGGGGACCAAGAAGATAGGAAAGCTCGGTTCAATAGAGAGGTGAAAAAAATGGAAAATAAAAGCGAGACATGGCGGCGTAAATGTGTCAAAATAGGAAAATATATGGGAGGTACTAAAGTAACAGAGGCTTGGAAGACTCTTAAAAATGTAAGAAAGGCACCAGCAAACAAATAAGACTGACAACTATTGGAATTGAAAACTGAGAAGATTACTACAAACAATCGCTGACAGAAAACAGAGATGATTTTAAAGATATTAAATACGAAGTAGATGAACACTACAACAGATATACAAACAATGAAAGAACTGTAACATAAATACAGAAAGCTCTAAAAAAACCTAAATGGGAAAGCGAGAATTCCTGGAGCTGTTCTGGTGGAACTAATAAAATATAATCACATACAATTAATAGAAATGTTGAGAGATATATTTAATGCATGTTTGATAGATGGTAAGGAAATTCTTGAAGAATGAAGAAAGAGTTAGGTATATTAAAAAGGAATAGAAATGAGTGCTCGAATTATAGGGGTAGCACAGTGTTGCGGCTTCATGTTGCAACTATTTTCCCACAGGCCGGAGCACCTGCTTACTCATCTCGCCCGAGTAGCAGTGGTGGGAGGCAACGAGGGTTGCGCAATGATTACGCCCAAAAGAGGCAAACCTAGTTCCACAATTTGTTCAATTTCTACAATATTGACCATATAACAATTAAATCAAGAAGTTTTATAATTCATCATCGAAACTACAGTCCACTACATACCAAACACACAATGATTAGCTCAGGAAGACTGTAG
>OW679195.1:154102318-154194965 GCA_940337035.1 Agriotes lineatus
GATGGCACTGTAAGTCTATGTCAAATTCGAGGTTAGCAGGTTAGGTTTTGCGTCAGTCTGTGTATAAAAGTATCTATTATATATAAAAGTACTCTCAAAGGAATGTGCAGGCTAAAAAAGTCAAGTTCAAGATGCCACATCCATCCCATAGAGAGTTTGACTTGAGACGCAGCAGGTAAGGTTCACCAATAATCACTACCAAAGTCCAGTTGTTAACGGAATACTGAGTGGTGCCAAGCTGTGACGATGCACCCACTACTACCGAGTGATCAAAAATAAAACTGACTACATTTGAACTACAATAATTAATTGTATTATTAGTTCATGTGACTTTAACACAGTAATAAGCTACGCAAATATGCAAAAATACGTAATTTAATACAAATTTATAGATTAAATTGATAGGTAACATTAAAATAACATGTGAATAAGTTAAACGAGACTTTGAAACTTAAAAAAAGTGACAATTCTCTACCAACAAAAAGATTGCTACAGATTAGGTAAGTTTTATTGTTTTCAATGGGTCCCACGACCAAATTTGCTTTTGATCTCCCTGTACGAGTATTACAAAACAACTATCAGAATGTTTAATACTAAACACAAAGTGGTGCTGTAATCCATTCACAATGTTTCCTCCTCCAAGCAGGCTACGTTAGAGTGACATTTTTGTTGGTACGTATGCGAAATAATCAGACACGACAAAATTGAGTTGTTTTCAATTTGTGGATATGATTTTTAAAGATTTGCACTGTTGCCAGTAAAATTTCTGTCTCCGTAAAATTTATGGCATTTTGACATTCAAATTGCAACAATGTCAATAAGCAGTTTCACGTTACAGTTTAACTTTTACCACAATTCATGCATGCAACCTAATAAAACCATACAACAGCCTACTGGGAGGAGGAAACATTGTGAATGTATTATATGTATAGAAAATGGAGAAAATTACTTTGAACATTTGATATAGTTGTTTTGGTTATTAAAATTTTTATGTATTCAACAGAAATTGCACTACTACAACCTTCAATTGTCAGACGTAAAATTCCAAGGTCACTTTTACTACCAACATAAATTTAAAAAATGCATTAATTAACAAATTCGTCATTCAAATAATGTTAGAATCTAGTAATTGCCAAGTTTCGTATTGGTAACATTTTTGTCAACTATTATATTGGCATTCAACAGATCTAATGCGAATAAAGTTTAAATCTAAGAATAATATTCGTTTATTAAAATGGAAAAATTCAAGTTTTTTGTATAGCAGAAAATTAAGCTTGGGAACTTAATAGACTCAATTACACACTTTGGTTAATATTTTACTTGCAAATTTTAATTATTTAATAGCGCAATTGACGTGCTTTACGGCTTAACCCAAATCACTCTGGACATTGTGACATTGCTAAAACAAAAAACTTTCGTAAATAATTTTTACCGGCAAAATCATTTGCCTTTAATATTGTTATGATACGACTATACTATGTTCGCAGATAAAATTTAAATTTGTAAAAGAAAATGAGATGTTATTACAATCCATATCAACGCATTATAATAGTTGATGTTTAAAAAGTTTCCTGAATCTGAGTTAGAGCAAATTAATAATTGAATGATAGCTATTGAAAGGTTACAGGCGGTTTGAAAATAAAGAGAATATTTAAAATACAGTTGAAGTAGGTGGATATCAAATAAGAATATAGACTAGAAGGCATAAAGAATGAAAATGTAGTAGTTAGGAAGTTTGTTGGGGATTATTAGAAATTAATAACTTGAAAAATATGTAAGAAAATCGTTTTGGTCTAATTAAAGATATTGAATTTAACCCTCTTTTACTATGAAAAAGTCTTGGCTTATTTAAGAAGGGTTATATCTAAATCTACGTGGTATATAAAAAAGTGAAATATTAAGAAGTAAGAGAAGTAAAGAATTTACAGAAGATAATTGCCATGTGGTAAAATTTAATGGATACAAGAATTGTTATTTACAAGTGAATAATTGAAGAATTATATTGGAACAGCTTTATTGAGAAGCATACATTTAACAAGGAACATAAATAGCAATCTATTTGTTGAGTGGAGAGTGCAGAAGGGCGTCGGTGAAGCGAGAGGGTACATTCCGGAAGGTAGTGGCAGAGACAGGAGGATATCTGGGATTGTTCTGTTGGCTGGTTACTGTCAAGGATTTTGGGTTTCGTAGTGTTCGACGAAGCTTGGGACGGGTGGTCTGTTCATGACAGCTGCATTGGAGGGAACTGCTTAGAAGGGTTGATTGTGGAAGTAAAATATACAAGGTGGATGATTTCTTCGAGTATACCAACTAGAAAGCAAATAAAGACATTTTAACAGGTAAAATTAATTAAGAAACAATAACTTACTGTGTCATTTAATGTTATAATATACCATTCTAAGGATTGGGCATTTGTCATTGAGATTTGAAAATCGGTGTTGACATTTGGTTGACATTAGAAGTGACGTTCGATTTGAATAAATAGTTTAAAATATTTGAAAATCATTTTTTCAGAACAAAGTAACTAGATAACCGAACCCAACCCTGTAAGAGTTTCAGGCACTATCATATCAATATTTGAAAGTTTGCATATTAAGAAGCACAATTTAAATAGGGTAGCCAGTGCAATATATTATTCCTCATAAAAATTTGAATTAATTTTTATCATCTGTATCCACGGTAACCACCAAATATGTTATTTTAATCAAGGCAGCATTTAAACTATTATATTCATTGCATATGGATACAAACTCAACCAATATTGGGGAAGTAGTCCACAAAATGTATTTTGGGTCATGATTTTGCTCGGAAAATTTTTTGCTCAAAATTTGTTGGTGTTTGGCAATGTCCCTCCACAAAATTTGATCAAGTTTGTTTTGTGATATTGCCAAAACAATTAACCTTTATAAAAACATTTCACTGGCAAAACCATTCGCCCTTAATACATTATTATCGATAACGGACACTGCTCAATAGCGGGAAAGTTATGGTCTATAGCGTTCATTTATAAAAACTTTAAACTGCTGTATAGTCTATCTTTTTTTCAACATGATTCAGAGCGGGCTGTGACTTCCAATATTTTTTACAGTGTACTAACCCAACCTTAAAAAAATATCAGTAAAACCACTTTTGACAGCTGTTTGAACACTACAAAAGTTATTACACAGTAACCTCTGAAACCTTTTCGTGGCGTGATATAATTTATGTTCTTTTTGGGGTACCTGTTTCGCTACTCTGCCCTCGTTATCAACGAATAGCAATTAAAACTAAAAATGAACAAAGAAACTTAGCTTTTCACTGGACTAAAAAACGACCAACCTCCAATGAACTGCCGGACACATTTAAACTATGACATTTGATTACCTATACCTATATTGAGAAAGACGAAACACATTTTTCATCGTTAAGTAAAATATACGTCGTTTCTTTAACTTTACGTTTAGTTGACATCGATTCTTAAGACAAGATCTTTGTGTTACGCCATTGTATTTTGCGGTTGTTATTCCAAGCATGTTCTGCCAGCTTAGACTTGTTGAATGGATGATGTTTTTATCATATTTTTATGTTCTTCAACTCTAACTTCTAAAGGTCTCGATGTTTCACAGATATATTTCCCGCATTCACAGGGAATACTATATATAAAATTCTTGGAATGTTGTTTTTTGTTGAACGGTTTAGTTTTTGTAAAAACTGACGGCAAGGTATTCATCGTTTTGAATAGCGTCCTAATATTGAATCTATTTCTTATATGCCTGGAATATATGATATTTTTGAGTATCATTTCAGAGAACAAAATCATTTCATGTGTGTGGCATTGTTTCGTGTATTGAAAATGTTCCGAACAAGAGTCTCTGGATAGCCATTATCATGTAAGGGTCCCTTCTCACGAGGCGTTTTTGCAGCGCTGCAGAGTGGCGCCGCTGGTAGGGAAACATTGTTTTAAATAGACGCCTTCACACGGAGCGTTCAACGAACGCGCGGTGGCGCGTTTGAGCCACTCGTAGCAGACTTCCGCTACCAGAAGCGCGCGCTGCTAGTCGCGAGACCCCTTCACACGGCGCGACTCGCAGCGCTACTAGCGGCGGGCGGTGATTCTCGGAAGCGCAGCCGCAGAACTAAGCCAGTGCTGCCGATTGATACATAATCTCGATGCACTGCAAGTGACAAACTACCTATTTCGGTTTCACCTGGCAACGCTGGCGGTAGCGCTGCTGAGCGACTTAGCAGTTCTGCCTGCTACACAGTAGCGCCGCAATGACGCGCCACACAATCGCGTACCCTGCCACTCCACGGCGCCACTCTGCAGCGCTGCAAAAACGCCTCGTGAGAAGCCGGCCTAAAACATTTATAATAAATTCTTTCTCTTTTTTGAAAATTTCATTATTAGAGCAAACAACTTTGGCTCTGTCGTAGAGACTTTTTACAACACCTGTCTTATGTCTAAGCTGGCAGAACATGCTTGGAATAACAACCGCAAAATACAATGACATAACACAAAGATCTTGTCTAAAGAATCGATGTCAACTAAACGTAAAATTAAAGAAACGACGTATATTTTACTTAACGAAGAAAAATGTGTTTCGTCTTTCTCTCAATATTTTTAGACAAGAGTTGGCTGTCGATTCTTAAAGATCAGATCAAGTGGGTATAGGTAATCGAATGTCATAGTTTAAACGTGTCCCGCAGTTCATTGGAGGTTGGTTCATTGGTCTGTGAATCTGCCTGTGTGTCTGTATCTCAAAAACGAAAAGAGCTACGGCATTGAAACTTCATATATAATTTTTGTGTACTATCTAGATGTGACAGCAAGCTTTTGAAGAAAATCCCATAACCGGAAGTAGGTGTTTACTCTTGCAATTTTTCAATTTTTTTAGATTTTTTCAAAAACGGCTCTAACGATTTTTTTATTAAATTTTTAATATGTATTGATGTGAGATAGGTGATTTTCCAGTTGAATACGTCTAAAATGGGTTTCCTTTGTTTTTTTCTATTTTTTTTATTAACTTCTATTTTAAATAGAACACCCGGTATAGTACATTTTTGAATTCAGCTTAAAATTTTAGAGAAAATTTGTCTCTTCAACTAACGCTCTATTTTGTACCGTTTTTGTAGAATTTGTAATTTTTTAAAATGTTTTCAAATGCTTAAAAATGTAAAAGGAAGTTGTGTGCGTGTATCACACCAGTTTTTTTCACATGAAACCTTAGTTCTTCATCTTTTTTTACGTTTTATGCTTGGAAAGATCTATTTTCATGGAGATCTTTTGTTTTTAAAATCTCTTACGTTTTCTGCTTTAAACACTTTTTTATATGGATCTTTGGCTTTTAAAATTTTTTCTCATGGTCTCTGCTTAAAAACTCTTTCTTCATATAAATATTTCACTTTTTAATAATCTTTCTTACGTTTTCTGCTTAAAAAACTTTTTTCATGTGGATATTTTGTTTTATAAATCTTTCCAATAGTATCCAACAGAGTATTTGTATCATATCCTTAAAAGTAGTTATTCATAACACTTATGACAGATGCTAAGTAAATGTCACACCCGTAACCTATTTGTTTTTGCAACTTTTTGTAAGTACACTCCTAGACAACAGTGAATTTTGAAAGTACACTCATGAAATTTTTGAAATCAAAAGCCACTTTGTTTTTTACTTCCTTTTACAATAAAGGAAGTATTGGATTCGCCCCAAAAATTTGAAATTGAATTTTAAACAGATCTTTACGTTTTCGAGTCTCCTGAACCCAAAAAACATGTTTTTGTTCATTGGACTG
The DNA here is from genome assembly GCA_940337035.1 of Agriotes lineatus. Taxonomy (NCBI): domain Eukaryota; kingdom Metazoa; phylum Arthropoda; class Insecta; order Coleoptera; family Elateridae; genus Agriotes; species Agriotes lineatus. Next base: position 154,108,091 of record OW679195.1, read on the forward strand.
TCTGTGTGTCGGTTTGTCCGCTGTTAATAGAATATCTCAAAAAAAAAAAGAAAAATGACGTTGAAACTTCATATATAAGTTTTGTGTACTACCTAGTTGCGACAATCACATAACCGGAAGTATGGTGTTTACTCTTGTGATTTTGCAGTTCACAGACACATTGAGTACTTCCTGGCAGATTTTGAAAAGGCAACAATAACCTATCGAAATCCCAGGAAAACTGATTGGGCTGCATACAGGGATTAACTTCTTAGCAAGTTATCCAACGTTAAAACCCATATCCATACACCAGCAGACACTGAGGTAATTAGGGACCAAATGAATGACGCCATACTAACCTCATATAAAAACAACTGTCCATTAAGGAAGAGAGACAGACTAACAGGAAGGTCTTATGGTGGAATCAACACCTGGCCAACCTGAGAAAAAGAGCACGAAAACTCTTTAACAGAGCAAAAAGGACTGTAGAGTGGGGTCTACATGCCCAAGCTCTAACCAAATATAACAAAGCTCTGAGGCAAGCAAAAACAGACTCATGGAGGAGCTTCTGTGGGGACATTGAAGGCACCACAGAAACAGCATGTCTCCACAAAGTTCTGTCAAAAGACCCTTTAACTCCAGTCGGGAACATGCTAAAACCAACACAGGAATACACAACTGTAAAAGAGAAATCCTGGAAATGCTAATTCAAGCACACTTTCCAAGAGCACTGATGGTTGATCAGGCTGACATGACATCACAGCCAGTCTCTAGTAACTTCTCAAAGAGGCCCGCTAGGGAAGTGATCAGTCATAGCAAGGTATAGTGGGCTGTAAAATCCTTCTCACCTTATAAATCGCTCGGACCAGATGGAATCTTCCCCGCTCTACTGCAGCGGGGAATAACCTTTTGGTACCGATCCTAATTAAGATCTTTAGCTTATACCTAGCGAGAAACTATTTGCCACTGGCGTGGAGACCGATCAAGGTCGTCTTCATTCCCAAACCAGGGCGAGCATCGTACAACCTGCCAAAGGCATACAGACCAATCAGCCTAATGTCTTTCTGTCTAAAGACTATGGAAAAAAACTGGTAGACAGGCATATACAAGATGGGGCCTTGAAAGGCAATTCCATACATCGTAGCCAATTTGCATATCAACTAGGAAAATCATGCGAATCGGCACTTCAACCTACTGAGTGGCAGATACAGGCCGATTTGGGAGAAGAATCCCTCAAGGTACGTGCTGTCAGAGGTTGTCCACAAGGGGGTGTTCTACCCCCACTAATGTGGAACATGGTAGTAAACAGGGGCGGATGGGCCATAAGACGAACCGGGAAATTTCCCGGTGGGCCGGCTGTTCAGAGGCGCGCAGGGCCGGTGGCTGAAAGTACGTCTAAGTGATCTACCAACCATCTTCATAAACATGTACTTACCGAAAATAAAAAACCGGAATGAATTTTTCATTTTCTTAATAAATTTTTGTAGGACTTTTGTACATTTTTTTCTGTATTTTACAATATTATTTGCCTATATCATTAATCAGCAAAAAATTTAGTTTTTATATTTCTTCTTCCGACTGCCCATAAATAACTCTCAAACTTTTATGTTTTGTTTATTTTGTGGTAATTAAGATAATCACGCGTCACGCGCTGTGGATTGGTCACTATTCGATTTTATGAAATGAGAGGAACAAATTCAATTTTTGACTGAAAAGAAAGAAGTACCACCAGCGATTAGAAATATTTAATTTTCATACGGCTACGGAATCATTCGGTCACAGAAATTTAACGTATAAAACTGTGTAAGAGCAGGCTTAAAGTGCTTTGTGTTTTGCGTGTGTTATTTACCCTGAATATTCGAATCGGACCTAAGGTAATTAAAATAACAAAATTTGTAAAAAGAATTTAATAAAAATATGGTTTAGGTTTATCCATTATCGCCGTATTATAATATATTGTATAATAAATCATTAAAAAATGGACAAGGAAAAACTGAAAGGAGGAGCGGAGAAGTTATGCGAAAAGAGAAAGAAGGCAGTGGAAGCTGAGGCACACAAGTCTAAAAACATTAAATTTATGTTTGAAAAACTAGCCTCTTCTTGTATTATTAGTCAACCGCAACCATCTCAAGAATTATCGGAAAAAATTGTTTCGTTCCCTGAATCTGTAAGTTCTCAAGTTGAAACAAGAATACAAAACGAAGGTAAAAACCGAGCGTCCACGTCTACTGCTTTAACAACTTCTTGTAATTTTCAAAGCATTGCAAAAACCAACTAAGCAAAATCAAACTTTCAATCAGCAATGAATATTACTGATAGTCACTATGATAGTTATTTTAAAACGCCAAATTTGTACGACATTCAATTTTTTTTTTCATTTCATCCGAGACAACCAGCTTTAATTGAGTTTTTTAATAGCGAAAAAGCCTTCAAAATGAAAAATGGCACAGTAAGGAACTGACTAACATACAATGAAAAAACTTTTAAGTTGTTTTGTACTGTATGTCTAGTATATGCAAAGCACGAAAATCGATTTGTTCTTGGTATGAATGACTTTTCGCACACTTATCAACGAATTCAAGAGCATGAAGTAAGCAGTGAACATGAACATTCCGTTAGAGCATACTTTATGTACAAGAATCAACAGGACATTTCCAATTTGTTTCTTTCATCTACATTAAATATCAGACAGCAGCAAATAAAGAAAAAACGAGGAGTATTAGAAGTGATTATAGACATTATAAAAATGTATATTTTAGTCATATCCGGAAATTAAAAATCTGGTGTGATACACGCACACAACTTCCTTTTACAGTGACCTTATAATTAGCAAAACTTTGATTTTAAACTTTTAAGCATTTGTCAAAAATTTTCAAAAATTACAAATTCTGCAAAAACGGTACAAAATAGAGCGTTAGTTAAAGAGACAAATTTTTTCTAGAATTTTAAGCTAAATTCAAAAATGTAATAATATACCGGGTGTTCTATTTAAAATAGAAGTTAATAAAAAAAATAGAAAAAAACAAAGGAAACCCATTTTAGACGTATTCAACTGGAAAATCATCTACCTCATATCAATACACATTCAAAATGTAGTAAAAATGTGAAGTTTGAAAAAATTCGTTAGAGCCGTTTTTGAAAAAATCGAAAAAAACTGAAAAATCACAAGAGTAAACACCTACTTCCGGTTATGCGATTTTCTTCAAAAGCTTGCTGTCGCATCTACATAGTACACAAAACTTATATATGAAGTTTCAACGCCATACCTCTTTTAGTTTTTGAGATATTCTGTTCACAGACAGACAGACAGACACACAGACAGACAGACAGACAGACACACAGACAGACCAATGAAAAAAAATATGTTTTTTGTGTTCAGGGGACTCTAAAACGTGAAGATCTGTTGAAAACTCAATTTCGAATTTTTGGAGTGAATTCAATACTTCCTTTATTGTAAAAGGAAGTAAAAAAAAGGGCCGACAAATATTATTTCCCGGGCCGCTAAGATGTTGCCCATCCGCCCCTGGTAGTAAACGATCTCCTACAGACACTCAATGATGAAGAGTACTACACCCAAAGCTATACAGATGACATAGTCACTCTCATAAGGGGCAAGTATCCAACCATCATTGCGGTCCTCATGCAAAGGGCATTGAACATTACTCAGGGATGGTGCAATAGGGAAAACCTCAAGGTAAACCATAGCAAAACATCTATAATTCCTTTCACTAAGAAAAGAAATGTAGAGGCTTTCAACAACGTCACAATCTTTGGTGAAAGAATTCAGGTGGGCCAGGAAGTTAAATATCTGGGTATTACCCTAGATGCAAAACTGAACTGGAATGCACACCTAGATAAAACAGCAAACAAAGCAAAAATGGCCTTTATGATGGGTAGACGCATGTTTGGTAAAACATAGGGACTGAAAATAACAGTAGTCAGACCCGTGATATCCTATGGCACCTTGGTATGGTGGCCAAGGGTAGAACAAAAAACAGCAATCAAAAAACTATCCAGGATACAGAGACTGGCTTGTTTGTGCATCTGTGTAGTTATGAATAGCACTCCAACAGCATCTATGGAAGCTCTCTTGGGACTAACACCTCTAGACATATATCTAAAAGGGGATGCCCAGATTGGAGCATACAGAATGAAAACCACCGGAAACTAGAACACCAACCAGGAACGGTGTGGACACGAACGGATACAGCAAGTGGACGAAGGCAACCCCATCCTAAAAATGGGCACAGACTACAGCCTTCCAGAGTATTATTTTGACAAACCTGTGAGGTATGATCACAATGACTGGCCCCATGAAGCCTCAACCTACCTGCCAAACGGGCTAGTCTGGTACACAGATGGATCCCGAACAGCAGAGGGCACGGGTGCTGGAATACACGGCGTAAGACCAAAAGAGGTCATTAGTGTATCTCTTGGGACCAAAGCCACAGTCTTTCAAGCTGAAATCTTTGCTATAGTGCAATGCGTTCAGAAAAATGCAAAACGCGGATATTCCCAACAACACATAATCATACTTTCTGACAGTCAAGCGGCATTGAAAGCGCTTGAATCACCTCGTGTAAGCTCTGTGCTAACAAGAGAATGCCTAAATCACCTGACATATCTGAAAAGAACACTGTTCAGCTCATTTGAGTGCCAGGGCACACAGGGATAGAGGGAAACGACGAGGCAGATGCCCTCGCAAAAACTGGTGCATCTACCCCATTTATAGGCCCAGAACCTGTATTTGGTATACCCAAACAAAGCATCCGAACAGCCATAGAAAAATGGACCGCTACTCAATCTGCTTCTCGCTAGGATGCCACATAGGGACAAACACTGGGGAAGGAAATAATTAGAACGCCTTCTCGCAGACTAACAACTGATGTCCTCCATCTAGGACGAACTCAGATTAGACGGCTGGTAGGACTAGGTCACAGGACACTGCCACCTGAGAAAACACCTACAAAAAATAGGTATATACAGAGGGGATATACTCTGTAGGTGATGTCAGGAAGAGGAGACAGCCTCACACATAATCTTCGACTGTTCAGCGTTACTCCGCAAAAGACAGCAACTTTTCGGGGGAACTCCACATGGAGCAGCTCTCACACACGAGCACCTCGTAAAAAACATCCTACAACTCGTTGAAGGTGCAGATCTATTTTATAGAATCAGGGGGGGGCACGAAAGACCATAGAGTTGAAGTGCAAAACTGGGCTCACTACTAACCCATTTAAATCCCTGCATTTTAATTAATCAATCAATCAACGTTCTATTTTGTGCTGTTTTTGTAGAATTTGTAATTTTGGAAAATTTGTGACAAATGCTTAAAAATTAAAAATCACATTTTTGGCTAATTATAATAACACAGTAAAAGGAAGTTGTGTGCGTGTATCACACCAAATTTTTATATTTACTGGACAGATTATACTACACTTGCATACATATTCATGTTAGATAATGTGAACATAGGCAGTCTAATGGGCTAGAATACAGTTTAAGTGCTTTATATGTGTTAGACAGAATAGACTTATATGCGACTTAAAATCTAGTATCCTAGAACTCAGTTTTTCTAAAAACAAAACGCCTTGATTATGTGGGTGCTAGATGTTAATTGCATAATAGTCTATTTCTGTCTAATGCATACAAAGCCCTTAAACCGGTTGTTCTCGACCTGTGCAGCTGTGAGAATATCCCTATTAAAGTAATGGAAAGTTTGTTTACAAAAACCCGAAAATAGTAAACTGTTGAATGAAGCCTTTTGCCAGTTTAACACGACATGTAATGTTGTTCATTATTTAAGAGATATGATTATGTTATTATATAATCATAATCCAAACGTCGTGTATCACTGGAAGAGTACGACATAATAATTTCTAAAATGATCAAACGATTCGGCTTTAGTGACCATTTAATAATAGCACAATTATTTGAGTGATTTGTTTGAAGAGTACAAAAGAAATTTTCCGAACCATCATTCAAAATTAATTAAAAAAAACTTTCCCGTCATCAATCATTTAAAATTAAAACTGCATTAGAAGTCATTTATGAGCGAAACAATTTTCATATTTCTGCCAAAAGTGATGGAGCTACAGCAATTCTTCAGTTAATTATAAAGACAGATCAATAAAAAAACCAATTAGGGCAGGCTGTGATATGTGTTATACGATTGGCAGTACTGATGTGTATTGTCAGTCTAGGTCAAATTCGAGATTAGTAGGTTAGGTTTTGTTTGTTGTTTAACACAGAGTGACGTAAAACTTAACCTGCAAATCTCGAATTTGGCATAGACTGACAATACACTTCAGTACTGCCAAACGTATAACACATATCATAGCCTGGCCTAATTGGTTTTTTTATTGATCTCTCTGTACATAATAACCTTTGTAATACATTTTCGAAAAAAAAAACCAGTTGAGAGCAAGCGTTCCTTCTCTGGTTTATAAAATGTTCATTTTTTATATTCAGTATTGACCTTTCACTTTCTTTGGTGTTCAAAATTTTCGGCTACCGAAAAATGAATGACCTTAAACTTTGAAAATATTTTCACCTGCGGCACTGTTCTCCGGACCCCCCACAGCGATGCCAATCGATTACTTTTTCGTTACCACATTGTTAATCACCTCCCATGCGAAATTTCGGTTACTTAATTGAAAGGGAGGCAGAATTAATATCTACATGGAAATAGGGAGCTCAGATACAAAAAAGTTGAGAACTACTGCCTTAAACTGTATTCGTATTCATTTGATTCTGTTTACATTATCTACCACCAATCTGTATAGGCACACAAGAGGCGAGTAGGTACGTAATATTCAAGTTTCCCGCCGATTGTTTCTTCAGCATTAGTTCTAAGCTACCCATGTTCACAACCATGTTTTTGAAAGGAGAACACAAGACATCTGTCTTACAATGCCTGAACTATTTGGAAGCACATTTTACGCAGGTGTCGGCAAAAACAACACCAATAACCGACATTTGGCGTTGTAATATTCACCCTAAATGACAACCGCTTGAAATTGTTTAGAAAACACTTATTCTCGAAAAGTAAACATCAGAAATAGTTCAAAAATCGTATCTTCCTGTTTCCTGTTTATACAGGGTGATTAATGATGGTAAATCGAGTCGAATATCTCTCTTTCATTTTTGCTGTGTACTTTCACTCAAAATGGTATTTTAAATTTCCATAATAGCCACATCTTCTCGAAAGCGCGCGAGTTTAAACGCGATAACAAAATTAAATTCCTTTGGTGTCGTAATGGCAAGATTCTTATGAGGGCAACTGAAGAGAGCAGAGTTTTCGTAATTAAATCGGTGGAAGATTTCAAGGATGTCCACTAACACCACGGATATAAATATTTATTATCAAAATGTACGTGGAATTAGAACAAAAACTAATTTACTCTTAAATAGTGCTCTCTCAGAAAACTTTGATGTATTAATATTAACAGAAACATGGCTTAATTCTAACATCAACGATAGCGAAATTTTGGATGATAGGTATGTTGTGTTCCGCCGTGACAGAAACCTACAACGCACAGGTAAAAGTGATGGAGGTGGTGTCTTAGTGGCAATTAAGAACAAGTACGTAAGTGTTAGGTTAACACAATTTGAAACTAATCTAGAAGATTTGTGGGTAAAAGTTAAATGCGGAAAGATTACTTTTTACATATGCGCTGTATACTTTCCACCTTCAACTACATACGCTGATTATATGGTGTTATATAACTCTTTTGAGTCACACATAGATATCATCCAACATAAGCTTCTGTTATTTGGTGATTTTAATTTGCCTCATGTATACCCTAATGTAGGTATTAGATATAATACTACAGCTCATAGTGATTATTTAAATTTCGTAAATTTTTTTAATTTGATGCAGTATAACACTGTAATTAATGCGATGGGTAGGATTTTAGATTTTGTTCTGTCTAATATACCACTGCATGTTGTTAAATGTAATAATCCGTTAGTTAATGAGGATGTACTTCATCCGTCACTTGAGTGCTCCTTGCAGTGCACAACAATAAAATCTGAACATGTATTTGGGGGTGAGCAATACAATTACAAAAAAGCTGACTTTCTAATGCTTTATCACAAATTGCGGAACACTAACTGGGACATTTTAAATAATTTTACCGACATCAATTTAGCTGTTCAAAAGTTCTACGAACTTTTTAATTTAGCTCTCACTGGTTCAGTACCAAAAACAAAACCAATAAACCACAAATATCCTCCGTGGTTTACGTTAAATATTATAAAAAATATTAAAAAGAAAAATCGCTTGCACAAAAAATTTAAAAAAAGGCCGTACGATAATCACCTACATCGTCAACATATAGAGCTTCGCAAACAAGTTAAGAAGGATATATTTCACGCTTTTAATGAATTTTGTACGTCCGCCGAAGAGTCGATTCTGAATGAACCCGGAAAGTTTTGGTCGTTTGTAAAAACTAAACAATCAGCAAACTCAATTGCAGAGAACATGCACGTTAATAATTTATATTTTAGTAATAACACAGAAGCAGCAGATGCTTTTGCTGATTATTTTGAATCGGTTTATACCCGGGATGATTCAGTTATGGACTTGGAGGAGCAAATGTGCGTCAATGCTATATTTCATATTGACCATATAACTGTTGAAGATACGATCCTAGCTTTAAGATCTATGAAACCAAAAACCGCGACTGGTTTTGATGGTATTCCGGTTTACATATACAAGGCATGCTCTGAATTTTTAGCTTCTCCTATAACAGCCTTATTCAATCTTTCGTTGCACACTTGTACATACCCAGATGATTGGAAAATTGCCAAAGTATGTCCAATTTTCAAAAAAGGAGATAAAACCAATATACTAAATTACAGACCTATATCCATATTACAATCGATATCCAAAGTATTTGAAACCATCTTATATAAAAAAATATTTTCCTTAGTAAAACCAGACATATCAGTTACTCAGCATGGATTCATACCCAATCGATCAACTGTCACTAATTTATATGCTTTCACTCAAGAAATATCTAAAACCTTGGACGATAATTTGCAAGTTGATGTTGTGTACACCGATTTCGCCAAGGCTTTTGATAAAGTGGATCACAAAATCTTAATTAAAAAATTATACTCCTTTGGATTTTCAAAAGAATTAACACTGTTTTTCACTTCTTACCTTAACAATAGAAGGCAACGTGTAGTTTATAAAAGCTGTATATCTAAAGAATATAATTCATCATCGGGTGTTCCTCAGGGTGCAAATTTGGGACCGTTATTATTTCTTTTGTTTATAAACGACTTACCAGCTGTCTTAGAATACTCAAAACATGCTCTGTTCGCAGATGATCTTAAAGTATGGAACGTAATAGAATCTGTTAACGACTGCCAATTACTTCAAAAAGATATTGAAAATATTTATCAATGGAGCCAAGAGAATAAGCTCTACTTCAATGTTAACAAATGTTCAACCATGACGTTCACCAGAAAGAAATTTTTTATTAGATATTCTTACAGTATAGATAACAATTTGCTTTCAGTCAAAAATGATGTCTTAGATCTAGGTGTTACGTTTGACAGTTCACTAACATTTTCTAAACATATCACCATATCTGTAAATAGTGCTCTGAAAATGTTAGGTTTTCTAATACGAAATAGTTTAAATTTCAAAAATACTTCTACATTAATTAAACTTTATAATGCCTATGTTCGATCGAGGCTAGAGTTCTCTGCTGTTGTATGGTCTCCAGCATACAGTATTTATAAGGAGCAAATAGAAAAAGTTCAAAAACATTTTATGAGATTTCTACATTATAAAGCCACTGGAATATATCCTTTAATGGAACCTTCTTACATGCAGTTATTAAATACATTTAAATTTCATACGTTAGAAATACGTCGGAATATTTCCCGCCTTATTTTCTTATACCGTGTAATTCATTACAGAATTGATTGTTGCCCTTCAATTTTGATGCAACTAAATTTTTTTGTACCAAGACATACAGCTCGTTTTCGGGCTTATTTCTACTTAGATAAACCGAGAACGAATATACTACGGTACTCACCTTTATACACAACCTGTGATTTAGCTAACAAACTTATCGATGAAATCGATATTTTTAATAGAAACATTAAAGCATTCAAAACTGACTGCTTTTGTGCACTGCTTGGACCGCTTCCAGTTTCTTGTTAAGTTAGGTATATGGATTTATTTCTTTATAGTTGTGTTATGTTTCCCATTATTATTAATTATTATTACTATCACTTTGTTATGATTTCTGTTTTAATGAAAATATTCAAGTTTAGTTTGTGTGGTGTGTAGTAACGGTTTGCTGTACTAGTACTAGCAGTTGAATTTAATTTATAGCGGTTTCGCCATTTTATATTAGGCAATATGTGTATCGTTAATGTACGCTGTGGCCTAATTTTAGTGCGTAGGCACTGTTGGCACCAGCTTAAACAATCCAAATAAATAAATAAATAAATAAATAAATCTAGAGTGACAATAATCTACATGCAATAAGTCGTGGAAATTTCCAAATGCAGTTTTCGGTATTGTGGATGGTTTGTAGGTCCATATGAATTATCCAACTATTTAACTGGAGCTGTGTATCACAATTTTCTATCAAATGTGTTACCGGGACTTTTAGAAGATGGGCCATTAAAAATCCGAAGAAATATGTTGCTGCACACACTCATTTCAGTTACGTGTGGTGACTGATTATTTAAATGCTGAATTTCCTCAAAGGTGGATTGGCGTAATGGACCTATACGCTGGCCGGCAAGGTTGTCCTATTTAACACTAATGGATTTTTTTCTTTTGGAGTTATCTAAAGTCACTGGTGTATTAAACAGAAATTCAAACAGAGCATATTTTTGCTGCCGCCGCCGCCATTAGGCAAAACGCTAATATGTTAAGAAGATTACAAAAAAATTGGTTAAGGTGTGCCAATACTTGTATTAAATTGAACGGCCGTCATTTTGAGCAATTATTACATTGACTATACTATTCATAATGCACAAACTCCCTATTTAGGCCACGTATTAATAAGTGAAAACACCATGGTGTTATCATTTTGGTGTTTTCAATTTTGAGCTGTCAGCTGTCAATGTCATGCCATTTTCAACAAGATTTTTAGGATACTCACTAAATACATTTTTAGTGTATAATCTAATCGAATACTCACTCGACGACTTTAAGAATTATCAAATACTTCTGCTTACAAACTCAACGGGTTGCTTTGTAAAAACACCACTCGCTTTCGATTCGTGTTATTTCGAAGCAACCTGTTTCATGAGAAAGCAAAAGTATTTTTAATAATTTAGTCGTCTTTTCAGTATTATTACTTATTATTTTTTTCGTAGCAATCTCAACCAATCAGAAGGGTGGATTTAGTTATCTTGTATAATTTCGATTATACAAAATCGATTACAATACAGTAACTCCACTAGACGATGCAATACATAACTTTTGCCAACTTGATGTTGTTTTAATAGAGATGACTTTCAGCTAGGTTAATACAAACAAATCGAGCTGCCAATATAAAATATAAAATAATCAAATCGAATACAATGCGTACTTCAAACAGGTTATACGTCTCAAACTTCCTACACAATAACAAATCGTGTAAGTTGGACAGAATAATCCTCCCGCTGCGCGGTCGGACTATTTAACCTGTCAAACTGACATTCTGTTATTATTGTGCAACAAGTTATCGAAATATAACCTGATAAAATCGAAGTACTTATAGTATTACTACTGATTATGCCACTCTCTATAACATCAACCAATGAAAAACAGTAAAAATATATAGTTACGCATGTACTAACTTTTGATAATAATGTACATAGCAACGGTGATAATCATATACCTTCTTGACTAATAACTGATAGTCAAATACCTCCACAAACATGGCATTATCTGCTGAAAGTACAATCATCAGAGCAACCACATTAACTATATTTTTAATAATTATAAATAAACTGTTCAAAAGTTGTTTATTGACTCGTGATATAATCTAGCCGAATGCAACTCGTTTCTTCTTGGTTATCAAATCATTTCGGTTTTCAGTTGATATAATGTTTTAGGCAATCAAGCTCGACCTTCGGACTCGCGTAACTGCCAAACAATATATCTCATGTAAACAGAAATGATTATTTAATAATCAAGAACCCACTTGCATTATACAGGGTGATTATAAATGCTTTTCCATCAAGTTACCTTTGAAATATTTGTTGTATGAATAAGTTGGTAGCACTGTAAGTCTATCTCAAATTTGAGGTTGGCAGGTTAGGTTTTGCGTCAGTCTTGACACCACCCGGTATAAGTGTTTCACAAATTATTAGTTTTCAAAAATACAAAAAATTAAGTAAATACATAATGTGCAAAAAATTAGATAATTATAAAATATATGTATGTGTTTTTGGACGGTTGGTGTCACACATCTTAGCAATTATTGTTGTTTTAAAACTCAGCGATGACTGGAGTTTTAAATACCTAAGAATATAGAAAGCTGTTTGGGATTCATACTCTTACAAGACTTCAAATTTCCTAGGCTGAGAATGTATGTACACTGGCTTGCAAAAAAATTGCATACACTTTAATAAAAATCAAGTTTCTTGTAACGAAATTTCAGTATCATGCGATTAAATTATTATCACGTCATAACTCTGGTGTCAGTTAATTTTAGTATTATGACATAGAAGGTGTTTTATAAATTCTAGGTTATGAATATCATTTTAATGCCGTGTATTTAAACAAAGTAGACAACGTACTTAAGACGTTGAATACAAGTATATATTATTTATTACAAAATTTACTGGATATGTACTTACACATACTTTTGTACTTCTAATAGTTCGTAAACCATGATCCTGTCAAGAGCGTTCAATAGTTCCATTCTGGAAGATCCATGTCCCGTCCAAGAAACAAACTTAAATAAACCCTCTCGTTTTATACATAAATAGGATTTTAGAAACGAAATTGCTTTAAAGGCATCTTTTTTTAGCATTAGCATATTTCAACTTGCGTTTTTCATAAATTGTGAATAGCAACTTCGACAAAATTGTAAATATTAGTAACAAATTTTTTGGTGGAGAATTCAAAGGTTGACCAGCTTTAATTGATGCGTCAGACACTTAAAAAGTTCAAACAAACATCAATGTTAACATTAATTGTCAGTCAAGACTAAGTTTGGCAACCCAGAGCAGAAATGCAACCATATTTTTCAAAAATACCTATTTTAAACTATAAAATTATGTATTTTAAAATGTTTTTTCGTGTTATTACGCTGGTACGATTATGAAGTCATAGATCACATGATACTGAAATTTCGTTACAAGAACCATACACAACTATTTACATCTAGTCGATCATTTTACCATATCAAAGAAAGAAAAGGTCTGAAAATAAACTGTAAAAATGTAACCGACAATAGATGCTCTGACAAATCAGTGCAGAACTTTGCCTCTTTTGAAACATTTATCAATTGAGGAGTAAACAATACCATTCATAGGAACCACTGCACAAAAAGAACTACTATTCTACTGTTTTATTTACTAGGACACTTAATGACTCTCTAGACTAGAACCCAGTTTAGAGGTTGCGATATCTCTTGTGAAAAGATCCCACACCCATACAATTATATCGGTTGTCCCATTTTGTACTTGGGGGAATTTGTTTTCAGCATAAAGTGAAGACATGGGAACTATGTTCAACATCTAGTATCTGTCAAATGTTGCCCTGGGCCGTTACTGAAAATGGTCACTCTTTTGAAGAAAATGAGAATGACAAAACGGTTACTGTCACTGATGAATGAGAATATGTTATTTCAAATAGATGGCACCACGCCAAGAGAAACAATGGTGCCATCACAGAATAAACACCTAACGAACTCAAACGCGACACTCGCAGCGACGCCAAGTAGCCAATTTCAGCTATGGCGGCCATATTGAAAGAGAGTATATCAAGAATAATATGTTGATGGCACTGTCAGACTATGTCAAATTCGAGGTTAGCAGGTTAGGTTTTGCATCAGTCTGTTTCAAAATTGACCCAAAACCTAACCTGCTAACCTCAAATTTGAGATAGACTCCAATAGACTCAAATTCGAGGGTAGCAGGTTAGGTTTTGCATCAGTCTGTGTCAAAATTGACCCAAAACCTAACCTGATAACCTCAAATTTGACATAGACTTACAGTACCACCAACATATTATTCTTGCTCTCTTTCAATATGGCCCCCATAGCTAAAATCGGCTACTCCAACATCAAAGGCGCCGCCGCGAGTGTCACTTTTGAATCCGTTAGGTGTTTATTCTGTGGTGGTATTGTGGAGAATTTTATTGACTGCATCATCTCTCAATATGGTGACATCAGTTTTACATTACAAATTTTATGTAGAAAACAAATTCCCAAGTACAAAATGGGCTACCATTAGCTTGAGTTCACAGGAATGGTTTGTTGCAAAAACTAGTTTTGCATTTATTCAGCTCGCTCGTACAACTACGAGTTCACAAGATGCTATTTATTTTTAATGAAGTGTATAACAGCTACTGGTTGGTTCTTATAGTTTTTCTAAAAGTTTATTATTCCGCGATGCCCATAGCTTAAGAGCGTATTCCTTGGACAATTTTAAGTCGTAAGTGCCTCATACACTTTTCTCCAAAACTCAATCGTTAAGAAGTTATGAACATTAAATTTAACAGTAAATCAATGTGGTAGGCCATGTAATTGTTGTGCCATATTGTAGTTATGGACAATATTAAATTTAATAGTAAATAAATCTAGTAGGCCACGTAATTGTTTTGTTATATTGTTATGGTGACATTATTTGTTCTTTGATGTTGTATTTTTAAGATTAATTTGCTATGGCTACGTTTTCAAATCAAGAATATGCCGATATTCACTTTATTTACGGATACTGTGACGGAAATACAAAAGCATCAGTGCGGGAGTATCAGCAGAGGTTTCCTGATAGAAGAAAACCTAATAAAAAAGTGTTCAGCAATATGCATCGTCATTTGACAGAAAAAGCTAATTTTCCTAAAGCTACTGCAGAACGTTCCGTACAGCAAGAACATTACACAATTTTGGTTTGTACCCATATCACATACAATACTGTTAATTTAATTTTAGCCATAACTCCTTAACTATTAAGTTTTGGACATTGCATAAGGCATTTTCGACTTCAAATTGCCCAAGGAATACGCTCATAAGCTATGGGCATCGAGTCACGAGACACCCTGTATATATAGCAGAATAGGTACTCTCAAGTTAATTTATTAGTTTTTTGTAAATAAATCATAAATCGTTTTACTAATTTTTACTCCACCTCAAAAAATGGCCTTCATAGTAAACGTAAAAGATTATAGCTTACTTATGAACTAATCAGAATTGAAGAGGGTATCACATTAGAATGCTAATATAAATAATATAATATTTTATGTATAGTAAACATCCTTAAGATTTGATCAGTCTCTGCTATCACAAAAACTAATCACGATCTTATTAGCATTATCTTACCTGTCATGTCGAATAAACTCGACGTCATGCCCAGCATGACAAGTTTTAATGCAATTGACGCATATTGCATTGCGATCCGTGGTGTTACAAGTTTGGCAACGGTAGAAGTCATGCATAGGAAAAGATGTGTAGCTTGAGATTTTGTACAAACACTGCCCGTTAGCCACAGCCTTCTCCACGGCGTCCTGATTGTTGAAGATCTTGTTCCCACGCACAATGGGCTGCACTCCACTTGCTAGACACAAGCCACCAAATCGATTATTGAAGATCTGGTTGAACTCGAGGGTTGCAGTGGCGTTGTTCGTGATCTCCACCCCTGCCGCCATGCCATCGAAGATCCTATTCCTCCGCAGAATGGGATGGCTCTGGGTTGAAATTAGAACTCCCGCTTGCGCATTCCGGAAGATATCGTTCTCTTCCAGGATACCTTTGCCGCCGTTGAAAATACAAATGCCGCCATCACGCCCGTCGAAGATTTTGTTGCGTTTTAAGGTTGGGTTGGAGTCTGTTTTAATCCACACCCCCGCCATGGCATTGTCGAAGATTTCGTTTTGCTCCAACAATCCCAGTCCCCCATTATAAACAAGCACACCCCCATTTTGGCCGCCCCAAATTTTATTTCCCCGTATGACGGGGTTGCTACCAGTTCGAATTTGAACTCCGGAATATAGGTGATTGAAAATGTCATTGTCCTCGAGCTTGCCATGCCCGTTATCGTAGAAGTACACACCGACCTGTTTGCCCGAATGTATGCGGTTCCGCCGCAAGACGGGCGTGCTGCCCGTTGTAATCCACACACCTGCTAACGTGTTGGCATACACTTCGTTTTCCTCGATGAGTCCTTGTCCCTTCTCGTGCACATAAATACCACCATGCTGCCCGTGATGAATTTTATTGTGCCGAACGATGGGATCACTATTGGTCCTAATTTGAATACCGGCAAGAGCATTACCATAAATGTTATTATGTTCAATTAATCCTCGCCCTTCACCAAAAATATATACACCACCTTGATGCCCGTTATATATTTCGTTACGCCGTATCGTAGGGTTGCTGTTCGAAGTGATCCAGACGCCCGCAAAGTTATTCGAGTGAATTTTATTGTCGATAAACTGTCCGAGACCGTTTTCGTGCACATAAATACCGCCCGTCTGTCCGTGATGGATTTCACAATGCACCACTGTCGGGTTAGCGCCTGCCTTCACTTCAAAACCGGCTATCCGATTGTTATGGATATCGTTCGCCTCGAAATATCCCTAAAAAAAAAAAAAAGATCATACAAATTCCCACAAAACTAAGCAATTCTTACCAAGCCATTGTCAAATGTGAATATGCCCACATCTCTACCGTGGTGTATGTGATTCCTGCGCATGATAGGATTGGCATAGTTCTTTACCCAAATGCCAGCAAGAGCGTTGCGGCTGATCTCGTTGTCCTCGTAGGTTCCCTGAGCATAGTCTGTGACGTAGAGCCCCACGTTTTCGCAGTCGCTTATGTCACAATGGCGAATCAGTGGGTTTGCACCCACGCCGCTAACACAAACAGCAGCACCAACTGAAACATGAGTTGTTAATTAATATAGTTCGAAAATTAAATTATTTAGGAAGAATTGAAACGTGATTGTAAAAAGTTTCTATATAAATATACAGAGTGTTCTTTAAAAATTGCTCATTCGAGTCACTCGTTTTCAACATAAATGTGTTTAATAATAATTGAAATGATACATCAAATCATATCCATGTTTATTCAATAAGGAAATACAAAAATTGATATAATGTAACAAACCACAGATTTGTGCATTATATTTTTTTTTAAGAACTAACGCAAAATAAAGAAATAAACATCATGCACTCAAGGATAGTGAGTTCATGTACACCACTGAAAACTGGAAACCAGTTTGTGCATGGCTTTTAATTTTATTTAATGTCAAGATGTTCCGAGGACAGTACAAACAAACATAATAAAAAGTTCATTTGCTTCAATTTTTCAGTAATTTGTAAGCACGAACTTCTACAAGTGCCTGCCGTAACAGATTCAAACTACACTTCTTAGCTATATATTTAAAATTACCATTATTCACCCTTATACTAACGCAATTTACGTTTAATACGTAACGGTTTATAAAGAATTGGTGCATTTTTTTTTAAATTTGACACTTCATCAGTAAAATGTGAGAAATCAGCAGTGAAAATATTAACATATGAGATGTGATATCGGACTTTTTCCACTGTCTCGCGTGTTTACCACACGACTTTTTGGGAGTTTTTGATCTACTCCCGTCCTCAGGTGAATGAACTCCTGGTTAGTCTTTTCAACACACTCGTGGTAAAAAAAAAATTGATTTTACGATGTGATTTATTTGCCTCGGCCTTATGAGCCTTTGCAACTAAATCCACATTCGTGATAAAAAGTTATTTCAGTACCTTGGTATACAAATAACTACTTTGACCAAACGTTTGGGACATCTTTTTAGTCTCGGCCATCTTTTGTTCTTTAATTCGTGTTGTAGCCATGATTACAGTCGATAATCCAAACTAACTGGTATTAGGGTTAATCGGATTATCAGGTGTTCGGATTATGGAGGTTACACTGTATTTGTTTTGTGTATATTTTAGGACTATCAATAAATATAACTTTGCAACAGGCAGTACCGCAATATCTTCGAACAACAGGTGGTTTAAAAATGTGCGTGATTTTTAAAATATTATTTTTAGTATGATTTTCTGGATAGTCTATAATCAGACATAATAATTTTCATCGCTTGCCTGCTTGCTTGATGCCACTTTGAGAGCGAACCCGTGAGCTGAATTGGCTGACTTTGGTATCAATCGACTCAAGGCGATGCAAGTAAGCCAGTAGTACGGTTTTCAAATTTTTATAAGTGACTTTTTTTTGTGGATTTTCTAACCTCAAAATTAACTCGACACACAAAATGGATCACTCTTGTACAAATTGCATTAAAGGAACTATTTCGTGCCCAATTTGGGTGCAGAACGCTAGTTTTTTAATAATTCCGTAACTTAAAAGTAACTCCACCAAACTATAATAATAAATAATCAGTTTATTGTTGGGTATATTATCACGTAATTTTGTGAACAGGAATATTAAGATTCGTAGTCTATTAGCCAGTAAATTTATACAGATTGTCCAAAATCCGTTTTGAACATAGGAAATTAATGAGTGCGACAAGGAAGACATAAACAAAATGAGTAGCAGGACAAAGACAGAACGTAATCATGGCTAGCTAAATTTTTAAACTAAAATTAAGTCAATGAAACAAAAACACTTCTGTCAAATATTTTATCTGTCATCAAGAGTATAAAGTGAGGTTTAATTAATTAAAATAATTATGTGAATAGTAAACAATAGTATATTTAAACCTCACTTTATACTCTTAACAACAGCTAAGATATTTGACAGAAGTGTTGGTTCGTTTCATTGACTTAATTTGAGTTTAAAAATTTAGCTAGCCATGATTACGTTCTGTCTTTGTCCTGCTACTCATTTTGTTTATGTTTTCCTTGGTGCACTCTTTAATTTCTTATGTTCAAAACGGATTTCGGACAACCTGTATGTGTGTCCCATCTAAGAAAGCAGTCAACACTTATACCTAAATATTTAATTCTCTTTGTTGAGCATTGCATTGTATAATACTGGTCTGGTAGAAACTATCTACCCGCTTAGCAACGAGTCCAGTAGCTACGTTTTTATGGCCTAGGCTACTTGCACTTAGCAACGCCTGTGATTGGTGTTACACATTTGGCAGCACTGATGCATATTGTTGCTGGCACTGTCAGTCAATTTCAAATTCAAGGTTGGCAGGTTAGGTTGTTCATCTGTCTGACACAAACTGACGCAAAACATAACCTCAAATTTGCCATAGACAGCGTGACCAACAATACACTTTAGACAAACGTATAAGAATCACAGCATTTTAAAGCAAGTAGTTTGGGATAATTCTTTAATAAAATCAAAATGGTACTTGTTCTTGTTCAGTATACAAAAGAATGTAGGTATATGACACATGGCCGGAATTCCCGTTTATGGCCTCGCTAGTTCACGTGTCTTGCCCTGGCAGGCTTGACCGTGATCTACTAGTTGACCATAAATCCTTAGCTACTGGCCTAATGTCGTAAATGCTATTGGTTTTGGTCGAGTATACGAATAAATGCTGAACGACATAAATCTAGTTTTTTCATGATTTCGTGTTGACAAATTTGTATCTAAGCTCGGCGCAGGGACAACTGGGCACAGGGACAACTGGGCGCAGGGACAACTCGGCACGAGACAAGCGGGAGCGAAATAATTTTGAAACGCGAATTTTTAAAGGAAGTACTTCTTTGCTTATCTGATGAGAATCTGCTGGCTGTCAATCCTTATCCGCACAGAAATATTATCCTATTAATATTTTCTACAAGAAGTGATTTATAGCTTTCTTGTAAAGCAGATTAGATGAAACATTGTACTTGCTTAGGCAGGGCCATTTCTGTCCTTTTATGATACTTTTATTTTTACAAATAGCAAAGTTATAAAAAGCTTAAATTGTTTGTTTATGTTCAATCTAATTCTGAAAAATGGTTGAATTTAGATCCATAACGAAGGCTATCAGATGAAATCTCATAAATATAAAAACAGTGCGCCATTGTAAAAACAATTCAAAATTATTAAATTTGACAATGTTGTGCGCGCTGCATAGCATTAATACTCAGAGATACTATTTTACACTAAAAAAGGTAATTCAGAAAAATCATTTTTGGCAACTTTTTCCTTCATTCAATTGTTTTCTGTTACAGCAGCCGCCCAAAATTCAGCATTTTTGCCAACAATCGTTAATATCTCCAAAAGAGGTGACGTAAGACCCATGCACATTTATATTAAAATAATTAGCATTTTGGCGCAACACCTTTAAGCCACCCAAGTACAGACAGTTTCGCAAAAAGAACTTGCGAACTGCAATAAATTTCTTAGCCACTCTGTATAACCAAAACTATTTTAGCAATATTTAAAATCTTCGTAACTTCAACATTTATATGAGCAAATTTTATGCAACTCTCGTAGTTCATGAAATATTTTCCAGCTCTGCAGAATTGCCGGACCCGGTATGCTTAGGTTTCGTGCCCAGTTGGCTCGCGCCATGTTGGCCCGTGCCGAGTTGTCCCTGCGCCAAGTTGGCTCATGCCGAGTTGGCCGCGCCGAGATGACCGTGCCGAGTAGGCTGCGCCACTTGTCCTAGACCGATATACGACACCTCCATTTAATATCATATAAAGGTAATTCATAAATAGTAAAAATAAGGTGGACCCAGCAGTGTTCCCTGAGGTACTCCACAGGTAGACTTTATTTTCCATTAACTGAAATAACTTTTGCTCTACCGTTAAAATAGTTTTTAAATAAATTTAAAAGTAAATCCTGGAATAGCTAGTATTTCCAACTTTTGAATTAATATACTGTGATTGACTGTGTCAAAAGCTTTTTTCACAATCTAAAAATGATTGCACAACAAGGTCTTGATGTATCTACACAAGTATAAATTTGATCCACTAATGCAGATTGCTTCACTAGTACTCCTGCCTTCAACAAATTAATATTAATGGTTTAATAAAATATTATTAACTAGCGTTCTGCACCCAAATTGGGCACGAAATAGTTCATTTAATGCAATTTGTACAAGAGTGATCCATTTTGTGCGTCGAATTAATTTTGAGGTTAGGTTATCCACATAAAAAAAGTCACTTATAAAAATTTGAAAACCCTACTACTGGCTTACTTGCATCGCCCTGAGTCGATTGACACCAAAATCAGCCAATTCGGCCCACGGGTTCACTCTCAGAGTGGCGTCAAACAATCAAGCAAGCAATGAAAATTATTATGTCTGATAGGAATAAAGCTCACAAATAATTTTTTAATTAGTTTTTCTAATACCTTGCTTATGTTTGTAATTAATGATATTGGATGATAATTATTTGGATCATCAGTTAAGCACCTTTTGAGGATCGGTATAACTACTGACTCTAAGTGAACACGGATAATAACTATTTGCAAAACATTCGTTGAATACGTGCGACAGAGATACCAAAACATCATCTATGATACATGTCAACACTTCCATTAATTGTTAATTTTGTATTATTATGAAATACAATAAAAACAACAAAACTCTTGAATCGCAATAATGAATAAAAACAAGACAAAAATCTATGAATGGAATCAAGATGTGTACAACAAAACTCAATACAGGAACCATATTGCGCAATAGGTCTGAAGGGGTAAAGCTGACTTAGTCCCTAGGAAACGTACCACCCTGCAGATCATCACATAAAATTATCATGATGTTCGCTTCGTTAATAAATACTCGCAGGCTGAATCATTATTTAAAAACTTAATACACAAAAGGGGTCAATAATTATGGAGTTATAAAGTTAGAGGTGTACTTTAAATTTTAACAAATCAAGCCAACAACAAAAAGTAAACGAAACTCAATTGCTTAAATAATGGGATTTTACTGTATCTGTGGAATAGTAATTTACGATACAAGTAACGTTATCAAGGTTTTTACATTACAAGAGAATAGTTTGAATGAACGAGCGACGTTAGGAGCGAGTTCTTTAAAATTCTCGAGTTATGTAGAAAGCGAATAACGTTACGTATATCGTAACACGGTTTATTTTATCCTAAAATACTAATCTTGAAAAAATAGGAAAAATGGTTATTAATGACACAACAGTGAGTGGTGGTATCACTAGTAAAATAAAAACTCAATACTGTATTGGTGGTAGCACTGTCAGGTTATGTTAAATTTGAGACTTTCAGGTTAACTTTTGCGTCAGTTTGTGTCAAATAACAAACAAAACCTAACCTACTAAAATCGAATTTGACATAGACTGACAATACATTTCAGTGCTGTGAACATGTGATTAATGCTAATAAAGTATCGTTACGTTATTTTTCTTAACAACACTAGTGTTGTTAAATGTATCTTAACGCAACTTGTTGCGAAGGAGTTATTGTCATAATAACATAATAGGATAAAATAAAATAATAACAACTATTGACACAGATGTCAAAACGAAATCATCTCAATTTTAAACAGATATTTTGTGAATTTATGGCCACCAAGATCAGACCAAGATCATCTGATCTTTACCCAGCAGATTACTGTGGTTATTTAAAAAAAAATTGGTGTTTAAAACAAGACCAGCAACGCTGTGAGAATTAAACGACGAAGTTAGGGGGCAAAAGGGTGCAATTCAACCAGAAATGTTACATGATGTAAAATTTAGATGAAAGGTTGGTAATCTTACACCAACAAAATGGAGGTCACATTCAACATTTGCGGTAACCGGTTTTGGCCATACAAAATTCATTATTTAAGCAATTAAATCTCGTTTACTTTTTCTTATTTGCTTAATTTGTTAAAAGTATATAATAAGATGAAATATAGTCCTTACTTTATGATAAACTTGTATATTAAAAAAAATAAATTTTTTTATATACAATATCTAAAAATTCAAAGATTTGTTTATGTGATTTCTTTATAAAAATCACCTTTTGCCCTTCTACCCACCCTTATCAGAGCTGTGCGGTACTCCAGTACAAGTACTCAGTAACTGTACTCTGAGTACTTTTAGTGTACTCGGTACTCAGTCCACGAGTACATTCTTTAAAATGTAATTGTACTTGACGCATTTACGAGTACTCGAGTACATATTCCTGTACTTGAATACATTTACGTGTACTCGAATACATTTACTAGTACTCGAGTACATATCCGTGTACTCAAATACATTTTCGGTGCTCGAGTACATTGCACCATTGCACTGTGCAATAAGTACCTACATTTTTATCCAATTTCAGACATGTGGCTGCCAGTCGCCATAAACAGCTTAATTGCAGTTTTGAACCCTTGCAATCGTGCAGTGTTCAAGTTTCCGGTTAGTTAATTTTTTAATAAGTGACTGACTACAGTGATTAAAGATTAGTGACGTGAGATTAAAAGTATATAATGTTTTAGGCTTTCGTGGTTACTCGAATTGTCCTCGTAGTCTTTGTACCCAGCATTTGTTGGCTTAATGTGCCTAACACCTTGTGAACTCAAACAAGGGTTTGTGTAACGGTTGTGCTCTTTGGTGGCTTGTGAACTCTTACAAGCCACCCATGATTTGGTCCATATTATTTGAGTACCTTGTGGACAAGGATATTTAGACATATCTGGCCTTTTCACTGTTCGTCACAGTCAAAGTTGCTCTAAGAGCTGGAGGACGGCATGGATGTATCTATAGTCCTCTGTGCCAGCCGTGCAGAACGGCGTAACGTTGATTGGTCGTTCAAGTTCAATGCATTTTGCGACAGCGGTGTGTGACTGTATATTATTTCGATGTTTTTCTATTTCTATGGCTTCACGTATCATTCTTGGAAAGTAGTGAGGTACTCTGGTCTTGCGAAACATCTATATAGGCGCACAAACAGTAAAAAGGCCAGATATGCCCAACTATCCTTGTTCAGAAGGTACTCTTAATGACACAGATCAAATCATGGGTAGCTTGTAAGAGTTCACGAGCCACCAAAGAACATAACCGTTACACAAACCCTTGTTTCAGTTCACAAGGTGTTAGGCACATTAAGCCAACAAATGCTGGGTGTTCATCATATATCTAATACTTACTATATTGCTAGCGGCTATGAGTGGGAAACTGACCAAGGCAGTAAGACAGACAACCAACTCTTCAATGTATAATGGTGAGCTGTGTGCAAGCGCGGCGGCGTCGTCCGGCCAATGGGGAAGTTTTCAAGTTTAAAATTCGCTTTTAAAGGCGGAGTTCGAATTATCACGCATGCGCACGAGACGCGTTATACTCTAAGTGAGACTATGTCGGCGCCGTAATGTTTTCTGATGTTTCCCGGCCCTACTAGCAATATATGTGTATTATATATATGATGTTCATATACAAAGACGCAGCAGTCTAAGCCGAAATTTAATTCTAATGTATTAAAAGTAATAGGCAGGTAAGTAAGCAGGTACCTAAATTAATGATATGTTCTTAATTACTAGACCTTAGGTAGTAAAAGCATCATTAACAAAGTTTTACGCCATATTCAGATCACCTCGGCCACTTAGCATGTGCGTTTATAAAAAGTATAGCAGTGACATGAATTTTAGATGGTTTGCATAATGATAGAGATTAAATTACTTTTATTTTATGTTTGTACAGGAATAAAACGTGTTCTTTTTATACAATATTATAGAAAAGTTCTTTCATTTTATTTATGCTTGCCATCATCGGCCGCAGTAGAACGATTATTTTCATTCGCAACACTAGTAAACAGACCACATCACCATGCCCTGACAGATAAAAAATTTGAAAAACTTGTTATTTCGAAAGTCAATAAAATACCTATTTAAAAAATTTTTGTTTTGTTTTTACCATTGTTCCACCATTGCATTTTTTCTGTATTCGGTACTCTGTACTTGCATAGGTATTCAAACACTTTCATTGTGTACTTGTACTCGGTACTAGAGTACTTTTTGTCTGCCCTGTATATAGTCCATTGTTTTTTCATATGGAAATGCAAATGACGACATTCTGGGAAAACCATTGGCAAAAAGCATCGTCACTACATTGTGTTGCTATGTAAGCTTCTGGTTATAATCTTTGCAGTGAGGTTAGGTTTCATATTGACATTTAATTATTTTTCCGTTGATCGTTTATTTATGGGTTTCATTAATGTATAGAAAATCGTCTATTAATTAATGATTTTTTTATTAATAAACGATTTTTAAAAATCGTTTATTAATAACCCCTATTGATGAATGATTTTTTATTAATAGACCATTTTGGTATAGGTAATCAAAGATACCATTAATGTCGAAACTTTAAGTGTCAAATTCTTTTCATGAAATAAAATAAAATTTCCTTCAAATTAATAACATACGATCAACGGAAAAATATTGTAACTAACTTGTGTGTTAATCGGCGATTAATAATCTCTACAATTAATGCGCTCTCGCTAGCGCTTGCGCGTTAAAATGTCTCAATTATTAATTGCTCTCATTAACATACTTGTTTGTTAAATAACTATGAAATTGCAGTTCTGGCTATTATACAGGGTGTCCCGTAATGGCCACTAAAGCTTCAGGTAACACTCTTCCTTACCACACAAGGATGCCAAATTTATGATTAGAAACATTCTGATCCAGCGGGAATTTTCATGGGCACAATAATGACAATTATGTCAGTTTACCATGCCACTGTTAGAAAAGGTTGCTTCATCGCAAAATAACAGAGTATTTAGAACTGATCATTCTCACAAAATTTTTCAAGAAAAAAAAATTACAAAATCTAGTTCTAACAAACGAGGCCAGGTCATCGTCATCTAGACAGATATGTCAAAGGCTTTTGACGTATAGATAAAAAAATATAGCTCAATATATTAAATGACCTTGGTTTTAGTCATCTACTTCATGTTTTTCAACTCTTACCTGATGAACCTACTGCAATATGTCTCATATGATGGTTATAATTCCCAAGCTTTTGCTGCTACATCTGGAGTGCCACGGGGGCTAATCTTGGACCTTTGCTTTTTTTGTTCTTCATGAATAATGTCCCATATAATATAAACAGTGAATTGCTTATGTTCGCTGATGATACTTAAGATTTTTACTTCTAATGTGTCTATTACACGTTTAACCTTGCAGCACAATGTAGATAAACTGTACCAATGGTGCTGTTTCAACAAGTTGCACTTAAAACACATTTAAATGTAGAATAATGTCATAAAAATCAAATCCAAGTAATTACAATGATACCATTAAGGGCGACTCTTTTACACCCTGTTATACAATTAAATATCTTATAGTGTGTTGTTTGATTCTAAACTAAGTTTTAATCAGCACATTATGGAATCTGTAGCAGTTGTCAATAGAATGCTAACTTTGTTATCTGAAGCACAAGCTCATTTCATGAACCAAATTGAATAAAAATTCTGTACCAATCTCTCGTTAGAACTAATATTGAACAAAGAAAAATGTTAAAATATCTGTGGTTTAAAGTCAATCATGCGTATGCCAAACGCGGTTTCGATCGTACTATTTTACTGATCACATTCAATTGTATATCACTTGAACTTCGTAGAAAACAAAGCAGCTTAGTATTCTTATACAAATTAATTCCTTACTCGATTATTCTGATTTATTTAGCTAAACTACACATTTTTGTTCCAGTTACCAGTCCAAAATTTGTATACATTCTATATTCCAGTGGCTAAAACGAATGTTCTTGTAAAATCTTCTTTCTAGGCGAAATTCCTTGCCCTAGGGCGTTGGATCCTTGACCCACTTTCCACACTTCCTTCTGTCGACTGCTATTCTTCTGAACTTCCTGGTGTTTTTTCCCACGTTCTTCTGCAATTCTTCCTATTCCTTCCTCCCACGGCATCCTTGGTATTCCCTGCTTTCTCTTTCTCCAGGGTTTGTCTTGAATGGCCTTTTTGGTATTCTATCATTGCACATTCTTACTACACAGCTGTACCATTTTAATTAACTCTTGTATGGTTGTTATTAGTGGAGAAACTTGTAGTTCCTCTCTTATCGTGCTATTTCTAATTCTATCTCTGCTTGTTTTTTCCATTATACTCCTTAAATACCTCATTTCCATTGCTGTTATTTTGATTTTGTGTCTTTCTTGCATCGTCCAGTTTTCCACTGCATAGGTTAGCATTGGTACGTATAGTCTGTTTTTTTGCTTTATGATTCAGAGCAGGCTTTGCTTTTGCATTTTTGTAACAGTGTAGGTAGTTGGTTACAAAGAAAAAACACTAGTAATGTCAAAAACGTATTACAACTGTCAATGTGTTATAAGCACTATTATACATAATGAAAGCTACAATTATTACTGAACCACTGACATTAAATAAGGTATTGCATTATTTTAAGAAAATTTATTTAAACATGGTTGTTATCTAACTGTACAGAAACGCCATAAAATTTCTATATGTTCTAATGTGAAAATATATTACTAAAAACTTGCTGATGACTTTTGTTTGCAAATCTGTGTTGTAGAAGTTATTATTTATGCTAAACGTATAAGAGGGATTAACTGTTTTTTTAACATTGCCTAAATATGCCACCGTTCATACACTTATGATAGTACCATTGTCCGTGTCAAACAGTGTCACACCCTGGTAAAATCCTAATGTGCATCCTGCATGCAAAATAGTATATCTCTTTCCCTCCGCCTTAACTTTAGATGGATTACTTTTCAAGTCTGTGTCGTGGGTCTACCTATGCAGACTGGTTCCATTGCGAAATATCCAGTTTCATCCAAAAATCGGAACATACATTTTTCACTAGAATTTCGAAATTGTAAATATTTCTTTAAAGAAGTAATCTTCGCCGAAATTAAATGATTCTTCTCACAAACCAATTTTCTTCCATTCACAATTTTGTATTTATATCCCATATTTTTTAATGTGTAGTATAATTTTGAACGAGTCCTGATATAATTTAGTGCCTCTCTTGCACATCGCAATAAATTATCCAAAGTAAAAAATCCAAAGTTTTTTAATATCCTCCCTGAAACTATAGTCCACCCAAGTTAATTTTTTTTCCTTTTTCATATTGTCATTAGGTTGCTGCTGGGCATAATAACAAATTGTAAGAAATTTCATAATGGTTTAACACTTACATCAAAGATTTGATCAACTCTTCTAATGATGGCTGTTTTACTTAATTTACCATTGATATCTTTTATATTAGTAAAACAGCGTTATAGCCACTTTAGTTTTACTATTAATACTGCTTTGTCATGGAATTTTATTAAACGTTATTGAAGTGTCATCGTGACAATCTCGGGGACCTTGATTTTGAGGTTAGGTATATTTTGTAACTAAACTGTTGTACACTGCTAAAATAATATAAATACAAGGCCTGCTCTGAATCATAAAGCAAAAAAACAGACTATATATGCTTTTATACATCTGTAGTTGTGCTTTTTGTACTTATTATCCTGTTGCTTATCACTGTCTTCTTGATCTATTCTGCTGTCTTTGTTTAGCATGGTTCCTAGACGTTCATAGCTATTTACAGTCTCCAGTTCTCTTCCCTTTATTGTAAATCTATTTTTATCTTCTTCTTCTGTTTATTGTGATGTATGGTATTTTACATTTATCTACATTGAGCTCTATTTTCCTCTATATTTTTGCCGTCCATTCGTTATCCCTTGGATTGTCGCTTACCATTACTATATCATCTGCAAATGCTAAGCTTTACAAGTAAACCGGAGTGAGATTCCAGTGTCCTATAATATGTGAGCTTTGGGCGTTTTTTATTTTATTGATTTTAGCATTTGTTCCATTCAAATTACGAATAATAACAGGCATTCTTACTATTCCTCTTAGTTGTTTGGACACTCTCATTTGCTTTAGAGCTTTTCACAGTTTCTCTTTTTGTATCATATCAAATGCAGATTTTAGGTCTAAGAAGCATAATACTTTTTTCCCTCTATCTAGTGTTTTTTCGATTGCTATTCGTATTGCAAATATATGATCTTGAGTTTGCTTTTGTTTCTTATATGCTGCTTGCTCTTCTTGCATCTGGTGTTGTACTTCCTCTCTTATCCTTCCTTAAAATTTTCTTAAGTAAAGTTTCTGTGCTACTTGTGATAAGACTAGTGATGGGAGAATGAGAATATTCGAATGCAGAAAATTCCTTTGTAATAAAGTAATGGAAGCAAAAGGATATCCTCCGAGAATATTCTCAAATAATAAGGACAAAGTGAGTGAGTGGGCACAAAAAATTGCTTAGCACAACTAAAGCACATAGTGCCTTAACATGACTGTGGTTATCAAAGGAATCTCAATGTTTCTATCTGTAGGGTGTTTGGGCGTTGACCTGCTGATTTGTGCTTACATTCTATGGGAATCCCAGTCGGTCTGATTTGTTCATGCATTCCTTGTGCTGTGAGTTAGTGTAACTACTGATTAGTGTATTAACAATAATGCCTAAATTGGCATTATTTTGGAGATTTACATGTCAAATTGCTGATATCAATGTTTATTAATTATTCCTTATTTTTGTTTGAATAATAAAAATCATATTGTCGCAAAATATTCTTTAATAATTACAAATTTGGTTCAACGTTTTGCTAATGTTGTTAGCTTTACGAGTAAATAAATACAAACATAGTTAAAATTATTAAATTACATAGTTTAGGAAACGTTTGAGCTTCATATTACGCCAAGTTAATTGTTTTTAATTATTAACAAAGCAGTTAAAAGCAGTATCTTCATAATCTTCATAATGCGAAAGAATAATTCTTGAGAATATACTCGACAATCCTCTCGGTAACATTCTCGAGAATATTATTCTGAAAGAAAATTACCGAGAATTTTACATCTCTAGATAAGACGAATGGCTAGATAATTGGTACATTCTGTTCTTTTTCCCTTCTTGTGTATAGGGATTATTATATTATTGACTGTGTACAAAACAATATATACACCAATATTAACATATGGAGCTGAAAATTGGGTGTTGAACGATAGACAAGAGCAAAGACTACAAGCGGCCGAAATGAGATATCTAAGAAAGGTTGCGGAAGTCAGAAAACAGATAGAAAGAGAAATGAGGAAATTACAGGAAACCTTAAAACGGAAGCCCTGAAAGATAAAATAGAAGAAAAGAAGTTAAAATGGTTAGCTCACCTATTCAGGATGGACAAGAAGAGGCAAGTAAAGAAGGTATGGGAAGCAAGGAAAACAGGAAAGAATAGAAGAGGGCGACCAAAGAGAACATGGAATAAAAGTGTGGAAGAATTATTACGGAGAAGGGGGAAAACATGGGACGAAGCGAAAATTATGGCCGGGAACAGAAAGGAGTGGCGGAATTTTGTGAAAAAAAAAGAAAGAAAGAATGTGAAGTGGAATGAATAAAAGAAAAGTGAAGTGAAGAGAAAACCTCGACACCTTTGGGTATAAGAGGATTACGATGATGTTGATGATATTATTCTCCCAAACCATTTAGTAAATTTTTCTTAACTGATATATATATTCTTTTATTTCTTCGATTATTTCCCCTCCTTGTTCTTCTTCCTTCTCTGCTTCGTCCATTTCCCTATTGTCGTCTTATTAATCATGTAATAAGTTTTCTTTCTTAATTTTTTCTTTACAATGGCTTGTCCAGGTTTTTAAGATTTCCTTTTCTTCTGATACTAGAATGTTCTCTTTATTTCTCTTCTCTTCTTATTTTTTCCCATATATTTGTTTCTTTGCCATTCCTCAGAAAAGTCTTCTATCATCATGGAATTTAGTTTCTATTTTTGTTCCAAATTCTTCCAGTGTTGATGCTTTAGCTTCTTGGACAGCTCGCTTTGCCCCATTTCTTTTTGACAGCATATCTGCTTATTATCTTCTCTATTTGATATTAGAAATTGCTTCCAGGCTTGCTTTTTATTTTCTATTTTTTCTTTTACGCTTTCTTCTTGTTTTCGTTGATTTTTACACAGACTCCCACACTTCTTATGCTGTACTGATTATATTTTAGTCTTCGAAATTTTTCGTCTAGTCTCAGTTATTCTCTTTGTATTACATCTATTCTCTCTAATTCTACTAGTTTTTCTGTGCTTAATTCTTATATAGAATCTTCCACTTATATTGTGTTATTATTGTAATCTAATTACTGACAAACTGGATATACTTTGTTGTAGTCTAAAGCAAGTAATAGATAAAAGCCTAGAATAGCATTACATTTGTAAGACTAAACAATAGCTATTTATATGACAAATATGTAATGTAAGACTTTATTTGCCAAGTCTCTTTTATCAATAAAGAAGACGAGTTTATATACAAACCCTCATGTTCGATCGACTGCTAAATAAAAAAATCGAGTTTATAAATTTGACGCCTATTCTGACAGAAAAAAAAACATTAGAGTGCCTTCCTTGATTGACATTGACAACTGATGTAGAGATACTTTATAGTATTAGTAAAATCAACTAACGTACTTTATTGCCGCAATCCTGTATTAACAGTACACTATAATGCAGTCGCACATAAAATTATTTCTATTATGATTTTACCAACTCTGTAGTTTGTACTCATACTTTAAATTTCTTAATTTTTGCATGTAACCATTTAATATATTTCATATGTGTTTGTGCTATAATTGGGTTTGTACCTGTAGGGCAACATTTACTTAAAATAAATAAAGCAATAAATGATGTCCATAGCGCCAGCGTAGCTCAGTGGTTAGAGCATTGGAATGCAGTGCGGAAATCTGGAGCCTGGCGGGCGGCCTACCCAGTTGCTTTAAATAATTGGAGACCTGCGTTCGAAAGAACAAGGGGTAATAATGCGGTTGTCTAATGCGTGATGCTCACCACATCACCACGTTGTCATGAATTTGACACGCAACAGCCGGGTGTGAGAAACGAGGACACGGAAGCTCTGACCTTCCGCCTTGCAGGCCAAGCTCCTTCATGGGGTGTTAGTGCCTCACCACCATTATTATTAAATGATGTCTATAATCCTCCTCGTTCAAGGCTTGTACAGTGACATAATGATAGAGATGGAATTTATTAACCATTAGGATATCAAAAACAGAAGTTTTTCCGATATCCAAATTTCTTGAGAGCTCTTTGGCTAATTTCTGGATTTTCAGTTACTGATTGAAGCAGTGCCAGTTAATTTTCTTTTCTTTAACTAGCTGAGGTCTGGTATTAGGTTTAGGCAACTGACCATATTCCCCTTGTTTCAAGACAACCTTTTTAATTAATTTATCTAACAGATGCTTTCAATTCGGGCATATAATTGTGCAGCTTCACTTGTGTCTCTTCTCGATTCACCAAATAAAAGAATTATATTCCTTTTTTCCACATTTGAAAACCTCTTCATGCTGTGAAATTCACTTTTGTAGTTCTATATTCGAAACATATAAACACCTATTCTACTGAATGCCATCATTTGGAAGTGATGTAAAGCCGTGGGTCCCATATTACTACGATGTCTAGCATGTACAAGATCCCTTGCTAGGGTTGGAACTCCCTAGTCTCGGTAAATTCAAAGTAGGACTTTGACCATATGAGCACAGCAGGCGATGGGTGTCTAAGGTATCTGGTACTCCGCATGTCTAGACCTTATCCATAACAAACAAACAATTTTTTGTTAAGATTGCTGTGGTTGGTAATGCGCATTGTCTATATGAAAGTCAGAATGTTCGAACATTTAAGATGACCACTCTGTATATATTGCAATGTTTATGTATTATCATAGAGTAAAAATAGTAAAGAGGTTCAGCAGCCTTATGGAGTAACACGTAAAGACTGTTAAATGAGTTGTGTACTATCACAAAATTATTCCATTATTAATCAAAAGTGAGTAGAGGACGCTGCAGACGTATCAATTCATTTCATTTGAAGTTAATGTGCATCAAAGACGATTGTCACCACATTGCATGCTATACATTTGCTACAACATAGGTATAAACATATACCGCCGATTTGACAGTGCGTGCATCAAGTAAATGGATTATACTCGCATGTTAGTTCTTGCAATTTAGATTTTCTAATCCGACATTGTTAAATCAAGTCAAGTTAGAAATCTGTAAAATGGTTGTGGTTACCAACAAGTTTAGTTTGTAAACCGTTGAATAGGTGCCCACAACTAGCAATCTCTAGGAGACGGCCGTTTTAACACGTATACGGCTGAGCCTCTCGTCATTATTTACTCTATTGTATTATAATTAAATTAAGGTACTCAATTTACTAAAAGAAGTGTTGTACAACACAAGTAGTTCAGAGAAGACTTACCCACAGAGGTGCTACGTATGATACAATGATCTATGGTAGGACTACAATTTTCTCCAACTTCTAAACAGTAATGTTTATGGTGGGGAACTGTGGAAGTTACATCAGGAGAGAATTTCAAAGTCAGATGACCTGCGTACGCCTGTTTTGCGCCCTCTACAAACATAACAGTTGATTCCGATTCCCTTTCCAATATGACCGATTCGGCTACATTTCCAGGAGCAGCACCTAAACGAATTGAATCATTTCATAAGTGTTCAAATTAATATAAACAAAAACCCTTACCCATAATCGCAACATCGGAATCGATAACGAGGAACTCTCCCCTGTAAGTGCCAGCATGCAGAAATATCAGGGCTCCCTGGTTGGTACTATCAGAGGTCTCTCCATTAGTACAAGAGTTGGAAGTTGCACCGGCGATGTTACTTCCACCGCTGCGTTCGTCGGCATAGTCCAATGCACCCTTAATTATTCAAAATTACAGCCACACATTCTGTGACAAAAACGGCAACATACTTGCACAGTGTTGAAATAAACCAAATTCCGACCGCGGAACTGCAAATCCTGATACCCTGGCCTAACGTGAATGCCGCGGTACAGTTGCCGGAAGGATTCCTTCCAGGGATTTGCAAGATCCGATTCTTCAGGACTCACGAACTCAAAAGTGCGAGGTGCAGGATTAAAGAGAGGCAAATCGTATTCGTACACGCTTTGGTACAAGCGTTTCCTAAAAAAATTTCTAATTCATTTCAACTACATTAATGTACACAATTTTTTGTTGTTATATTACACGTCTACCTTGGTTATTTTGTAATGGGTGTTCATAAACAGTCGTCATCCCAGTTGCTTTGAAAAACAAAATGTTATGTCTTTGATTAATTCGTGCAACACAATGAAACGTCATTGAGTACTGTCATAGCACATTTTTTCTCAATTTTAATAGACATACGTTTCTGAAGTCAAAACCTACTGGGATGATGACTGTTTATGAACACCCGTTATTTCTGGGGCAATATACGACATTTGTTACAACACACAAGCGCAACTTACCATATTTCTGTGTCATTTGCAATTGCTTGAAACCGTTTACAGACTTGACTGACACGGCACAGATCTTGTTCCAGTAAATAATTAAAAATAGTAAGTAGAACTTCATCAGGTAATTCGTATTGCAGGTAGTGAGCAGCTGTGTTGGTGCAGCCTGAAACATATTTCTGTCACTGCGAAACCACAGAATTGCAGAGGCTTACTTTCAAAGGAAACCGAGCATGTCCTCCTGGGGCGCTTACGAGCCGGCAGCATAGCGGATGTGTAGCCTTGTGCGGACGTGGTGGGCGCAGCCGGCGATGTGGGTGAACCGGCTGTAGCTGCGCTGGTGCTAGGCCCTGCGCCACACTCGTGGTGCGAGGGCGACTTTCGTCTCAGGTCGTAGGGGGAATGATGTGCTGGCACGGCACCTCCGCTGGTTCCAGGAGCAGCTGCCGAGGTGCCCCCGGAACCAGGGGCGGCTGTCGATAGAGCTGGAATGTTTTGGTTCGGGACTGGACAAGAAGGTTCACATGGTTCAGCTGAAAAAGTAATGATGGTAAGGTCTAACCTCAAAGTTACTCCGTAGTAAATATTTTATTTTGCATATATTCACAGGTGCAGGTCGAGTACAGCAATTTCTAACATTTTCTGTTAAAATGTTAGAAGTTAATTAATCTTGTGAGTCATTCCTGAGAACAATCTTCCCAAATGTTGGAAGGTAGTCTAAATATTCCTAGATCCTGTGTATAAAGTACATAATTTTTTTCACTAATGTTTCTTTATTTAAAGTAAATGATAATAGCGTAAAATTATTACATTTTCTAAATTATAGCAGCCCAAAACTTAGGACGTTGCTATAGTGCTGTGATGATTTGCTTGACAGTTATAAATGCGCTGTGAAAAATTCTTGGATAAAATACGTGAATACGATTGCGACTGTTATTTTGTGAGCTTTGCAACTGTGTTCTGGTTAAAAATGGATGATATTACGAGCGATAATGGTTTTCGTGATGTTAACAAAATTACAGACATGGCACCTCGTCAGTTATATCCGGAAAAGTCGAAGGCAAAATTAATAAATGCGGAATGTAAATAATTTACTTCTCTAGGGAATTAGTACATTGTTATGAACACCGTAACAATTTTTGTAAATGTTTCCTACATCCCTCAAATATGACATCGTTAAGGATCGCTTTCAAATGTGGTAGTGAAAAAAAAAACAAGTTACACAGCAATCACAGAATCAGAGTGCTATCGATGTGTATTTAAAATATCAAAATTGGTATAAAAATGTCAGAAATTGTTCAAAAAAATGTTAATCTAATTATCAATTTTCAATTTGCCATTAAAAAGTGTCAACATATTCTTGTTTTAACAATTAATAAATAACAACAAAACAAGAAAATAAATTACGATGTTCTTCTAGTCTAAACCAACCAAATTTGAAGAATTGATTATTCACAGGGATTACTTTCAAGGTACAGCATTTTTTCTCCATCTCTTATTGTATAAAATTGTTCACACATATGACAATAGTTTTGAAAGGTATAACATAATATTTGTATTTCATAAACCTTGTAATATGAAATAATCACATTGACACAAACTGACGGAAAACCTAACCTGCTAACCTCGAATTTGATATAATTGTGAGCTCTTGTCATAATGACTTACAGTGCCACCAACATATTATTCATACAACAAATATTTCAAAGGCAACTTGACCGCAATAATTTAATGAACACCCGTTATAACTGAGAAGTACTTTTAATTTAATAAAATTACACTCTTAGTGTGTACCCATAATAGAAAAATATGATTTTTCAGTAAACTAATTAGTCTTTCTAAAATACCATCTATTTTCTCGATCTTCTATACTTAGCAGCCCCTGACAGAATTTCATAACATATTCATCAGTTAAATATTTTATCACTTGAGGATCGTTTCTACCTGTGAAAAGTCTGTGACATCATCTGCCTACACATTTTTCCTTGTTCGCAGTTACAATCTGATTTTCTTTTAGAAACAAGACACCAGCCACTTGATTCAAGTTTAAAGTAGTCTCTTATTTCTTTTTTACTTCGGCACAATTTGCCGAAGTATTGGTTTAGACCCCGAAATGTGAAAGGTCTCATGAATCTGAATAAATGTTGGACAATAACCGCTTTGGAGTTAAAAGGCCAGAAAATTAATAAAGGATGAGTATGTCATTTCGAATAGTTTGAGTATCTTGAGAACGAGGATACTTAGGCAGATTTGGCCGTTTTGCTGTTTGTGCATCCATATTCACTAACCTTTCGCAAGACCTTGCAGCTTGCATCATCAGAGTGAAAGTCGCGACGGCCAAATCTGCCTAAGTATCCTCGTTCTCAAGATACTCAAACAACACAAGCCACCAGAGAGCATGGCCATCGCGCGGGTTTTGCTCGACTTCACAAGGTGCAAGGCACATTAAGCCAGAAAATGCTGGGTGTTCATATACAAATACTACGCGGTCTAAGCCGAAATTCTATGCTAAGGAGAATAATTCGAGTAACCGCGAAAGCTTCAAACAGTATTTTTATTAGTATGTATTTGTTGACTTATATTCACATTACCAGTAATAGACGTTAAACATCACCTAACAATGCTGTCACATCGGTGTAGTGACAACACTCGTAAACTGCAGAGCCTGAGGTCGCCAGTTCGAATCTCGGTCCGGTCAAGATTTTTTTAAATTATGGATATGTGGATGTGGATATAAATTTCCATCTCTTCTCACCTATAAATCTGAAATGTTATATACTCGGTGCTGTCTGCCCCATTTGTACTCTCTAACGGCATCGATAAATCACAGATTTCCTTCGTCTAGGCTCTGCAATTATTAGTTCCTGTCTTCTTTGCCTATTCTTTTCAGACCAAGTTGTCACAATCATATATACAGTGCCTTTAGAAATGATCGAACGTTTTTTGAATGGTCATGGTTATACAACGTATGAATAATATGTTGGTGGCACTGTAAGTCTATGTCAAATTCGAGATTAGCAAGTTAGGTTTTGCGCCAGCCTGTATCAAAACTGACGCAAAACCTAACCGGCTAACCTCGAATTTGACATAGACTTACAGTGCCACCGACATATTATTCATACGTTGTGTAACCATGACCATTCCAAAACCTTCAATCATTTCCGAAAGCACTTTATAACATACTATGATTAACGCTATACCACACTGCCATTTCAACGCATTACGAAGACTGAATGTGTCTTGAGGAGTGGGTGTATCAAAGAGCGCATGGCAAAAAGCTCCATGCCAACTGTATGTAGAAGTATTGATGAGGGGCTTGTATCGCTGTTTTTAAACCATCTTAGCATAAAATACTAGCGAAATCTTTATGAATACATAGTTTTAACATCGTTTTCTTCTTTAATGCCAATGTAACTTCATTGCAAAAATGTTGACATCCAATTCAAATACAAAATTTATCTTCCCATCTACAAAATTTAAACACATTTAATTCAAGTGTGTACAAAAACCCAAACTCTAAAAAAAGGGACAAATTTCATAAGAAATGTAAATAAATTAATTGT
The DNA here is from genome assembly GCA_940337035.1 of Agriotes lineatus. Lineage (NCBI taxonomy): Eukaryota > Metazoa > Arthropoda > Insecta > Coleoptera > Elateridae > Agriotes > Agriotes lineatus. Next base: position 154,145,975 of record OW679195.1, read on the forward strand.
AGATGTTACTACATGGATTTGGAACCCAAACCCAGAAACCCAGCTGATATTAAAGAAATGTAAAGTAAAAAACAAAACAAGAATCCAACAGGACAAACTATTACAAAGAGGAAGACGGAAACCTAATAAGTGATGAAAAACAACTGGTGAGAAGATGCCGAGTATTTTTAGAAAACCTCAACTTACTCTGATGAGTAAGAGAAAAAAAGAGATATTAAAGAATGACAGCATGTGACTACCTAGAGAAAAAATCGTGACTCCAATTAAAAACGAAGTATTAGAGAAAGTTGCTACGAGAAAATAAAATATACACCGAAAGCATAAAATAAAGAGGGAAAGAAGTACACACAAGGATTTACAAGAATATGGGAAGCAAAGCAACTACCAGAGGAATGGTGAAAAATATGCTGGTTTTCTCACAAAAAAAAAAAAAAAAATAAATAGACATGCGGTGCGGCAACAGATATCAAACAGAAGCTAGAAGGGTAGTTGGAGACCATTTTGGCAAATGCAAAGCGGTTTTAGAAAGGGTCAATCAGTGATCGACCAGATTTACACTCTTAAACAAACGATAGCCAGCTGCTACAAACGTAACATGTGTTCACATCTGTTTATAGATTTTCAGTAGGCATACGACTCCGTCAAAAGCTATCTATGTGCTCATTTTCTACACATTGTATTGTTTGAGCAGCATTTTGAAGAGAATCTAGAATGCAATGTTTTGTTTTCTTTGCCAATTATGTTTGATGAATTAATAAAATGTGTATGTAATTACAACTTCCTTGTTTTGCTCGTACGTGAGCTTAGAATGTTAATAATTGTTTGAATTTTATTTTTACTCACTTGTAAAAATTTTTAAAAAACAATACACTAACAAATCATCCAGCATGTAATGGGTAACACACTGCAAAGTACCGTATGATCGAAAACTTGTATCCTCTCGAGTGCTCTGCAGGTGTTTTTTATTTTAGTTTATGTTGGCAGTTAAAGTGACATTGGTATTTTACATCTGCTAGTTTAAGGTTATGTTAGTAATGTCATTTTAACAAATACAAATATTTCTGTTGAATACATAAAAATATTAATAACAAAAACCGCTACAAATGTTTAAAGTGATTTCCTCCATTTTCCATATAAAACACCACTGTGTGTTCAATATTAAACATTATGTAAGAGTTAAGTGATTCTGTCAAACTTGTATAGGTTATATTATTAAGTACTTTTACTCATTACTACCAACATAAATTAAATATAAAAAAAAATCCAAAACCCTATAGAGGATAAAAGTTTTAGATCATAACGTACATTTTTTTTTCTATAATAATTTTCAAGGTCAACTTTCTAGGGGATAAGTTGCATTCCTGCAGGGTCCCTAGTTTTAATAATGTTGGTACATAGATTTTTAGTTCTCTTCTTCCACTAAAAAAATGATTGTCATTTTGACAGATATGTCATAATTTAATATCGCTTACTTCATTTTTGCATTTAAAATATTTCTTGGTTTTCTTTTTTTAACCGATTTTATTGATGATGATGATGATTCCATGTTAAAAATAGAAATTTGTCAAGAGTTTAAATTAAGAAACTTTCACATTCAAAACGAGGTATAAAAATTTCCTAGCGTTTTAATCACATATCTACCAACATTGTAACACTTTTGACAGTTATTATAGAAAAAAAAAACGTACTTTACGGTACTAGGTACTATCATGTGTTCCAAAAAAAAACTCATTTATTAATAAGTATTTTTATTACATTTTAGAAAAGTTCAGGCGCGCATTTCTGAAAAAAATATCTACTTTGATACTGAAATATTGAGAGATATTGTCATTGACGGTTAATTTTAAAATTCATACCTGCCATTATGTAGGTGAGGAAATATTTGCAAAACAAAATACAGAATCCTCAATAATTGTATGTACATATATGCCAACTTTAATTTTTTTTTTAGTTTTTGTGTTTACTGAACAGACTACAAGTCTGTAGGTGAATGTAAGAATGCATTTTGTTTGTGAAAACATTTGTCACTGTGGCAGGTAGAGGTTTACACTGCATGAAGTTTAATTGTATCAAGCAAAAAGGAAAATAAGATGGCATTTACACAACTAGTGATGTAAAAAAACGCGTTTTTTTGTTTTATATTAATTTTTGTAACTGGCGGCACGTTTTGGTAGGTATGGTTGGCAGGTAAGCAAATGACAAAATTTAAACTTATTTTGATTTTAAATGCCCTTTAAAGTTCAAGAAAACTACAGCACAGACTAGACAAATGTTTAATAAACAAAAGTAAAATTTTATACCTACTGCCTACTCGTATTACTCACAGAACAGCAAAGCATATGCATGCGTCTATGCGAGCACCCCTGCCCCACCCCCACTGTTGGAAGCTGGACCTAGCTCTGAAACTGTCGAGCTGATCGACGAATCAAGTTATGTCAAATATTAGCGATTCATCAGAGTCATAAGACAGTGACGTAAACTGCATGGATACTGACTCCGAATCAGTTGAGGAGTCAGCTATATCTGTTAGCGAGTAATTTCTGCATTATTATAATTTCTACATCCACTTTGGCTATAAAATGTAATACATTATTTTTCTTTAAAAATATTTGTTTTTTTTTGTTATTATAAATTCTATAATGCACTTTACCTATGAAATGTATTATTTTTATTTAGAAATATCCGTTTTTTGTTTTTCCAAAGAATATTACTTGTTATTCACTACACTTTAATTCTGAAAAAAAACTATTTTTAAAAAAAACCAGACTGCTCGGTTTTTTTTTGCAAAAAAAACAGGTTTAAAAAAAACGAATGGTTTTTTTTATGGTTGCATCACTATACACAACAGTCAATAAAAATTGTTTTTATTAAGTGTTTTGTACATTTATTTTTCGAAAAATAGTTCAAGATGTAATTTAGTTCTCCCTGACTTATGGTAGTTCATTTGCTTCAATGGGTATGTATCAATTTACGGCAAACTTCAAGTTGACTCGGGCATGCTGCGAATGAGTTTTTTTTAAACACAATAGATAACTGCTTAAAGCTAGCGACTGCCTATGTCATATATAAGAGTGGCATATTTTTTTACTATTATTGTAAATTATCAATAAACTGTCACTAATGGTTAAACCCTCGCAAATTCTCAACAGTCTTAGAATTTCCATAAGTTCATGTACTAACAGCTCTACTCTCTAAAAACAAATAAAAAAGATCATTTTTAGTAAATACAAGTGGATATTTACACTAGTCTAATCTAATTTAAATATTTGTAGGCCAAATATAAACAAATTAAAAAGATATTTGTGTTTGTTTTAGAAACAACGCAGATAATTTCTTCTACTTCCAAGATATGTCAAAATATTCTATAAGTAAATATTCAATCATACTTAACATTGTTGGGCTGCAATGGCAACAATTAAAAAAAGATTAATGAAGAACACATAATTATGTTAATTTTGTATCTTGTGAAATACTCATTGTTAATGATTTATGTGCTTAGTCTCCATTTACAAAATGAGAATTTCTAAATCTAGATTTTATTTTTATTTCTTTCAACAATTCAGATGAGTGTGGTTGCATTTTTCTTATGTTTCTGCACACTTCAGTTTTAATTTACTAGACTTATAGATGCACTGAAGCTATTGTAATTTATTTTTTTTGTCGACTTGTGTAAAACATGTATGTTACAAACACCAATAAACACTATGACTATGACTATCCATTAGACCAGAGTGGCATTATCGTTACTGCTAATTGCGAGTTTTCTTTTACATACCCATTATGAAATTCAACAGTTGTAAATATTTTTTGATCAAAAAATTACTTTTAGCATTTCAAAACAAAGTAATCTCTACAATTCAAAGAGAATATCAAAATGACAAGGACAATCGCTGGCTATTTTTTTTTATTTTGTACTCCGCCGTTAGGCCAATTATAGGTGTCGCTGTTCATTTTACATTTTATGGGGACTTCCAACCCCACTAACGACTGTCATGATGTTATTATGACATCTGGGACCAACTATTTCCGTGGCAGCCGTACCACAAGGTGTCGAGAGAAGCAGCCGTGGAACTCCCATCCAAGTTCTGACCAGAAAAACCGTTGCTTAACGCACACACCTGAGACCCTAATGATGGTATTAACACTTATTTTTGTAGACTAGTATAGGCCGGTAGCACTTAATGATTGATGCCTGTGATTTGCGTTATAAGTTTGGCAGTACTGAAGTGTATTGTTGGTGACACCATCACTCTACGTCAAATTTGAGGTTAGCAGATAAGTTTTGCGGAACTGTCAGTCTATGTCAAATTCGAGGTTAGGTTTTGCCGATGCAAAATTCTTAAAAATAAAAACTGTCACATGTATGGGTTAATGTGAAGTCCATCTGATGTAGGATAATGTGGCATATATTTTAATTATTATTCTGTATTACAGACATTCTATTACTAGTGGTTAACCCTTCGTGCACAAAAAATTTCCATAAAAACAATTTCTATATTTCTGTCCAATATAACCAAAATCAAAAGCTATTACTATTTATGTTTACTTGGGAAGATCTGACTTAATATTTTATACTTTGAAGCTATCACACGCATAATTTAACATAAACTTGATATTGTTGTACCGCAATGGCAACCTAAAAAATTTTAATGAAGCAAATATTATTATGCCAATTTTCTTGTGCAATACTCATTATTAATAATGATTTATGTCCTTCGCCTTCACATTACAAAAATGTACTTTTATAATTTAGCAAATTTCTAAATGTTGATTTATAATTTTTTACTTCAATAATTCATATCGAATGTTAGTCCATTAGATCAAAATCGGCCCGTTGTAATACAATTTATTAGCTTTAAAAGCAATTGCGATTAAAAAATATGTCAGTACCATTAAAAACCACGACCATTATTGAATATTGCGATTTAGAGTAAAAGTATAATGTATGTTTGTATTTAGTACCAAATTTATGTAAAATACAAGGTAAGCTGCTAGTTTTGAGATGCATGTGCAACTTGCATGCCAAATCGGGAGCTCTTTGCACTTTCATTTTCAGACTTTTTTATGATCCCCTTCCGGTGCTGCCTACCTTACAATAAAAACAACAATAGTTTTGCAATTATAACCTATCAGCGACGTATTGAGGTTGATGTTTGTGTATATTTATCTTGTATGTGGGCCGCCTTGTTATTTTTATTAGTTTTGTGACTTTTGACCAATAAGACTTTACACTCTCAAATAGGCGATCGCAGCTGCAGCCCGTGGGGTTGAATTACGGGCCCGCGAAGGCGACAGGGGGCCGCAGCGAGGGGCCACGGCCCAGGCCCCCCGAAATGCGACAAATCAAGCAGAATTCGGGCCGAGTCCCACAACTTTTGGCACGGCCAGTTCCACTTACCAGACGTCGTCCTGGAAGGCGTGGGGATCCTGTTGGCGCCCTTTCTGCGAGATCTCCTTACGTACGACCTGGAGGCCGTGAAAGAGGCGCTCGGCATCTTTTCCGCCCCTCGAAATGGTGGAAATCCGCTGCTAAACAAAGGAAACACTACCACTAGCACAGGCAGCCATTTTCACGGTTCTTGTTCGAGGAGTTCGGCGACCAAACGCCGCCGGCCCTGCGCAGTCACGTGACCGCGAAAATGTCAGAATGGAGCATGAATTCAAGGCGATTTTTGATTGTTTTCTCTCTGTTGCGGCATGCTTCTTACTGTCCGTCATCTACGTCTCCAGCTTGTACGTCTGGAACTTCCAGCACGACAGGTAACTAATGGGGCCTACGGCATACCGAGTGTCCCCGCAAATAGGCCAACAAAACCATGGGATTCTTGCGGCAACACTGCCCCCTTCTCCGCACCCCGTAAATACCGATTGTATGCCCTCGTACACTGTTACGCGGAACGGGAATTGTTTGAATATTTAATAGTGTAACAATCGACTGCTCTACCACTATTGTTGACTTTTTTTCTGTTTCAGGAACCACCCGTCCACGATAAAGCGGCGGTTTCTTAGCGTTTTTATTATGATGTTTGTCTCTCCAGTATTTTTATATGTGGCCATTAACAAACAAGTTTTAGAAAAGGTAAGGCTCAACTATGTTCGATGATAATTTTCTTTTATTTTCAGCGAGTTTCTGAAATCATTATCTAGCAAATATCTGTATTATTAATGCACACAGAAAAAGACAAAGTTCTAGCATTCATTCTTATTTATTTCCTTTGGTATAATAATACAATTCAAAATCAAATAAGTAAGCTAATAATATAGTACCTAGTCATAAGTTGTATCTCTTTAAATGGAACACTTTGTAGATTTTATTAACTCCTGATTACTAACTAAATTAACTATATAATGTTAATGATATAATGTGCTTTTGTATTCAATAGATAACGATATTATTACTGAAATGAAATCGATCTAATTGTCTCGAATGAAATCTCTTTTGTTAACAGTTGAATACTCGGGTTGACAAATTATAGTAGTAAACTTTACTATCTGCTTGTATATTAATATACAATGCAACTGTTTGCCATCAACAGTATCTAACTATGCTAGGCTATATTCACCAAAGTGAGTCGGGAGTCAATAAAATCTACAACCCAAGTTACAAGTATCAGCAGTAAGTTGATTCCTAATTAGATTATGTTCAACTGTTCCATAAACCCTTGATTTATGTAATTGTTTAGTGTCCATAAAGTGCTACTTTAGAAAAAAAATACCATGTGCTAGTTCGATAAAAATGAAAAATTGCACTCATCAATAGTGGAACAGTAAAACTCAAACCTTCTCCATGTATAACATTTAATGAACAAATAGGTAGTTAACAAAGCGACATGTTTCGACAACTACGTCATCGTCAGACTTCTAAAAATTAATTAATTGATTAGAGATAAGTTACGAACCAAATATCAATATCATATAATATTTGTTCACGAATCAACATATCAAGTTTGCTCATGACAACTACTTATCAAATTTTCATTTTTTCTGTATTTTACCTCGCTCGCTCGATCATCAAATAGACTCATCCAATAAATTCCTATATTATGTGCTTGTTACATAAATAGCTGTTATTAAAATTTAGATCATAGGATATATGTAGGGTTGCCAGATATCTGATTTTTGACCGAACAGTTTGGTTTTTTAGGCATCAGTCCGGTTTAGAACAACTAGGAAAACCGGACAGATGCCTTATCAGGTTGTATTGGTTTGCGAGAAGTTCGTTCCCCACATTTTGTTCCCGGGATATTTCGTCCCCACATCTCCTACTCGGAAACTTCGTTCCCGAGCGAGCTTAATTTGTTTCCTAGATCACAGGGTGTTGCAAAACGAGCGCAGTGATCGGAATGCAGTTAGAAAAATGAAAGATATTTTAATTAATTTATTTATTATAATAAACTTATAAGAACTATATACAGTATGTCCCGGGATTGAGTTTACAAGAGGTAATTAAATTATATTTTTAGTTTTACATTAAAATGTTATAGGAATTAAAATTTAAAGTTTAAGAATATTTTCAGTTTTTGAAAAACAAGTCGGCATTGACAGTTAAGTAAAAACTATTTCCCTATCGGGTAAACAATTCTTTTTGTTCATGATACGGCAAAATATTACTAAGAAAAGTTGTTCAGAATGAGAAATTATGGCCCTATACAAATTTTCAGGTAGATGTACAATTTTTAATAAATGCAATTTACTTTGTTCTTTTAAGTTTATTATAATAGATAAATTAATTAAACGATCTTTCATTTTTCTAACTGCATTCCTATCGCTGCACTCGTTTTTTAACACTCTGTAATCTAGAAACTAGGGAACGAAGTTTCCGGGTATGAGATGTGGGGAGACGAAATATCCCGGGAACAAAATGTGGGGAACAAACTATCCGCATCCCGCCTTATCATGTTGCTATTACTTTGTAATTTTCGTGCAATATGATTGAAATAGTGAGCAAAAATTCCTGTCTGGTTTCTTTTCTGACACATCTGGCAACTCTAGATGTATATACAGTGTGTCCGCAGATTGAGTTCACATCAGGTGTAAATAATAAAACATATTCGACTTAGAAGCTGATATTCTAGGATTCGCTCCTGCTTGTTTTCAAACCAAGATTTTGAGAAAATGAATCAAATTAATTAATATACAGGGTCGTTAAAACCCCTCACCACACAAATATTTAACAACTGCTAAATACATATTTCGACAGCCAAGCTGTCATCATCGGTAGCTACGAAAAACTTGCACAGTAAAACGGCAATGATATAATCATGACCAAATCACGAATGGAAGTGGGCGATGCCGCGCGTTTTACATCTATTTATACTGTCTGACCCGGAGGGCGTGGCCGAGAGCCAATGAACATGGCCGACGGTCAATGTAACTTCAACAAGATAGAGGACAGTATTGGTCCGCCATCTTTGTTCAAAAGTGTATTATCTCGGTTCTTAAAAAACTCTGATTATCAATGTTACTTGGACATTAATTGCATTCCTAGACATTTTTGACAAAAAACCATTCATTGACAAAATAACATCGATTCCGAATAGTTTTTTACCTGCCTCACTTTGCACCATAAAAGAAGTTTTCTTATAAATATTCCTGCTTTTTTCTGGAATCAAACTTAAAGATACAATATTATTGCACTGGCAGGGACAAACTAATATCGTCTATCGCCATCATCACTGAGAATAGATTTTATGCGTTTGACAGTCATAGTTTTAGCATTTATTCTTATTTTCATGTATTTCATGTAATTGTTATTTTTATGGCATTGTTTTAGAAAATCGTTTATTAATAGAAAATCATTCATTAACAGGGGTCATTAATGAACGATTTTCTATACATTAATTTAATTCGTAAATAAATGATCAACGGAAAATAATAGTGGTTTGTATACCAAGGCACTGAAGTTTAACTTTTTATTACGAATGTGGATTTAGTTGCCGAGGCCCGTAGGGCTAAAGCAAATAAACTACATGAGGGATAAAAAGGAACTTCAGTGCCGAGGAGTACATTATGTTTTATTTGAAATCGTGAAATAACAACATTTTAACCAACATTTGTAGATTATATTAATGTCGGTTGACGTTTATCTGTCGCCTCGCCACCTACAAAAAAGTCTTAAACCATGGATTACTTTAATGTCGATTTCTTGTATTTTAATGACGATTTCGAGGTACTTTAACCTAACAATAAAGTTGTCATGGATATTGCATACTGATATCTTAATTGTCGGTTCTTAGTAGTCAAGTCAGAATGGAAAACTTTTCTGATCAAGAAATGGCTAAGATGAATGACGTGCATCTTGTATATGCACTTACTCACTGTAGCAACAAGGTTGTATGTAGTGGCGGAAACAGAAAAAAGTTAAGGGGTGGGGGGGCGCTAAAAGACATCTTGAGCTATGGGTGTAATAACAAATCATCAAGTCACATGCAAAGCTTAAGAAAACTTTATGATCAACTAGTATATTGTATGTTAAGAGCTGAAAGTACATTCTTGCTGCTTATGCATGAAAATTGTTAGTTGAGGCGCAGCTGAAACCAGCAATCATGCAAAAGCGGCAAAAGCACTTTTAGCTTGAAGTATACATACTATTTTTTCAACAACTGAGCATATTATTAAGGCGAAAAAATTATTTATGTATTTCACTTTATTAAAAATGTCAATTGACAAAAAAATTCAAATTACTTGCGCAGCCTGTGAAATGTGACGCGATTATTTAAACAAATGACAAGTGTTGTCAAAGAAATATCCTGATAAGGCCAACTATTTTGTTCACGCGGAAAGCCAAAACGCTCAGCGAGCTGAAAAATGTTGAAAACACTCGTTCATTGGCGAATGTCAACTTTCTGTTATCAAATGACAGAAAAAGTTAAAGAATGATCAAAAATTATTTTCATCTAGTATAGCTGTGGAATAGTTCCTAATTTATAAATGCCACTATGTGCAGCTATACTTAAATGTCAAACTTAGCATTTGATTTTTAAGTGACTTATAGCTGCGTTAATAAATTATAAAGCGTTCCATAGATGAAAATAATACTATACTTACCACATGTTTTGAAATACTGTGTATGAAAGTTGTAGGTACAAAAGTGCTGAACAGTAGTAAGTAAAATATTTTTGACTATTCAATTCACCTGTCATCTGTCAAAAAGTGACCAATGAAAATCCGAAATTCTGACGTTTCTTGACCAATCAAAAAAATATCAGTGGATATATCTTCCTAGAAGGTATTCAAGTGACTATTTTAAACAAATGTGATTTTTATTAGAAAAAGTCAATATTAGTGTTCTGTTACTATAGAAATTGTGTAGTTTGTTGCTAGATTTACTGAAAATTAATTTGAAAAAGTAGTTTGGTTCATTAAATAGTCCCTCGAATGCCATTCTTAGTCAACGTTAAGTAGATTATTTTTGGGGTGGTATCACTACTCATGTCCATTGCGCTTGGGATTAGGACTCCTGCTAGCGCACTCGTCCTAATCGTACCAAAGCGCAATGTACATTCGTGACACCACCGCAAAAATAGTCGACATAACTTTGACTACTCATGGTATTATAAGTGACTATTTTTTAAACAGTCCTATCAGCCAATTGTAATGAGAAAAAAATTCAAATTGACCAATAGCATCAAAATTACACTGACTATTTGCGAGTAGCTGATTACAGCGACTATTTTTTCACAAACCATTCAAATCGTTCTTCTGCTGTAACACAACTTGCTAAAAGTAGGTGAGCAGCAGTTGTTAAAAATAACAGGACACTCATCTGAAAGCTCCATCAAACCCTATCTACAACTTGGACTGTTTATAAAATAATCACGCCGAATTACATTCGTGGTAATAAATTTTTTAAATAATTTTAACTAGATTAGCACTCATCTTTGTGGCTATTAGAAATCCCACTGGTGGACTTCGTCCACTCGTGAGATTTCTTAATAGCAACAAAAATTCGTAAATCTAGTTAGAAGTATCAAAAAATTATCACCACTTATGTAATTACTGTTGACTATTTCCCTATGAAAATTTCCACCAATCAAAGATTTATATTTTTAAATTTCCTCCGATTACATTCAAGTATTGGTGAATATTTGCACATGTGCAGGTACCTGGGTATCTTCACATGTACAGAGAACTAACTTTAAAAATTGAGAGATTTGAGCATTTTTAGCAATTTTTTACATCTCAAAACAGGTAATAAAGTGAATGCAAAAGAAATTTTCTTTGGGAAATAGGCTGTAATGTATTCCTCGTGCATAATAAGTACGGGATATAACTATTAATTATTCAATTCATCTGTCAAAAATTGACCAATAAAAATCCAGAATTTGATGATTCTTGACTAATCAAAAAAATTTATACAAATTGCGTAACTTGTTTTGAGATTCACTGAATAATAATTTTTAAAAACGGTTTGGTTCATTGAATAGTTTTTCGAATACCATCCTTAATCAATGTTATCTAGATTACTTTTGCAGTTGCAATGGTATCACCACTCATGTCTATTACGCTCGCACACTTGTCCTAATCGTATCGAAGCGCAATGAACATTCATGATACCACTGCAAAAATAGTCGACATTACTTTAACTATTCATAGTATTATAAGTGATTATGCAAGGTTTCTCAAAGAAGTATGGCAAACCAGAAATACTTTTTTTAAATTGGACAAGAATTTGATTATACAAAAATGTGTACTAGAAAGTCTGATTTATTCAAAAGCTTTTTTAGCTCCTTTAGTTTTCTCGCTAAACTCATTTTTCTTGTGTAAAAAATAAAATACTTTATGATGGACGGCACAGTTATTCACCAATTCAAAATTTATTTTATTTTTTTACACAAAAAATATTAGTTTTACGAAAAAACTAAAACCTAAAAAAGCTTTTAAATAAATCAAGCTTTTCATTAGATACTTTGCCGACTTTGTGTTATTTTCAACTGACTTCTCTGGCGATTTATGTAACCAACAAACGCCTCGAGGGTGCAAAACGCACACCTCATAATGTCGTTATTGTAGTTTGTTAGTATTTGTGAACTTGTTATTATTAACTGAGAAGCAAGAAAATGGAGATATATTTTAGGAGGACGAGATATATATCATTTGACTCCGCTTGCAGAGTAGATTCCAAAAATATATAGAAACCGGAAATCGGATTTCTTTTCCGAGGTCGACTTCCGGTCAATTTTTTTTTAACTTTTAACTTTTTCCTTTATAGCTCCTGCAGTTTTTGAGATATTTAGCTCAAATTTGGAATACAGGTTACGCTGTAGGGCTTACATCATTGAGCATATCAAATGGTTGTGAGAATCTACAGGGAGATATTTTTTCAGGGGTCATGCTTCCTTTTCTCCCCCTGAACTTTTTTGCGGTGCGCCGGTGTTAGATTCTAAAATACAAATTGAGTTTTCTGTTTTGTTTAGAATCTTTTTGTTCTCTTGCAGTTTTTTCGTATCTGCAACCGTTATCGAGAAAAAAAAGTATAAAAACGATTTTCTGTAATTTGCTAGACGAAATTTAAATTTTTAAAATGGTTTTAAACGTTAATTATGTGCTAATAAGTACACGGTAACAATTTATAGATTAGTTCAGGCACATCAGTTTTGAGTCATTATAATTTTTACCGCTACAATAACTTTACAACACATACGAGGGCTGTTCAACATGTTATCTACTTGAAATAAAAATGAATTTAATGAAATTAAATATTTTTTGCCACTTGTAAAATATTGCCCACATGACCTAGTTATTTATATTCTTGTGCCTACCTGAGAATGACGTTTATGTTAATTGATACGTCGAAAGATATGTAGCACTATTTCGATTCTCCATATTTTTATAACTGGAAATTATATAGTTTCTAAAGTTTTTAAGTAAATAATATACAGGGTGATTAAAAAAGGCGCATTTCCTCTGGAGGGGTTGTTGGGGACTACTAGAGGAGTACGGGAAAAATCACAAAAAAAACCTTTACAATCATTCCTCTGAAATATTAACAGCTGAAGATGCATTTTGAAATAAGCTATTTACCAATATTTTTTAAAAATTGAACGTTTGAATTGAAGATTATTATTGTTATAAACATCCCAATTCAAAAAACTGACAATTTTATCAAACTAAAATTTTAGTTTTCATAACTTCAGGTTTTGGTGCCGAGTTTTGAAAACTAAAATTTTTGGTAAGTTTGATGAAACTGTCAGTTTTTTTAATTGGGATGTTTTCGAAAAAGAAAGAATTGTCGATAGGGTAATGAGAGCAGTGCTGATAAGAGCGATTGCCACTCAGTTTAATATAAGGAAAAATTCAACTTATTTCCTGAATATGTCAGGAATTTTCTAACTTCCATGACATAGATTGCAAATCGTGGTGACATTACAAGGTATTAATATAATTTTTGTTGGAATGCATTTTCTGTTTGTAAATTTAATTATTTGTATTATAACGATATCGTTTTTTATTTGTAATTTGCGTAATATGGCAACAAAATTACAGATAGCTATAATTTAGGAGTATGGAAACGTTTTAAACAATACCTGCACTACAGGTAACTGTAATTTAGAAGCATGGGAACGGTATAAATTGTACCAAAATATTAAAATATTGTCACTATGATTTATTTAGGTGTGCCCGTTTTTATTGGCGACAACTGTACTTTGCCTACTAGTACTTAATTGCTTACGGAAAAAATATTCATGTTAGGACTGGAGCAGACTTTTGAGAACCAATGGCTAAATCCAGGGCTGTGGCGTCGGTAAAAAAAAAACTGACTCCGACTCCGACTCCTGATATTTTAGTAGTTTGAATCCGACTCCGACTCCCTACTCCAACTCCTGACTCCGACTCCGACTCCGACTCCCGACTCCGACTCCTACAGTACTAGAATATTGATGCTCCCCCCCCCCTCCTCATTCCTTTTCATCTACCTGATAAACTTTACCGGCTCATGATGAATTTCAGTAGTTTTGCGGATTGTGGTTGATTATAATAAATTACAAATATTGGATGCACGGTTTCTAGAAACGTACTGATTTCATGTACAAATACACAGAGAGGTTTACAAACGTAAATGAGGAAAAGAATAAAATTTACTTTAAGAAGAATACATTTCCTAGCAAAATTTCATAAACCTGCAAATGCCATTATTATGGCAAAAGCTTCTTACCTGCCTATAAACTAAAAGCAATAACTACATTCCTTAGTAGATTATTTTCTTAAGGGGTCATTTACTACCTGCTTACATAATACACGTTTACTGAGTCTGAGGTCTGAGCAGGATTGAGCAGATTTAAATCATTTCATTAAAATATAATTTAATGGAGTAGTTTAATTATAAAAATCATTGACTTAAATAATATTTTTTATATTTTGCCAAATCAACACAAAAAATAAACAAAAGAACATTGCCAATTAACCAAAGCCACCATGAACCGTAACAATACAACAAAATGATGAAACCATTTTAACTTTTAAAATACATCTTGAAACGGTTGAAACATAAAAATAAGGTGCACTATTAAAGTTAAAAATTATACGTAATACTAATAATACGTACTATGCTTGTTTTATTGTTAATCACATAAAACAGTTATTGGTAAGATATAGAAAAACCGTCTACTATGCTGTGCAGGGAAAAAGTCGGCATTTTTAAATAGTTTGGTAGGAATTTAAATTTACAAGCATTTTCATAAACTAACATAAATAAAGAAAAATGATTTTTATTAACCCTGAGTCCGTCTTCAAATAGTCAGTACTACAGTCGTTCAAATAGCTTGTCAGTTTTTGCTGTTTTTATAAAAAAAAATGCAAAGTGGGAGTCGGAGTCGGATAATTTATATGGACTCCGACTCCACCCAAAAGTTCCGACTCCACCCAAAAAGTTCAGACTCCTCGACTCCGACTCCCGACTCCGACTCCGACTGTACAGCCCTGGCTAAATCATTAAATTACATTTACCTATTGCACCAAACATGATTGAAATAAGATATAAGCAAACAATTATTTTTTGCTCCTGCATTTTATTCATTTCTGTCTTATCGCAACCGCCTGTGCAAACTTTGTTGATAGGAATACATTCCAGTGATCTCAATCAGTTTAAGCAAATAAATGTTTTACTTTTTTGTGGGATTGTTATTAATTTTTGATGTATAGTTTATTATGCAAAGTTGTTCTGTTTGATGTCCTCTAACTACCCTTAAATTTGATGACCATACATATAAATCACCCTATCACGCTTTATCAAGATTTTAGCAAAGAATGCTCTTTGATTTTAGTCAAAAACTTTTAAATCTGTGGAAGCAAAGTAATTGGGCGATAATTTTCCAACCTGGTCTTGTCCCCTTTTTTAAAAAGCATCATAGTGCCAATCCAATCTTCAGGAATTGAAGCCTCCTGGGGACATTTATTCAGTAAAAGCTTAAGAACTTTTGCAACATTGTCACTTTTCTCTTTTAACATTTCTGGAGTGATATCATCTTTTCCTGGGGCCTTATTTTTTATTTTCTTCAATGATACGGCTATCTCTTCTTTGTTTATTTCTGGCATGTCCTCTTAATTGACATTTATTATTTTCTTCTTTAGTTCTTCTTTAGCCTGAGATTGCGGTTCTAACGTGCAGCTATAGAGTTTCTTATATAATTCTATTGCCACTTCCAATACTTATTTCTTCTCTGTCTCTAATCTCTATATTTTTTGTGTGTTTTAGGCTGATGATCTGTCTTTTCCCTTGTGTATTTCTTAGGCATTTCAGATCATTATTTCCTTCAATTACTTTCTCTACCATTTAAGTCTTTTTTTAACCATTCTTCGAATTTGTTTCCTCACTGATCGTTGTCACTTTTCCTTTTTTCTTTCTTAGCGACCTTAACACTTACTCCCTTAATCGTAGTAGTTAGTATATCATTTATTTCGTCTATGTTTGTACATTGCATATTTTGACATATTTGTTAGCTTTTCTCTTACCTTTAGGTCAGCCTCTATATTTTACTTCAAAAATTGTTCGCTATGAAAGTGTGCTTGGAGCCCGTCACTAGCTACAGTGAAGACGGAGTGTTTCCTTTATTAATGAGATGTCCAAATTATCTGTGCGCCAACAACTTTAATTACTTACACGTATATACCCAAGTAACAATTTTAAGACACTTTGCATTTGTTTAGGTTTTAAAAGTGTTTTAATATGTTCGATAAAACGATATTGGTTTTAAAGATACCTTAAGATAAACTAAAAGTTCTTAAAGACTACTTATTCTTATGCAAAGGATTTAATGCACTCTTTAAATTAAAACAAAAAAATCTGGTGTGATACACTCACACAACTTCCTTTTACAGTGATCTTATAATTAGTCAAAAATATCATTTTTAATTTTTAACCATTTGTTAAAAATTTTCAAAAATTACAAATTCTACAAAAACGGTACAAAATCGAGCGTTAGTTGAAGAGACAAATTTTCTCTAGAATTTTAAGGTGAATTCAAAAATGTAATAATATACCGGGTGTTTTATTTAAAATAGGAGTTAATAAAAAAAATAGAAAAAAAAACAAAAGAAACCCACTTTAGAAGTATTCAACTGGAAAATCACCTATCTCACATCAATACACATTAAAAATGTAAGAAAAATGTAAAGTTAAAAAAAATCGTTAGAGCCGTTTTTGAAAAAATCGAAAAAAACTGAAAAATAACAAGAGTAAACAACTACTTCCGGTTATGCGATTTTCTTAAAAAGCTTGCTGTCTCATCTACATAGTACACAAAACTTATATATGAAGTTTCAACGCCATACCTCTTTTCGTTTTTGAGATATTCTGTTCACAGACACACAGACAGACAGACACACACACAGACAGACCAATGAAAAAAAAAATGTTTTTTGGGATCAGGGGACTCTAAAACGTGAAGATCCGTTGAAAACTCAATTTCGAATTTTTGGGGTGAATCCAATACTTCCTTTATAGTAAAAGGAAGTATAGTCTGTTTTTTTGCTTTATAATTCAGAGCAGGCCTTGCATTTATATTATTTTAGCAGTGTACAACAGTTTAGTTACAAAATATACCTAACGTCAAAATCAAGGTCCCCGAGATTGTCACGTTGACACTTCATTAGCGTTTAATAAAATGCCACGAAAAAGCAGCATTAATAGTAGAGCTAAAGTAGCTATAAAATGCTGTTTTACTAATATAAAAGATATCAATGGTAAATTAAGTAAAACAGCCACCATTGGAAGAGTTGGTCAAATCTTTGATGTAAGTATTAATTATTAAACCATTATAAAATTTCTTACAATCCATCAACAACCGAATGACAATATGAAAAAGGAAAAAGAATTTTTAACTTGGGAGGACTATAGTTTCAGGGAGGATATTAAGAAACTTTGGAATTTTTTTACTTTGGATAGTTTATTGCGATGTGCAAGAGAGGAACTAAATTATATCAGGACTCGTTCAAAATTATACTACACATTAAAAAATATGGGATGTAAATATAATGTGAGTGGCAGAAAATTGGTTTGCGAGAAGAATCATGTAATTTCGACGAAGATTACTTCTTTAAAGAAATATTTACAATTTCGAAATTTTAGTGAAAAATGTATGTTCCGGTTTTTGGATGAAACTAGATATTTCACAATGGAACCAGTCTGCATAGGTAGACCCACGACACAGACTTGGAAAGTAATCCATCTAATGTTAAGGCAGAGGGAAAGAGATACTATTTTGCATGCAGGATGCACATCAGGATTTTTACCAGGGTGTGACTTACTGTTGGGTTCGGACAATAATGACAGCTACTATTATAAGTGTATGAACGGTGGCATTTTTAGGCAGTGTTGAAAAAACAGTTAATCTCTCTTATATGTTTAGTATAAATAATAACTTCTACAACACAGATTTGCAAACAAAAATCATCAGCAAGTTTTTAATAATATATTTTCACATTAGAACATAGAAATTTTATGACGTTTCTGTACAGTTAGATAACAACCATGTTTAAATACAATTTCTCAAAATAAAGCAATACCTTATTTAATGTCAGTGGTTCAGTAATTGTAGCTTTCATTATGTATATAGTGCTTATAAGATAACACATTGACAGTTGTAATAAATTTTTGACATTACTAGTGTTTTTTCTTTGTAACCAACTACCTACACTGTTACAAAAATGCAAAAGCAAAGCCTGCTCTGAATCGTAAAGCAAAAAAACAGACTATAAAAACTATTTGCTCTTAATGTCCTATTGATCTTATACTGGTTTTATAGTACTCTTGGCGTTGGCTATTTTAAAACTACGAAGCCGGGATGATAATTGGTTAGCCTAACAGTGAAAGACCGGTTGTATGTTTTCAAAATTACTTTTATTTTTTAACATAGCCTTTTAGACGCTCAATATATTTTGTTCTGCGACGCTCGAAGGCTTTGATCCCATGACGACAGGTGCTGAGGTGCATGACTCAAGGTTTGCAAAATAGGCGCCAACAGTGGCCGTGGCCTTTTCAACAGATGAAAATTTTTATCCACCGACGAAAATTTCGAGCTTAGGAATAAGTCGAAGTCTGAGCGAGCCAAATAGAGTAAATAAGGTGGATGCGGAAGCAAATCGTGCTTTAATTCGTTGAATTTACCCATTGCAGTAACTCTAGTGTGAGAACATGCATTTTCCTGGTAAAAGCAAACGCGGCACCCATAATGCGGACAGCTTTTTCATGCCCAATGCTTGGGTTAAAATATCGCACACCAGCTCTTTTGAGATGTTTACTACATTAACTATTTCACTCAATTTCAGTCATTTGTCTTTCAACACCATATCGTGGATTTTGGTAACCATTTCTGTTGTAGTGACACTTATTTGGCACTCAGAGTGGTGCTCGTCTTAGACACTGGTGGGGCCCTATTACATTTAACCATTTAATTTTTTTCGGTCGTATATGATGGAGCACATTCACCCAGCACAGTTTTTGTCTATTCAAAAATGTTTACACCTTTTAAGACTTTCGTATGCAAAACATTAAAAACAAATACAACACACGTTCTCTTTAAACAGCTGCTAACACAACAAACTATTTCACAGATGGACTTTATATTTTCAGTATTGCCAATTCAAAGACGGAAGTTGACATTTTTGAATATACATTTATATTTATATATTTAAAATATGTGGAGGCTAACTAATTATCATCCCGCCCTCGTAATTTGCTATTTCAAAGGATTAAGTAGCAACTTGGTTTTAAAACAAACCATTTTGGACAGATAGTTTTATTGTAGTTTTATGGAGTACCCTTGATGTATTCATTAAAACCCATTAAGAAAACTATTTTATCTTAAGCCTATATACTCAATAAAATTACACATTAAATCCAAAAACATAATTTTTACCTTTCAAAGAGTACATTAAGAATATTTTACAACTTATGGGTTTTAATTTAGTCTATTTGGTTAAAATAAATGCCTTTTGGATTTTTGATGACTTTATTAAAACTAATTCTACCTCCTCCACATTCGGAGAAAACGCGACCTGCTCAATAAGCTAGTTTAGTGAACCAGTGCAGTCCACGCATGTACCTACTTTATACGTGAAAGAAAATTAGAACACATATTTAAAATGGAAAATTTGTGATGCTAGGATTTCATTCGTGCGCAAGAGCACTTTAAGTCAATAAGGCCTCCAGTTTGAACATATTAAAGCAACTTGGTTTTAAAATAAAATGTAAACAGACGTCTGCAAGACGAATTGTACTTGAAGTGGTAAATAAAACGCTGTTTTAAGTCTTATAAGATTTAAAATGTTTTATAAATTTGCAATCAGTTTTAATCTAGATTACGCCGTGTTTTATGACTCCGCCATAATGGACATTTTCAATAGCCAAAGAAAAATATATTATTATTGAAATATATGCGCCTTAGATCCTCTTAAATAACAGAAGAACGGTGTGTCCAAACATCCAATTTAGTAAAAAAAAGCATTTAGATGTTTAGATGCAAAATAAAATTTGACGATATTTTCTAAATAATAGAAAAACCCATTAAATTGATGGTGCTCGAGTTAAGAAAAGTGCCATCCGTTGGTAAATTCTTTACCAGAATAGTTTACATTTGAATGTTATTTTATGATCTGCTTGTATATGTGTGCGTTACATTTAAAATATTACCACTCTCCCATTATAGAGACTTACAAAAGTTGTCCGACTTATTAAAACTCTTTTAGGATGACTTATGATTTTCAAGGTAATTTACTCTGCCGCAAGTATATTTTAAATGCAAAACGTCAGTTAATAAGTTTCAATACACAAATTTAAAGTTGCCTTGAAGAACTCTTTAAGAATGTAAAATTAAAACTAAATAGTTTTAATATAGTTTTAAAATTTAGTCTTGAAGGCCCTTTTAGGATGAGCCCTTTTTGGCTAGAAGCTACTTTATGGTGGTCTTGAGGCTGTCTTGAAGATCATTCTTTATATAGATTTATTGATACTTCTAGTTTTGATTAGTTCATAAATTATAAAATGGGGTACCCCACTTAAGCTTATGTCAATTTGAATTTCTAACTACTATATTTGACGTTAATACTAACTCACAGGTATATAATAGCTAGTGTACAATTAAGGGGTTATAAACTGTTCTTACTTTTTGAGAATGTGCGAAATATAACTTGATTATCTTTACTTTACTTATCTGGTAATTGTTACGCTTGTGGAATCGAAGACTAGCTTCTCAGGAGTTTAATAAGCCTGCAACACTGTTCAAAAGGATGATCTGCTCTCCTAACTCTCTCTGACAGTCGCTAAACGTCAGCTGTCATTTGACCGCAAGGAATTGCACGATCTCCGTAGTGAAATTTTTATGAAGAGATGTTCAAACTAATGCGTTTCTGTCGCCTCGAACTTGTTGCTATGATATCCAATTACGAAATTAGAATCAGGTAGATACAAAAACAACTATACATACCCTGTACTTAACAGGCAAAAACTATGCAGCGAATTCCGTGGTTCCCTAATCAGGCAACATGACTTGGAGCTAAGTCCGTTGGAAAACTGTTATTGCTCTCAAAATCTGCCTCAAGCACGCTTCGTTAGTATCCACATACTATTAAAGAAGAACGAGAAATCTCGAGTTTACCATATTTTTACTACAAAAGACCTTTTATGTACAGCTAAATTACGTCACCAATTTGATAACAAAAAACCTGTTATTATTTTTCCACCCTCTTTTCTTTCTTAAAAACCCTTGCATCTTGGGATATTTTTCCCAGTTGATCGTCTATTCACAACCATATATAACGTATACTACTAACGTTAATACAATAGGCTTTTAACACATAACATATTTTTAATCTTGTTTCAATTTTTTTTTTGGTACTGGTACTTCTTAAATACTTTTGCTCTTTCTAGTTCCTTATTTATGCTTAATCTTGCTCGTATTAACCTGTGATCACGTCCTATTGTATAGTCTGTTTTATCTTTATTTAGACCAAAAGTTGGCTAAGAATTTATAACATAATTCACCATGTATAAAAATATTTTACGTTTGAAGTATTTTAGGTTATACATTTCTATACGGAAGGAAACAATGTTGCCAAATCAACTTTGAATGTTTAACAAGAAGAATAACAGGACGAATATTTTGATCTTGATTTTTATTCAGTATAGATTCTTGCTGTGCATAAAGCAATAAGAGGAAAATAGATTATGTATTACAAATTTTCATCAGATTTTAACTTACACACTCATTGATTTTGTTTCTTATGAATACTAGTAATTAATAATAATAGCCGATCATTATTAGAACATATACATACTTAACTGTAGATAACTTAACCTATATTTGTAGAACATTTTTTTTGAAATTCTAATGACTCATTGTAAATTATTCAAAATAGAGATCTGATACAAATTCTTAGAGTAACCATTAGATTCTATACGTTTAGTTTAAAAAAACTTCTTTTGTGTTCATTTTCTTGGTCACAGTTTCTTTAAATCTTAAAGGATCTCAGGTCTCTGTCTTGCTTTGTTTTTATTACTCTTCTTTAGTATGATATGTTTGAGTCATATTTTGAGAGGGAGGAAGGACGCGACTTTATATGCTTGTTGTAATAGTTTTTACAAAACTCTTATGCTGTTTCAATTGGGTTATACTGACAATGGTAAGGAGGTAATCTTAGAACCTCATGGCCACTTTATCTTAAAATTTCGCCAATGACGTATCATTTTGTCATGTTGCTGTAAGTTTTCTTTAATTCCAAAGTCCCAATATTCAGTCTTTTTACGTTTACGTACCCCTGTAGTTACTAATGAGTCATGGCCGGTCTTAAGTATATCGTATATGGTAGCTCTAGATACCTAAAAAGTAAATTTCATTTATATTTCCAATTTACCGGTTTAATATAAACAAATAACTTATGTAATCAATTACTCACCCCAAATATATCTTGAAGCTGTTATATTATAGTTGATGTTATATTTCGATTTGCCGCTTTCAAATAGTTAAAACATTTTTTAGTAGAAACTTTATGTTCTGCTTATAAATTTTGGCATTTTGATTGATGTGCTATTAATATTTCAAACTGACAATTCTAATGTATTGTTCGATGGACTACATCTAGTAGCTGGCATCTCAACATTTGCTATCAACGTTTGGAAAAACTTGGCAACATATACTCCATTTACTTGACGTCTGCACTGTCAAACTGACATTATGTTGGCAGCACTGCTATTTTTCACATTTTCACAATTAAATTACTGTACAGTCTAATAAAAAACACATTATTTTTGAGGTATAGTCAAGACATTTTTTTAAAATTTGACACTGACAGTGCAGATGTCAAGTGAATGGAGTATATTTATTCCTTAAAATTTTAGTTTAACCTATAATCATGGTATTTGACAGTAGATTGGATTACTTCAAAATTATACCTCGTGAAATCAGCTAATTTTCCATGGCACACCATGGTGGAAATAAAAATGAAACAGACTATAAATGTGTCGATGGCACATGAATTCTCAATTATTTTCATCGTCTCTGTGTCTTTTTGACCAAAAAATATTACTGATGTAAAATCGTTCTTTTTCTAGGAATTCTATTAGCCTGTCTCCTTTTTCATTTCATTTGCCATATCCTAAATTCCCTATTTTTTTTTCATTTTCTTCGAGTTAATTCCCAATTTCATATTGGAATCTTCCAAGATAATAATAGTTCTTGCATGATGTTCCTTTAGTGCTTGAATGAGTGCTCTGTAAAAAATTCTACATAGTCATCATAAGTTGACGTTTCTACTTAACTTGCACTACTTTGATAGTATAATTGATTACATTAGCAACTCACTTGGATATACCTTTGTAGTTTTAACGAATGGCAACATTCGCTTGTTAATTATAAATACAAATATTTAAATGACAGAAGCATCTACTAATACTAACTCTGCAGAACAACTGAGCATAACACATTTTTTTAAGTCCCTGGGAACCCATTTCATACTCAGGGAACTACCAACTAATGTACGTTTTTTTTTTATAATAACTGTCAAAGTGTTACAATGTTGGTAGATATGTGATTAAAATGCTAGTAAATTTTTATAGCTCGTGTTGGTAGAACTTTTTCAAAATTATGGTTATGTGTCAATTTTGAATGTCAAAGTTTCTTAATTTGAACTCTTGACAAATTTCTTTCTTTAACATGGAATCATCATCATCATCATCAATAAAATCGGATAAAAAAAGAAAACCAAGAAATATTTTAAATGCAAAAATGAAGCAAGCGATATTAAATTATGACATATCTGTCAAAATGACAATCATTTTTTTAGTGGAAGAAAAGAACTAAAAATCTATGTACCAACATTATTAAAACTAGGGACCCTGCAGGAATGCAACTTATCCCCTAGAAAGTTGACCTTGAAAATTATTATAGAAAAAAAATGTACTATAGGAAGATACATTCGCTGATATTTTTTTTATTGATCAAGAAACGTCAAATTCTGGATTTTCATTGGTCACTTTTTGACAGAAGACACGTGAATTGAATAGTCACAAATATATTGATAATATGCACCACCTTTGTACCTACAACTTTTACATAAACAAATTTCATGTAACTTTCATACTTTTAGAAATATCATTGATTCTCGCATCATTGTCGAATCCTGTATAGACATACAGACTTTAAAAGTAAATTAAATGTAAATATGCCAACAACTATGATCTGTATTCTTACCTCATGTTTAAATGAAATAAATGAGAGTGAGAGTGAACTGCTTGTATGTAGTTCCCAATTTGTAAAACAAAGACTTAAACAAAAGCATAGCGTGTATCTTACATACAGTATCCATGTCTGAAAGAGGCTTAAGTCGATAACAACTTTAAAAAATCTAACATTAATTTATATTTTAAAGATTGAATAGCTATTTTTTGATTTTATAACTTGTTTTATATGAAAAATTGTAAAATATGATAAACAATAAAAATTAGCATTATTGCAGTTCATGGAATATACTGTGTTTCAGACAAGCTTATGGGAAATAATGGGATTCAAAACGCAGGGGTTACTGCAAGCATTCATTGTTCCATGGTTTTTAACCATGGTACTCTTCCTGGGACCACTTTTCCTACAGCTGATCACTGGACTGTTAAAAGTGTATACAGGTAATACCTATTTTTAAGATGTTGAACCTCCAACATCAATCTGTACGTTTTAGAGCCCATGTATTGGTTTACAAACGCCCAGAACCTTATATGGCTGCGAAACCACGTGGTCGCCCCTTTGTCTGAAGAGTTCACTTCAGATCATGCATGTTGCCTCTGTTGTTGCAGTGCTTTTCGCCAGTAACAGCCATTTTTATATGCCCGTTATTCTTCGGAGTAGGTAAGTGAGCAAGTAAGTACAACTTTGTTAAGCGATTCTGAATAAAGTAGACCTCGATGAAGTTCGAAATTGTGTAGTCGCAACAAAGTTTGGAGTTCTTTGCTGTAACTAAATAGTTTTTATGTTTTAGCGCACTTCCACCACATGATCGAAAGAATGCGGAAAGGATTGGATTTCAAAACTGCATTTCTGGTTTCATGTATGTATTATTTCTATTAATTCATCATATTCTTGTTTAATGATGGTTGGATTTTAACATTGTATGTGCAAGTATGGTTTGATGTATTATCTGTGCACAAAACTCATTCAAACCAGCTGTTAAATATTGCTATCTTTAAAAAATAATCCTACTATCCATTTACTTGACATCCGCATTGTCAAATCAGCAGTATTTTGGCAACACTGGTATATTTCCCTAAGTAATTTTTCGTTTTACTTGTAAATTCTCTGCTGTCAAATATCTTAAATTTGTCACACACTAAAGTTACAAGGGGTACAAACAGACACTGTGCAAAAAGTTGTCATTTTGGCATGATCGTACAAAAACATTGTATTTACAGGTACATGTAGTTGAGAAAATCTGAAAATTTTATATTGACAGTGTTTATCATATTTCATATGGTAATGTACTACATTTCTACATTCAAAATCTTTGAGTAAAGTGGAATTTTACAATATAGCAATCATTACAGCATAGCAATGTTGATTTGTTTTACGTTTGGCAATACTGAAGTGTATTGTTGGTGGCACTGTCAGTCTGTGTCATATTCGAAGTTAGCAGGTTAGGTTTTGCGACACTCTGCGTCAAGACCGACACAAAACATCAATCGGCATTGCTTATTGTGCTTCAGTACATAAAAACATGTTCTGCTCAGCGTGGTTATATTTTGACATTTAATGTCACCTTTATGTAAAAATTTAATATTTCACATTTCTATATGAAATATGATAAAATAGTATATGAAACACGTTAAAAAAGTGATTTTACTGAACTTGTTTGGCTGTTTAAGTACTCACTAAGGCCCGTACCATCAGCCATACTTGTTCAGGAAAACATCACTTTTTTAAACTAGTTTAGTAATATGCTATTTTATGTCTTACTAATACATTACTCTTTCTTAATAACTGGAATACAAGGCATATTATGAGTACATAATACCCTGGCGGGCATTATGAGTTACTATAGTCTCTGATGGTCAGAAATGACAAGCATCAAATTTTTGACCAATCACATACCTTGATGCATTCACAGCAATGAATGATCATCCAATATAAGCTTTCTAATTCATTATTTAGGTTATTAAGAAACACTAGTAAGAAATAAAATGTTGTATGCACTACATGCATTAATTGATGTTTATACCCTCGGGCAACTTCCAAACCCTCGGGCCAGAGGTCCTCAGACTTGTAAATTTTTCACCCTCGAGTACCATAAACATTTTCATAATGTTCTTGGTACATAGATAACTATTAGTTTTTTAAATTTCCTAAGAAACTACTTATGAAATGTAGGTAGCAATATCTAGTTAAAGCCAAATTATAAAATCACATTTTAAGTTTTGTAGTGTATTATTTTGACACAAGTATTGCTTTGAATAAACTTTTCTACGAAATTTAAGTATTTGGTAAAACTTTGTACATAAATTAACTTGAGTGATTGAGAAGCTCGATTATAAAACAAGTCCAAAAATACATTTTTTGAGATATTTATGTTATCTCGTTTGTATTTTTAAGTTTTGTTTTTATTTTTATTAAGTTGCATGCATGAATTGTGATGGAAGTCAAACTGTGACATGAAAAAATATGACATTTTTTACAACTGTCACCTTAATATAGCCTGCTCAGAAGAGGGAACATTGTAATAGCAAAGAGCATATAATTAGAAGAGACTCAGCGCTGGGCAGTATTAGTGTATAGCCTAAAAACTCCCGTCGGCTAGGCTCCCAGGTCTTATCCCTCTGATGGGAGGGATCCCAGTTAAATATAGCTCAGGGAATTTGACGATCTCAGAGCAGAACCATGATTCTAGAATCCGTTCCTTCAAACTGACGTGCGGTGTTGCCAAGGTTAACACGACCTTCAAACCATAATAACTTGGGTTACAAAACCCAGGTAGACAAAATTTCCCATTATCTCTTAGCTATTACTACATTGAAAATACGCCGATTTTAGAAATAATACGTTTGCACCAAGCAATCATTGCTTTAAAATATAGCAATTATTTGTTTTTATCGTGGTTTTATTTTATTTCGTTGTTTGTACCTATATTTCTTTGTAATTGTAATCGCAAAATAAAATAAATAACTCAGTTTCTTAATATCACCAATAAGTTGTTAGGCAGCTATTAAAAGCCAACTGACAACAAACGATAAACTATGTGGAGTACCTTTTATCGGCTCACTTTGTTTTGTTTATTATAATATTACAATATCATTCGCACAGCAAAAGCTGATTCCCGCGATTTGTGAATTTATATAGCTTCCGCCCTGAAAAGTGTACATCTGGAACTCGGCTTTGGACCCCTACTGAAGTCAACCGCCCCTCATGCCAAACTGTCTTCCATATTTTCGCTAAAAGCACACAAATTATTATGCAGACTAATTAATTAACCGGTACGCTTTGTTCGGCGTTTGTAAACTGCAGCGGATGATTAGTAAGGGTACGTAAACTGCAGCGGGCACCGTCCAGGTAGTTTTTGGGATGTATGTAAACTGCAGCGGGGTCATAAAATTAACTTTGACAACTAATCACATCAATTCCCCTCACACCTTATTCAGGCTTGGGACTGACGAAATATACATATTAAATATATATTCGGCGTGTTTAAAAATAATGGAAAAGCTTATTTCCACTTTCTTTAGAAAAATAACATGCAAGTATTTTTATGTTTTCAATTTTTGTTTTTTTTTACCAAATGAAATTACTTGTGCATCACGACATCGCCAAAGTGATGGCATACTTAATAGATAGTCGTCCATTTTGCGTTTTAATTGATGCGTGAGCTTATTCAATAATCATTTGGTTTCGGGGATTCTCGTGCGTTGCCAGAGTCTTCGAGTTTGGCTTCGATGCTTGATCAGGTCGATTATGTAGCGAGGAGGAAGATTGTAGTCAGGTTTGTGGTATCTGGGTTTATTTATGGATGCCGTTTTAGCAGCATCGACTATCGATGTGGTGACGTTTGAGACAGCTACGTCGATGTCTTCAAGATTGTTGAGGGTTCTCATTTTTGTAAGGTTATGGTTAAGTGATTCTTGGAAGGTGTCCCAGTTTATTGGTCCATTGGTTAGTCGCACAGGGGGGGGGTTTGGGTTTAGGAGAGCTGTCGAAGGTGATAAGAACGGGCAGATGATCCGAGTTTAATTCGCTTGGGGCTTGGTGAAATGTTTTTGGATGACAATATCCAATATGTCCGGTTTATGATCGGTTCTATAGGGAAAATAGGTGTGTTCGTCTGGTATTAAAACTTGAAAACCATGCGTTGTTGAGAATTGTTCAAGTTTTACACGTGCAGGGTTGGTTGCTCTGCAGCCCCAAGCTATGAGTTTGCTGTTTAAGTCTCCTATCATCAGCGTTGGTTGATTTGTATTAAATAGCGTTTTTAAGTCAGCTTCGCTTAGTTTTTTGTTAGGTTGCCTGTAGGCACTTATAATAGTGAGATTACTTGTGTCATTTAATTTGACTTCTATTCCTGTAGTTTCTAATGTTATACCAAGGGGGTCTGCGATTGGATTATGATAGAGTTTTTGTTTAATGATGATAGCCACTCCGCCAGACGCTATTAGGGCGTTTCTATCTTTGCGATATACTCGATATCCTGGGATTTTGAACACTTCGCCTTCGGTTAGATGGGTTTCTGTAATGCAGGCAATATCGACTTGGTATCTGGCTAAAAAGGCTATAAACGTAGATCGTTGGGTGACTATACCATTAGCATTCCAGTTAAGGATTGTTGAGATTTCGACTGGTCGTTGCGGGTTATGGTCCATTTAGGATTAGGGGAAGAATGTTGTTGACTAGGAAGGTTTTTATTTGGGGAAGGTATGGGGTTATCAAGTCAATTAAGATTTTGATGAGGTTGCTGGGAAGGACAGGTTCAGATGCTTGGTGTGATGCGCTTGCTGTGGTGTTTGTGACGTTGTTTAAGAGGTTCTGCACACGGTTAGCGTAAGTTTGATTTTCATTTACATAGGCATTGTTGAGGTTGGTTCTATTAGTGCTCCTGGTATTTAAACGTTTTAGCTGAAGTGCCTTGTGGTGGCTACATCCTCGGTAACTGGCTGCGTGGTCTCCCCCGCAGTTTGCACATGTTGGTATTTCGCTAGTTTTTTTATTGCATACGGTGTGATTATGAGTTCCAGCGCACTTGACACATTTGTGCGGGAGGGTGCAATAATTTTTGGTATGGCCATATTTCTGGCACCTATGGCATTGCGGTATATTTGTGGCACTTTTTCTCAGTTCCACTGTAACAATGGAGTAATATAATTGTTTAAGAGTAAATATACGTTTGCCTTCGTCATTATTCGTTAATTCGACTGCACATATCGGTAGTGGTCTTTTTTCCTTAGTTAATAAACGAGTGATGTTAATAACCGGTAAGGTTTTTAGGGCTTCGCTGATTTCGTCTTTGGTTAAGGACAAAGGTACGTTTTTGATAACCACCGACAAGGGTTTGCTGTTGGGGTTACGGAAGGTGTAATAAGGAATTTCATTGTTTTTATAGAATTCCGTGAGGATACGGTAGTCGTTGTCTTCGGTTAGGTTGATTCGAATTGTGTTTTGATTATACGTAGTTGTAAATGTGCCTTTAATCATGGTTTTGATATCTGAGATCAGCGCGGTGTGGTTTATTTGGTTTGGTAGGTAGATTGGAGGAATTTTAATTTTGTTTGTTGTTGTTGATTGCTGGGGTGTTTTACTTTCTGTTGGTTGACTATTGCTTCCATCGTCGACGTTGTGCGATAAGTTGAAAATTTTATTTTGCTTTAATAGCTCGTCAGTTGACCAGAGATATCTTTTTTGAACTTTGTTAATGGGTGGTGTTAAATTGTCAGATTTGCACTTGGGCGCTTGATTTTGCACGTTGGTTTCATTATTAGATGAATTTTGAATTTGACTCGTGGTTTTAATGTTTAAAAGTAGATTAATTGATAAATTCTATTCACAGCAAAATGTGGCTATCAGCTATTTATTAAGGTCGAATGTTGCACTGTGATATCAGAGCAAACACGTAGCGTCCGAACTGCGTCATAGCTTGCGTTGAACTCGTGAGAAACCCTGAATAATCAAGACATTTCATTAATGTGCACCATTTTAGTACCTACAACTTGTATCCAAACAAATGTTATGTAACTCTCATATTTTTAGAAATATCTTCCACCCCCGCATCATTTCGAGACCCTGTATGTATATGGTGTAACTGAAATGCTTGGCAATATTTTATGTCACAAATTGACAAAAAAAAAGTTCATTTAAATATAGGTTCAATTTTCAATCTTTAAGAAGCTATTAGGGGGGTGGGGGGAGAATTGAATTTTTTGTCATTTTACTGAAAATTGGGAAAGGATATTTAAATTATTATTATTATTATTCTTAATGCCTTCATTATTTTTTTTTCAACTACAAAAAACTCTATTAATATTTAACAATTAAAATAAAAAAAAACAAAAAACAAGAAAAACACCAGTTCTTTTGACAGTCAAGGAAAAAAAGGAAAAGGAAATTGGCTCTTGTAACTGCAGCTATGCCATTATGCATTCAGACAGGGAGATATGTTCTTCCAATGGAACACTTACTTAAGATTTTGTTTAATGTATATAGCTTCATGGTGTTGAAATTGGCAATCCATAATGTATTTGTTATGTAAAAAACTATGGGTTTTAAGAAAAGATTAAAAGATCGAAAATGTTTTCAAGTAAATAGTTTTCCAATACATTTTTAACCAAATTTTGCCCGTTAAGAATTTGTAGTAAAAACATTTATACGAGTTGCTAATTTTAATCTCTTATAGCCATACGTAAAAATTGAAAACCATTTCATAAATAAGCCTTTTATTGGTAGAAAAGATTTGAAAATTTTCATTTGAATATACTTTCTCAATTTACAGTAAAATGATATAAACCTCGTTTTGAGCCCCCCCCCCCCCCCTTAGTATCACCATATATGTTAAGAATTAAAAACCAATTTGTGACGTACGATATGGGCAAGTATTTGAGTTACACCCTGTATTATAGTTGCTAACCATTAATAGTAAAGAACAAGAACATTGTGCTCATTTGCTTGCTTTTTGTTTTTTATTATATACTGTATTTCTCATTGAAAAAAACCTTTTTTTACTCACGAAGGATCTCAGGGTTTGTATAAATTGAAAGGTGGTCACCCTACTTACAGCACTAGCTTGTTACACTAAAAGTGTCGTTTTATAAATCAGTGTGTTAAAAGTGAAATCAGCTGTTTAATTTTAGCCCATGTGCTAAAAGTACATAGCTGGCATTTAGAATTTTGAACTGGAAGTGAGGTTATAAAGTTATTCTAGTTACTTCTTTCGTAATAGGTAAAGTGTTTTTTAAATAATTAAAGCATTATGTAATGAAGAAAGTCAAATGTGTACTATTATAATTACCTTTGATAACTAACTTGTGACAGCTACCGGCTGCAGAAACAGTCACCTGTGCCGCCAAGGCCATTTCTTTACTGTTACATAAATTATAACTGTCATAAATGCAAACCTTTGTTTAATCGACATTTATGGATTAATAACAGTTAATTTAAGGCCGTAGAAAAAATATTGTGTGCACTCGTGCTAAGAGTGCAGCCGAAGGCTGAGTTTCATCATTTTCATGTCTTGTGCATAAACATCCACTTTTAGCACTTGTTGCACAAATAACTATTAAACTCCAATTTCAGGGTTAAGCAGATAAATTATGAAAACTTTTGGTAAATAGGTCATTTTTCTGCATTTATTACAAAACAGGAAAAATTGACTCATCATGACTCGAGTTTCTCAATGTTATAATGGCAGGATGGGTTCTTTACATAAATTTGAAATCATGACCAAATCATTCTACAACTAAAGAGTGTAATTATTGTTGTTGCAGGCTTCCACTTCACATATACCACCATTTTTGGAACATATTCTGCCTTCTTGCTGTGGCGTACAGGTCATTTCATGTCGACATTCATCGCGCATGCATTTTGTAACCACATGGGGGTCCCCGACATTCAGGAACTTCTCACTTACAAAGGAACCCAACGCATTTGTATTTTTGCACTGTTTATCGTTGGAATAATACTTTGGAGCTACTTGTTGAACCCTCTAACTGAACCTTCCTGGTACTGCAACAACATGGACTGGTATAAAGTCTGATTAGTGCTAATACTAGGTCATAATTTATATCTTGCGAAAGTATATTCTTGTTACTTGAAAACTGTTGAATCGGAAGTCAATATTATACAGCCATTGCTCAATGTTACGGTTGCAGTATCTAGACACGATAAGTTTTCATTTACGATAGTTTGCATATCACAGGAATGTTGCATAATTAAAACAATATTTATTTCATTAAACTTACATTGTTAGTAGTATCACATTATTGTATTACAATAATATTTTAAGTTCCAAATGGATTCTGTACATAAACACCCTTTCATTAATATTTTTATAATTACCTTTTTTGTCTAATATACAAATAGATGGAATATAAAAATTAGATTTGTTTCATTGCAATACAACTGCTTACTGAACGCTATTTCACGACAAACGATCAAATGGAATCTTTAATATTATCTTAGTAACTTGAAACTCACGACGTCCAAAGCTTTTATAAAAATAAAGGAATAAAGCTATGCCAGTAGTTTATTCTTTTAATCGCAAAACCACAACGCCGATTTTCTGCAAGGCACGCATCGCCTCGACGAACTTGCCACAGCTACAAGCAGTTTGGGGATTTTCCAATTCAAGCAACTAGTTTAGGTTGGAAGAGCGATCGGCGTCTTGGGACTGGTTTAAGAAAGCGATGTTGCTGGACTTGAGGCGTGCTGCTGCAGCTAGCGATGGTGATGGGGACATGCAAGGCGTTGAGCATAAGCTGTTGCTTAAATCACATTGGTCTAGGAGGTGGAGCAATTCTTCTGGGGTTGGGCCACCGTTCGTTTTGTCAACTGAAAATGAGCCATTAGCGTGACAAACGGATAGAGTACGAAACTACTAACCTGTTTCAGTCTTAAAAATGAGATCGAGGGCTGTGGTTAGGTCCCACATTTGGATCGCACCGTTCGAGTGTCCAGTGAAGATGAACCGCCGAGGCCTCGACCCCATCCTGTTCGAGCCTTCGCATTCGTGGACACAAAATGCGCTCACCGTAGTGCCATCTACGGCTTTTATTACACAAACTCTGCAAAATAAGTGAGAAAGTTGTTTGTTGGTTGTTTTAATTTAAAAATTATGATTTTTTAAATAATTGTTGGCAGATTAATTTATATGAATTGAAAATAATAATAATAAACTGCCTTTATTGACATAAATGTGAAGAGGAAAAAAAAGTTTTTCTACGGTCACCTCTAAAACTGACTATTAAAAGCTCACTGTCAATGCGAAAAGTTAGCGATTCAAACATTTTTTCCCTAGCAACCATTTTAACATCGCAACCACGTAAACAATGTCTTAATGAAATAAACACGTCACTTCATTTTACTTTACGCATCGCCATGGCTAACCTGATTATTATTGTAATTCGTCATTTTTCTGGAACTGGCCAAAATTATTGACAATTGCATCACGGCGCGTCCATCATCACGCAACAGTTTTATTGAGTTTGACAGTTTTTGTGAAGTTGTAGATGGAATCTGAAGATACTTGCACCCCGCCTGAAGTATTTGAAGCAGCCCAGACAGCAACCAATGAGTTGTTGCTGGCCAAATCGCGTGGCCTTTATGAACGCCGGTCCAACGACTTCATCAAATGGTGTGAATCGAAATTTAAATTATTTAACAATTTTGTCATTTATTTAGGACCGTAGAAAAAATGTATGTATTTCGAGTGTAAAGAGCCATTTTGGTATTCGGTTGCTTTTTCGTGCCGAGTGGTAGCGAGGCACGAAACTCGCATCCTCATACCAAAATGGCTCTCTTTACACACTAAATACATACATATCTATTTATACATCTATATTATTACAGTTGTAATGTAGCATGCTGTGTGGATGCTTAATTAATTCAATATTAATATCCAGATATCTAAAGGGTATCATGTGATAACAGTTGGTGGTAGATTACTGGTAGTAGTAGCAATAGGCAACAAAGGGGTTGTTTACTGCAAGTGAAAAAAATTCTTTAATTTTGAATAATCTACGTTTAATAAGTCATGTTAAAGGGCTAACTTTCCTTTAATTGTGAGAGTAATATTGTATATTTGGTACGTGATAGCAAGATAGCCTTCTTCACGATCAAATTTGACCAAAGGTCACTATTATTATTCATATTATAATTTCAAGATTGTTTGAAACCATTTGAAGTGGTAATTGGTACTTAAACCATCAGGAAGTGAAAGTGAGAGTGATTGTGGCATGCTGTACTACCGTTTATCAAGGTATTAAGAGGTACGAGAGCTACAACGAGCTATTTTGGGTCTTCAACAACCCAAGGGAGGTGTTTGACGACTGCCAATCAGTTAGGAGCTGATAGAAAATACACTCAAGGTACAAGTGAGTCTTCGTGAAGGTTAGTGTATTTTTATTAACAAGTTTGGTACGACAAAATTAGTGGAAAGCATTGTAATTTAGGTAAAGTTTTGTTATTGATCTTAATATTTAAGTAAAAAATTTTTCATTTTCAATTGATCAGTTCTTTTACTGAATATTCATACTGGTAATTTACCTGGGTTGAGTGTCATAGCATGCTGCTCAGATATTTTTGCCAACTCTTCAAGATCTTTGTCTATCGCTTCACGCACTTCGACAACTTCTTCAAGTTTAAAGGATTTATAAATTTGTGAGTCATCCGTGTAAAAACGAGAGGTAAGTAAGAAAGTAAAGAAGTGTAAATCATAAAGAAAACTGGTCCAAAATAAGAACCTTGTGGTACTCCCGATGTAATATTAGAAAATTCAGATTGTTGACCATGCAAACTGACAGCTTGATGACGATCCGACAAGTAATTGGTTAACAGAGTGACTGCATTTTGACTCAAGCCGATATAATGAAATATCGAGAGTAAGACGTGATGATTAATTGTGTCAAAAGTCTTGGAATAATCCAGTAGTACAAGAACCGTTACTTTCCTCTGATCGGTTGCCAAAATGACATCATTTTTTATTTTTAATAAAGCCATGTTACAACTATATCCCTTCCTACCTGATTGTGTATCTGGTATTACACTGTATTTGTCAAGATGTTGTCGTAGTTGACGCTCAATAACTCTTTCAATCGCTTTTGATATTGTAGGAAAGGAGGGCCAGCATAGAGATCTCGTTAATAGTAATAGATACAAATTTGGTTAAATAGGAAAAAAGTTGCGCATATGTATTTTGTAGTAGAATTGAATAGTTTGATTGTTATTTTAACAACTTAAAATTTTTGAAGCTCTATGGCTTATGATTTTTGCATTTTAAAAGTTTAATTCTATAGTTACGTTTGTTACTTTTGTCTTATTACAGAATTCCTTCCTTTTTACTTTCTTTTACAATAAAGGAAGTATTGGATTCACCCCAAAAATTCGAAATTGAGTTTTCAACAATCCCTGAACACAAAAAACATATTTTTTTTCATTGGTCTGTCTGTGTGTCCGTCTGTCTGTGAACAGAATATCTCAAAAATGAAAAGAGGTATGGCATTGAAACTTCATATCTAAGTTTTATGTACTATGTAGATGAGACAGCAAGCTTTTGCAGAAAATCTCATAACCGGAAGTAGGTGTTTACTCTTTATTTTTAATTTTTTTTCGATTTTTTAAAAAACGACTATAACAGGTCCCGAGTGGTGTAGCTTGAACAAGCGTCCACGTTCGATCAGCAGAGTTAAGCAACGCTGTCTCTGGTCAGAACTTGGATGGGAGTTCCACGGCTGCATCTCTCGGCGCCTCGTGGTACGGCTATCACGGAAAAAAGTTGGTCCCGGCGGTCATAGAACATCATGACAGTCGTTAGTGGGGTTGGAAGTCCTCATAACTGCACAGCGACGCCTATAATTGGCCTAACGGCTGTTGGCTGAGTGCGAATTAAATAAATAAATAAATAAACAATTATTTTAAACATTTCTAGTGTCCAAAAAACAAATAAAGCATACTACTGCATGCAAAATTTCATCCTGAATCCAAATATGTAAAAATATACAGGGTGTTCCATTTAAAATAAAAAAGTTGAACATCGTTGCTCAAAACACTTAAAAGATATTTACGGGCGATGTCAAGAGGTAGCTCTTGTCTTGCCATTTAAGAATATATATATAGTTTGTTGGGTCTAAAATTTAAAACAACGGGGTTATGGGTTGTGGCGTTTTTTAGGAAACAGCCTGTATATAGAAGATACTGGCAGACAATGTTAATGAGAGATTTTTATAAGTATTTTGCATTAAAAAAATAATTACTGTACCCCGAAAACTTTCTTTTCTTAGTGAAATGTTATATCCGATCTTTTTAACCAAACTTTATATTTAAGCTTTTCTTCAGTTTTGAAACAAATTTGTTAAAACATTTTTTACAAAAATTAAAAATAACAGCAGTTGCTTAAAGGCAATCCTACACTTTCTAATTTTTAGGACACCCTGTATATTTTATCAAAAGTTTGACAACCGGTTATGACGTCCCAAGAAGGGCAAAACTTTTTCTCGAAGAATAAAAAATGGAAAATTTTGCAACAGTACCTCATCCGGGAACACACCGTATATTGTTTCACTTTTTGTTGAACTGTTTTTTATGTCCTTAACATGTTCAGAGCCATAAAGTGACACCTCATATGCTTACGCAGTGAATTTTTCATAAGCACTGTCTTTCGAAATGATGAAATCAAAGTGCTTTTCACACACAACACTAGCCTTTCCAATCTGCCAGTTCTCCAAATGCAAAATGTCTTTCCATTTTTGTGCCTCTGTTCCATTAGATGGAAACTTGAACACGCTAAAATATAGAGCAACTGTTGAAGCGTAAGTTGACTTACAGCATGGTACGTAACACTTTAAAGGCATTTTTGGAACTTATATGAACTGCCTTATTAAAATAGTTTTTAATGTCAAATATGTTTCAAACAAACAAAACAAGCACACATGTGAGAACAATTTTCGGAATTTAGCGCTTTTCTGCATTTTCCCGCATTCGTAACTTAGATTGTAGTATTTTTCCCGCATAACTTAAGCCAAATTATTAGTTTAGCGGTGTAGCCAAAACTTTATTCCGTTCGTTTTAAATATTAGCATTTCCCAGCCCACTTTATATCATTAATTGAAGTTCAGATATGCGTGTCCTAAATTTAGCTTGGTTCCTGCATGCTATGTCGCAATGTGCCTTATCGCATTCTAAGAATGTTGTTGCCTGACCAAAACTTCCCCGCTTCCGTCTTAAGAGAGTCGAGCACGGTGTTGATTTCGCGTCCCCAGTCTCTTGCTGGGACGCGTTGTGAAGTATTTCGTTGAAATTAACTGTGTGCTTTTCGTCAATTCTTGTGCCCATTGAGTTGTATTCAATCCGTAGGAACCCTTTGTTGCTCTGTGAAGATGAGTGTCGGAGTTGAAGTGACGTTAAATAAGTTGGTTGTGGTCAAGAATCTTTACCGAGGGGTTGCGAAGCCTCCAAGCACTGCCGCAGCGAATTATTTACTGGATTCTTAAAGGTGCCAGCTCTAGCTTACCCAAGACGTCGTGTTGATCTCGCATGTTGAAGTCTTATTCCGTCGTTCCTTTATTGGAAGTTTCGTACATCCTCTATTCACCCGTTGAGGGGATTATCATTTCAACTCCTAACTGTGGCAAACATCATCTTGAAGCCCTGTTCCCGCATCCCAGAAACACCCTTTCATGCAGTAGCTGCTTCACCGGTCGTCGGCAGCTTCAGCGAACATCAACAAAGGCCCCTGGATCGCGCAAACCAGGTATTTTAAACCCTTTTGTGCGACGTTATTTGGAAGATGGCGGTGCATATTTTAAGCTACCGTCGTTGCGCACCTAACTTGAGATTGGTTGTATCACTTTTAATGAACATTGAATAAATATCGCCGTAGAAAATTCTGGTTGTTGTCAAATTCACGATTAATGAGGCCATTATTATTAAACTGATGTCAAACTCACAATTTTTGATGCCATTATTGGCGATGAACTTTATTTTCGCTGTAATGTTTACTAAACCTTTCATTTTGTCTTCATACTTGTACAATTATTTCATGTTTTAACTTAATAGATTGCATTTAATTAAGTATTTTGTGCATTATTATTTAATTTCTCAACTGTTGCATGCGAATTTGTGTTGCGATTTCTTTGTGTAAGGAATATAGGGGAGGTTTGAAAAAATATGAACTAAAGGTAGGTTTGCTGGTGTTGCCGCTGGTTGAAATCGAGCATTGCAAATACTCCTTAAGTTAATTAAGGGAAAATTATTTTGTTGGTAAAAAATTTCCGAGTAAAATCAGAACTCGAAATACTTTTGTGGACTATTTCCCAAATACCGATATGCAATGAATATGACATTTATACTGATGCACAATGACAGGAACACATGATTGGGGGAATTTTGATAAATCATGGCATTTGATTGGATAAGAGATGCTGCGAGTAATAGTCAATATACTAATGTAATATCTAATTATTGTCAAACTCTCTTTTGTAAAATTCTGTAAATTATATTGTTATGACAATTATTTCTCTATAACCTTGTATGACCTATAAGGTTTACATATAAACAAAAGTGGCAATCCCCAAACAACAAAACATGTGCTCCGCTCGCAATTACGACAAAGATAACAGCTACTTACAACATTACGCCGGTAGCTAAGGCTTTATGGTCGAGCTAGTACATCAACGGACGAGTCAGGCCATATACACAAATACCAGTCGTGTGTCATATATTTGTTTGAATACTGAGCAAGAACAAAGACCATTTTGAATATAAATTAATTATCCCAAATTATTTGCCTTCAAAATGTTGTGATTTGTGTTACACATTTGGCAATACTGAAGTGCATTGTTGTTGGCACTGTCAGTTTATGTCAAATTCGAGGTTAGGTTTTGTATTAGTTTGTGTCAGACTGTGAACCTGTGAACATCGAATCTGACATAGACTGATAGTACCAGCAACAATATACTTTAGTATTGCCAAACGTACAACACAATTCACAGGCGTCGTTAAGTGCTACCAGCCTAGGCCATAAATATGTACTTACCGGGCTCATTCCTAAGCTTGTAGATAGTTGCTACTACACCAGTATATAAAATAGTATGTTACTCACTGAGGTGGAAAACTACCACCAAGGTGTGTAACTATTTTATTTACAAATTTTATTCTAAAGAACTGAAAAAAATGGATTTGACAAAACTGACGTTAATCAAATAATAATACAAGGCGGCGAAAATCTGTCGCCATGACGGCGATCCCAACTGCCATCATGACAACTACATTTCCAACCGGTTGGGAAGTAAAAGTTGGTAATAGCTCATTGATATTATTACATATTATAAATTCCAAACTTTCCATTTTTCCAATTCTTGTGCACCTCAGTAAGCTATCTTAGCCCTCGGCTGTAATGGAACGTTTTCCACCTTGATATGTAATGTATTAATGTTGTTCTTTTGTATCGATATCATTCAAAAATCACTCGTTTGAAGTGAAATCACACTTTTTGGTGTTCAAAATAACCAAAATTCAATAATTGAAACACACTACAGTCAATGAAAAATTGCAATCTGCCAACCTCAAATTTTACCTTTTTCCATTGCTGGCCAACCTAACATACAACTGATCTGTATCAGGTACCACTTTCTGGACGAACACTTGTTCGTCGTCTTGCTCGCCAAAAGGCCCACAGTCATTTGCAGCTGCGTGGCTTATGCAGGGCTCGACTGCCTCCAATGATATTATTTTGAAGGAAGCTTCTGGCGTGGAGCCTGGCTGGGTGGAGATCATTCCCCGGAACCGGGTAACCCTCCAACTTCTGACGTGGTTGTATTCGCAGCATACAGAAACCAAATACTTTTCTGAGAGGGTTACCTGAAAATAAACACATTTACAGACGATTTCTATAAAGATAAAAAGTCGTGTACCTTGGTAACGGGACTCTGATGAACGGTGAAAGTCTGGAATAGCTGAGGTCCATGGCCGACCGTTTCGGGATGCTGTACGATGACACGAACCGAGCCGGATCTTGTTCCATAGGCTATCTCAATCCAGTTCCCACATAAGTCTGTCAAACACCAAAACAATTTCTTAAAAAGCCACATGAGGTGACCTGTATGATTTTTTGCTAAAAATTTAAACAAGCGGAATGCATACTTTAGATTATTAACGGTTAATCGTATAGACTTGCAGATACTTTTATTAGTTCTTTTAGCCGTAACTACCATAAACGATTAGGTTATTGGATAGGTTTAAAAACAAATGAAACGGCCGAATGTGTCAAAATCAAGCTTACCTGATCAGTACAAGTATTGTAAAATGTAATAATTTAGAAGAATAGTTCTATGATATCTTCATTATTTTAAAAAACAATCGTGTATTAGAAAAATGTGTAAATATGAATTATTACCTGCAATGGGCTCTTACAGTTATTAAAAATGGAGTAATATGCTACAACTATTATTTGTATAGCTTAATGCTAATAAAGATTATTATTATTATATTAATTGCTTGAAGATTGTTCATTGTTGAATATCCACTTCAGAATCCTGCCTGTGCAGGTGGTTGGTTTTCATTCAAAATGTTGATTATTCTTTCTTTAATAATGGTTGCACATACTTTATATAAGGTTGGTGTAAGACTAATAGGTCTGTAGTTTTTTATTTCTTCTTTACTTCCCTTCTTATGCAATAATATTATGGTGGCAGTTTTCCATTGCTTTGATATTTCCTCGTCCTGTAATTATTATTCTGTTGAAAAGGTCTTTTAATACTTCTATAGCTTCCTTGTGTAGCCATTTTAGTTGCTCGTTTATTATACTGAAGCATTATCTTTCTTTAGTGTCATTATGATTTTCTTTATTTCTTCTGCTGCTATTGCATGCTAGATTTCCATTTCATCTTGTTCGTTTGTTTCATTATCCCTAGGTAGCTCTGCGTTTCTTCTGCTTCTGAATATTTCTTTGTAGTGCTCTGTTGCAACTTGGATTATCCCTTTTCTTGTTCTTTCTTCGTCGCCTTTCTTGTTTATTAACTTGCTGATCCATTGTTTCCCTCTACTAAGTTCTATCCTCAATTTCCTGGTAGAACCCGTTTCTTCCATTATCTATTCTATTTTTTCTTTCTCATAACATCTTATATCTTTGCAAATTTCTTTCCTAGTAAGTTTATCGAGTTCCACATATTCTCCCTGGATCTGGAATCCTTTCCTTTTTTCATGTCTTCTCATTGTTTTATTAATTGTTTTATTTTTTTCTGTCAGTTTGCCAGCTTTTGAGGTTGCCTTTTCTTCTGCTTCTGTTTGTGTATTTTTTATTATTTTTTCGAACTGATCGTATAAAGTTTGCACTCTATGTGCTGCTGTTATTGTTAGTGATTTTTTTATTTCTTTAACTTTCTCTGACATTCTTTCCTGAAATTTACCACTATAAAAAACGGTCTACTATCTTCTGCAGTCTATTTCTGTTTTTTTTTTGTTGTTGTTATGGCTGATCTCACCATCCTGTGATCTGTGCTCTTAGGGTTGCTATTCTTCCATCAATTGGCGTGAGTTTGATGATGTTGTTTCTCATTCTGCTAGTTATGAAGAAGCCATTTCTTCCAGTTTTCCTTTCTCCACTGTAAATGAAGTTGTAGCCTTCTTTTGTGATCTCTCCTGCCCCTTCCCATCTTACTTCTTGAATTGCTGCTATATATATTTTGTAATTTTGGATTTCCTTTGCGATTGCTTCCATTTTTCCCTGTCTGAGCATCGTTTTCACATTCCAAGTTGCTAATCTTATCCCTTCATACTTTTTTCCTTTTATTTTCTTTTTTGTGATTTTGTATTTTTTTTGTTTTTTTGTTCCTGGGTTTTTGTGTGATTGGTGCTAGTAGCTGTTGGATCAGTTTGTCTGTTTTTTTTCGTTTGTATTCTTTGAGTCCCCTTTCTTCATTCCTTGTTCTTCAGTGCTCTTCATTTGGTTTCTGATGAACGTCCTCGTTTTAAAGCTTTCGTCTGCCTTTTCTGGGTAAGTTTATTTATGGCTTCTGTTTTCTACGTTTTCTGGAGACCTTTGGCTCGCTGTTCTGGGTTTTGTTGTTTTGTCTATGTTTACTTTCTCCTGCTGATCTTGTGCTCCTAGGTTTTCTTCGGTGTATATTACCTCGTTTATCACGAGTTTTGTTCCTCTTAATTTTGCCTGTATTAACCGTTTCTTCAGCGATTTCCTCTTTTCGAGTTCTTCTTTG
This sequence comes from Agriotes lineatus, assembly GCA_940337035.1. Taxonomy (NCBI): domain Eukaryota; kingdom Metazoa; phylum Arthropoda; class Insecta; order Coleoptera; family Elateridae; genus Agriotes; species Agriotes lineatus. Next base: position 154,188,345 of record OW679195.1, read on the forward strand.
TTATACACCTCTGATATTCCCAAATTTGTGCCTTTCAGTTTATAACTCTTGCTCAGGATCTCATATTTTTTTATTTCTGTTGTTAACTGCATCAGTATTGGTCTAGTTTTGCCCTCTTCATATTTCCCCATCCTTCTGGAGAAATTAATTTGAAATTCCGGTTCTATCGTCACCTCAATCTTGTTACACACGCTTCTTATTTTATGGATTCGTGTTTTTCTTCTGCTTCGTCAGTTATTCCATAATATATTATGCTTTTCCTGTCACTTCCCCCTTGAATGTCTTTGTCTGTAGCTGTAGATTTTTATTTTTTCTTTCATTTCTTGGTTCTCGTTTTCTAAGGTCGCTATTTTTTCATTCCTTGTATCGATTTTCTTTTCTATTTTGACTAGGTGCTTTGTGATCGTTTTAAGCATTGTTTTCGTGTCCAGCTCTTCTTCATCGTTTTCCTGTGAGAGCAACTGGTTGTTTTCCTTATCACTCGCCATCTTTTGGTTGCTTGGGTTTACTTGTATTCGATACCTTATTTAGCGTATAAATCGGATTTAAACACAGAGCTCACTTTACCACTTGCTGTCATTCTTTATGCCAGGACCAGACTGAAGCAAGTAACTAAAAATAAATTCAATATATATTTTGAGCGCTATTTTGAGCCTTCTTTGACGATCCTTTTCCACTTGCTTCTATTTGTGGCTGCCTGTCTCCAATTTCTAACCTTCGGCTTTCCCAGGTCGTCCTCCACGCAGTTGATCCACCTTCTCCTTGGTCTTCCCCTGTTACCACTTTTATCCACTCTTCCGGCCAGCACCTCTTTGGGTATTTTTCCTGCTTCCTTATGCGCTATATGTCTGAGCCACCTAATTCTACGTGCTTTCACTACGCTCACAATATCTGGCTCTGCATATAGTTCCCGTATTTCCTGGTTACGTATTTCCTGGTTATTCCGTCTTTGCCATTCACCTGCCACCTTTTTATCACTGCCGGCATTATTATCGTCTTATACACTCTTAGTTTTACATTCCTAGATACACTTTTTGATTTTAATAGCGAATTTACTGCCACTCCACTTCTACTTCCGGCTATCATTTGCGGTTTTATTTCCTAAAAATTCAATATAGGGTATTATATATAATTTTTGTTTAACCAATCTACCATTTCTTGTTTTGACCAGGTCGCTTTGTCTAAAATTACGGAGTGCTAAGGAGCACTATCCACGACGATCACACACTTTCCTTCAAATTTACTTGGGTGCAGGCAGCAGTTGTGCAAGAATTAGAACCTATTTCATATGTGTATTTCTGTTCATTGTTTTATGGTAAACCACATGTTCTATCTTACTATCTAGAAATATAACCATCCCAAAATTCAGAATTTCGTCCTGCAAGCAATATCGTAAATCTGGTCGTTTAATGCTTGTATGAATGATTGTCCAGAAAGAATTGCCCTGCTATTGTATTTTTTTGTATGCAATTTGACAATTCACAGCTTCTTTGAACAGATAAAGAATTTAGTGATTTTCCATGATCAACCGATTTGCAAAAAATCAGTACCAAAGAAGCACACTCTTGTTATGGCATTTTAAAAATGGCCATCTCAGATTTAACAGCCATTTTTAACGAAAAAAAGCCGAAAAAAAGTGACAACTTTGCATTTTCATTATCTACACATTTCGACAATAAAAAACAAATCTGTAAAAGCCCATTGCTTCTGCATATTTACAGATGGAGCATGTAAAAATATGTACTATCCTATATTTAAAAAAAAAAGAAATATCTGCTATTTCTCTGGCATCTAGACAACAGCGTCATAAGGACGTGCAATTGTAAAAATTGTAAAAGAAATATTGGTTTTCAAGAAGTAAATTTGACTTTGATACATTGGCATTTCACTATTGGATTGTAGATAGTAGGAGAGCGTGTAAATGCCTTGTGTTGGCATACCAGCAGCGAAACGAAATCTCTATGTCAATGCGCTGTGCACAGTACACAAGTAAAAAACAAAAGTCGGTAGTAATGTACCAAACTCCAATGTTAACTTGTAAACTAAGTGTTGTAAGCGTCAAATGTGTGGCATACCTTCGCGGCCCCTCTCAGACGCTGGCATGAAACACAAGGTTTTCAGTTGCATGGAGAGCAGAAAAAGAACCCTACATTAATTTTCAAGTCCCAAAGTCAACATTTAGAACATAACAAAACGTGACGTGAAAGGGATGTACACGTACACAGAAAAGAGGTACACTATTCTGCACTTACACAGACTGCTCAAAACTTACTTGTCTTTGGAGTCAAGTACACTGAGATAGCAGTAACGGGGGTCGTTGTTTGGGGTCTCTGTACAGCTCAGTGACTAACAAATCGTTATCTTTCATCCGCAACGGAAACTTCTGCATGTCTAGGGTTTCAAATTGAATGAGTTAACTCTTAAAAATATAAAATTTCCGTACCAATATAATAAATGCATCCATTATTGCAGCCGAAGCAGCAAAGAAGGATCCGGCAGTATCGAAAGACGCAATCGGGACAACATCTTGCGTCTGCCAGTGCTGTGTCATGGCATGCCACACGCCAAGTTTTCCAGATGGAGACAGTGCCACCAACTGACTTCCAATGAAAAAGAGATACTCTACCTTTACGTGCAAGTTAAAAGTACCTGCAATGTCAAGGTGTATTATTAAATGCTCATTTTTACAACAATGGTCTTACCAACGTTAGTCCTTGTTCCATCTTCCGATACACCCCATAACCGCACCTGGGTGCCATAGGAGATGGCGACCATTTTGGAAGCTTCTCCAGCGCTGCCTGACCCCATCTTGGCGTTGATAGCAATGCGTTCAATGCAGTTGTCTATGTATGGGCTAGTAAAAACTTGCTGCCAGCCGCTAGAATCCTTAAGCCTAGCACGTAAAAGGCTTGGTTAACAAATGCGGCAAAAAATATTTGACAGACGTTACCTGTAGCACACTACAAAATGAGCATAGGCGACGGCGATCCAGTTGTGGTGGGCTTTGATTATCTGGACACGTAGTGGATCTGTCCAGGCTGATGCTGCAAAGATCGGCTTGTTTTATTGAGAAGGCAGATATTGCTTATTTTTTTAAATGTATATTTATATTTTTAACTAAAACACTGCTGGAGCCTATGGTTTGAATCAAGACACAATTCGTTGAAAACCCCTAACCACACAAATACTTAACAACCGCTAAATACGTATTTCGATAGCTAAGCTGTCAACCCCTCTCAGGAACTTTCACCTTCACACATAGTGAGAGGGCTTAGTAGTCTCCTACGTCCAGAAAGTGATGCTGGCGGTAGCGTAGCTAGTGGTAGGGCCACCCATGCTGATAAAGTTGCAAAGTCTACAACAGCAGCGTCTGACGCAAAATGGGTGGCTGCAAGCAACACCTGTTCTCCAGGTTAGGAGTGGCTGCAAATAAAACTTGCCACCCCACAACACTAGGAAGCATGGCGTTTTAATCTTACAACCCTTCGTACGCTAGGAAGAAACCAGAAAAGACCCCGTGTTTCCGGCAACCTGCAAGTCTCCAACCACGGTAGTAGTTGGCGCAAGACCCAGGCCAATGGTGCCAAAGATCTCCGGAAGAAAAGCTACCAGAATATCATGAATCCAGCAATCGCAACGAAATGTACGAACACTGATGAAAGACGAAGACCTATATGAAGTGGAACAACTGGAACAAGGACAAGAAAAAAAGGCGAAAGCTGTGGTGTTGAAATCTGGACATGCTCTCTACATAAAGAAGTAGAAAATGGAAGCCAAAAACGAATAGGATTTATGATCAATAAGAGAATATAACCTTATATAACAAAATATATATATTTAATTTCCATCTCCACCCATTTTCGTTTAGCAAATTTAATGACTGAATTACTCAGTTTACAATTGGCACCAAGATAATAAATGTTGAACAAAGATGGAGGTCCTATTCCCCACTCTGAACTTTACGCGCTGTTGAAGCTGACACCTGATTGGTCGCATAGGACATGTCCTATGGTTCAGCTAGTATAAATAGCGTTAGAATGCGCAGGAGTGCTGACTTTCACTGGTGATTTGGTGGTCTCTCTCTAAGGCTACTAAAGATAACAGCTTAGCTGTCCCGAGTGGTGTAGCTTGAACAAGCGTCCACGTTCGATCAGCAGAGTTAAGCAACGCTGTCTCTGGTCAGAACTTGGATGGGAGTTCCACGGCTGCATCTCTCGGCGCCTCGTGGTACGGCTATCACGGAAAAAAGTTGGTCCCGGCGGTCATACAACATCATGACAGTCGTTAGTGGGGTTGGAAGTCCTCATAACTGCACAGCGACGCCTATAATTGGCCTAACGGCTGTTGGCTGAGTGCAAAATAAATAAATAAATAAATATGTGTGATTAGGGGTTTTCAACAAATTGTGTCTTATTTACTGAAATTTATGTGATATACTACCTATACTTGTTGCAATTAGTAATAAAGGCAGTCGAATTAATATTCACACAAAAATACATGTTCTTTATAGAGTGAGATTAAATAAATTTATAATTAGACGAGACTATGATTCGTGTATGTAAGTGGTAACACTAACACCCGTATGCATAGTGGTTCGCCAGCGGCTCGCCGGAGTTTCGTTATGAATAGTATGTTGGCGACACTGTACGTCTATGTCAAATTCGAGGTTAGCAGGTTAGGTTTTGTGTCAGTTTCTGTACCAGAATGGTGGAGCAAGACAAAAGACACGAAGGAATGGAAGAACATAGTAAAGCTATGGGCCTGCAGGACGGTTAATGCTACTAAGTATATAATTATACAAAAATGATACTACAAATTCGACTGCAATCATGAAGGGCCTACGATACAAACAAATATTAAATAGTGATTTGCAAAACTCTCAAACTGCATGTAAAATCAAAATTCATTTTGTTATTAACAGCCACATACTGTAAAAATTTTGTAATTTACTAACCTACTTTGGGAATCAAACATATATTTTAGTATGAAAGAAATAAAGGAAAAGCATCGTGCATTTTCATGTCACAATTTGACTTCTATCATAATTTATACATGCGACCTAATAAAAACATGTAACAGTCTATTGGGAGGAGGAAACATCGTGAATAGATTACATTTCCTCACAAGGATTTCTATTAGAATTCAGGATTTATGCTTTAAAGTGGATTTAGGATGTACACATTTTTACCTAAGGTTTACCTCTCACAATAAACACACAAACATAAAACTCAAAAAATAAAGACTCACTGCTAGTGCCAAACACTAGACCGACATCATTTCGGAACAATTTATTCAAATCGGCAGAAGAATTCCGTGCATGCCTAAGGTCCAACGAAGCAGCTCTCGAGTGGCCAGGCCCAGGCGGCCCCCTGGCAGTCAGCCCGCGAAGATCCTGCGAGCTTCTACTGCAGCTTCCAGACAAGCCCACTCGAAGTTCTAGCGAGGAATTTCTAGAATGGCCTGAAATGAAGTTGAGTTTACACAATGCTCTTAAAACTGTGATTTTAGTTTAACCTCCAGGCCTGCTTTGCACAAAGTTTCCATTTATAATTTGGCCTGTTGTTAAGGGTGTTTGTATGTGGGGGTGCTGAGTGGCCGAGTTGCCATGGCCATCATTACTGGTTCCATTGCTAGTGGAAGTGGTGGTATTTGTTGAGGCTACAGACGCACCGCTGCATCCCGCACTTACTGGTGCATTAGTAACTGCATACGTTGTAAAAGCCTGTTGGTCCGGCAGGCGTACGCTTGAGCCTGGTCTTGTCGTATGGACGCCGGTTGCTTCTATTGGTTGCGTGTTGTTGGCTGCAGCCGCCGCTGCTAAAGCGGAATCTTGTAGGGGTATACCTGTGGAATTGCGACGTATATAGTAGAATATCAGGGGCCCACACATTTTTTACTGTACATAAATGATATTGTAAAGGTTGTCAAGAAATGTAAAACCCAATTATTTGCTGACGATACATTGCTGTATGTGATATGTGATAAAATAGATGACATAACTCAAATATTAAATGGGGAACTAAATAATATGCAGGAATGGTTAAACAACAATTCTCTTAAATTGAATATTAAATATCTAGATTGTATAAATGATGAAAATTTATCTTTTGCAGAAGACTTTAAATATACTGTAAAAGTCACTTATAGCAAATGTCGGGTTTCTCTCTCTCGTTTAGCGACGTATATTTCTCCTAAGTTCCTGTTTCAGACGTCGGATATAACGACGTGTGAGAATAATGAAGTCGCATGGTAAGCGTTGTTGTTTGAACGGCTGTAGTTGATAAAAAAAATGCAAGCAATGGCAATGTCTATCAGTTTCCACGTACATGTAATGTATATCAATTTCACTGAAGACTAAACAAAGTGTTTCTCGACTGCCAAATGTACATATTAATTTTTATTTCTTGTGTGACTTTGCAGCAAGTGAGTGCATACAAGTAAATTTTTCAATGGAGTCGAAAAAAAAATGAAAAGTTTTTTCAATAGAACAAAAACATGCAATTGTAATGCGAATAAAATCGGGAGAGTCTAATGTTGCATTGAGTTCTGAATTGAATTTGCCGCACTCAACCATTTCTACAATAGGGAAAAATCGCAATCACATAGAAGAGGCTTTTGAAA